>CM070787.1:54454593-55054593 GCA_036346955.1 Dipus sagitta
AAGAGGAGGGACATAAGGAATGAATGAAGTGGGTTGTCAGACAATCCTCCCTTGACTAGCCACTCTTTATATAAATATAATTACAGGTTATGAGAACTAATATTTGAGTCAAATATATGCAAGTTGCAAATATTGGTTTGCCATTTAACAGCTTCATTATTCAGGACAGATGATTTAATATTTCCAAGACATAGCTTTGCCAATAGAGGAAAAATAATTTTTTCTTCTTTATTAGTCAGTTCTGTATTCAGCAAATACAGTCAGTTTGGTACCATTATTGGGCTCATCCGTGACCTGCCCCCTCCCCTTGACCCCTCCTTGTTGAGGTATACGGGTCATGCATTGTGGAGTTAGGCCACAGTTATGGATAAGCTAAATGTCTCTGCATATCATGACCCAACATGTTACTCTAAAATTCTTTCTGCCCCCTCTTCTGCAAAATTTCCCTGAGCCATGTTGGGTTCATTTTTGGTCTGCTTCAGTGATGAGGTGTTGGGGGCCTCTGAGGCTCTGGCTCTCTGATTTGGTAGGAGTTGATTTTTCTCTGTGCTGATCTCCTTCCTCCTTGTGCTGGTATCTGGTTCATCAGGAAAACAGCCCCCTTGCTTGTTTCTACAAGTTTTCTTAGTTTCAGCCGGGGCCATTTTGAGGTATGATGGGGTGGCTCTCTCCTTAGGATCTACATCTATCTGAAAAAGAGAAGCAGATTCTCCAAAGGAGAGTAAGTTAGCACCAGGACAAATGAGATAACCCTTACTGTTTTTTTTTTTTTTATTTAATAGAGAATTTAATACGTGTGGGCCCTCTTGTAGCCCACAATTAATGGTAGCTTGATATTGGAGAGTGGGTTTACGCTTGGATCTGGTTCTGACTTGTTTCCCAGCTCCAGCTATGGGTCCCATACCAGTGAGGGGATCAGTTAGCCAAATTGAGAGCAGTTGGTTCCCCACCATGGCTGTGTGCCACCACTGCACTTGTGTGGGCATCACAACAAGTTATTTGCTGCTAAGTAGGTTAGACCATGCCTCGCTTCGAAAGATATTGATCAATTTCCCCCAGTCGCCCATGTAGCACCTTCTGGCACTAGACACGCTGACTGTCTGGGGACTGACTCTCTTCCAACTTCCAGCCATGCCATTCTAATTTGCATGTCAATCACATAAGGTATCTTCTGCAGTAGGGTCTTACCACTAGCCTTTGGTGGGTCATCAAGTACTCTGACAGAAATCTGTCTGTCTTTTAGGAAACCTTATAGGTCTCTCTGATCAAAAGCTCATTGTGGATGAT
Source organism: Dipus sagitta (assembly GCA_036346955.1). NCBI lineage: Eukaryota > Metazoa > Chordata > Mammalia > Rodentia > Dipodidae > Dipus > Dipus sagitta. The sequence continues at coordinate 54,455,881 of CM070787.1, forward strand.
AGCCCCATGCTGGATCTGGGAGTTACAGATAAGTGCCCACTAAGAAAATGAGGAAAAAGATAACTAATATACAAGAGTTAGAGATAAGAGAGAGAGAGAGAGGGAGAGGGGAAGTGAGGGAGGGAAGAAGTAGGAGATTAAGGTTAGTCTTAATCTTACACTCTCCAGTGCCTTGTAGTTCAGGTGTTCCCTGCAAGGGCCTGGTGAAGGATCAGCCATTTGGTCTGTCTTTTAGTAAGTAGAAGATTATGGTACCATTGCTGTTTGGGCCTAGATTTGTGTTTCCCTCCCCTTTGATGCCCTCCCATCCCTCCCCTTCCATCCTAGTGTCTAGTCTAGGAGATGTTTGCTGGGTATGTAAGGTATCTTGGGTAGGTTCAGGTTAGGTGCTGTAGATGAGTGAGACTATGAATATTTTGGACATTTTTCATTAACATAATCATATATTTTATAATTTTACCTAAATTTGTAACGATATTGCAGCTGCTCCTGTGTAACTGTTGTTTGTATTTGATAACATATTGTGAGCTATTTTCCAGGTTGGTAAACAGATACCTCTCATTATTTTATTGACTGAAGGGTGCCCCTTTATATGATGCTGTGTAATTTGGTTCACTCCTCTTGCTGATTATCCGATGTTGGGGATGGTTAATGTCTGTGTTTTATAAGCAACACATATACAGCTGTGGGAATTACAAGCAAGACTCAAGTCTAAAATACAGGGCTTTTATCATCCATTTTTCCTTTAGTATGTCTTTTTTAGAATTAAGTGGAAATATCATTGTTACAGTTACTTTCAATAGCTTTAAAATGTTCTCTAAAAATTCAAAGAGTACAGAAAAGTCAAACATTTCCGTGATTCAGGATGTTTTTCCAATTCTCTGGAAAATATTAAAATTATTAATTTCATAAGAAAATAAACAGCTCACATTCTCTGTAGCAGACAGCTTCAAGTTTGCTGAGATGAACTCCCAGACCAGGCACCATTATGGAGTAAGGTATTTATTTAAGCTTACAGATCCAGGGGAAGTTCCATAATGGCAGAAGAAGCTGGCCTGCTTTCACAGTGCTAAGGAGAGAGAGAGAGAGAGAGAGAGAGAGAGAGAGAGAGAGAGAGATGCACAAGCCTAAAGCCTCCCAGCACAGCACACTTCAGGAACTCCAGCTAGGTACACTTTGCATATCTTGATATTGAAATCTCAAACCCATCACCTCGTCTTAATGATCTGCCCAGTGACATCACCTCCAGCCATGTGGCTGCAGATGCAAACTACAAACTAATAAAACACTGAATATATTGGGAGCCATTTATTCAACCTACCACATTTCATAAGAAAATAAACAGCTCAAATTCTCCCTATTTTGCATGGCACCTAATTAGAGAACTTTAATTGGAGTCTTTGGTCAGATAAGTTCCGAAGATAAAAGTTTTAGATACAGGCACATTAAGTGAGTACCAAGTGAGCACTAAGCATCAGAGTCCTTGATGCATATCCCTTTCCCAATGTTTAATTATATCTATGCACAAAAGTTAAAACTACTGGCAAAAATTTTCTCCCATTCAGTGGGTGTTCTACTGGCTCTATTTATTGTATGCTTGTCTGTGCAAAACCTTTTCAGCTTCATGAGATCTTATTGGTGAGTGATTGTTGAACTTCCTGAGCTACTGGGGTTTTGTTCAGGAAGTCTTTCCCCATGCCTGTATTGTGGAGCATTCGTCCTATTTTTCTTTCAGTAGTAGGAGAGTTTTAGGTCTTATATTGAGGTATTTGATCCATTTGTACTTGATTTTTGTGCATGGTGAGATTGTTGGGTCTTGTTTCATTTTTTTTTTTTTTTGTATATAGTTATCCAGTTTGTCCAGCACCATTTGTTGAAGATGCTGTCTTTTCTCCAGTCTATATTGTTGGGGCCTTTGTTGAAGATCAAGCTGCTGTCCTTATGGAACATGGAGAGACCTAACTGGAATCTGGAAGAGAATGAGTCCCCAGACAGTTAGTCCATCTAGTACATGAACTACTGGGGGGAAAGTGGCCAACATCTGTCTGAGCAACTCAAGGTCTAAGCTACTCAGAAGCAAACAACCTGATGTGATGCTCACACAAGTGCAACAGGGGTACAAAGCCATGGTAAGTAACAAACTGCTCTGAGATTGGCTAACAGATCCACTCAGTGGAAAGGAAACCATATCTGGATATGGGAAACAAGTCAGATCATATCCAGATAACATTTTGCTTACCAATGTCAAGCTCCTACTAATCTTGGGCTATAAGAGGGTCTACACACTTTCAATTCTCTCTAAATGAATAATGGTTATCCCATTTAACTGGTGTTAATTTTACTCTCTGTTGGAGATTCTGCTTCTCTTTTTCAGACAGGAGCAGGACCTGAGGAGGGAAACAGCCCATCGCACTCCACTCCTGCTGAAACCACAGAGGAATTGTAGAAATGAGAAAGAGTTCTGATTTCCTGGTGAACCTGATATCAGAACAAGGGTGAAGGAGATAGACAGTGATGATACTCAACACCTACCAAATCAGAGATCCAGAAGCTCGTAAGAGTCTATCACAGAAGTAGACTTAAAAAGTACCCAATGTGGCTCAGGGAACTTTGAAGTAAAGGGGGTGGAAAGATTGTTAGAGCCACAAGTTGGGACATTGTGCATTGAGCCATTGTCTCTTCCCTATAACTGACAGCCATCCCCACAATGCACAACCCACAATCCCCATGCGGATGAGCTGCATCCCCCAGTGATCAGGATCCCTTTGGAAAGGGTCAGGGATGAGGGAAAGAATGGTGCCAACATATGCTGCTTCCATACTAAGCATGTCCATAACTAATAAAATAATGTAAAAAAATTAAAACTACTATTAAATCACTTACATGTGGTACCAAATAATTTAACATCTAAGTGGAATACATGAGAGAGAGAGGTAAGATTTTATTAATAGTTATACAGGACAACTGTCATAAGCCAAAACTCTCTGCAACATATGGTCCCACATATATCAGTTGAAGAAACTAAGCTATGATTGCTGAAGAAATTTGTCCTCATCTCAGTTGAGAAATTAATTGGTAATCAAAATCAAATCTGTCCTGCTCTAATTCCCCTGTTTCATATGGATTTCCAAATCCTTAAATATCTTTGCAAATTTGATCTCTGAGTTGGGACACTTTTCCTTGCAAGGTTGGCTCTTGTGTTTACATTTTTTTATGTGCTGGAATTACTTTCTTGGGAGCAGATCGGGATTGATTCATTTATTCTTCCTCAGATTCAACAGCTCTTAAAGATATGTTTACATATTGGTTGCACTCATGAAAAATTTCATATTCATTTCCATGCAACTTGGAAAAGGCAGGGTAGTTCATTGCTTTACCACTAGAGAGAGTATTGTCCAAAATTTTGAGTCAGCCTATAGGATATTGCTTTTGTAAAAGAGAGGTTAGATTTGTTTCTCTTAAGGCAAACAAATGAGATACATTTATAAACACCCATAAAACCTATCCCTGTACTTTTACCTTTACTGTTCTTTTATTCGTATTTTTAAATTTTGATTGAAGTGTAACATCTTTCAGAAACTTTGGTGACTACATCTGTGGCCTTCTCCTCTAGAATTCCCTAAACTATGATTACTTTTCTTCTCTATGATCCCCCATGTTTACCTCTATAAACTAACTCATCATAATATAGTATACTCACTTATTAATGTTTCCAAATTTCCATACATATCAATTATGAGCCCATGAAGGAAAATAGCCCAAAGTAGACAGTTTATCTAAGGAAATCACAACAGAAAGGGCAAAGGAAAAAAATGTATCATTATTATTATGTGAAATGTTGCAAAAGAAAATCATTATATAGCATGGAAATCTTTGAATTGGGATGATAAGTAAGGCATTAAAATTCAGTCTAAAAAATTAAAGGTAATATATATCTAAAAAATAAAATAAATGGCTAATATCCTAAATTTGCTCATAGACTTTCATAAAACAAAAGGTATATGTATATATATATATATATATATATATATATATATATATATATACCTTTTGAAATTTTATTTGATATATATATATATATATATATGGAGTTCGATTGCAGTGGCTCTCACTCTTGCTCTCTCTTGCTGTCTCATAAATAACAATAAATATTTAAATTTCTAAAGAAATTAAATACAAAGTTTGATTCCTTTCTGATCAGTTTCATTGCTATCTAATTTGTTTTTATAGTCAATAAATTGAACTTATAGTAAGAGCAGCTTTACCAGCCTGCACTAATGAGAAATAAAAGGGAAGTAGACATCAGTGTTTACAGTGTGCTTTTTATGGGGTTCCTTTTTTACCAAAAATATGGTCTAGATGTGACTGTTGGGCACCTCATCAGATACCTTTGCAGAGGAACTTCATCCCCACTAATAAACCCCTTCATAGTCCTTGTCTAATCTAAGGGATAAGTTTATACCTACCTAAGCATCACTCTACTAAGATGTGTTTTCTCTGGTGTTCTAGGGAAGGCCAGCCTGGGGTAGCCCCTCACTCTTCAGATAGAAGGAGCCCAACAATATTTCACCACAACAGGAATTGAACTCAGAGCTTTTTACTTACATTGCCTAAGCAAGGAGGCTCTTAGCAGTTGGAACCTAGTCCTTTCTCTGTGTCAGATGAAACAGAGGAGCATGAAAAACCCAACTTGACCTTATGAATTCTTATTAGCATGTAAAAAGCCATTATGTCCTTCAATATGTTTCTTTCACTTATTTCTATTAAAATTTCAATAACTTTCAGGGCCTTAATAAGAATCTGGATTCTGCCACAGAGGAGAATTAGCATGCCATATTACATGGCACTAATTTCTACCTATGTAGCCTCAGATTAGTGTTTTGGTAAAGTGCTGAAATACATGACCCCTAGACGTGTTGTTTGAGATCTTTCTTTTCATATTTTATGTGATCATCTATGAACTGAATTATTATATTGTCATATAGCCCACGTTTCTATATCTTGAGAATGATGAGACCATATGATTCTTTGTCAAATATCTTCTAAAATTCAGGCTAAAATATAAATTGAGAGAGCTGGAGAGACAGCTGTTAAGGCATTTGCCTGTAAAGCCAGAGGACCCAGGTTCAATTCCCCAGGATCCACATAAGCCAGATGCACAAGGTGGCACATGCATCTGGAGTTCAAGTGCATTTACAGCAGCTAAAAGCCCTGGGGTGCCCATTCTCTCTCTATCTGCCTATTTCCCACTTTCTCTGAAATAAATAAATATTTTTTAAAACAGATCAAATTCTGATTCCAATATTCCTGTTAAAATTGATGTAAGTTTAATTTGCCCTGAGTCTCAGTACTCAGTCTCCATAAATCAGTGTTTGTTTTTATTGAATCCTCATTATCTAGCCCTAATTCATTTAATTATTCCTTATAATTATTGCTATTGGATGTTGTGTGTGATACCCATTGTGCTAAATTCTTTGATTTAAAAAAATATTTGTGAGGGAAAGAGAGAATATGGGTGTATTAGGACTTCCTGCCAATGCAAACAAACTTAAAATTCATGTAACACTGAGCATTTGGCTTTATGTAGGTGCTGAGGAATTGAATCCAGGCCAGCAGGCTTTATAAGCATGTGCCTTTACCACTGAGTCATCTCTCAAGCATTAAATTATTATTTTAAACTCTAAATTTTAATACATTTGCTTGTCTTCTTTTTTTTTTCCAGAAAACTGGTTTGTTCTTCTGGAGTGCAGAGCCAAATACTAATGACCGTGCCAATATCAACTTCAGGACACTCTAATACCAACATCAGGCATTGGACCAGTCTGTCAGAGGCCAGACATGTGAGCTCAAGAAAATTAACAAAAAAGTTCTAATTATTTCTGATGACCTTCTGAGGAACTTGTTTTTTACTATACACCCAACCTAAGGCCAATGGTTATCTACCACTTTTTAAAACCTTTCTGTGATCTCCTAAGCTTTATTATATAGTATATCCTTAACTTATATAGTATATCCTTAACTCTTTGTTCCAGGTGGCTTATTTTACTCTGCAGTTTATGCTCTATATGGAAATAGGAAAAGAGAAGAAAGTCTATCTAAATCCATTCTCCATTGCTGTAACAAAATACCTGAGAGTTAGTATTTTGTTTAGCTTATAGGTTGGATGTAGATGGACTGGAAGTTCATCAACTTGTAGGCAGGCCTCTGATGAGGGCCTTACAGTACAAAGCTTTGCAGTGAAAGATGCATGTAGGGAATTATCATAGGGTCAAGTAGGAGACCAGAAAGATTCACAGGTCAGGCTTATTCTTTCATAAACAAGTCTTTAAAACAACTTATTGGAAGTAACCTGGTTCTAAGACAATTACATTAATTACTACTGAGAAGAGTTACCTGTGACCTAACCATCTTCCACTAAGCCTCACATCTTAAAGATTCTATTACTCTCAACATGACCACACTGAGAACCAAGCTTCCAACATGAAACTCCAGGAAGCACACTAAACCACAGCAAAACCTAGTCCCGCTTGACATTGCCATATCCCTATCTTCCTCTCATAGTATCTTCTTTTATGCTGTGACTTTTCTGGGGAGAGTCACTTTTACACTTTATGTAGTAAAGATGAAATATTTCTACCAGCTAAACACCTAGTTTCTATAGTCTCAAACTCATGTCCTATTTTCACATGCTTAACAACTGAATCATACATCATATGAAATGGGCCTTTAACATTGAAAAAGAAGTTCAGCATCATCATGGAAAAGTTTCTAAGAGTGACTTGGGACTTGGCTCAGTGGATAAGTATGTTTTCTATGAAAGCACAAGGACCTGAGTTCAATCCCTAGTACCCACATAAAAAAACAGGTGGTCTTCACATGGCTGTTATCCCAGTGCAGAGGGGGCAAAGGCATGAGGATCACGAGGACTTGATGATCTGCCAGTCTAACAGAAAAATACAGTTCTAGATTCAATAAGAGAACAAGTCTCAAAGAAATAAAGTGAAAGATGTCTTCTAGCCTCTACATATGCAGCACACCCACACGAACACTATGCATGCTGCACACCTACACCAACACCACACATGCTGCACACCCAAACCCACACCACACATGTTATCCACTGACACCCACATCACACATACTACATACCAAAACCACAAAAAGTTTTTCAGCATGTAATTTGGGTGTACCTCAGAAATAGAACACTTTGTTATTATTATGAGGCTCTGAGTTTGATCATTAGCACAATGAGAGCAAGCAAATGAGAGAGAAAGAGAGAGACCATGTTTCAACATGAATAGTCTGGAATGATAGATCACCTAATACTAGTAGTTCCAAGTAATGACCAGATAACATAGGAAATTCTATGTCAATGTCAAATTTCATTATTTAAGGTTTCTTGCTTCATCTTCTTCTGAATTTTTATTTTTATTTTATTTATTTATTTATTTTTTTATTAGTCAGTTCTGTATTCAGCAAATACAGTCAGTTTGGTACCATTATTAGGCTCATCCGTGACCTACCCCCTCCCCTTGGCCCCTCCTTGTTGAGGTATACGGGTCATGCATTGTGGAGTTAGCCCACAGTTATGGGTAAGCTAAATGTCTCTGCATATCATGACCCAACATGTGACTCTGACATTCTTTCCGCCCCCTCTTCCGCAAAATTTCCCTGAGCCATGTTGGGTTCATTTTTGGTCTGCTTCAGTGATGAGGTGTTGGGGGCCTCTGAGGCTCTGGCTCTCTGATTTGGTAGGAGTTGATTTTTCTCTGTGCTGATCTCCTTCCCCCTTGTGCTGAATTTCTTCTGAATTTTTAGTTGGTAGTATTTTTCTCAACTTTTTTTGTAAACTTATCTTTTTTTTCCCAAATCTTGCCTTTGGTTGCCTGACAATGACTTCTTTAAAAAATACTTTGCAAAATTGCTATGAAAGACTGCTTCAAGCCACATGCTCTCTTTGAATATTGATGGAGTCCTAGCATTGTAAAAGGCTGTGTCTTTTCCCAGAAAACTTAATATAAAAAAGAAATAATAGGAAAATGAAGTATAAAAGAGAACCAAGAATGAGGGCATATCTTAGAATCTTAAGGTGATTTTTGTTTTGTATAATTTCTCATTTCCTTTCATTTATCTTTTCATATTTCCTCCTATGAACCTTGTCTCCCCAGGAGACACACTCCTCATTGTTGAAATATCACTAAAGGTTTACAAAAGGAACAGCTCTTTTGCTTTTCTCTTCATTCATCTTCTTTCTTTTAGCAAAAACAAATGTATTTAAATTAAAAACAGTCAGCCAGCTGTGTTTTCTAATGACTAAAGGTCTAAGTGAGGTCAGGGGAAGAGACTGAGTAAAGGAAAGGTGGAGGAGGGCTAATAAAAATCTAAGAGTATATAAATAAATCATATGGAAACCTACGTTTTTGGACAATGGAACACTCAGGAGCCAGAGATTGTTACTAGAACATTTTCAGTGCCAGGAATGGGATACCTCCCAGTAAGTTGTTGGCTAGGGAGTCCCTGATGCCCCCTAAAACAATACAGGCCATTGCTGAGGCCCTTCATTTCCCACCAAGAATAGATGGTAAGAACCTATTGCTGAAGACTCCACATTCTTGGGCTGTAAGGCCACTTGGAAATCCTGCTGGAATTGAGCTGAAAATCTCCTCCATGTAGATTAGCTGACAGAAAGCTGGAAAAAGCCACACTGCATGCAGTTCAATGGGAGAGAGAGAAATCACCAGTGAAGATACTCAACAGTGGACACTACAAGCCTTATATTTGGCCACCCAGGCCAAATAAACCAATGGGTGCAATAGTGGCACATCTATTAGGGGGAAAAGCAACTGCCATATAATTTGACCAGACACATGCTCCATGGGAGTGAATATATCCCTGATACTGAAAACCTACAACAGGCGTTATGAGCCCAAAAGGATATAATGTCTGCTGCTGTCTGGCTAAATGTATATACTATGCTCATCAAACTGCCCAGTCAACACTTCTCTTAATGTTCATACACATGTATAATGTTACTCTCACTTTTGCTTAGAGAACCTTTTCTTTTCAGATGGCTGTGACCTTGGGATGACTCAGAAGGCACCATGGTGCTGAGAAGAAGTGACAGAGGAGTGCTCAGCACTGCAATATCTCTATTACACCTTCCAAGGCTCAGGTTCCATTGCAGAAGAGGTGGTGGAAAGAATGTAAGAGCCAAAGTAAGGATAGGACTCCTTACAACGTGCTCCTCCAGACACAAAATGGCCTGGATATCCATGACCTCACAGTGCCTGACACTGCCTACACAGGGCCATCATAATAGGAGGAAAAGATGATGACATAAAACAAAAGAGAGACTGATTGAGAGGGGGAGGGGATATGATGGAGAGTGGAGTTTCAAAGGGGAAAGTGAGGGGAGCGAGGGAATTACCATGGGATATTGTTTTCAATCATGGAAGTTGTCAATAAAAATAAATGAAAAATAAAGGTTTACTTGAACCTTTTGGAGATTTGGCAAGTAAAACTGGAAAGTCCAAGCTATCTTGCTTTGTCTCACTTGGACTATTTCATAAATTACATTTCTAGAATTATTGCATGCAGGTCTCTTTTGGCTTATTGGTGTTGTGTCAGTTTCTATGGTGACTTTATTATAAGTTTGTCCACATCCTGCATAAATTTCATATGCATAGTTTCTCCTAATTTTTAAATAGTCATTTAAATTTGTCAGTTAAAAGATTACATTTGTAAATTCAAAATACTTTTGTGGTATAAGAATGGAAGATGTTAATGCTTGTTGTCACATATAATAAAATTGATATTTAATTTGCATTAGCAATTTACATAGAGTCACAAGGAACCTCAAAAATCAGAATTTTGTTATGTTTGTATTAGTGACCATTCTGTAATATTTCCTTATCACCAAGTAGAGTTGAGATGGTGTAAAGTTAGGGTGACTGGACCTCTGGAAGTAAGAAAAAGGCAGGAAATTCTGCACTTGCTAGAAATCAAGGATGATCTGACTTCTTGTCACTTGCCCTAGACCTGTTTCTCCACAAACAACCAGGACCTCTCCCAGAAGGGAGGTCTTTCATAGGACTTTGTGGTTGATCAAGCTTAGCTCCAGAACTTGGTGTCAGGGCTAGCCTCTTTCTCAGTCAGCCCCTATCCCTAACCAACCAGCTGTCCCTCGGGTTCACCTGAGCCAGATGACAGCCTACCACTTTAAGGTTATAGATACTTTGCAATGGGAGGGCAGGCTCTCTGACCACTTGGAACTTCTAGCTGTTGGTGAGTTTTTTCCAGCCAGGACAGAACCTTTGCCCTTACTCTCCACATGGGCTCCTTTACTCTCTCCAGCTCTCCCCACATGGCAGAAGCTCGTTGAACTTTCTTTTCTCTCTTTTCCTTCCACAGTTTTTCCAGGACTTCCATGCGATATCTCTATCAGTGTAGGTGCCTATGCTTGGCTCTATACTTCCCTAGATAAATATAACAATTTAATAATTATCCCTGTAAGCCTTTATTTATTTATTTGAGAGAGAGAGAGCATGCCAGGGCCCCCAGCTGCTGCAAAGGAACTCCAGATGTTTCTGCCACCTTATGCATCCGGCTTACATGGGTCCTGGGGAATTGACTTGTTGTCCTTTGGCTTTGCAGACAAGTGCCTTAACCTCTAAATCATCTCTCTAGTCCCAACCATATTCATTTAACACTCTGTAATGGAGTGTTAAGGTTCCAGAAAAGTCCTTGAACCCCAAACCCTAGGTTTGTTTCTAATTTTATTCAAAGAATTGAATTTTAAAAATACTGAGAAGGGGGCTAGAGAAATGGCTTATCAATTAAGGTGCTTGCCTGCAAAGCCTAAGGACCCAGGTTTTATTCCCCAGTGCCCATGTAAGCCAGATGCACAAGGTGGCATATGCATCTGGAGTTCCTTTGAAATGGCTAGAGTCCCTGGAATGCTCATTCTTGCTCTGTCTGCTTCTTCCCCTCTCCCTCTCTCTCAAATGAAAAAAAAAAAAATGAATAATACTGTTAATGGCTGACCCAGAAACTATGTTTTTTGATTCTGATTCTTCCCCATGCCAACATTTTATTTCCAAAAGTGTCATTAATGATAGATAATGTGAGGATATATAGCAAGGAAAGCATGATTTGTTGAATGTCCTAGAATAAATCCTTCTTACTACAAGTGATATGCAGAGTGGATGAGAGAATAAATCTTTCTTTACTGAAGGAAAATTTTTGTTGTGCTCCATGAGTCACTATATGGAGCAATTGGAAAGAATGAGAGTAGCCGCCACATCTGGGTGTGAGCTTGCTGATGAAAGCGTTCAGGTAGGTTTGAGGAGACTGTAGGATGTGGCTACAGGATGTGAGCCTTACTGAGTGGCTGGACCAGCAACTGTTGAAGATGGACTATGAATTGAAAATTGGCATGCAAAATAGGGCAAAAGAAAATTTCAAAGGTAGTTATACAAAGCATTATCAGAAGGTTTGAAGTCATTTTTGCTTAATCTTTTCAAAAGTAGAAAAAAAAAAAAAGGAAAGCTGAAGGAGGACCTCTAAGATGCATGCAAAAAGGCAGTGAGAGCTAAGGGAGATAAACCACCCCTCACATCTCAATCAAAGCTCAGGTGAAACCAAAGAGAACGTGGGGAGACAAGTAAGAGTGTTGCTTCCATGGTGAGCCTGACAATCAGTGCCAGGGTGAAGGAGATAGATGCTGAGTATACTCAACACATACCAAAGCAGAGATCCATAGGCTTCTAAGAGCTCATCACTGAAGTAGACTTAAAACACACCCACCAAGGCTCAGAGAATTTTGCAGAAGGGGCAGGAAATTTGTAAGAACCACAGATTGGGATGTCATGCCCAATGGCATTGCCTTCCCCTAATATCTGAGTGTTGCTCCCACAATGCATAACCTACAATCCCATGGAGAATACCAGGAACTCCACTGAGGAGTACTCCCTGTGGAATGGGGGGGCAGGGAGGAGGAAAAAGATGGCACCAACACATTATGTATTCACAGACTGTATGCTCTTAATAAAAAATTAAAAAGAAAGGGAGAGAAACATTGAATAAAAAAGAAGGACCTCTAGGTCAGTGAAACTTAAGAAAGTGTTCCACATTTGCTAATTGTTCAGGAAGAAAATCATACAATATATTGAAAGCAAAATAAAATCTTCATGAAATACTTGTAAGATGTTGCAGTTACTTTCTCAATACTGGGGCAAATACCCAACCCAAAGCACCTTATGGGAGGAAGTGGTTTGTTCTGGGTTTACAGGACCCAGTGGTAGCATCATAATGATAGAAGAAGCTGTCTCAATTCCATAGATCCATATCAAAGTGAAACCACCAATAGCAAACAAACAAAAAGAACCACAGCTTCACCTGGCTCATTTTTTTTTTTATTATGATGGCTTCAAGAACTTTAATTTCAAAGGGAACAGAGGCAAGAATATTCCAAGTAGCCACAAAGTATAACCTACTGAATGTGGAAAGGAGGCTGCTGGGTGAAGGAGGACACAGGGACAGGGTGGGGGAGGGAGGAGGTAAGAGGTAGGAAAACAACAATAACAAATACTGTGTGAAAATTACCATTGTTTGTATGCCAATAAAATAATAATTACAGGGCTGTGAAGATGCCTCAGAGGTTAAAGGTAGTTTCTTGTAAAGCCTGCCAGCAGGGTTCAATTCCCCAGTACCAATGTAACTCAGATGCACAACATGATGCATGCATCTGAAGTTCATTTGCAGTGGCCAGAGGCCCTGGCACATCCATTCTCTCCCTCTCAAATAAACAAAAAATATTTTTAAATAAATAAAACAAATAATAATAATAATTACAAAAAGAAGGGAATGGATTTCTTTATTACAAATTGTCAACGAACAAAAGAATGGTAATTATCATTACAAACAATGGTAAAAATATATTTTTGCATTTTGAAATAAAACAGTGTTACACAAAGACAATGAAAGTTTTCTGTATAAAATGTAATTTTAACTTTAATTCCAAAAAGATCAATTTTAATAGTCTCTAATGTATAAAGTATGTAATTGTTACTTTTAGTGCTGTATTTTTCAAATAGACTTTTAACATTTTTTTCAGACTACTCAAAAGTTCATCTAACACAGCTTCTAGAGAGGCCTGAAGTGATTGCAGGATGCATACTCAACTTTTCTGTTTTTTATTGGAACCAGAAAAAAGAATATTTTGACTTTATTAGGTAAGGATAAAAATATATGATTATTTGTTTCATTAAATTTATTTCCATATTCTAGGTCTGTGTTTCCCTTACCCCTGTTTGTATCAAGTTACTCTTCTAGATTTGTTTTTAAAAAGTTATTTGTATTAACTCTAAAATTTTTCACATGTGTGTGTAATGTGTATGCATGTGAAAATGTATGTTCTTTTTTTCTCAATTTTTTATTAACATCTTCCATGATTATAAAAAATATCCCGTGGTAATACCCTCCACCCCCCAATTTCCCCTTTGAAATTCAATTCTCCATCATATCCCCTCCCCTTCTCAATCAGTCTGTCTTTTATTTTGATGTCATGATCTTTTCCTCCTCTTATGATGGTCTTGTGTAGGTAGTGTCAGGCACTGTGAGGTCATGGATATCCACGCCATTTTATGTCTGGAGGGAGCAGATTTTAAGGAGTCCTACCCTTCCTTTGGCTCTTACATTCCTTCTGCCACCTCTTCCATATTAGACCATGAGCCTTGGAAGGTGTGATTGAGATATTACTCAGTACATCAGACACTTCTTTCCAGCACCATGATATCTTCTGAGTCATCCAAAGGTCACTGCCATCTGAAAAGAGAAGATGCTCTACCCAAAATGAGAGTAGCATTAATATAAGGCTATGAATATTAAGAGAAGTGCTTACTGGGAGGTCTGGTAAGTATAGTATGTACATTTATACAGACAACAGCAGTCATTATACCCCTAGGGCTCATGACTACCCCTGTTTTAAGTTTTCAGTATCAGGGATGTATTCCCTCCCATGGAGCGGGTGTCCAGTCCAATTAGAAGGCCATTGGTTTCCACCATGACAGACGTGCCACTATTGTACCCGTTGGCTCATTTGGCCTGGCTGGCCAATTATATGATTTGCAGTGTCCATTGTTGAGTGTCTTCACTCCTGGCATCTCTTTATCCCATTGAACTTCATGTAGAATGGCTACTTCCAGCTTTCTGTCAGCTTGTCTACTTGGAGGAGGTTATCAGCTCAGTTTCAGCAGGATTTCTCAGTGGCCTTGCAGCCCAAATATGTGGAGTATTCAGCAACAGGGTCTTACCATCTACTCCTTGTGGGAAACCAAAGGCCTCAGCAATGGCCCATAATGTTTTGGGGGCATCAGGAACCTCCCTGGCCAACAACTCACTGGAAGGTATCCTATCCCTGGCACTGAAAATTTTCTAGCAACAATCTATGACTCCTGAGTGTTCCATTGTCCAAAAATGTAGGTTTCCATATGATTTATTTATATCCTCTTAGCTTTTGATTAGCCCTTCCTCCACATTTCCTTTACTCAATCTCTTCTCCTGACCTCACTTTGGGTCTTTTCACCACCACTGATCTATTCTTCTACTTATGTATACACCATACCATCCTATTAAGTACCCCCTCCCTTCCTTTCTCTTCCATTTGTATCTCTTTTCTAGCTTATTGACCTTTGCTACTGAGTTTTCTTCCTACTCACACAGAAGATCAGTCCTCTGTAGCTAGGATCCACATATGAGAGAGAACATGTGATGCTTGGCTTACTGGGCCTGGGGTTACCTCACTTAGTATAATCATTTCCACATCCATCCATTTTCTTGAAATTTTCATAACTTAATTTTTCTTTACCACTGAGTAGAACTCCATTGTATAAATGTGCCATATCTTCCTTATCCACTCATCAGTTGAGGGACATTTAGGCTGGTCCATTTCCCAGGTATTGTGAATTGAGCGGCAATAAACATGGTTGAGCATGTACTTCTAAGGAAATGAGATGAGTCCTTAGGATATATGCCTAGGAGTGCTATAGCTGGGTCATATGACAGATCAATTTTTAGCTGTCTTAGGAACCTCCACACTGATTTCCACAATGGCTGGACCAGATTGCAATCCCACCAACAGTGTAAAGGGTTCCTCTTTTTCCACATCCCCACCAGCATTTATGATCATTTGTTTTCATGATGATAGCCAATCTGACAAGAGTGAGATGGAATCTCAATGTAGTTTTAATCTGCATTTCCCTGATGACTAGGGATGTAGAACATTTTTTTAGATGCTTAAATGCCATCCATATTTCTTCTTTTGAGAACTCTCTATTTAGCTCCATATCCCATTTTTTAATTGGCTTGTTTGATTTATTATTATTTACTTTTTTGAGTTCTTTGTATTTCCTAGATATCATATACATAGCTGGCAAAGATTTTTTCCCATTCTGTAGGTTGCCTCTTTGCTTTATTCACAGGGTCCTACGCAGTACAAAATCTTTGTAATTTCATGAGGTCCCAGTGGTAAATCTGTGGTTTCATTGCCTGAGCAATTGGGTTATATTCAGAAAGTCTTTGCCAAGACCAATATGTTGAAGGGTTTCCCCCTCCTTTTCCTCCAGCAGTTTCAGAGCTTCAGGTCTGATGTTAAGGTCTTTAATCCATTTGGATTTAATTCTTGTGCATGGAGATAGAGAAGAATCTACTTACATCCTTCTACAGATACATATCCAGTTATCCCGGAACCATTTGCTGAAGAGGCTGTCTTTTCTCCAATAAGTATTTTTGGCATTTTTATCAAATATCAGGTGGCTATAGATATCTGGACTTAATCTGGGTCCTCTATTCTGTCCCATTGATCTACATGTCTGCTTTTGTGCCAGTACTATGCTGTTTTTGTTACTATGGCTCTGTAGTATACGTTAAAATCAGGTATGGTGATACCACCAGCCTTATTTTTGTTGCTCAGTATTATTTTAGATATTCAGAGTTTTTGTGATTCCAAATGAATTTTTGGATTGTTTTTTTCGATTTCCATGAAGAATGCCATTGGAATTTTGATGGGGATTGCATTAAATGTGCAGATTGCTTTTGGTAAGATTTCCATTTTCAATATATTGATTCTTGCAATCAAGGAACAAGGGATGTTTTTTCCATTTCCTAGTGTCTTCTGCAATTTCTGGCTTGAGTGCTTTATAGTTTTCATTGTAGAGATCCTTTATTTCTTGCTTGGGTTTATTGCAAGGTACTTTATTTTCTCTAATTCAGTTGTGAATAGGAGCGATTCTCAGATTTCATCCACTGTGTGTTTGTTGTTAGCATATTGGAAGGCTACTGATTTCTGTGTATTTATTTTACATCCTGCTCCATGGCTGTAGGTGTTTATCAGCTCTAACAGTTTTCTGGTAGTGTCCTTTATATATAGAATCTTGTCATCTGCAAATAATGATAACTTGATTTCTTCCTTTCCAATTTGTATCCCTTTTGTGTGCGTCTCTTGCCTTATTGCTATGGCTAAGACTACCAGTACTATATTAAATAAAAGTGGGGACAGTGGACATCCTTGTCTTGTTCCTGATTTTAGTGGAATAGCTTCCAGTTTTTCCCCATTTGGTAATATGCTGGCTGTAGGCTTGTCACAAGTAGCCTTTATTATATTGAGATATGCTCCTTCTATTCCTAGTCTCTGTAGGACTTTTATCTTGAGGGGATGTTGGATTTTGTCAAATGTCTTCTGTGCATCTAATCAGATGATCATGTGATTTTTGTCCTTCCGTCCATTTATATAATGTATTATATTTATCGAATTGTGTATGTTGAACCATCCCTGCATCTCTGGGTTAAAACCTACTTGGTTAGGATGAAAGAACTTTCTGATATATTCTTGTATTCTGTTTGCCAATATATTGTTGAGAATTTTTGCATCTATGTTCATGAGGGAGATTGGTCTGTAAGTTTCTTTTTTTGTTCCATCTGCAATATCATTACAAATTTAGGTAAAATTATAAAATATATGATTATGTTAATGAAAAATGTCCAAAATATTCCTCAAAATATTATTAGTGGCTATCGCCAGATGGATGATTGGAAAAGACTTTTATTTTCATCAACAATTAATATAAGAGGAATAGATACAATCTACTACAATCCACATGTGTAGATAATGAGAAATGCCATGCGCGTATACTGAGTAGCTAAAATTTTACACTCAACTACAGCTCTTTCTTGCATCAGTATCTACACACATTTATAGTTCTGGTTCTCATAGTCACCATCACCCACAGCAAAAAGAAAGCAGGAGACTATAAATGCTCTGTCATTGTTATTGTAAGCATTGGTCTCACAGATGATCCTCATGGCTCCTATTTCTTGATAGCCAATGTATCTGTATAAAGCTCTCAAATTGAGGTGGTAGAGTCATGTCCTCTCTGGACTTACTTCTAGTGAGTAAACAGGTTAAGTCAGAAGTAATGTCTGTGATGTAGGGACTGTGGAGGAAGCTATAGAAAGCACATAGGTAAGAAGAGGTCCATGAGGAAGGAATCCAGGTTTTCTGTCAACAGCCATGGAAAACCTTTGTTCCATCCACATCTCAGATGACTGCAGTTCTAGTGAGTAGCTAGATGCAATCTGGAGAGACCCAGGTGAGCTACTGTGGAATTCTTGGCCCAAAGAAATGGTATGGCAATAGTAAATACTTGTTATGAGATAGCTCAAAATATTAATGTTCATTGAAACCATGTCTGAAATTAAGACTTCAGATACATTGTTTGTTGTGATATCTGAATCTTGACTGTTCTTTGGTGCTTCCTCAATTTCCTGGGCAGAGTCCCACAGCTATGGGTTGAATATGGTTTCAGTGTGCCCCTCAGAGTTCATGTGCGAGAAGCTTGGCTCCAAGTATAGAGGTGTTTAAAAGTGGCTAAGACTTTAAGAGGAGAGACTAATGGCAGATAATTGTGTCATTGGAGAAAAAATACCTAGAAGGAATTAATGTAGTTTCATTGGATGTTGGCTAGTTACCTCAGAAATTGGTTGCTACAAAAAGGCAGAATCTGCCCTGAAAATCTGGTTTCCTGTTCTATCATGCTATCTCATCTGCATGCTGCTGATCCATGATCAGGCCAATTTTCCAATGCACTGAGACACAACAGGGGGAGGAGAGCTTACCAGAGCTCACCTGAGTGGTGGTGCCATGCCACCAGAATCATGAGCTAAATAACATTTATTTTAAGGTTCCAGTTTTACATATTCATGTTGTTATAACAACATAAACTGGCACAATGCACTTATATACACCTGATGTCTACATCTAATATATTCATGTGTACCTGATATCTCCATCTAATATACTCATATATACCGAACGTCTCCATCTAATAAACTCATACACAACTGAAATTTCCATCTAATATACCCACATTACACCTGATGTCTCCATCGACTACACTCATTTATACCTGATGTCTCCATATGACACACTTGTATATTACTGATATCTCCATCTAATATACTCATATACACCTGATGTCTCCATCTGATACACTTATGTACACCTGATGTCTCCATCTAATATGCTCATATACACCTGATGTCTTCATGTAATATACTTGTATACACTTGATGTCTCCATATATTACACTCATTTATACCTGATGTCTCTCCATGTAATATACTACTCTATATCTGATGTCTCCACCTAATACACTTGTTTACAGCTGATGTCTCTATCTAATACACTTATATAAACCTTGATTTCTCCATCAATAATTGAAGGTAGCTTATTGTGATAGCCCCAAATCAGCATTATATTTCTGTCCTACAAATTTAACTTGATTTTGTTAATACTTAGAAACTGCTTATGCTTTAAATGAAATTAGTAGACACATTCAGATAAGAATTATTTTCCTCTATTGGCAAAGCTATGTCTTGGAAATATTAAATCATCTGTCCTGAATAATGAAGCTGTTAAATGGCAAACCAATATTTGCAACTTGCATATATTTGACTCAAATATTAGTTCTCATAACCTGTAATTATATTTATATAAAGAGTGGCTAGTCAAGGGAGGATTGTCTGACAACCCACTTCATTCATTCCTTATGTCCCTCCACTTTCATATTGGTCCCTAATTAGCAGTCAGAACAAACCTAACCAAAATGAAAAGTATATTGATATTTTTAATGCTAATAGTAGGTTAGGCTGGTCTTATTTTATATAGTACCTGGTATCTGTTCCTTGTGGTCTAGTCTAGTTTGTAGGTAATATATGTATGTACATATATATATGCATAGATGTATATATATGTATACACATATATACACAAATATAGGTATTATTTATATGTATTTCCCTTTGGAGGGCTTCCTTTACAGTAGGTGCTATAGTTTGCTGGTAGAATTGAATTGGCTCTGTTCCAGTCAACTGACAAAAGCCCAGAAGAACTGCATAGCCAATACCTTTTCTGAAACAGGCTCTATGTTCAACTTTTAGTTACTGAACTACTGATTTGTTATCATGAATGAATGAAGAAAGGAAGTGAAAATGTGACTGCACACAGCTGTAACATTGTCAGTGCCTGAAACATTTGCCTATTTCTCTTCTGTATCCTGTATTTATTAACCCTTAACCATCACTGGTAGCATCCACTACATTGAATCCCTCAACCAATTTTATAAACTTTTTTATGTATAATCACCTTTTCTACAACTTGTTTGTGTAAACTAGAGAAGGCAAAGTTATTGTGTAAGACTCAATTTTGTTTATTTTAATAAATTTGTAATTAATGAGGACTGGTGTCTCATTTTGTTGCTACAACAAAATATATCTACTATAGTGATATCTAAATCTGCATCTATATATGAGATGATAGACTAGATGGTAGGTAGATAGATAGATAGATAGACTGACTTTGTTCAGTTCTCAGTTTTGGAGGCTGACAGTCCCTTGGACTTGCTTTCCAGGGAGGGCCTTATTCTACATTGTAGCCTGGCAGATCGCTTCATGGCAAGAATGCATATGAGAGGAAGAAGGAAGTCAAATGGCATGACAGGAACCAGAGGATGAAAAGGCTAGGTTTGATCTTTTAATAATAATTTCCTCTTCTTTTAACTAACCAGGATACCTAGAGCATGTTCACTTTTTTTCTGAGGGTAACTCCTCACTGAACTTTCAATCTTCTATTAGGCTCTATATGTTAAATGATCTGCCACACTGACACCACCAACTGAGGCCCAAGTTTATAACACATGAAACTTTGGGAGATATACTGAAATCATGTTCATACCACATCAATTATTCCATAATGTTGCTATAAATATTAAATATGACAATCTATGGAAAACATTTCATGGTACTTGTGATAAATGGAAAACTATAATGTTGTTTGTATATTGGACAGAGGTGGAGCTTTGGGATGTGCATTCCTTTTTTAATATTTATTTATTTACAAGCAGAGAGATAGGGAGAAGAAAGAAACAGAGATAATGGGTGTGCTAGAACCTCTAGCCAATGCGAATGAACTCCAGATACATGCATCACTTTGTGTTTCTGGCTTCATATGAGTATTGGGAAATTGAACCCAGGTCATTAGGCTTTGTAGGCAAGTGTTTTGATTGCTGAACCACCTCTCTAGCACCAGGATGTGCATTCTTTTTTTTTTTTTTTTTTTTTTTTTTTTGGTTTTTCGAGGTAGGGTCTCACTCTAGCCCAGGCTGACCTGGAATTCACTATAGAGTCTCAGGATGGCCTCGAACTCACGGCGATCCTCCTACCTCTGCCTCCCGAGTGCTGGGATTAAAGGCGTGCGCCACCACGCCCGGCTGAGGATGTGCATTCTTAATAAGTAAATTTGATTACAACATATGTGGCCTCCAGATGTTTCTCTGAGAATTACCAACAATACAATTCAACATTACTTGATTATTTCGATATTATTCATCTTAGGAATTTTCAGTTTTGTATAACTTAATCTTTGTATCTGACCCATCAATGAATGTCTCTATGTGTGAGAGATTTTAGTTTTCTGTTTATTTCTGAGGTGCTAATAGCTATTTCCTTCTTACATAAATTTTATTTCACAATAACAATCTCATAATGGGACTGAGTAGAGCAATGTCCTATGGCTATACCATAGCATGGCAAAATTATTGAGGATGTTTCTTTAAACAGGGATTAATATGATTCTAAGGGGTTCTGGTTAGGACCAGGGAGAGTTGATTATTATAGAATGACCAAGGCTGGCCTTTGGATTGCACTCACCTCTTGGTCTATGTATGATATGACTGCCCTTTGGCTCTGACATATTTTCCCTCAGGGGTCCTGCCTTCAAGACTGGTTCACATCCAATTTATTTTCCATACCAACTTGTATAGCTGGGAATTTCCCAAATAAATCCTATCTTTTCCTGGAATGAAGGCACAAAGATTATGAGATACATTTTAGTCCTTGTAAATGCCTATTATTTTATATTAAATTTAATAGGAAAGTATACAAATCTCTGGCTATGATGGGTAGTTAATAATGGGTTCATTCTTTGTCCATAACACATCATCAATAATATCAGAAACTGAACAAAATGCATAAAACTAGTTTCAGAATTTGTCTACAAAATCAAAGGATGTTGATGGAAAATCTATAGCTTCAAATGATTTGATTTCAAATGAGAATGGCCCTAAAATTAAGCCAGTAAAAATGTAACATCCTCCCAAAAAGAAGGAAAAGGAGGAGGAAGAGGAAAAGTAATAGGAGAAGGAATAGGAAAAGGAGGAAGAAAAGACAGAGACAGAGAAAGAAGAGAAAGATGAGGATGAAAAGAAAAGGAAGAAGTTGTTAATGAATTGCATTTTTTAATGTTAACTTTATGGAAAATCCTATGCCTATCAATAGGAATTCAAACAGGAATTGGACCAGTCCCAATGATCTTGGTGCATAAAATAGTAAATTTGTACGGTCTAAGGTCTAAATGCTTTGCATATATTACACACAACATTTTATGTGAATTCACAGAAAGGAGACATCGTGGTTTGTAATGCAAAAGCTATTTTTATTCTTTTTTTCTTCTTCAAAAAATTTTTATTAACATCTTCCATTATTATAAAAATAATCCCATGGTAATGACCTCCCTCCCCTCCCCCCACTTTAAACTTTGAAACTCCATTCTCCATCATATCCCATCCCCCTCTCAATCAGTTTCTTCTATATTGATGTCTTGATCTTTTCCTCCTGTTATAATGGTCTTATGTAGGTAGTGTCAGGCACTTTGAGGTCATGGATATCCAGGCCATTTTGTGTCTGGGGGGAGCATGTTGAAAGGAGTCCTACCCTTCCTTTGGCCCTTACATTCTTTCTGCCACCTCTTCCTCAATGGACCCTGAGCCTTGGAAGGCGTGATAGAGATATTGCAGTGCTGAGCACTACTGTCATTTCTTTCCATCACCATGATGCCTTCCGAGTCATCCCAAGGTGATTGCCATCTGGAAAGAGAAGATTCTCTACCAAAACTGAGAGTAGCATGAATATAAGGGTATGAATATTAAGAGAAGTGCTTATTGGGCAGTTTGATAGGCATAGTATATACATTTAGCTAAACAGTAGCAGACGTTATGGCTCATGACTACCCCTGTTTTAAGTTTTCAGTATCAGGGATGTATTCCCTCCCGTGGATCAGGCCTCCAGTCCAGTTAGAGGGCAGTTGGTTTCCACCATGACAGATGTGCCACTATTGCACCCATTGGCTCATTTGGCCTGGCTGGTAAAATATAAGGCTTGCTGGGTCCACTGTTGAGTATCTTCACTGGTGATTTCTCTTTCTCCCATTGAACTGCATGCAGAATGGCATCTTCCACCTTTCTGTCAGCTGGTCGTCAAGGAGGAGGTTATCAGCTCAGTTCCAGCAGGATTTATCAGTGGCCTTATAGCCCAAGTATGTGGAGTCTTCAGCAATAGGGTCTTAACATCTATTCCTGGTGGGAAACCAAGGGCCTTGGCAATGGCCTAGAATGTCTTGGGGGCATCAGCGACCTCCCTGGCCAACAACTCACTGGAACATACTCCATCCCTGGCACTAAATATTATCTAGTAACAATCTATGAATTCTGAGTGTTCCATTGTCCAAAAATGTAGGTTTCCATATGATTTATTTATATCCTCTTAGCTTTTGATTAGCCCTTTCCTCCACCTTTCCTTTACTCAATCTCTTCTCCTGACCTCACTTTGGGTCTTTTCACCACCACTGATCTATTCTTCTACTTACGTATACACCATACCATCCTATTAAGTACCCCCTCCCTTCCTTTCTCTTCCATTTGTATCTCTTTTCTAGCTTATTGACCTTTGCTACTGAGTTTTCTTCCTACTCACACAGACGATCAGTCCTCTGTAGCTAGGATCCACATATGAGAGAGAACATGTGATGCTTGGCTTACTGGGCCTGGGGTTACCTCACTTAGTATAATCATTTCCACATCCATCCATTTTCTTGAAATTTTCATAACTTAATTTTTCTTTACCACTGAGTAGAACTCCATTGTATAAGTGTGCCATATCTTCATTATCCACTCATCAGTTGAGAGACATTTAGGCTGGTCCATTTCCCAGCTATTGTGAATTGAGCGGCAATAAACATGGCTGAGCAAGTGTCTCTAAGGTAATGAGATGAGTCCTAGGAGTGCTATGGCTGGGTCATATGACAGATCAATTTTTAGCTGTCTTAGGAACCTCCACACTGATTTCCACAGTTGCTGGACCAGATTGCAATCCCACCAATAGTGTAGAAGGATTCGCCTTTTTCCACATCCTGCATAGCATATGCCAGCATATACGGTCACTTGTTTTCATGATGACAGCCAATATGACAGGAATGAGATGGAATCTCAATGTAGTTTCAATCTGCATTTTCCTGATGACTAGGGATGTAGAACATTTTCCAGATGCTTATGTGCCATACATATTTCTTTTATTCAGAACTCTATTTAGTTCCATAGCTCATTTTTAGTTGGCTGGCTTAATTTCTTATTATTGAGTTTTTGGAGTTCGTTGTATATCCTAGATATTAATCCTCTATCAGATGTATACCTGGCAAAGATTTTTTCCTATTCTGTAGGTTGTCTCCTTGCTTTATTCACAGTGGCCTTTGCTATACAAAATCTCTGTAATTTCATGAGGTCTCAGCTGTTAATCTGTGGTTTTATTGCCTGAGCAATTAGAGTTATATTCAGAAAGTATTTGCCATGACCAATATGTTGAAGGGATTCCCTTACTATTTCCTCTAGCAGTTTCAGAGTTTCAGGTTTGATGTTAAGGTCTTTAATCCATTTGGACTTAATTCTTGTACACAGAGAGAGAGACAAGAATCTATTTTCATCCTTTGCCAGATACACACCTACTTTTCCCAGCACCATTTGCTAAAGAGGCTGTCTTTTCTCCAATGAGTATTACTTTTTTGTTTGTTTTAGAATTTTTTTTCCTTTTTTTTCTTTATTAGTTACTTTTGTATTCAGCAAATACAGCCAGTTTGGTACCATTATTAGACTCATTCAGGACCTACCCCTCCCCTTGGCCCCTCCTTGTTGAGGTATATGGGTCATGCATTGTGGAGTTAGCCCATAGTTACGGGTATGATAAATGTCTCTGCATATCATGACCTTACATGTGGCTCTGACATTGTTTCTGCCCCCTCTTCTGCAAAATTTCCCTCAGCCATGTTGGGTTCATTTTTGGTCTGCTTCAGTGATGAGGTGTTGGGGGCCTCTGAGGCTCTGGCTCTCTGATTTGGTAGGAGTTGATTTTTCTCTGTGTTGAACTCCTTCCCTCTTGTGCTGGTATCCGGTTCATCAGGAAAACAGCACCCTTGCTTGTTTCGCCAATTTCTCCTAGTTGCAGCTGGGGCCCTTTTGAGGTATGATGGGGTGACTCTCTCCTTAGCATCTACATCTATCTGAAAAAGAGAAGCAGATTCTCCAACGGAGAGTAAGTTAGCACCAGGACAAATCAGATAACCCTTACTTTTTTTTTTATAGATAATTTAATAGGTGTAGGCCCTCTTGTAGCCCATGATTGATCATAGCATGATATTGGAAAGTGGGCTTATGTTTGGATATGGTTCTGACTTGTTTCCCAGCTCCAGCTATGGGTCCCATACCACTGAGGGGTTAGTTAGCCAAATTGAGAGCAGTTGGTTCCCCACCATCACTGTGTGCCACTACTGCACTTGTGTGGGCATCACAATAAGTTATTTGCTGATACGTGGGTTAGACCATGTGTTGCTTGGACAGATATTGGTCATTTTCCCCCAGTCGCCCATGTAGCACCTTCTGGCACTAGATGCGCTGACTGTCTGGGGACTGACTCTCTTCCAACTTCTAGCCATGCCATTCTATTTTGCATGTCAACCACATAAAGTGTCTTCAGCAGTAGGGTCTTACCAGTAACCTTTGGTGGGTCATCAAGTACTCTGACAGAAATCTGTCTGTTTTTTAGGGAACCTTTTAGGTCTCTGTGATCAAAAACTCATTGTGGATGATAGCCCCATGCTGGTTCTGGGAGTTACAGATAAGTGCCCACTAATAAAATGAGGAAAAAGATAACTAATACACAAGAGTTACAGAGAAGAGAGAGATGGGGGGGGGGGGGGAAGGAGAGGGAGGGAGGGAAGATGTAGAAGATTAAGGTTAGTCTTGATCCTACCCTCTCCAATGTCTTGTGGTTCAAGTGTTCCCTGTAAGGGCCTGGTGAAGGATCAGCCATTTGGTCTGTCTTTTAGTAAGTAGAAAATTATGGTACCATTGCCATTTGGGTATAGATTCATGTTTCCCACCCTTTTGATGCCCTCCCCTCCCTCCCCTTCCAGCCTAGTGTCCAGGAGATGCTTTCTGGGTATGTATGGTATCTTGGGTAGATTCAGGTTAGGTGCTGTAGATGAGTGAGACTATGTGGCGATATTTTTTCTGTGATTGGGTAAGTTCACTGAGAATGATCTGTTCCAGGTTCAACCATTTTTCCTCAAATCTCATTGTGTCATTTTTTTCTTACTGCTGTATAGAATTCCATTGTGTAGATATACCACATCTTAGTTATCCACTCTTCTAGTGATGGACACCTGGGTTGATTCCAGCTCTTAGCTATTACAAATTGAGCCGCTATAAACATGGTTGAGCAAATCTCTCTAGCCTGTGGTTTGAAG
This sequence comes from Dipus sagitta, assembly GCA_036346955.1. Lineage (NCBI taxonomy): Eukaryota > Metazoa > Chordata > Mammalia > Rodentia > Dipodidae > Dipus > Dipus sagitta. The sequence continues at coordinate 54,482,063 of CM070787.1, forward strand.
GTTTTAGGGTAGATGCCCGGTAAGGGAATAACTGTGTCTGTTACTGTACTCAGCTTTTTCAGAAGCCTTCATATTCTTGGCGTTTTTATCGAATATCAGGTGGCTCTAGCTACATGGACCTACATCTGGGTCCTCCATTCTGTTCCATTCATGTACATGTCTGCCAGTACCATGCTGTTTTTGTTACTTATGGCTCTGCCATATAGGTTAAATTCAGGTGTGGTGATACCACCAGCCTTATTTTTGTTGCTCAGTATTGTTTTAGATATTCGAGATCTTTTGTGATTCCACATGAATTTTTGGATTATTTTTCCTATTTCCTTGAAGTATACTGTTGGAATTTTGATGGGGATTGCATTAAATGTGTAAATTGCTTTTGGTAAGATTTCCATTTTCACAATATTGATTCTTGCAATCTAGGAACAAGGGATGTTTTTCCATTTCCTAGTGTCTTCTACAATTTCTCACTAGAGTGTTTTAAAGTTTTCAATATAGGGATCCTTCACTTCCTTGGTTAGATTTATTCTAAGGTACTTTGTTGTTTTTTGATGCAATTGTGAATAGGAGTGATTCTCTGATTTCATCCTCTGTGTGTTTGTTGTTAGCCTATAGGAAGGCTACTGATTTCTGTGTATTTATTTTGTATCCTGCTACATGGCTTTAGGTGTTTATCAGCTGTAACAGTTTGCTGATAGAGTCTTTGGGGTCCTTTATGCATACAGTCATGTCATCTGCAATTAATGATAACTTGATCTCTTCCTTTCCAATTTGTATCCCTTTTATATGTGTCTCTTGCCCTATTTCTATGGCTTAGACTTCCAGTACTATGTTAAATAAAAGTGGGGACTGTGGACACCCTTGTCTTGTTCCTGATTTTAGTGGAATAGCTTCCAGTTTTTCCCCACTTTGCAATATGCTGGCTGTAGGCTTCTCATAAATAGCCTTTATTATACTGAGATATGCTCCTTCTATTCCTAGTCTCTGTAGGACTTTTATCATGAAGGGATGTTGGATTTTGTCAAATGCCTTCTGTGCATCTAATGAGATGATCATGTGATTTTTGTCCTTCCGTCCATTTATATAATGTATTACATTTATCGATTTGTGTATGTTGAACCATCCCTGCATCTCTGGGTTGAAACCTACTTGGTTGGGATGAATGATCTTTCTGATATATTCTTGTATTCTGCTTGACAATATTTTGTTGAGAATTTTGGCATCTGTGTTCATGAGGGAGATTGGTCTGTAAGTTTCTTTTTTTGTTGTATCTTTGCCTGGATTTGGTATCAGGGTGATGCTCGCTTCATAGAAGGAGTTTGGTATGATTCCTTCTTTTCCTGTTACATGGAAAAGCTTAAGAGGCAATGGTGTTAGTTCTTCTCTGAAGGTCTGACAAAATTCACCAGTGAATCCATCTGGGCCCTGACTTTTTTAGTTGGGAGATTTTTGATAACTGCTTGGATCTCCATACTTGTTATAGGTACATTTGGGTGATCAATCTCATCTTGATTTAATTTAGGTAGGTCATCTAAATCAAGGAAATCATCCATTTCTTTCAGATTTTTATACTTAGTGGAGTATATGTTTTTATAATATGACCCTATGATTTTTTGAATTTCTCTGGTATTTGTTGTGATGTTGCCTTTTTCTTCTCCGATTTTATTAATTTGTGTCTCTTCCCTCTTTCTTTTGGTGACATTTCCTAAGGGTTTATCAATCTTGTTTATCCTTTCAAAGAACCAACTGTTTGTTTCATTGATTCTTTAGGTTGTTATTTGTGTTTCTATTACATTATTTTCTGCCCTAATCTTTATTATTTCTTCCTATCTAATGATTTTTGGTTTACCTTGTTCTTCTTTTGACAAGGCTTTAAGGTGAAGCATTAAGTCGTTTGCTTGAGACCTTTCTAATTGATTAAGAAGCAATGGTGTTAGTTCTTCCCTGAAGGTTTGGTAAAATTCAGCAGTGAATCCATCTGGGCCTGGGCTTTTTTTAGTTGGGAGATTTTTGATTATTGCTTGGATCTCCATGCTCGTTATAGGTCTATTTAAGTGATTAATGTTTTCTTGATTTAATTTAGGTAGGTCATATAAATCAAGGAAATCATCCATTTGTTTCAGATTTTCTGCTGTAATCCTGACAGGCTTGCTTTTGTAGGTAACTTGATTTTTCTCTCTAACAGCTTTCAATATTTTTTCTTTGGTTTGTGTGTTTGGTAGTTTGGTTATAATATGGCAAGGAGAGGTTCTTTCCAGGTTTTGTCTGGCTGGTGTTCTAAAGGTTTCCTGTATCTGCACTGGTGCCTCTTTTCTAATTTGGGGGAAGTTTCCTTCTATGATTTTGTTGAAGATGCCTACTATGCCTTTGGAGTGAAATTCTTCTCCTTCTACTATACCCTGAATTCTTATGTTTGATCTTTTCATAGTGTCCTGAATGTCTTGAAATTCCCATTCATACTTTTCAATTAGTTTGTCTTTCTCTTTGTTGGACTGTATTAGATCTGCCAGCAGGTCCTCTAGCTTAGATATTCTGTCCTCTCCTTCATCCATTCCACTGGTGAGATTTTCTCCAGAGTTTTTATTTCATTAACTGTGTTCTTTATTGCTAGTAATTCTGACTTTTTTTTATTATTTCTATTTCCTTATTTATGTCTAGTATTGACCTCCTTATTTCTCTAAGTTGGCATCTTGTGTCTTCTTTGATTCCTTTGATTTCTTCTTTGACTTCTTTGATCATATTTATAATCTTTTTTTGAAATCTTTATCAGGCATTTCCTCTAACTCGTTCTCACTGAAGGTCATTTCTGACACATTAATACTGTTTGGTGGATTTATATTGTCTTGATTTTTGGTGTTTCTTGTGTTATAATGTATATATTTGTACATCCTGGCTTATTTAATGATTGGATTTTCTAGTTATGTGGGTATTATTAGATATATCCATCAATCTGATTTTATATACCTTCAGGGTAGGAGCTTAAGGCGCCAGGTGTAGCTCTCAAGACTCTCAGCGTATGTACAAAGGTGACCCTAGGTGTTGGGTTTGCCTGCTATGAGAGTATTCAAGTAGGCTGAGTGGAACCAAATACAGATAGTTTCTAATGTTTAACTAAACGATGTACACTTTTTAATGGAAAACAGCACTGAGTATTTATCCAAGAGTAGATATAATGACAACCATATCCTCTGTCTGTTCCTTAGGCTGTGTGGTGCCCCACCCACTCCCTTTATCCTGACAATAAGGAGGTTAAGATTTCTGTTCTGGTGAGGGTTCCCATTTAGCTTGTGACCAGGTGAGACCCTTCCCTAATGTATAACAGAAGAGGAAACAAAGCCACTATATATCAAGAAGCAACAAATAACAAGCCCAACGTATAGCTTATTTAAGAATGGCAAATATGACCATCTATCAGATTTAACATATAATTTATCCTGATATGGAAGGTGTAATTAGCACTTCTGGTTCAGTCCTATATACCAGGTTTATTAGGCAGGTACTGACCTGGTGTTATCCCAGTTACCTTTTGGGATGATTTTGGTCTCAGTTATCCTGCGCTCCTGCTAGGGTCCCTCTTTGGTGTGCTGTGGTTTCAAGTAGGTGTGGCCGGGTCACAGGGCAGGTGCACTGTTTGCTGGAGCTTGGCACTGGAGGGGGGAGGGGAGGCTGCCAATGCTGGCTCTATTGCTCTCACTGGTCCACATATTCTTCTACCTTGTAATCTACTCCTCCATTGTTCACTACTGTTCTCCCTTCACATTTCCTGATTTTGCAGAGAGCTCTGGTGTAAGTGGAAAATCCCCTCACCTGGGTTTTCCTGAGGCTCAAGCTGAGCCTGGTGGTTGTGTTCCCACAGACATGCTGGAGCCACTTCTGCTGTCCTGTGTGGGCTCTGGATGCTCTCTCCTACTTCTCTGCTGCCATTTCAATTTGCTATACACCTCACTTTTTAATAAAAGTGTGTATTTTGCTGGGTTTTATTTTGGCTTTCCCCCCCTAGGCTTCTTTGGCATGGTACCTACGCTGCCATCTTCTCCACCAGGCTCTTTATACAGTTTAGGCTGGACTTCAAAATTCATATCCAATGACACCTCCTCTAGTATGCTGAAGTATGAAGTATTAAGACTTAAGTATGAAGCTTAATCTTAATCAAAGTTCTATGATGCTATGGAAGACATACATTTACTTCATACCACCACATAATTAAAAATATAGTGTAAAGCAGATAAAAGTCTCTACTGCAGTGCTGGAGAATTGGTTCATTTTGAAAAGTGCTTGCCACATAAGTGTGAGTACCCCTCGCCCTAGCATAAACATCTAGGGAACAAGTATGGCGGTGTTTCTGTAATCCCAGCACTTGGGACACAAAGGCAGTAGATCCTCAGGACAAGCTAGGTTAACTGAATTGACAAGCCTTGGGCTCAAGTGAGAGATCATGTCTCAATAAATAATATGCAGTGCAATCCAAGAAGACACCTAATATTAACCTTTAGCCTACACATATATACATGTATGTATAAACACACAGACACCTATGTACCCAAACACATATGACCATGAATACATATATGCTTACACAGCTCACACATATATATGGAAAAATAAATGATAAAATAACATGAAATAAATTCTCTACTGAGAATCCAGCTAGAAGTCACAACTGTAAAAGAGAAACAAGAAAACATAATAAATAAATAAATAAATAAGTAAATGAAACCTCATAAACTAGAATAAACAGAGAACAGTAAAAACAATAACAAAACCATAAACCAAAAGTTCGGAATGAAAACAAATTTAAAGTCATGAAATTAATAACATAAGTACAAATTAAGTGCTCAATAGCAATAGGAAATTAGGAAAGAAACTCTACCTAAACATTTTAGTTAGGTCTAATGTAAATGAGAACGTTTATTCCTAAAATAAATCCTGAAACTGTAATTTAAACAAACATACTAAAATAGAAAGCCTGAAAATAAGTGATCATACCACTGAAAAAGTCTCCTGGTCCATTGGTGTTTTAAAACTTATAAATTGGGTGGGGGTTTTAAGGTCATGTCCCCATGCATCTAAGTTCATGTTATCCAAACACCAGGAAAACACTAGGGTGAATCTTACAATCTATCCTGGAGGTAGCCAGGGCCAAAGGTTGGTACCATAGAACCACTGGGAGTCATTAGGGGATGCCCAGTGTACAGTTGCATCTAAAATTTTGAAACCAACACTTATCCAAGAAGGTAAAAGAATAAAATATAGTTAACATATCCTGTTAGCTCTTTATAAATTCTCTGTATATTTCTCTCTCAAGATTTATTGAAGAATTATTAAAAAAATCTATAGTCAATATCTAATTCAACAGTACCTGGGTTACTTCTACATTTCAAAGGTTTCTAATCTTTTATAACTGTTACCCTACTGGATACTATGAGATTCATTGGATATGAGAGTAAGTTTAATAACTGTGTATAATTCACCTACTCATTTTGCAAAAGTGTAACTGAATCACATGTCAAATACAAATTTCCCCGAAGCTAATTAATGACAGCATGGTACTCAATTTATCTAACTACTAAACCAATATTTTTTCTTGCCAAACAGTTTTTGGCTAGTATCTTATAACTTTGTAAATGCATTGCATGAAGCTGACTGAATATCCTATTTATCAAAACCACTACACTGATAAAAGTCATAGAGTTAAATGAATTGGGCTTTTTAATCAAACAATATACATGAAAATCATTACATGTGTGGGTATAAGGAAAACATGGAAAAATATGTAGCCAAGATAAACGTAGCCGAATGCATGGGTTATTATGGTAAATGCTTACTAGACCATAAAAGAATCAAATTTCATGTTAACTAGTAAATTCAGAGTTTGGATCCAATATCCACAAAGGAAGTTTTCCTATGAGTTGATCACCAAAGGAATGATAACAAAGCAATGAAAACATCAAAAATGAGTTCAAGAAGGGAAAATAACTGCTAGTAAAAGGACATGTATACATCAGGTGTGTAGACTATTTTAACATTTTCAAATTTATTTTTATTTATCTGTGTGTATGGTTGTGTGTGCATGTGTATGTCTGGGCACACATGTCACAAAATGTGGATGGAAGTCAGAGGACACTTTCAAGGTGCCTAGGCTTGTTGTAGACAGCTCCACATTGCTCAGATGAACTTGTACACAGACACAGTTTATGGGAGGAAGGGATTTACATCAAGCTTTTAGACCCAGGGAGCAGTTTCATCAGTGGTGGAAGGAGATGCTTTCATACATCCAAGCATTGTGAAACAACCAAACAGCTGTCAAAAAACAAAAGCCAACATGCATGAATGGGCAGTAAGCAGCAGGGATCCAGGAAGAGCTCAGACATCCTGAGGTTGAAATCAGATCTTCCCCAAAACACACATTAGGGCTAGACTCCAGTATTCCCTGGTGACAGTAACTTCAGTCAGGTGTCTGGAGATTCAAATAACAAGCTTTAATGAAACACCTGAGTCTATGGGGGATATACATTAAAAGTGCCACATTCCATCCCTCTAGCCCCCAATAGACTCATGAACATTTCAAATTGAAAATGATATTCAGTCCAACCTCAAAGGTCCCCATAGTCTTTACCAACTTTAAAATTGTTCTAAAGTACCAAATCTTATCTGAGATTCAAGACTGTCTCATAATTGTAAGTCCTGTAAAGTCAAAACAAGTTACATAGTTCCAACATATAATGGCACAGAGTAAACCTTTGCATTGATATAAGGCATAACAAAGAGAAAGTGGACTGATGCAAAATCAATAACTGTCAGGTAAACATCAGGCATCTGCAGTTCAAGTTCTACATCCATAACCATTGACGACAGTCTCTGAAGTTTCAATTTTGCATGCCTCCAGCTGGGCTGAATAGCCAGGAAATACTTCCATCTTGAGCCAACAATGCCATGGTAGCCTTTTCACAGTCATGGTCTATCTAAAACATCTTTGGTTCTTTATTGCAAACCACCTTCCTTTTTAACTTCATAGACTGGCCTTTCGAACCTTTAAAACAGTGATATCCTGTTTTTCATTCCTCATCTCAGCAGAGGCTCCTATTTAAATTCAGACAATGGCCTCACTGGTCTCCAATAATGGATGCAACCTTCCTTCACATTGAATGTCTCAGCAGTAGCTCCTCAAAGGTGTGCACTCCTTCACTCACTTCATCAACTTTTCGTGAGTCTAAAACCAACACCAGGTGTGCACTGATAAAGCCATAAATTAATACAGAGAGGAAGTAAATCTTGACCATGAAGAAAACGTTACCTCCTTCAAGTCATCTTCTTTCAAACGACTTTGTATTCTTTTTAATTCAGTCTTTCCTGGGTGGAATCACCTCAGGCATTTTTTCCATTGTTTCAGTGAAAAGTAGTTAATGGTGGTAATCTGCTGAATAATAGCAGCTTCAGTAATATAAAAACATTCTCTGTGCCAGTAATATTTTATACTTTTTGTGAATTTTTTCAACTTTAAGTTTTATATCTTTCAGTTCTATATCTTTCATCAGTCCAGTACTTAAAAATTTAACCTTGATCAAGCTCTTTGAGCTTGTGCATAAGAACACAGTCAGTCAGTATGCCAGAACCCAAGTTGCAACAAAGTTCTCTGATTTCTTTTCTTACCCTTAGAAAGTTCATAAGCAGGCTGGGCATGGTGGTGCATGTCTTTAATCTCAGCACTCAGCAAAGAGAAGTAAGAGGTTTGCCATGAGTTTGCAGCCACCCTGATGATACATAGTGAATTCCAGGTCAGCCTGGGAAAGAGTGAGACTCTACCTCAAAAAATCAATCAATCAATCAATCAATAAACTAATAAAAAGAAAGAGACTTCTGGGTAAGATGGAGAAATAGGAGCCATGCCAAACCAGCCTAGGGAGGGATTTAAGCTAAACCATAGCAAAATATGGTCTTCTTCTCAAAAGTGAAGGAGTATAGGTTCTTCTTAGATAGGAGAAGCAGGAGAGGCCAAGATCCACCAGAAAGGAGGAAGACAGCCAGAATCCCACTGAGGTGCACCTGGCACCACCCACCAGGCACCCGCACAGAGTGGCAGCAGCAGACACCAAACAAGGGGACTTTCCAACTTCAACAGTTTCCTTGCAAAGTCAATAAATCTGAAGGAAAGACATCTGAGATCAGCTAAGCAGTTACTGAAAGGGATACAGCCTGGACTGCATAAGCATCTGCAGTACAATTCCAGTCCTCCTGCACTTTTTCATCTCCCAACCATCATAACCTTAAACCTAGAGCATTCAGCCCACAGTGGCAGGACATCCAGTACAGCTGATCAGAACTCCAGTTCCATACTACAACATGGAGGGATGGGTAGGCACTCAGCATTGGTGATATTGGAAGCCACCCCAAAAGGAAATGAGGGTGACTGACAAAAAAAAAAAAAAAAAAAAAATAAAAAAAAAAAGGTACATAGGCCTGCAGGTACACAGGCCTGCATTGGAAGTGCTAATCTCTCTTTCCATGTCAGGGCAAGTTATGGGTTACATATTCTTCATTGGCTTTACAATTTTCAATTAAGCTGTATTGTGGGTTGAATATTGTTTCCGTTTTTGCTTTTAGATTTATAGGGCCTTTGTCCTTTGCTTCTGTCATTGTTGGGGGCAGGATCTGATTCAGATCCAGGCTGACCTGTAACCCAATTCAACCTCCCAGCGGACAGTATTAAGGGTGTGGAGCCACATGCACCCTTAAGGATTTTGGCTTTATAAGACTATCTATTTGTTTTAATCCCCACAGTTGCATACTCTGTGCTGGTATTTATTGAATGTATATATTGCTTAGTTGAAGCAGAGAATTTGCCAGTAAATTGTTCTACCTAGTCCACTAGAATACTTGCTTAACAGGCAAACTTAATACCTAGGATTACTGCCATGGTCAGATTGGAGTGCAAGACCTAAATTTGGCACCTTATACTAATATCCTTAAAGTACATAAAGTTGGATCACCACATCTAAGAACACTGCATATAAATAGAAAACCCAAGTATCAAATCAATTCAGGATGTAAAAATTACTGCATTATAATACAAGAAACACAAAGAATCAAGGGAATACAATCCCACCAAAAAGTATAAGCCGCTTAGAAATGATCACCAATGAGAGTGTTTTAGATGAAATGCCTGACAAAGATTTCAAAAAAATGACTTTATTTATACTCAAAGGTCTCAAGGAAGAAATCAAAAGAATCAAAGAAGAAGACAAAGGAATTAAAGAAGAAAACAAACTCCTGAAAGAGAACATAGGAAGTCAGCTTAATGAAATTAGGAGGATATTACAATACATAAGTAAGGAAATAGAAATACTGAAGAAAAACAGGCTGAAATTCTAGCTTTGAAGAACACAGTCAGTCAAATAAAAAACTCTGTGGAAAGTTGCCAGGTGTGGTGGCACACGCCTTTAACCCTAGCACTCAGGAGGCAGAAGTAGGAGGATTGCTGTGAGCTCCAGGCCATCGTGAGACTACATAGTGAATCCAGGTCAGCCTGTACTAGAGTGAGACCCTACCTCGAAAAATAAAAATAAAAAAATAAATAAATAATAAAAAAATAAACCTTATGGAAAGTTTCACCAGTATAATTGATGAAGTAGAGAACAGAATATCTAAACTAGAAGACCAGGTGGCAGACCTAATACAGCCCAACAAAGATAAAGACAAGCTCATAGGAAGGTATGAATGAGAATTTCAAGATATCTAAGACACTATGAAAAGATCAAACATAAGAATTCAGGGTATGGCAAAAGGAGAAGAATTTTAATCCAGAGGCTTAGTAGGTGTTTGCAACAAAATCACAGAAGAACATTTCCCCAAATTGGGAAAGAAATGCCAATGAAGGTGTAAGAAGCTTTTAGAACACCAAATAGACAAAACCTGGAAAGAACCTCTCCTCGCCATGTTATAATTAAACTACTAAACATGCAAACCAAAGAAAATATATTGAAACCAGGGTTGGTGGCACATGCCTTTAATCCCAGCACTTGTGGGCAGAGGTAGGAGGATTGCTGTGGGTTCAAGGCCACCCTGAGACTAAATAGTGAATTCCAGGTCACCCTGAGAGCTTGAGTGAGACACTACCTCAAAAACAAAACAAAACAAACACACACACACACACAAAATTGAAAGCAGTTAGAGTGAAAAAGCAAGTCACCTACAAAGGTGAGCTCATAGGAATAATAGCAGATTACTCAACACAAATTTTAAAAGCCAGAAGGGCTTCGAATGATGTAATACAAGTTCTAAAAGATAAATGTCAACCATGATTAGTTTATCCTGCAAAGCTATCCATTCAAACTGATGGAGAAATAAGAACATTCCACAACAAAAACAGGCTAAAGGAATTTATGACAACTAAACCAGCTGTACAGAAAATTCTTGAAGGAATCCTTCATGCTGAAGAGAAAGCAAAACACACAGGAGGAAATAGCAAAAAAAGAAATCATTCTCAAATAACAGTTAAAACAAGTAAATAAAGGGAAAACAAGAAGCACTACAAATCAAGAAGAATGGTGAGAAGAAATACATACATCTTAATAATAACTCTTAATACCAATAGTCTCCATGCTCCAACCAAAAGACACGGGCTTGTAGACTGGATTAAAAGGCAGGATTCTTCTATTTGTTGCCTCCAGAAGACTCATCCCTCCATAAAAGGTTGACACTGTCTTACAGTGAAAGGATAGAAAACAGTCTTGGAAGCAAATGGGCCTAGGAAACAAGCAGGCATTGCTATCCTAATATGTGAGAGGAGAGACTTCAAACCCACATTAGTGAGAAAAAGTAAAGAAGGAACACTCCAATAGGAGGACATTACAATCCTAAATATATATGCACCTAACATGGGGCCTCCCAATTTCATCAAACAAACAGTATTGGACTTGAGGCCAGAGATAACACAAAACACAATTGTAGTGGGTGACTTCAATACCCCAGTCTCACCAGTTGGCAGGTCATAATAGCAAAAGGATGAAATTATGTCATGGAACAAATGGACTTAACAGATATGTGCAGAACATACCATCTCAGTGCTGCAGAATACACTTTTTTTTTCTCTCAGCAGCAAATGGAACATTCTCTAAAATAGACCTAATATATTAGGAAACAAAGCAAATCTTAACAAATACAGGAAAATTGAAATAACCCCTTGTACTCTATATGACCACAATGGGATTAAACTGCAAATCAGCAACATGAAAAAACTATAGAGCATATAGAAATTCATGGGGACTAAGTGGTACACTATTGAATGATAAATGGGTCAAGAATTCCAAACAAGAAATAATAAATTCATAGAATCAAATGATCATGACAATACAACATAATAAAACCTTTGGGACACAATGAAGGCAGTCCTAAGAGGGAAATTTATCACTCTAAGTGCCTATATTAAGAAATTAGAGAGTTCACAAATAAAAAATTTAATGCTTCACCTTAAGGTCTTTAGTAAAGAAGAATAAGGAAAACCAAAACTCAGTAGATGGGAAGAAATAACAAAGAATAGGACAGAAATTAATGAAATAGAAACAAAAAACACAGTCCAAAGAATCAATGAAACAAAGAGTTGGTTCTTTGAAAGGATAAATAGGATTGATAAACCCTTAATAAATTTGACCAGAGGAAAGTGAGAAGAGACAAAATTAATAAAATTAGAGATGAAAAGGGTACCATTTCAACATATACTAAAGAAATTCAGAAAATCATAAGGACATACTCTAAGAATATATACCTCTCTAAGTTTGAACCTGAAAGAAATGGATCATTTCCTTGATTCACATGTTCTACCAAAATTAAATCAAGATGATATAAACCATCTAAACAGGCCTATAGCAAGTACAGAGATCCAAGAAGTTATAAAAAGTCTCCCAACAAAAAAGTCCAGGCCCAGATGGATTCACTGGTGAATTTTTCCAGACCTTCATAGAAGAACTCAAAATTTTCCATAAAATGGAGAAATGAGGTAATGCTACCAAACTCCTTCTATGCAGCCGGAATCACACTGATACCAAAACTAGACAAAGACAGAACAAAAACATTAAATTACACATCAATATCTATTATGAACATCGATGCAGAAATTCTGAAGAAAATATTGGCCAACAGAATACAAGAATATATCAGAATGATTATTCACCCAGACCAAGTAGGATTGATCCCAGAAATGCATGGATGGTTCAACATATGCACATCAATAAATGTAATATATATCACGCAAATGGTCTGAAGGACAAAAATCACATGATCATCTTAAAAGATGCAGTAAAGGCATTCGACACAATCCAACATCCCTTCATGCCAAAAGTATTACAGGAACTGGGAATAGAAGGAACACATCTCAACATAATAAAAGCTATTTACGACAAACCTACAGCCAACATAATACTAAATGGGAAAAAAGTTGAAGCTATTCTACTAAATTGAGGAACAAATTTAGGAGGGTGCCTGCTCTCTCCACTTTTATTTCAAATAGTATTGGAAGTCTTAGCTACAGCAATAAGACAAGAGACACTAATAAAAGGGATAAAAATTGGGAAGAAAGAGATCACATTACCATTATTTGCATATGATATGATTCTATACATAACAGACCCTAATGAATCTAACAGCTGGAACTGAGTTGAAAACCTTCCATGCAAACCAGCTGACAGAAAACTGGAAAAAGCCACACTGCATGCAGCTCAATGGGAGAGAGAGAAACCAGCAGTGAAGATACTCAACCATGGACACTGCAAGCCTTAAATTTTGCCAGCCAGGTCAAATAAGCCAACAGGAGCAATAGCGACACATCTGTCATGGTGGAAACCAACTGCCCTCTAATTTTACTGGAGACCCGCCCCACGGGAGAGAATACATCCCTGATACTGAAAACCTACAACAAGGGTAGTCATGAGCTCTAGGGCTGTAACAACTGCTTCTGTCTGGCTAAATGTATATACTATGCTCATCAAACTGCCCAGTAAGCACTTCTCTTAATGTTCTTACACATATATAATTCTACTCTCACTTTTGGTAGAGAACCTTCTCTTTTCAGATGGCCGTGAACTTGGGATGACTCAGAAGGCACCATGGTGCTGAAAAGAAGTGACAGAGGAGTACTCAGCACTGCAACATCTCTATCACACCTTCCAAGGCTCAGGGTCCATTGCAGAAGAGGTGGAAGACAGAATATAAGAGCCGAAGGAAGGGTAGGACTCCTTACAACGTGCTCCTCCAGACACAAAATGGCCTGGATATCCATGACTTCACAGCACCTGACACTACCTGCAGAAGATCATCATAATGGGAGGAAAAGATGATGACATCACAATAAAAGAGAGACTGATTGAGATGGGAAGGGGATATGATGGAGAGTGGAATTTCAAAGGGAAAAGTGTTGGGAGGGAGGGAATTGCCATGGGATATTGTTTATCATCATGGAAGTTGTTAATTATTTAAAATAAAAAAAATAAAATAAAGGGTCTACCATCAAACTGTTAGAGCTGACAAATACTTTTAGCAACATAGCAGGATATGAAATGAACACACAAACATCAGTAGCTTCCCCATAGACTAACAACAAACATGTGGGGGATGAAATCAGGGAACCTCTCACATTCACAATTACCTCAAAAAAAAAAAATAATAATAAAGTAACTTGGAATAAACTTTACCAATGAAGTGAAGGAGCTCTACAAAGAAAATTTTAAAACACTCAAGTGAGAAATTTCAAAAGAGACAAGGAAATAGAAAGACATCCCGTGTTCTTGGATTGGAAGAACCAATATTGTGAGAATGTCAATCTTCCTAAAAGCAATCTACACATTTAATGCAATTCATATTAAAATTACAATGGCATTCTTCACAGAAATAGAAACAATCCTGATATTCATTTGGAAGCACATAAATCTCCAATAGCCAAAACAATTTTGAGCAACAAAAATAAGGCTGCTGGTGTTCCTACCCAATTTTAAGCTATATTACAAAGCCATGGTAAACAAACAGCATTATACTGGCACACAGACAGACATGTAGATCAATATAACAGAATAGAGGACCCAGATGTTAATCCAGGAAGCTACAGCAGCCCATGTAACCTTCTCTAAAACAGGTCATACACTGGGTCATAAAACCTGCTTCCGTATATTTAGAAAGACCAAAATAATTTCCTTCATGATATCAGATCACAATGCTGTATTGCTTAAAATTAACAACAAAGGATGCACCAGGAATCCCGCCAGCTCCTGGAAACTGAACAACGCACTTTTAAACAATAAATGGGTAGCTGAAGAAATAACCAAATAAAATTTCAAAATCTATAGAATTGACAATAAGAAAACAACATACCACAACTTCAGGGACACAAGAAGGTGGTTCTCAGGGGAAAATTCATAGCACTAAATGCCTTCCAAACAAAGACAGAGAGATTCCAAATCAATATCCTAACCATCTGTCTACAGGCACTGGTAAAATAAGAAGAATCCAACCCAAAAAAATCTACAGACAGAAAGAAATAATTAAGATCAGAGCAGAAAAAGATAAGAAGAATCTCTGATGGAGAGTAAAGTTAGCACCAGATAAATGGGGTAGCAAATTTTTACAGAGATTTTAATAGGCGTAGGCCCTGTTATAGTGCACAATTGGTGGTAGCTTCATAATGGAGAGTAGGCTCATTTTTTTTTATTTGGTTCTGATTTGTTTCCCAGCTCCAGCTATGATCCAGCAGATCCTAAGGAGAGAACCACCCCATCATACCTCAAAAGAGCACTAGCTGAAATGTTTCTCGGTGTACCTCGTACCAGCACAAGGGTGAAGGAGATCAACAGAGAGAACAATCAGCAACTACCAAATCAGATATCCAGAGACACAGAAGCTCCCAAGACCCCATCACTGAAGCAGACTTAAAATGAACCCAACATGGCTCAAGGAAATTTGCAGAAGAGGGAGCGGAAAGAATGTCAGAGCCACACATTGGGTCATGATACACAGAGACATTTCCTCCTACCCATAACTGATGGCTAACCTCAGAATGCATGATATATGTATCCCAACAAGCAGGGGCCAGGTGGAGGGAGGAGGACAGGGAAGAGGCTAACAATGGTACCAACTTGACTGTATTTACTATATTTATATAGTGGAAAAAAGAACCCATATTACTACAAAAAAAGATCAGAGCAGAAATTAATGAATTGGTAACTATGACAATTAACACATGTTGGGTCATGATATGCAGAGACATTTAGCTTACCCATAACTGTGGGCTAACTCCACAATGCATGACCCGTATACCTCAACAAGGAGGGGCCAAGGGGAGGGGGTAGGTCACGGATGAGCCTAATAATGGTACCAAACTGACTGTATTTGCTGAATACAGAACTGACTAATAAAAATAAAAATAAAAAAATTAAAAAAGAAAATTAAGAAGACTGATGAAACAAAGAGGATGTTCTTTGAAAAAATAAACAAGATTGATAAACCCCTGCCCAATTTGATCAAGTGAAAAGAGATGCTTCAAATTACCAAAATTAGAAATGAAAAAGGAGAGATTACAACAGACATAAGTGAAATTGGGAGAATCATCAGGACTTATTTCAAATACCTCTACTCCACAAAACTGGATAATATGGAAGGAAATGGATGAATTCCTGGACACATACCACCTACCAAAGCTAAGCTCAGAACAGATTAATCTCCTGAACATACCTATCACACACATCAAGATTGAAAAGATATTCATAAACCTCCTCAAAAAGAATAGTCAGGACTCGATGGCTTCTAGCTGAATTGTATCAAACCTTCCTGGATGAACTGAAACTATTTTTTCTCAAACTGTGCCACACAATCAGAGAACAGGGAAAGCTCCCCAACTCCTATGAATGAAGTATCACCCTAATAACAAAACCAGACAGAGATGCCACAAGAAGAGAAAACTATGGGTCTATTATCCTGATGAATGTTGATACAAAGATTCTGAAAATGACATAATGAAATTTGAAGAAAAATGGTCGAACATGGAACAGATCATTCTCAGCAAACTCGCCCAATCACAGAAAGATAATCATCACATGTTCCCACTCATCTGTGGCTCATAATCTGAAACTTCTTGACATTCTGACACACCTAATAAGCATAAGCAGGACCAGAAAATAGGGAGGGTGGGATGGGAGGGGAGGATAAGGATTGGTTGGGTAGGGGGGGGGGAACAAAACTGGACCCAAATGGCAATGTTACCATCAAATTTTATATCCTTAAAGACAGACTAAATGGTTGAACTTTCATCAGGTCCTTAGAAGGAATGCCTGAATCACAGGGCCCTGAAGAGGGTATGATAAAAACTAACCTTAATCTTCTCCTGTTTCTCTCTCTGCCTCTTCCCTCTTTCTCTTTTATATTACCTATTTTTTTTTCTTTCTTCTTTTCGTTTGTCACTGGCCTGTAACTCCCAGTATCAGCATGTGGTTGACGACCATAATGAGCTGTTGATCAGAGGCCTACAAGGTTTCCCAAAAGAAGGAAAATTTCTGTCAAAGTGCTTGATGACCCAACAAAGGTTAGTGGTAATACCCTTCTGCTGAAGCTCCCATATGCTGTTGGTACTGAACATGGAGTAACCTGGCTGCAATATGGAAAGGGTCAGTCCCCAGATAGCTCATCTAGTTAGCTCATCTAGTGCCAGAAGGTGCTAAATGAGTGACTGGGGAAAATTACCAACATCTGTCCAAGCAACTCATGGTCTAGACTACTGAGCAGCATACAACCTGATGTGATGCTCACACTAGTGCAATAGCGGCACACAGCCATGGTGGGTAATCAACTGCTCTTTATTTGGCTAATGGATTCACTCAGTCAAAAGGAACCCATGGCTGGATGTGGGAAACAAGTCAGAACCATATCCAAAAATGGCCTGGTCTTCATTATCAAGCTCCCACCAATCATGGGCTACAAGAGGGCTTATGTCTACACCTATTAAATTATCTCTATAATAATAATGGATATCCATTTACCTGGTGCTGACTTCACTCTCCATTGGAGAATTTGCTTCTCTTTTTCAGATGGACTCAGAACCTGAGGAGAGAATGAGCCCATCGCACCTCACCAGGGTCCCAGCTGAAACCATAGAGTAAATGGGGAAATGACCAAGAGCGCTGTTTCTTGGTGCACCTGGTACCACCACAAGAATGAAGGAGATAGACACAGAAAACACTCGACTCCTACCAAACCAGATATACAGAGGCACAGAGGCTCTCAAAACCTCATCACTGAAGCAGGCCTAAAATGTACCCAACACGGCTCAGGGAAATTTGCAGAAGAGGGGGCAGAGAGACTGTTAGAGCCACATGTTGGAACATTAGGCACAGAGACATTGTCTCCTCCCCATATCTGATGGCTAACCCCAAAATGCATGACCCACACTCCCCAATGAGGAGGATCCCTTTGGAGGGATGAGGACAAGGAGGACACTAACGATGGTACCAATATAATTTTTTTTGTTTGTTTTTTGAGGTAGGGTCTCACTCTAGCCCAGGCTGACCTGGAATTCACTATGTAGTCTCAGGGTGGCCTTGAACTCGTGGTGATCCTTCTACCTTTGCCTCCCGAGTGCTGGGATTAAAGGTGTGTGCCACCATGCCCTGCTACCAATATGATTTTTGACAAAAGTGCCAAAAGTATTAATTGGAGAAAAGACATTCTCTTCAAATAGTGCTGGGGACATTGTATACCTGTATGTAGAAGGATGAAAATAGATCCTCGTCTTCATCCATGCACAAGAATCAAGTACAAATGGATCAGGGATCTTAATATCAGACCTCAAACTCTTAAACTCCTACAAGAAAAAGTGTGTGAAACCCTTCAACATATTGGCATTGGCAATGACTTTCTGAGTATAATCCCAATTGCTCAGGAAATAAAACCACTAATCAACCACTGGGGTATAATGAAATTACAAAGCTTTTGTACAGCAAATGACACTGTGAATAGAGCAAAGAGAAAACCTACAGAATTGGACAAAATTTTTCCAGCTACACATCTGATAGAGGATTAATATCCAGAATATATAAAGAACTCAAAAAACAGAACAATAAGAAATCAAACAACCCAATTAAAAAAAATGGGCTACAGAAGAAATACATATGACATATAAACATCCAAAAAAAGTGTTCTATATCATTAGCCATTAGGGATATGCAAATTAAATATACTTTGAGATTCCATCTCATTCCTGTCAAAATGGCTACCATCAAGAAAACAAATGACCATAAATAATGTTGTTGAGAATGTGGTAAAAGGGGAACCCTTCTACACTGTTGGTGGGAATGTAGTCAGGTACAGCCTTTTTGGAAATCAGTATGGAGGTTCTTGAGACAGCTAAAAATAGATTTACCATATGACCTAGCTATAGCACTCCTAGGCATATATCCTAATGACTCTTCTCACTACCTTAGAGATACTTGCATAACCATGTTTATTGATGCTCTATTCATAACAGCTAGGAAATGGAACCAGCCTAGATGTCCCCAACAGATGAATGGATAATAAAGATATGATACATTTAAACAATGGAGTTCTATTCAGTGGTAAACAAAAATGAAATTATGAAATTTGGAAGGAAGTGGATGGATCTGGAAATGATTATATTAAGTGAGGTAACCCAGGCCCAGAAAGCCAAATGTCACGTGTTTTCTCTTATATGAGGATCCTTGCTACAAATGTAGACTAATATGTGATCTGGAACCAAAAATTGGTAGCAGAGGCCAGTAAGCTAGGAAAAGGCTATAATGGAGGGAGGAGAGGGAAGAACTTAAGGGGATGGTATTGTATATATAAGGAGAAGAACAGATTACAGGGAGGGGAAAGGCCCAAGCAAGGCAAGGGAGAAGAGAATGTGTAAAAGAAGGTCAGGGGGTGGGGAGGGTCAATCAAACTTCAAAATATTCTGAAGAAGACATATGAAAACCCACTTTTTTGAATAATGGCACATCCAGAAGCCATAGACTGTTACTAGACACTTTTCAGTGCTAGGGATGGGATACCTTCCAGTGAGTTGGTGGCCAGGGAGGTCCCTGTTGCCTCTAAAACATTACAGGCTATTGTCAAGGCCCTTGGTTTCCCTTGAGAAACAGATGGCAAGACCCTATTGCTGAAGAGCTCACATGCCTGAGCAGCATGGTCACTGAGAAATCAAGCTGGTGCTGAGCAGAAAACCTTATCCCTGTAGACCCGCCAACTGAAAACTTGAAAAGTTGCACTGAATGCAGCCCTATGGGAAATAGAATTCATCAGCAGTGAAAACAGTGGACACTGGAAGCCTCATGTTTGGCCAGAGAGGCCAACTGACCAAATGAGTGCAATAGTGGCATGTCTGCTCTGGGGGAAACCGAGTGCTCTCTAATTGGATTAAACACTTGCTCTATGGAAGGGAATACATGCCTGGTACTAAAAACCTAATTATAAGCCTATGGCAAGGGAGGTCGTGAGCCTTATGGGTATAAAGCCTGTCATTGTCTGACTAAATGTATGTATTATTCTCACAAAACTGCTCAGAATGCAGTACACTTAATGTTCATATTTATAAATCAATGCTACTCTCACTTCTGTTTAGAGAAGCTTCTCTTTTCAGTTGGCGATGACTTCTGGGATGATCCAAAAGGCAACATCATGCTAAGAAGTGATGGAGCAGTGTCAAGCACTGAAACATCTCTATCACACCCTCCCAGGCTCAGGGTCCATTGCAGAAGGGGTGGCAGAAAGAATGTAAGAGGCAAAGGAAAGGTACCATTCCTTACAATTCAACTGTCCAGACAGATTTTGGCCTTGATATCCATGACCTCGCAGTGCCTAGCAATACCTTCCGAAGACCCTCATAATAGGAGAAAAAGATGATGGCATCAAAATAAAAGAGGGACTAATGGCAAGGGGGAAGGGATATGATGGAGAGCAGAGTTGTGAAGAGGAAAGTGGCAGAGAGGAGGGAAATATCATGGTTTATTGTCTGTAAGTATAGGAGTTGTCAAAAAAACATTCTCTTTCTGTTGTTCTCAAATAAATAAATAAGAATAAAGAAAAAATAAAAAAAATAATTGATCGTGTGTTTAAAGAAAAGAAGAAAAAGATATACTGAAAAAGAAAAACAAATAAATAAAATGCAGGTAAAACTAAAAAAAAAAAAAAAAGAAAGAAAAAAATCATAACTAAGCCTCCAGATATGTTTCTCCCTTTATTTAGCATTTGCAAACTCTCACCAATATAGTCCATAAATTTTGGTTTACCAAATGTAAGTCTTATGCAGTCACAATTTCCAAGTCCACACATATTCCTCCTCCAGAACACAATTTCCAAAATACCAAAATGTACATGGTCAGATTTATCACATTCCATTTCCAGTATAATATTTCTGTTGTCATCAGATCCATGTTCCTAGATGACCTTGTACACAGACACATTTTATGGGAGTAAGGGATTTATTTCAAGCTTACGTATCCAAGAGCAAGTTCCATCAGTTGTGGAAGAAGCTGTTTTCATATATCCAAGCGGAGAGAAACAACTAAACATCTCATAAATAAACAAAATCCAAAGCAGCAAGCATAAACAGAGAGCAAACAGTAGGGACCCAACTGAGACTGCTGTTTTACACCTTTGGACTGGAATCAGATCTACTCTCCTAAACATTTCAGGGTTAGACTCCAGGACCCACCCCCAGTGACACATTCTCCAATCATTCAGCTGGAAATTCAAATTACAAGCTTTAATAAAACACGTGAGTCTATGGTGGATATATTTAAACTACAACAGTGCTCCTTCTGCTTTGAAACAGGGTCTCCTCTTTTTAGGTTTATTATGTATAACATTTATTATATTGAGCTATTTATTTCTAATTTTTTCAGTACAATTTTTTTTTTTTTTTTTTTTTTTTTTTTTTGGTTTTTCAAGGTAGGGTCTCACTCTAGCTCAGGCTGACCTGGAATTCACTATGCAGCATGAGGGTGGCCTCGAACTCGTGGTGATCCTCCTACCTCTGCCTCCCAAGTGCTGGGATTAAAGGCGTGCACCACCATGTCCGGCATTTTTTTCAGTACTTTTATCATGAGGGTATTTAAGTTTTGTCAAATGCATTTACTGCATCTTTTGAGATAATAATTTGATTTCATTTCTGTTTTTAAACTTATTTATATAGTGCATTATAGTCATTTATTTGCATATGTTGAACCAGCCTTGCATTCCTGAACTATCTGTTGCTGCTGCAAACAAGCTGCCTGACCAGAAAGGAAGGTCAGACTAGTGTCTCTAGAGCTTCAGATTCTATTGGCCCTTCCACCTACTGTCTTAGTTGGGCATTATGATCACAGATTCATGCACCACTTTGCATCTGGCTTTAATTTCTACTTGTAGCAGAACAGGCTTTGTAACAAGTACCTTCAACTGCTGCCTAATGCAGGCTTTTGAAGCTGAATAAAACTGTGGCTATTATTTCAAAATGTCTGGGGACAGTTTGGAAATTGAAGAGTTCTTTCAGAAGCAAAATAGTGCAATACCAACTCCTTAAAACATAATTTGACACCATAAGAAGGTTAAAATATTCCCAGACAAGACCACCTCATGCTTCTGCTTCTCTTCTTGTTTCTTTATGAAGTAAAAAAAAAAAAAAAAAAAAAAAAAAAAACCTCTGACGATATGCATTAGGATGATATTCATGAAACTCTGTTAGTAGCACTTTTTTCTCTCATAATTCCGTTGTTTTGTGAAGCTTATGAATTCCTTAATACATACTTGTTTTCATTTACAATGTTGACACTTTTAGTATTTACAAAATGTCAGAAATCTTGTCTATTGTTGGACAATTTTGGGTAGCTTCCTAAATACATTAATGTTTTTTCTCAATGTGTGTTTAATGTTCCTTCACTCTGACTCTATTTCTTCCTATTTACAGAGCATATACCTATTCTTAAACACAGTTTGATCTCAATTCCACCTATATTTTCTGCCCACCTTCTTTAAAATGATCTTGTCTCTAAAATTATGAAAATTTCCTCTTTTTTATTTTTTTATGTTTTTTTTTAATATTTACTTTTCATTTTTTTTCTTTATTAGTCAGTTTCGTATTCAGCAAATACAGTCAGTTTTGTACCATTATTAGGCTCATCCGTGACCTACCCCCTCCCCTTGGCCCCTCTTGTTGAGGTATATGGGTCATGCATTGTGGAGTTAGCCCACAGCTATGGGTAAGCTAAATGTCTCTGCATATGATGGCCCAACATGTGGCTCTGACATTCTTTCAACCCCCTCTTCTGCAAAATTTCCCTGAGCCATGTTGGGTTCATTTTTGGTCTGCTTCAGTGATGAGGTGTTGGTGGCCTCTGAGGCTCTGGCTCTCTGATTTGGTAGGAGTTGATTTTTCTCTGTGCTGATCTCCTTCCCCCTTGTGCTTGTATCCGGTTCATCAGGAAAACAGCCCCCTTGCTTGTTTCTCTAATTTTTCTTAGTTTCAGCAGGGGTCCTTTTGAGGTATGATGGGTGTGGCTCTCTCCTTAGGATCTACGTCTATCTGAAAAAGAGAAGCAGATTCTCCAATGGAGAGTAAGTTAGCACCCGGACAAATGAGACAACCCTTACTTTTTTTTATAGAGAATTTAATAGGTGTAGGTCCTCTGGTAGCCCACAATTGATGGTAGCTTGATATTGGAGAGTGGGCTTATGTTAGGATATGGTTCTGACTTGTTTCCTATCTCCAGCTAGGGGTCCCATACCAATGAGGGGATCAGTTAGCCAAATTGAGAGCAGTTGGTTCCCCACCATGGCTGTGTGCCACCACTGCACTTGTGTGAGCATCACAACAAGTTATTTGCTGCTGAGTAGGTTAGGCCATGCGTTGATTTGACAGATATTGGTAATTTTCCTCCAGTTGCCCATGTAGTGCCTTCTGGCAGTAGACGCGCTGACTGTCTGGGGACTGACTCTCTTCCAACTTCCAGCCATGCCATTCTAATTTGCATGTCAATCACGTAAGGTGTCTTCAGCAGTAGGGTCTTACCTGTAGCCTTTGGTGGGTCATCAAGTACTCTTACAGAAATCTGTCTTTCTTTTAGGAAACCTTGTAGGTCTCTCTGATCAAAAGCTCATTGTGGATGATAGCCACATGCTGGATCTGGGAGTTACAGGTCAGTGCCCACTAAGAAAATGATGGAAAAGATAACTAATATACAAGAGATAGAGATAAGAGAGAGCGAGAGGGAGGGAGAGGGGAAGTGAGGGAGGGAAGATGTAGAAGATTAAGGTTAGTCTTGATCTTACCCTCTCCAGTGTCCTGTGGTTCAGGTGTTCCCTGTAAGGCCCTGGTGAAGGATCAGCCATTTGGTCATTATGGTACCATTGCCGTTTGGGCCTAGATTTGTGTTTCCCACCCCTTTGATGCCCTCCCCTCCCTCCCCTTCCATCCTAGTGTCTATTCTAGGAGATGCTTGCTGGGTATGTAAGGTATCTTGGGTAGATTCAGGTTAGGTGCTGTAGATGATTGAGACTATGTGGCGATTTTTTTTTTTTTTTCTGTGATTGGGTATGTTCACTGAGAATGATCTGTTCCAGGTTCAACCATTTTTCCTCAAATTTCATTGTGTCATTTTTTTCTTACTGCTGTATAGAATTCCATTGTGTAGATATACCACATCTTAGTTATCCATTCTTCTAGTGATGGACATCTGGGTTGATTCCAGCTCTTAGCTATTACAAATTGAGCCGCTATAAACATGGTTGAGCAAATCTCTTTTGCCTGTGGTTTGAAGGTTTTAGGGTAGATGCCCAGTAAGGGAATAACTGGGTCTGCTGGTATCTCAATACTCAGCTTTTTCAGAAGTCTCCATAGTGGGGTGTTTGACTTCTCACTGTTTAGATTTCTGAGTTCTTTGTAGATTCTAGAGATTAGGCCTCTATCAGTTTTATTTTTTTTTTTTATTTTTTTGGTTTTTCGAGGTAGGGTCTCACTCTAGTCCAGGTTGACCTGGAACTCACTAAATATTCTCAGGGTGGCCTAGAACTCACAGCAATCCACCCACCTCTGCCTCCCAAGTGCTGGGATTAAAGGCATGTGCCACCACGCCCAGCGACAAATTATTCTTTATAAAATTCTTCGATAAAGTAATCTCCTATTGACTTGGAATATCTTTTATGTGCAGTCATAGAAATTATAGCTCATAATTGATCCAGTTTATATCCAGGGATGAATGACTGGATGTCCTGCTTTCAAAATATGTAAATGAAACTTTCCCATGCCCAGAGCATGGTGATTGCTCTATCTCTACTTAAAATATAGCTGCCATACCTCACCTCCCTGCAGCTTCCACACACTGGATGAGGTTGTGCAGACTTGACTGAAAGCAGCTCTGATCATTTATGGGAACTACTGCCAGTGCCAATCAGCATCCATCCACTCTTCCTCTGGGAACTGTGCTCTGCATTGCTTCAAGAAAACTTTCTCATTCCAATCTCAGTCCATCAAGGGAGAGAGAAAAGGAAGTATATGTTCCTCATGTCCAACACCATCCTTGTACCTGCTTATGGCAGAAAACTGAAGATTGAATATAAGCATGACCAGGCCTAGCAAGATGAAAAATTACAATTCCTAAATATGTTCATCTTGGTTCTATAGCAAGGAATCTTCTATCCTTTTCTACTTTCCTTCCTTCTTTCCCTTCCTTTCTTCCTTCTGATCCTTCCTTCCCTTCTATTTCTTCCTCCCTCCTTTTCGTCCCTCCGTCCCTCCCTCCTTCCTTTCCTCTGTTCCTCACTTTCCTTACTTTTTTTGTCCTTTTTTCTTTCCTTTCCTTCCTTTCTTCTTACATTATTAGCTTCCCATTTCCTTCTTTGTCCTTTTTCTTTTTAAATTTAATTTCAGATGGCTTAGAAATAAATGTTACAATTCTATACCAATTCTCCCAGAACTTAGAAGAGTAAAATATTCTGACTCTTTTTTATAATGTTAGCATCACCCCATAACTGAAATGAACTTAATTTTATGTATCTACTTGGTTGACCTAAGAAATGCTCAGGTATTACAAAGCATTACTCTAAAATTTGGTTATGATGCTGTTTATGGAAAGGTTAGCATTTTAACCAGTACACAGAGTAATGATTACCCTCACCGATATTAACAAGAATTTTCTAACCTGCAGGGTGTTAAAAGAGGAAAAGATAAAATCAGTGGAAGGGCAAATATGGTCTCTTTTCTTGATCTGAGGTATTCATCTTCTCCTGTATTCAAACATAGGACTTCTGGTTTCTTGGGTCTTCAGGTACTAGGAGTCTGATTGGCATCCTCCACCTTTTCCTTACTTCTTGGGCTTCAGGATTCAGACTGACTCTTCCAGTTCGTGGCTTCTCTGGTTCTTCAGATGGCAGAAAGCATACTGCAGAATTCTGAGTCTCTTTCAATGTAAAAATGAATTTCCATACACACACATAAAATTATATTATTAGTTATATATTTATACATATATATATATGTGTGTGTATGTATCTCCATAAAATATAATTCAGACCATTGTTTCTCACAACAGAGAACAGATCCAATCTAGCAATATACAGAAAGAATAATGTTATCAAATTTTGCTAAACCCAGTATTGTAAGTTGGAGTCAACACTTGATACTCAATGTAATTCACCATATTAACAGACTATAATACAATTACATAATTATCTCTAGAACAGTGACTGAAATACATAAAAAATTCAGTGTTTATGTTAAAATGTCCATAAAACAAAAAAAATTGAAGTAAATTTTACCATTCTTATTAAAGACACCTACAAAATTCCCCAGCCAGCATCACTCTTTATGGAGATGGAATGCTTTCCTGCTAGAAATGAAACAAAGCAAGGTGTTCTACCCTCTTAAATTTCACCTCACATTCTACTGATGTTCCCATTGTTACAGGTTAGGGGGTCTCATTTTCTCTGCCAATTAAGGGATTAAGAGGCAGGAAAATATTTTGAAATATTTTGAAAGAACAAAGTTTATTTCAGAGTAAAAAGGGAAGAAAGGAGAAAGAAAACAGACTCTTCTGTGAGAACGGGGCTTCCAAAGCTATAAAAACCCAGTTTCCACAGGAAATGAACTGTTACGGAATGGGAAAGTCCATCTATTTAGAGTGTATGATTGGTCAATGTGAGTGAAGATGAAAGACACTGATTGGTTCATGATTCAGTACCATGCAGGTCCCAGAAAGCTTGCCAAACCAACCTACCAAGGCAGCCCTCCAGTGGGAAATTTCCCAACCGGGAAGAAGGAGGAGGTGCCATCACTGCCCCCTTCCTCTTGGGTTACCAAGTGTTCTTTCTTCCTGTCTTCTGCCTTGTCAAGGAAATTGAATAACACCTGTAGTAATTCACCATAAAATGCAGTAAGTTAAGAAAATAAAATAGAAGCCATACCAACAGTAAAGGATAATATAAACATACCTTTCTTTGAAAACAACGTTGTTATCTATATAGAATATCCTAGAATCTACAAAATGCTATGGGAAGCAATAAATAACTTTAGTAAGCACATGCTGTGCATGTTTAAAGTAAGAAACAACTATATATATATATATATATATATATATATATATATATATATATATATATATATATATATTAGGTGGCAACTTTTTATTTTTCTTTCAAGGGAACAGAGCCAGAAGCATTAGCAAAGAATGAGTTAAATTCGAAGTTTTACACATTTGAACCAGATTTAGCTCATACTAATGACGGTCCCTTGAAATCAGCTTGTTACTTTTTGCACAATTTTCAGTGCAATGTAAAGTCACTAAATACTGAAGATAGATTACTGTACTGTTTTCATGATACACTTGAATGTTTGTGAATATACGGAGTGTCACCCGTACACCATGTGATAATTAATATTTAGACAGATTCAATACTGTCACAATCAAAGCAAATTTCAGGGAATAGATCCACATATTAGACATACAAAGAAGGACTACTGAGGTTTATTTTAAAGTCATATGTAATTCCAAACATTTATTAAAACATCAATTCAATAAAAGTGTGGAATTGTGATAATGTTCCCAATTAAACAACTATATTTTTGTTTTATTTTAATTTTAATTATTTTGTGTGTGTGTGTGTGTGTGTGTGCGTGTGCACGTGCTTGCACAAGTCTATGTGCATAGGCACACATGTACACACTAACCAGGTCCTCTTGCTACTGCAAATGAACACCAGACAATTGTGACTCTTCCTTAAATTTAATTTTATATTTTTTAAAGGTTATACTCATATATTTCCTCTCTCTTGCACCCCATTCCACTGAGGACCCTCCTCAGTGGGCTTATTGATATTCCCTGTGGGGTTTTGAAGGCATCAGTCTGGAGGTAGGTATACCAAGTGTCAGGATTTTCCTACCCACCTTTTGCCTCTTTAAAGTCTTCCTGCCCGTTCTTCAATAACGTTCCCTGAGCCTTGCAGGGTGTGTTAGAAGGGTGATTGAGTTGAGTTCTCTGTAACCTCTACATTTGTGCTTTGATAAAGTTTGAGTGACCACAGTGTCTGTTTACCTCTCCCAGTAGCTGGTTGTCAGGCTATCATTGACAGCTGTATTCATGTTGCCACATCCTCTGCAATGTCTCCTGGGCCCCAGTGTATATGGTAGTGCGGAACATCTCATGGTAAGTAGTTGGATATCTTTTCTTGTTGTATTAATGGATCCTGGCTCTCTCCAGTATTCTCAGTAATCTGGAAAATAAAACATATTCTCCAACCAAGAGTGAGAGCAGTGGGGTTAAAGGGAATAAACATGGTTATTTAAGAGACTTACTGATGTTTGCCCATGAAAAACCCCGGCTAGACCGCTGCTACACTAATAAATACATCTAACCTGCTTTTTTGGCTTCTGTACAATCGCTTGCTTAACAGTGACTTTCTGCAACCAGCTGCCCGGGCTCAGGTAAAGAAATAGTTAACTGAAGTACCGGCCGTTGCCTTAGTAACCTGTGCATACCTAATCTCTGAAAAGCCTCCGCTCCCTGGGAAGCCCCACGCCTAGCTGCAGGGGCCCTAACTCCCTGCCGAGGTTAAGATAACACGGCCGGCTGAGGAGACATCCTGAGCTCCCTCCTGAGCTCCCTGCACAAGGTCAAGATAATACGGGAACAGCACGGCCCGGGCGACTGCCTGGTGACGTCTAAAAAGTCCCTGAACTGAAACATGTTTGAGATATTTCTGCATGTTTGCCTTTAAAACCCCTACCTCCCAGCTGCTCGAGGCTCTTCACCCCTCCTGTGTGAGGACTCCGTGTCGAGCCCCGGTGCACCGGTACCCCCAATAAAGCCTCTTGCTGTTTGCATCTCGTGGTCTCGGATCGGTCTCTGGGTTCTCGGGTCTCTTCCTGGGGAAAGAGACTCCCCCTCAAGGGGGTGTTCTTTCACTTGGGGGCTCGTCCGGGATTTGAGACCCCCACCCAGGGACCACCGACCAACCACAGGGAGGTAAGCTGGCCAGTGTTATTTGTTTCTAGGTCTTGTCTGTGTCTCGACTTGTTATATGTTCACTCAGTAAGATTCGATCGGATCTGTCCGTATCTGGCGGGTGGAAAAAAGAACTGACGAGTTCGGACTTATCCCCCGCAGCCCTGGAAGACGTTCCAAGGGTGTCTGGAGCCCGATTTTTCGGTGCTCAGCCCGTATCGGAGGGATACGTGGTTCTGCTGGAAGACGAGGGACCTGGACCCTCTCCGTCTCCATCTGAGTTTTTGCTTTCGGTTTTACGCCGAAGCCGCGCTGCGCGTCTGTCTGCTGTATTGTTATTTGTCGGTCTCTTCTGTGTATTTCTAACCCTTTATCTCTTGTCTCTCGACACTATGGGACAAACTTTAACTACCCCTCTTAGTTTGACTCTAGATCACTGGTCTGAAGTCCAGCGTCGGGCAGGCAATCAGTCGGTTGTAGTGAAAAAGAAAAAATGGACAACTTTCTGCTCAGCAGAATGGCCCACATTTAATGTGGGATGGCCTCGAGATGGCACTTTCGATCTTCACATTATTTCCCAGCTCAAAGCTAAAGTGTTCGATACCGGACCCCATGGACATCTAGAC
This sequence comes from Dipus sagitta, assembly GCA_036346955.1. Taxonomy (NCBI): domain Eukaryota; kingdom Metazoa; phylum Chordata; class Mammalia; order Rodentia; family Dipodidae; genus Dipus; species Dipus sagitta. The sequence continues at coordinate 54,511,146 of CM070787.1, forward strand.
CAGGTGGCTTATATCGTGACCTGGGAAGACCTGGCCTACGACCCCCCTCCTTGGGTCAAACCCTTTGTCATTTCGGGCAAACCTCAACTTCCTTTCACCCCTTCAGCTCCCGAAGCGCCTCCTCCGTCGGGAGGCAACTCCTGCACTTCTCCCTCCCCCTCCTCTTCTCCCGCTCCTTCTTCCTCTTCCCTATATCCTACCCTCCTCAAAAAAGACCCTCCAAAGTCTCAGTCTCTTCCCCCTGTCCTCCCTCCTGACCCTGATTCACCCCTCATTGATCTTCTTTCAGAAGAATCCCCTCCATATGCAGGACACAGGGAAGAACCAGAGGCTACAGCCGCCGCAGCGACTACCCCTCTACAAGAGCCTCCGGCCCCCTCGCCCATGGCTGCCCGGCTGAGAAGCAAACGCGAGCCGCCACTTGACCCTACTTCTCAGGCTTTCCCTCTCAGGGAGGGCCCGACTGGCCGACCACAATATTGGCCGTTTTCAGCTTCTGACCTTTATAATTAAAAACAACATAACCCCCCCTTCTCTAAAGATCCAGTAACACTGACTAACTTGATTGAATCTATTTTAGTCACTCACCAGCCCACCTGGGACGATTGCCAACAGCTCTTGCAGGCTCTTCTGACTTCAGAAGAGAAACAAAGAGTCTTTCTAGAAACACGAAAGAATGTTCCGGGTGACAACGGGCGCCCAACCCTGTTACCAAACGAGATTGATGAAGCTTTCCCCCTGACTCGCCCTGATTGGGATTTCGCAACGGACGCAGGTAGGGGACACCTACGTCTTTATCGCCAGTTGCTCATAGCGGGTCTCCAAGGGGCAGCATGCCGACCCACCAATTTGGCACAGGTTAAACAGGTGATACAAAGAAGTGATGAGACTCCATCAGCATTTCTAGAAAGACTCAAGGAAGCATATAGGATGTATACTCCCTATGACCCTGACGACCCCGGTCAGGCGACTGGCATGGCTATGTCCTTCATCTGGCAGTCTAGTCCAGACATTAAAAGTAAATTACAAAGGTTGGAGGGTCTACAGGGATATACATTGCCGGACCTATTAAAGGAGGCAGAAAGAATTTATAATAAGAGGGAGACTCCTGAAGAAAAGGAAAAAAGGCTATGAAAGGCTCAGGAAAAAAGAGATAAAAAAATAAAAAATAAAAAATTAAGTAGGTTGCTGGCCACCGTAGTACAGGGACAAGATAGAAAGGGAGGCAGGCCGGGAAGCCAGAAAGAGGCCAAAATAGATAAAGATCAATGTGCCTACTGCAAAGAGCGAGGACATTGGGTCAGAGATTGCCCAAAGAAATCTAAGGGATCCCGAAAACCTAAGCCGCAGACTTCCCTCCTTGCTCTAGATGAAGACTAGGGAAGTCAGGGCCAGGAGCCCCCCCCTGAGCCCTGGGTAACCCTAAAAGTTGGGGGGCAACCAGTCACCTTCCTAGTAGACTCTGGGGCCCAGCACTCGGTCCTGACTCGGACATCAGGCCCACTCAGCCATCGATCTGCTTGGGTACAAGGAACAACCGGTGGAAAAAGGTACCAATGGACCACGGAACGGAAGGTGCAACTTGCTACTGGTAAAGTAACCCATTCTTTCCTACATGTTCCAGATTGCCCCTATCCCCTGCTGGGGAGGGACCTCCTCACTAAATTAAAGGCCCAAATTCATTTCGATGAGAAAGGGGCTAAAATAACAGGCCCTGAGGGTGATCCCCTCCAAATCCTGACATTACACTTAAAAGATAAATATAGACTCTATGAATCTCAAGAGCCACAGGAGACTGACATGTCCTCCTGGCTCAATGACTTTCCATTAACATGGGCTGAAACTGGGGAAATGGGACTAGCTCTGCCACAAGCTCTGCTTGTTATCCAACTAAAGGCTACAGCTACTCCTATTTCCATTAGACAGTACCCCATGTCCCATGAAGCATACCAGGGCATTCGCCCCCACATTAAGAGACTGCTGGACCAGGGTGTCCTTATACCCTGCCGGTCTCCATGGAACACCCCTTTGTTGCCAGTAAAAAAGCCAGGGACGAGAGACTATCGGCCGGTACAGGACCTAAGGGAAGTTAATAAACGGGTGGAAGACATCCACCCCACAGTTCCTAACCCTTACAACCTATTGAACACCCTGCCACCGTCTCATGTCTGGTACACCGCACTAGACCTAAAGGATGCCTTCTTTTGCCTACGCCTACATCCTAAAAGCCACTCTCTTTTTGCCTTTAAATGGAAAGATCCAGAACTTGGACTTTCAGGCCAACTAACCTGGACTAGGCTTCCCCAGGGATTCAAAAATAGCCCGACTCTCTTTGATGAGGCCTTGCATAGGGATCTGGCGGACTTTTGGGTACAATACCCGGCTCTAATTTTGCTCCAATATGTTGATGACCTCCTCCTAGCGGCCACCTCAGAAAAGAAATGTCAGGAGGGTACCCGGGCCCTTTTACAGACATTGGGACAATTAGGCTATCGGGCCTCAGCAAAAAAAGCTCAAATACGCCAGAGAAAGGTCAACTATCTGGGCTATCAGTTGCAGGATGGACAGAGATGGCTAACCGAGGCACGCAAACAGACTATCACTCACATCCCTGCCCCTCGAACCCCTCGCCAATTGAGGGAATTCCTGGGGACCGCGGGCTTTTGCCGTCTCTGGATTCCCGGGTTTGCAGAAATGGCAGCACCTTTGTACCCCCTCACCAAGCAGGGAGTCTTATTTACATGGGGGGAAGAACAACAAAGAGCCTTCACAGACATCAAAAAGGCTTTGCTAACTTCCCCCGCCTTAGGCCTCCCTGACATCACTAAGCCCTTTGAACTGTTCGTAGATGAAAAACAGGGCTATGCCAAGGGGGTACTGACCCAAAGGCTGGGTCCTTGGAGGCGACCTGTGGCTTATCTGTCTAAAAAACTGGATCCGGTAGCAGCCGGTTGGCTACCTTGTCTGCGAATGGTGGCAGCCATTGCGGTCCTTGTTAAGGACGCAGGAAAACTGACGCTGGGTCAGCCTTTGATTATTCGAGCCCCCCATGCTGTGGAGGCCTTAATCAAGCAACCCCCAGACCGCTGGCTTTCCAATACCCGTATGACTCATTACCAAGCCCTGCTCCTGGACGCTGACCGGGTGCGATTCGGACCTGTGGTCACTCTCAACCCCGCCACCCTGCTTCCCTTGCCAGAAGCAACAGAACAACACGACTGTCTCCAGATTCTTGCGGAAGTACATGGAACCCGACCAGACCTGACAGACCAACCTCTTCGGGATGCAGACTACACCTGGTACACTGATGGTAGCAGCTTCCTGGCAAATGGGGAACGAAAGGCGGGAACAGCAGTGACCACTGAAACTGAGGTAATCTGGGCTACAGCCCTACCACCAGACACCTCAGCCCAAAGAGCGGAACTCATAGCGCTGGCCCAGGCCCTCCAAATGGCAGAAGGTAAAAAACTAAATGTTTACACTGACAGCTGCTATGCTTTTGCTACTGCCCACATCCATGGGGAAATCTACCGGAGGCGCGGTTTATTAACATCAGAGAAAAAAAAAATTAAAAATAAAATTAAAATCCTGGCACTACTTAAAGCCCTATTCTTGCCTCAAAAACTGAGCATCATACATTGCCCTGGCCATCAGAAAGAAAACCACCCTGAGGCAAAAGGGAACCGCTTGGCAGATGCCACTGCCAGAGAGGCTGCCCTAAAGCCGCTTGACACCTCTCAATCTTTCCCCTTGATGGACCCAAGGGAAGATAAACGACATCAATGCTCATTGCAATATAGTAGGGAGGATACCGACCTCCTAAAGAAAATGGGGGCCACATATGACCCAAATAAACACCATTGGGTCTTTGAAGGAAAGACTGTTATGCCAATACGAGATACCTATGAACTAATCAAGTATTTACATAAATTAACCCATTTGGGACCAAAAAAGATAAAAACCCTATTAAAACGCAGTGAAGCTGGTCCCTACCTCCTGAACAGAGACAAGGCCCTACAAAAGATAACTGATAAATGCGCAGCCTGCGCCCAAATAAATGCAGGAAGAACTAAGATTGGGACTGGGGTTCGGATGCGGGGACACCGGCCGGGGGTACATTGGGAAATAGATTTCACTGAGGTCAAACCCGGACTATATGGATACAAATATCTACTGGTGTTCGTGGATACTTTTTCAGGGTGGGTAGAAGCTTTCCCCACCAAACATAAAACTGCCAAAATAGTAACTAAAAAGCTTCTGAAAGAAATCTTCCCCAGGTACGGAATGCCCCAGGTCCTAGGCACAGATAACAGGCCCGCCTTCGTCTCCCAGGTAAGTCAGTTGGTGGCTAAGCTATTGGGGATCGATTGGAAATTACACTGTGCTTATAGACCCCAAAGTTCAGGACAGGTAGAACACATGAATAGAACAATTAAGGAGACTTTATCCAAATTAACGCTTGCAACTGGCTCTAAGGACTGGGTGCTCCTCCTTCCGTTAGCTCTATATAGGGCCCGCAACACACCAGGCCCCCATGGACTCACTCCTTTTGAAATACTTTATGGGGCACCACCCCCATTTATAAATTTTTTTGATCCAGACATTGCTGATTTTGCTAACAGTCCTTCTCTGCAAGCTCATTTGCAGGCCCTGCAGATCGTGCAGAGAGAAGTCTGGAGACCCCTTACAGCAGCTTATCGCGAACAACTGAACCAGCCGGTACTGCAACACCCCTTCCAGGTCGGGGATACTGTCTGGGTCCGCCGACACCAGACTAAGAACTTGGAACCTCGGTAAAAGAGTCCCTACACCGTCCTCCTAACCACCCCAACGGCGCTAAAAGTCGACGGAATTGCAGCTTGGATCCACGCATCCCACGTCAAAGCGGCTCATACGCCTGAAGGGACAAAACCAACCACCGGTCCAACATGGAAAATCCAACACACCCAAAACCCCTTAAAGTTAAGACTTGTTCATGGAGATGGGAACTCCTAATCTTGGTGTGGTGGGCCCTGCTACATATAGGCAGGGCAACTAAAAACCAAAGTCCCCACCAGGTACATACCTTGACTTGGCAGATTCAATCTCAAACGGGTAAAATTGTTTGGGAAATCCAAAAAAAATCCCATAATCTGGTTTGAGTAAAAGATTTCACTCAATGCTAAAAGAAAATGGGGGAATGAAAAACCCTGGCTAGACCGCTGCTACACTAATAAATACATCTAACCTGCTTCTTTGGCTTCTGTACAATCGCTTGCTTAACAGTGACTTTCTGCAACCAGCTGCCCGGGCTCAGGTAAAGAAATAGTTAACTGAAGTACCGGCCGTTGCCTTAGTAACCTGTGCATACCTAATCTCTGAAAAGCCTCCGCGCCCTGGGAAGCCCCACGCCTAGCTGCAGGGGCCCTAACTCCCTGCCGAGGTTAAGATAACATGGCCGGCTGAGGAGACATCCTGAGCTCCCTCCTGAGCTCCCTGCACAAGGTCAAGATAATACGGGAACAGCACGGCCCGGGCGACTGCCTGGTGACGTCTAAAAAGTGCCTGAACTGAAACATGTTTGAGATATTTCTGCATGTTTGCCTTTAAAACCCCTACCTCCCGGCTGCTCGAGGCTCTTCACCCCTCCTGCGTGAGGACTCCGTGTCGAGCCCCGGTGCACCGGTACCCCCAATAAAGCCTCTTGCTGTTTACATCTCGTGGTCTCGGATCGGTCTCTGGGTTCTCGGGTCTCTTCCTGGGGAAAGAGACTCCCCCTCAAGGGGGTGTTCTTTCACCCACTCTTATTAGCCAAAAAGCAGTGGAGGCTTCACTTTGGAGTCTATGCGTTTCCTATCCATGTAATTTTGACTTAGTTCTCAAGTCCAAAGGTACGAGTTCTCTCCCATTCAGCTGGTCTCAGGTTCAATCCAAGAATAGTTGGTTACCATCATAGGCTACACGTCATTGTTGCACAGATGTGTACTTCTTACTGAGCTGGTTAATTTTACAGCTTTCAGGATCTCCAGCTTATACTCATTGATGGTTATCATCATCCACCTGCAGTTCCTATCATATTTTCAAGCACAATGAGGGCTCACTAGGAGGGAACTGGTTTCCCTCTCAGTTGCAGTAGAGTTTCTTGGTGTCCTGTGACCACACCATGTGGAGTCTTCAACAACAGGGTCTTGCCTTTTAGCTCTGGCAGGTAACCAACTGCTTTGGCAATGGCCTGCATTGTTATGGGGACCTCCTGGGGTGGGTTATCCAAGTCTGGTCCTGGGATTTACCAGCCACAGCCCAAGGTTTTAGGATTATGCTTTCTCCACCTTCTTCAAGATACTTCTGTCCAGGCCTTCCCCCACTCCCCTTATTGAGGGTTATATCCTGTAGGATGCTATCCAGGTGGAGGGTTTCGATGTTACTGACTCATATTGTCATTAGTTTTCTGTAATTCCCCCATACCCTCCCTTCTCCCTACTAACAAAGACCCCTCCACTCCTTGTGTCTTTCTTTCTTTCTTCCTTTCTTCTGTCTCTTGACTTGCTTGATAAGTTGCTCCTCCTCTATTCCCTCCCATTTCCTCTTTCTCTTAGCTTCATTCTAGTTCCATGTCAATACTCAGTGTCTCAAAATTTATATGGAAACACAAGCTGTCCTCAAGAAAAGTAATACCTCTGGTGGTGATATCACCATATCTGATTAAAACACATACTACAAAGCTATCGTAATAAAACCATGATACTGGCACAAACATAGGCACATAGATCAATGAAATAGAATGGAAGATCCAGGTATAAGTGCTAATAACTACAGATACATGATCATTGACAAAGGTGCCAAAAACACTCACTGGACAAAAGATAGGATCTTCAACACATGGTACTGGCAAACTAGATAGCCCAAGAGAGGGTTAAGATCTAAAATCTATAAAGAACTCAAAAAACTAAACAATAATAAATCAAAGGCTAGTTAATGGATCAGAAGTTAAATGCACTTGCTTGCAAAGCCTGATGACCCAGATTAAATTCCCTAGTACTCACATGAAGCCAGATGCACAAAGTGGTGCATGCATCTGGCCCATTTTCTCTCTCTTTCTCCTGGAAGATAAATAAAGCATATAAAAAATTCAAGCAACCCATTCAACAAATGGGACAATGGGACAAACAGAGAGTTCTCAAGGGGAGAAATACAAATGACCAATAAGCACCTAGAATTGTTCAGCATCTTTAGCCATCGGGAAACTGCAAACTCCAGTCGTAAGAATAGTTGTTGTAGACAGATCCACGTTTCTGTGTTAAACATTCAAATCAGACACAATTTATGGAGGGAAAAGATTTATATCAAGCTTACAAACCCCAGGAAAGTTCCATCAATGGTGGAAACAGCTGGCTGCCTTTCATAGATCTAAGTGGTGAGAAGCAACCAAACAGCCAGCAAACACCAATAACCTCAGGCAGGGACCAGCAGAAAGCAGGAAACTTGCCAGAGCTCAGACTGATCTGCATACCTTTGGGCCAGAATTCAGATCCACCCCAGTGATACCTCCTCTAGCCAGATAGCTGGAAATCCAAGTTGCAAGTTTAATAAGGCACCTGAGTCTCAGGGAGATATATATTCAAACTAACACAGTAATCATAAAAAAATCAAATGACAGCAAATGCTGGCAAGGGTGTAAGAAAAGAAGAACCCTCATATACTGCTGGTTGGAGTTCAAACTTGTATATCCACTATGGACATCAGTATGGAGTATGCTCAAAAAAGCTAAAAATAGATCTACCATTATAGCCAGCTATAACCACTTTTAGTCATAGTCCATAAAGACTCTACTATTTACAGCGTCACTTGCTCAACCCTTTTTATCACTTCTCTATTCACAATAGCTATGAACTGGAATCAGGCCAAAGACCCATGAACAGATCAATGGTTAATGATGATGTAGTACAAACACACATTGAAATTCTACTCATTGTTAAGGGAAGTAAAATAACGCAATTTTAAAGAAAAAGGACTTGGAAAAATCATATTAAGGAGGTCACACAGGCTCAGAAAGACAAATGCCACATATTCTATCTCATATGTGGTTCCTAAACTGCAACAGCTTAAGTTGATTGCAAGTGGTAGTAAGCATCAGGAGTATTGATATGTAACTAAAATGGAGAATGTATTTCTTTTGGCATCTTGCTTACATAGATGCTGGGGCATCACACATGGCTGGCAAGCTTTACAAACACCTTTATTCACTGAGTCATCATCCTATTCCCTGTATTATATTTCTTTACTCTAGTGACAAATGGATGTTGAAATGTATGAACAGAGTTATTTACACCTGTGTCAAAATGACCAATATTTCTAGGTAAGAAATTATCAAAATCTGTGCCAAAATAATGTACTGAGAGGTATATATACTGACAAAACTACACCTAACAGAGTAGAAAAATATACCACTACCATGAGTTTGAAGACTCATTGCTGGTCAATTTTATCCAGATTGATCTAAAATATCAGTACAATCATAATCAAACTTTCAATAGTCAGGTTTGTATGAGAAAATGATTTTAAAAGTCATATGGAAGAATAGAAAAACTTGTCCAAACAATTACAGAAAAGAAAAAGTTGGTGGAGTTGGCCTCTCTGATTTCAAGGCTAAAAGTGGAGTTTCAGTGTTCAAGGGATTTTGGAACCAGTTACAGCAGGACTTTGTTTGTGGCTATACAATAATCAGTTATGTCATTTTAGTGGGAAAGCAGCTATAATCCACACAGAAACACATAGGGATGTCTACATTCCAGTAACACTTTATGCCAGTTACAATTTGAATTTGTACAATTTTCAGGTATTATGAAATAGTATTTTTCTTTTGATTTTTTTTCACTTATAATATATCCTTGATAGATGTACTAGTAGTTGATAGGTAAATTTTAAATGGTTAATGCATATCTACATGTACAAAAATCACGTAGTGACAATGCCTTAACACTAGTAGATAATGTGCCCTCCATTGGGTTAGGACTGGAAGGCAGAGAACCAGTATCAGCAGCCAGCACTGCCACTGTGGCCAGTTCATCTGGCACTTTGTCCTTTGCCACTCCCAAACTGACTTTTAAATTTTATTTATTTTATTATTTATTTATTTTTTATTTATGAGAGGAAGAATTGGCATACCAGAGCCTTAGGCACTGCAAACAAACCCCAGACTCATGTGTCACCTTGTGTGTATGTGTCACCTTGCACATCTGGTTATGTGGGTTCTGAGGAGCCTAACCTGGATCCTTAAGGCTTTACAGGCAAGCACCTCAATGACTAATCCATCTCTCCAGCCCCTTTTCTTAATCATCTGTGATCTAAAAATAATTTCTTAATTCATGGGTAATGTCAAAAGAGGGGTCAGATTTTGCTGAGCTTTGAGTAAAAGGATAGATATAAGATCAATAGAATCCAAACAGATTCATTTATACATGGTGAAGTGCCACGAAAGGTAAGATGACCCACTAATCGTTTTAATAAGTTCTGCCAGAGCAACTGTAAGCCAACAGAAGTAGCATACTTCACATCTTATTATAAAAATAAAACTTTGTCTTGATATAAATAAATGTATAACTTACAACTAAAATGTTTTGAAGTTATAGCTGGGCATTGGTCAGATGGCAGAAGTAGGAGGATTGCTATGAGTTTGAGGCCAGCTTGAGACTACAGAGTGAGTTCCAGGTTAGCCTGAGCTAGAATGAGACCCTACCTCAAAAAAAAAAAAAAAGAAAAGAAAAGAAAAGAAAAGAAAAAAAACAAGAAAAGAATTGAAGGCAAAATAGGAAGAAAAATGCTCTACAATTCTAGCATATGAAATAACATATTGATACCAAGTGCTAGAAAAAAAAATATGGAGAACTTTTATCTCTCATACCTGAGTAATTGGAATAAAGCATGGGGCAACCACTTTGTAAAACAGGTTTTCTTACACAGAGAACACTCATTTACATCAGGCACAATAATACTAATTCTAGATATTAATCTACGACAGATGAATATATATTCAAACAAAGACAAAGGCCTGCATCAGGTATTTATTATAAATATACCAAACTGGGGCTGGAGAGATGGCTTAGTGGTTAAGCGCTTGCCTATGAAGCCTAAGGACCCCGGTTCGAGGCTCGATTCCCCAGGACCCACGTTAGCCAGATGCACAAGGGGGCGCATGCATCTGGAGTTCGTTTGCAGTGGCTGGAAGCCCTGGCACGCCCATTCTTTCTCTCTCTCTGCCTCTTCCTCTCTCTGTCTGTTGCTCTCAAATAAATAAATAAAAATAAACCAAAAAATAAAATAAAATAAAATAAAAATAAATAAATAAATGTACCAAACTGGAAACCACTCACATGTACATATGCTCACCGGCAAATAAATAACCAAGCTATGGCCAGTCCATACAATACACTCTCCTTAATAAAGAAGGATACAAGGGAATACATGGGTGCATATCACGCACACTGCGCTGGAGAAAAGCCAGACTTCAAAGTCTGTAGCACTCTTTGATTTGGTTCGCATTTCACCCTATAGAAAGAAAGCACTTCATCAGTAAATGCTGTGATTTACAGAACAGAGGAAGAATAATCTCCAAAAGACATCTGGAGATTTATAGGAATTCTCTATCTCTCAATAATGGTGGAGGTTATATGAAGATTTATGTTTGCAAATGTAACATGGTCAAACACCAAAAATGGGTATACTGTATCTTGATGCAAATAATATCACAGTCAGTTTTATTTGGGGATGCAGGAAAAATAAATAGAGAGATAATTCATGTCTAAGTACATGCAATTGTGTTGCCTTGTGTTGAGACAGTAGAAGGATGAAAAGACTTAGCAGAAGAGAGTGAGGACATGTTTTAACCTGGATGAGAATAAAGATATTAACCACTGGAAGAATAATACAAAAGTCATTGGATAGAGACAGACTAGAATATTTTTATTATCTGATAGCATAATTTAGGTTAATGTATAAAAGAGAAATGAAATGAAAATAAAGCACAGTTTTAGGTTCCTACTATAAGCAAACAATATAAAATGACACCTTTGCTATATATAAAATTAAAGATTTTGTCCAGTTTTCCATGATAACATTGCATGATTGTAGGTGGATGTGAATGATTACTAGAGAGGAAAGCATTGACAACAAAGAGGTGAAGAGTTACTGAAGCTTGAGTGAATAAGAACAGATGATACTAGGTGTACTTAAGTAATGAATCTTAAGAAGAAAGCTGGTCAGCAAATGAAATGTGTTCCTGTATAGTGTGTGACTTGGCACTGGATTTCATCCAGGGGCTTCCAGGACTTAAAACAAGTGCCATAGACTCACATATTCTATGGAGTGATAAGACTTATATTTGAGGTCTGAGGACTATCCAAACGATGTATGTTGACACAAAACTTCAAAGGTAACTAAAAAAATAATAATAATAAATAAATAAATAAATAAAAATAAAAATAAAAAACAGAGGAAGTTCAGTTGGAGAAGGTTGAGAAAGTACGCTCAGAAAAGGAGGCAGGGTTCTGACTCTTGGTCATAAAATTTCACACATCTCTAGACTTGGACAGGTGACTAATTCTAAATTCACCTAGCCATGATCGCTATTATAAGCTACACCAATAGTGATGCTGCAATGTTAGACTATCCCAATACTACCCCAGGAATTAAGAAACCCTGACCCTGCCCTTTGAAAATTATGAGTATAAGTAATATAAGCTGTGCTTGGCATCATTGTAAAGAAAAGATATTGGGTCGCTTGGTTTATTTTATTTATTTATTTCTGTGGATATGTAAAGTATGTACAAAGTGCAATTTGATTGATTTTGAATGTGGTTGTCTGCTAGAGTATTTCAGAAGGATGGCCAGCACATGAACTACAGAACTATAACATATAAATCCCTTTGGAATTAAGTGGTAAACAATTCCTAAATTATATTATTATTCCATGTCAACACCAAGGTTTTTTTTTAATCATGACTTGAATATTTCATGGAAATAATAGAACTTACTGGGAAAAATGTAATTGAATTAGCTAAAAGATATTCCAAGTCTTAGTTTCAGGCAAGAGTATTACTATCATTTTTACTTTATTATAGGTTGTAGCGTTTACAATGTTAGTCTTGTGTGACACTCATAATGAAATGATTTTATCTTCAATTTCCAAATGCAATATGAGACTTCCGGTTAATATGGCAGCATAGGAACCACGCCAAAGCAGCCTAGGGGAGAAAAAGCCCCCCCCCCCAAAAAAAAGCCAGCAAAATACACTCTTTTACTAAAAAGTGAAGCATATAAGAAATTAAAATGGCAACAGAAAAGTAGGAGAGAACCAGAGCATCCAGAGTCCACATAGGCAGGTAGAAGCTGCTCCAGCAGCAGCAGCACCAGGTCCACAGGGCCACAACTGCCTGGCTCGGCTTGAGCTGCAGGAAAAGCCAGGTGAGGGGATTTTCCATTCACACTGGAGCTCTTCGCAAACTCAAGAAACGTGAAGGGAGGACCCCAGTGAACAAGGGAGGAGCAGATCATGAGGTAGAGGGTCACATGGACCAGTGAGAGAACTAGAGCGACCATTGACAGCCTCCCCTCCCCCACCACCAGTGCAAGGGCCAGCAAGCAACAGAGACCAGTGGAAGGAAGATCACAGCACCCAGCACTGGCAAACAGAGCAGCGATTCAAAGACCCAGCCAGCCTGCTTGAACCCACAGTGTACCAAAGAGGGACCCAAGCAGGAACATAACTGAGACCAAAATCATCCCAAAAGGTAACTGGGATTACACCAGGTCAGTACCACCAAATAAGTCTGCTATATAGGCTTGAACTGGAAGTGCTAATTGCACCTCCCATATCAGGATAAATTATATGTTAAATCTGATGGATGGTCAGATTTGCCATTCTTTAATAAGCTATATTTTGGGCTTGTTATTTGTTACTTCTTGATTTATACGGGCTTTGTTTCCTCTTCTGTTGTACATTAGGGAAGGGTCTCACTTGGTCACAAGCTGATTTGGAACCCTCAACAGACCAGAAATCGTAACTCCTTGTTGTCAGGATTAAGGGTGTGGGGCACCACACACCCTAATGGACAGTTAGAGGATCTGGTTATCATAATACCTACTCTTGCATAAATACTCTGTGCTGTTTTTCATTGAAAGTGTACATTGTTTAGTTAAATTTTAGAATCTGCTGGTATTTTGTTCCACTCAGCCTACTTGAATACTCTCATAGAAGGCAAACCTAAAACTATCACTATTGTAGATACTCTGAGAGTCTTGAGAGCCACACCTAGCACCTTAAGCTCCTACCCTAAAGATATATAACAACAGATTGGTTGATACATCTAATAATACTGCAGCTAACTAGAAAATCCAAGTGTTAACTTAATCCAAGATGCAAATATATATACATTATAACATAAGAAACACCAAAAATCAAGACAATATAAGTCCACCAAAATGTATTAATGCATCAGAAATGACCTCTAGTGAGAATGAGTTAGAGGAAATGCCTGATAAAGATTTCAAAAGAATGACTATAAATATGCTCAAAGAAGTCAAAGAAGAAATCAAAGGAATGAAAGAGGAAATCAAAGGAATCAAAGGAGACACAGGACACCAATTCAATGAAATAAAGAGGCCATTACAAGACATAAATAAGGAAATAGAAATAATAAAAAAGTCCGAATTACTAGCAGTGAAGAACACAGTTAATATAATAAAAAACCCTGTAGAAAATCTCACCAGTAGAATGGATGAAGGAGAGGACAGAATATCTAAGCTAGAAGACCAGGTGGCAGATCTAATACAGTCCAACAAAGACAAACTAATAGGAAAGTATGAATAGGATTTTCAAGATATTTGGGACACTATGAAAAGATCAAACATAAGAATCACCATATAGTAGAAGAAGGATTTCACTTCAAAGGCATAGCAGGCACCTTCAACAAAATCATGGAAGAAAACTTCCCCCAAATTGGGAAAAAGGTGCCAATGCAGACTCAGGAAGCCTTTAGAACACCAGCCAGACAAAACCTGGAAAGAACCTCTCCTCGCCATATTATAATCAAACTACGAAACACAAAAACCAAAGAAAAAATATTGAAAGCAGTTAGAGAGAAAAATCAAGTTATCTACAAAGGCAATCCCAACAAATGCAACCACAATGGGATTTGATAGGAATTTAAAACAGTCAACTGAGGATACAGCCACAGAAAAAAAGCTAGGCATATGATCTCAAGCCAATGACTGCTCTGCCAGGTCAATGTATTGCTTTAGTTCTTAAAGAATGTGTGAGAAAAGTTTGTATCCCTGTCTTCATGTAAGAGATTGTGATTTGTCCATTGGTGCTGAGGAGTCTATATTTTATACTCATCTACAGCCCTAAACATTTTATTTGTCTGAATGATTCACTCAACTCTTCTTTGTGGCTTAGCAGGATTGCTTAGAATCCTCCATGGTGCAGTGCAACCAGCCTGAGAGTATGCCCATCAGAGAAGTCTCAAGGACAAAGTGGATAATGGAAGGAGTCCAGCCTTGACACAAAGGACCACGAACTCAAATGGTACTCAATCATTCTCCTGCTAAACATCTTCAGTCTTCTTTCTGAGTCTTGGACTCCATCTTATGTTATCATAATGAAATACTGGAGAGTGGGAACTTTGTATAAATAAAATGATAAAGAGTATGGCACTAATATTAGTTAGTCTCTGCCTAAGCAATTGAAGGGTTAGGTTTGCTCTTTCTTAAAAACTCACTTTCACTAAACCACCTCAGTAACCCAGGAAATTAACCTAGTCACTGTAAGCACTTCCACTGACCTAACAAGTTCTCTCAAAGTCCCATCTCTTAAGGTCTCAGTTCCTCTTATCATTGCCATGCTGGGACCAAACTTTCAGCTCAAGTCTGTAGGAGACAGTCAGACAATATCTAAGCCATGTACCTTACAAGAATTAAGCTAGCATACAGAAGTGCTATAAAAACAGAACAAAGCATGCTCAGAGATTTTCATTCCCTATGATTATTAAAAGTAAAGTCTTAGAAATTAACATTTGGAAAAAATGAGAGAAGAAAAAATCAGTTGAAAAGGCATATGCAGAAGAATGTGCTGCAGAGCAAATGAGCTCTAAGTTTCTTTTGGATTAAAATTCTCTTGCTTTTGGTACAAACTAGCCATCCATTGACAATACTCTGAAATAATTCATATTCAGTTATTATAGATAGTTGATGAGTTTCTTTCTTACATACACACAAAACCCTGGTGATTATACATTTTAGGAGACTTAAATGTAAACTTCAAAATAAACTCCAAGTTGGTGATTTCTAAAATTAACCCAGTGTGGTAACTGTCTGCAAAAGAGAACTGTGAAAAAAGACTGTTCCAAAGATAATGATAGTTACCCAAACTCAGCTTGGGAGAGGCCTTCTAAATGAGACAAAATCTAATTGGTAAAGTGGGGTGCTGTCCTTACAATAAACACCAGTCCTGCTAAAGCTCAGTAAGCTCTTTGCCCCACAGCTTACACCTTATCATCATGGCTTTCACATAGTTTTACTGGAAGCACCATGCCACATCTCTGCAGAGGTGTCTTCCTTGCCTAAGACATTTTTGTTTTGCAAGTTGAGAGGAGTACACCTGCTAATGAATGATGCAAGATACACAGGTGACCCAGAGCTAGGTCTGGCAAGCAGATTCCCAGATTCCTGACATAGCTCCTCCTTGAGGATCCTTTGTGTAGAGGGAGAACAGCCCCACAACCAGATTCTTGCTGGTCAGTTATGCATAATTCTGTCAGTCAGTTTCTCATGTTTTTCTCCTATGAATGCTAGGAGGTGGGTAATAAAGCAGAGCTATGCTTTAGGGTGGAATTCTTACTTTAAAGGAAGCAGCAGCATCCTGGGCATGCAGCCTGACTTCTTTGCAAAGAGGAAACTGGTCACTGTCATGTGTGGAACAAAATCCTCAGTAAGACTCCAGTGAGTTCTCTGTGATGCCCCTGTCCCACTGGCTGCTCAGCCCTGACTTCCTGCAGTGCGTGCCCTTGTACTGTGTGCTCTAGAATGGGAGGTTGATTGTGAGAGCTTGGAGTATTGAACTTGACAATTTCTAATGTCAAGTTGACTAGATAAGGAATCATGTAAAAGACATATCTCTTGGATAGGTCTGTGAGGGCATCTCAATGGAAAATTGACTCAGATGGGGAGACTTATTTCTAGGATTGTTAGCCCTTCCAGTTGCAACAAAAATATAAAGAAGTTCCAGCCGGGTGTGGTGGCATACACCTTAATCCCAGCACTGGGGAGGCAGAGGTAGGAGTATTGCTGTGAGTTCCAGGCAACCCTGAGACTACATAATGAATTCCAGATCAGCTTGAGCTAGAGTGAGACCCTACCGTGGAAAACCAGAAGAAAGAAAGAAAGAAAGAAAGAAAGAAAGAAAGAAAGAAAGAAAAAAAGAAAGAAAGGAAGGAAGGAAGGAAGAAAGAGAGAGAGAGAGAGAAGGAAAGAAGTTTCAGGAAAATGTGGCTCCCTTTCCCCTGCCTGACTTCACTCCTTTCTGGTGAGTACATCTACCTTGTTGCTGCCAAACTTCATGGACAAGAGAACCTAGCTTCTTTGGCCTTTCAGCACATAATGAATACTGGTGGCACTCAAGGAATTCTCTAGGCCTTCAGTGCCAGATTGGGACTCCTGAGGCATCCAGCAACGTAAACTGAGAAGCTACTGAGTTCTCAGCCTCTCCAGTGTGTAGATAGCCATTGTTGGTCTGACCAACCTTTATGGCATAAGCCAATCCAAAAATACCCTTTATAATGCATGTTAATTTGTAATATCTGTTCCTTTAGAAAGCCCTGACTAATATGAGTTCCTAACCTCTAATACCTCAAAATATGAACACAACAGGAAATAGGATCATTACAAATCAGTTACTCTATTCATACTTGAGTAGGGTGGTATTTAAATGCAATATAATGGAGTTCTTAACAAAAGAGGAAATGCAGTCACAGACTCAGGGAAGGAGAATACAACAGAAGATGAAGGGAGGTTGGGTGATGCTACTTTTAAGATAAGGAACATCACAGGTGATCTCCAGCAAACCACACAATGGTAAAGAGGCAACAAGGTGATTTTCCCTTATCCCAGCCACTAGGACTAAGTTCTCCTAATATCTAATCTAAGACTGTGCATCTCTGTTTTACATGTGACTCTGACATTCTTTCCACCACCTCTTCTTCAATTTTTTTCTGAGCCATGTTGGGTTCATTTTTGGTCTGCTTCAGTGATGAGGTGTTGGGAGCCTCTGGGTCTCTGGATCTCTGATTTGGTAGGAGTTGATTTTTCTCTGTGTTGATCTCCTTCACCCATGTTCTGGTACCTGGTTCACCAAGAAAATAGCACCCTTCCTTGTTTCACCAATTATTCTTATTTCCAGCAGGGGCCCTTTGG
Organism: Dipus sagitta; assembly: GCA_036346955.1. Taxonomy (NCBI): domain Eukaryota; kingdom Metazoa; phylum Chordata; class Mammalia; order Rodentia; family Dipodidae; genus Dipus; species Dipus sagitta. The sequence continues at coordinate 54,528,588 of CM070787.1, forward strand.
AGGTATGGTGGAGTGGCTTTCTCCTTAGGATCTACATCTATCTGAAAAACAGAAGCAGATTCTCCAAAGGAGAGTAAATTAGCACCAGACAAATGAGATAACCCTTACTTTTTTTAATAGAAAATTTAATAGGTGTAGGTTCTCTTGTAGCCCACGATTGGTGGTAGCTTGATAATTTAGAATGGGCTTATGTTTGGATATGGTTCTGAATTGTTTCCTAGTTCCAGCTATGGGTCCCGTACCACTGAGGGGATCAGTTAGCCAAATCAAGAGCAGTTGGTTCCCCACCATGGCTGCCACCATTGCACTTGTGTGGGCATCACAACAGGTTATTTGCTGCTAAGTAGCTTAGACCATGAGTTGCTTGGACAGATATTGGTCATTTTCCCCCAGTCGCCCATGTAGCACCTTCTGGAACTAGACGCACTAACTGTCTGGGGACTGACTCACTTCCAGCTTCCAGCCATGCCATTCCATTTTACATGTCAACCACATCAGGTGTCTAAAGCAGTAGGTTCTTATCACTAACCTTTGGTGAGTCATCAAGTACTCTGACAGAGATCTGTCTTTCTTTTAGGAAACCTTGTAGGTCTCTCTGATCAAAAGCTCATTGCGGATGATAGCCCCATGTTGGTACTGGGAGTTACAGATCAGCGCCCACTAAGTAAAGGGAGAAAAAAATAACTAATATAAAAGAGTTGGAGAGAAGAGAGAGAGAGAGACAGACAGACAGAGAGAGAGAGAGAGAGAGAGAGAGAGAGAGAGAGAGAGGAAGAGAAGCTGTAGAAAATTAAGGTCAGTCTTCATCATAACCTCTCCAGTGTCGTGTGGCTCAGGTGTTCCCTCTAACCTCTCTTCCATGGTGAAGGTTCAGCCATTTGGTCTGCCTTTTACAATGTAGAATTTTATGGTACCATTGCTGTTTGGGTCTCGATTTGTGTTTCCCACCCCCTCTGTTGCCCTCCCCTCCCTCCCCACCCATCCTATTGACTAGTCCACGAGTTGCTTGTTGGATACGTAAGGCATCTTGGGTAGATTCAGGTTAGGTGATGTGGATGAGTGAGACTATATGGGGATTATTTTTTCTGTGATTGGGTAAGTTCACTGAGAATGATCTGTTCCAAGTTCAACCATTTTATTCAAATTTCATTGTGTCATTTTTTTCTTACTGCTGTATAAAATTCCATTGTGTAATACCACATCTTAGTTATCCATTCTTCTAGTGATGGACATATAGGTTGATTCCAGCTCTTAGCTATTACGAATTGAGCCACTACAAATAGGGTTGAGCAAATCTCTCTGGCCTGTGGTTTGGTTTATGGTAGATGCCGAATAAGGGAATAACTGGGTCTTTTGGTATCTCTATAGTCAGCTTTTTCAGGAGTCTCCATATTGCTTTCCAAAGTGGTTGTACCATCTTACATTCCCACCAACAGTGGATGAGTGTTCCTACTTCTCCACATACCTCGCCAGCATTTATTTCCATTTGATTTTGATGTTTGCTATCCTTATTGCGGTAAGGTGTAATCTCATAGTTGTTTTACTTTGCATTTCCCTGATGACTAGGGATGATGAACATTTTCTTAAGTGTGTGTTTGCCATTCGTATTTCTTCCTCTGTTAACTGCCTGTCCAGCTCTTTGCCCCATTTTGTGAGTGGGTTGTTTGACTTTTTATTGTTTAGATTATTGAGTTCTTTGTAGATTCTAGACACGAGGCCTCTGTCAGTTGGATAATCACAAAAATTTTCTCCCAGTCTGTGGGTAATCTATTGGCTTTGCTTATTTTATACTTATCTGTAAAGAAAATCTTCAGCTTCATGTGATCCCATTGGTTGAGTGATTGTTTAAGTTCATGAGCTACTGGGGTTTTGTTCAGGAAGTCTATTTCCATTCCTATCTCATGGAATGTACTTCCCATATTTTCTTCCAGTAGTAGTTGAGTTTCTGGTCTTATATTGAGGTCTTTGATACATTGGACTTGAGTGCAGTGCATGGCAAAATGTGTGGATCAAGTTTCAATTTCCTGCATATGATTTTCCAATTTGTCCAGCACCATTTATTGAAGATGCTGTCTTTTTTCCAGCCTACATTGTTAGGACTTTTGTGAAATATGAAGTAGCTATAATTGCTTGACTCGAAGTCTGGGTCCTCAAGTCAATTCCATTGGTCTATATTACTGTTTTTATAGCAGTATCATGCTTTTTTTTATTACTATGGCTTTGTAATATAGCTTTAGATCAGGTATGGTGATGCCTCCAGGGGTATTTCTTTTACTGAGGATATGTTTGGATATGCGAGGCCTTCTGCCTTTCCATATGAAATTTGAGATCATTTTTTTTTTCAATCTCTGTGAGGAACACTGTGGGGATTTTAATTGGAATTTCATTAAATCTGTATATTGCCTTTGGTAGGATTGCCATCCTCACAATATTAATTCTGCCTATCCAGGAGCACGGGAGGTCTTTCCATTTTCTAAAGTCCACCTCAATTTCTTTTTGGAGTGTTTTTATGTTTTCATTGTATAGATCTTTTACTTCCTTGGTTAACATTATTCCAAGGTATTTTTTTTTTGTTGCTACTGAAAATGCGACCATGTCCCTTATTTCTTTCTCTGTATCTTTGTCATTTGCATATAGAAAGGCTACTGATTTTTTTGCATTGATTTTGTATCCTGCTACTTTGATATAGAAGTTAATCACCTTCAGGAGTTTTGGGATGAAGTCTCTCAGGTCTCTTACATATACAATCATGTCATCAGCGAATTAAGCTAACTTAAGTTCTTCCTTTCTAAATTGTATCCATTTTTTTTCCATCTCCTGTCTTATTGCTTGAGTTTGAACTTCCAGTACTATATTGAAAAGCAGAGGTGAAAGTGGACAACCCTGTCTTGTTCCTGATCTTAATGGGAATTCTTCCAGTCTCTCTCCATTACATTTTATTTGGGCCTTAGGAGCTTTGTATATTGCCTTTATTATGTTAAGATTTGAACCAACCATGCCAATTCTCTCCCATGTTTTGATCATGAAGTGATGTTGTATCTTGTTAAAGGCCTTTTCTGCATCTATTGAAATGATCATGTGGTTTTTGTGTTTAAACTTGTGTATGTGGTGTATTATATTGACAGATTTCCATATCTTGAACCATCCCTGTGTTCCTGGGATGAATCCCACTTGGTCAAGGTGGACAATGCTTTTGATGTGTTGTTGTATTCTGTTTGCGAGGATTTTGTTCAGGATCTTTGCATCTAAGTTCATCAGGAAAATAGGCCCGTAGTTTTCTTTTCTTGTGACATCTCTGCCTGGTTTTGGCATTAGGGTGATACTGGCTTTAGAAAAGGAGTTGGGTAGCTTTCCCTGTTCACCAATTGTGTGGCACAGTTTGAGGAAGATTGGTTTGAGTTCTTCCATGAAGGTTTGATAGAATTCAGCTGAGAAGCTATCTGGTCCTGGACTCTTCTTTGGGGGAGGATTTTTATTACTTTTTCAATCTCCATGAGTGTGATGGGTTCATTGAGGAGATTAATCTGCTCTGAGTTTAGCTTTGATAGATGGTATGTGTCCAGGAATTTATCCATCTCCTCCACATTATCCCGTTTTGTGGAGTAGAGGTTTTTGAAATAAGTCCTGATGATTCTCCCAATTTCACTTATGTCTGTTGTCATCTCTCCTTTCTCATTGCGAATTTTGTTAATTTGAAGCTTCTCATTTTTTTTTTTTTGCTTGATCAAATTGGCCAGGGGTTTGTCAATCTTGTTTATTATTATTTTTTTTGGTATATTTATTTATTTGAGAGAGAGAGAGAGAGAGAGAGAGAGAGAGAGAGAGGGAGAGAATGGGTGCACCAGAGCTTCCCGCCTCTGTAAACGAACTCCAGAAGCGTGCGCCCACTTGTGCATCTGGCTTACGTGGGTCCTGGGGAATTGAGCCTTGAACAAGGGACCTTAGGCTTCACAGGCAAGCGCATAACCGCTGAGCCATCTCTCCAGCCCAATCTTGTTTATTTTTTCTTTTATTTATTTATTTATTTATTTATTTTTGGTTTTTCGAGGTAGGGTCTCACTCTAGCTCAGGCTGACCTGGAATTCACTATGGAGTCTCAGGGTGGCCTCGAACTCACGGCCATCCTCCTACCTCTGCCTCCCGAGTGCTGGGATTAAAGGCGTGTGCCACCATGCCCGGCTTGTTTATTTTTTCAAAGAACCAGCTCTTTTTTTTGTCAATTGTCTTAATTGTTTTCTTAGTTTCCAATTCATTAATTTCTGCTCTGATTTTAATTATTTTTTTCCTTCTGGAGCTCTTTGAGTTGGATTTTCCTTGCTTTTCCAGTGCCTTTAGGTGGATAGTTACATTATTGATTTGGGATTTCTGTCTTTTTTATGAAGGCATTGAGTGCTATGAATTTTCCTCTCAGAACCGCATTCATTGTGTCCCATAAGTTTGGTACAATGTGTTCTCATTGTCATTCAACTCTAGAAATTTTGCAATTTCATTTTTAATTCATCCACTATCCATTTACTGTTAAAAAGTATGCTGTTCAGTTTCCAGGTGCCATTGGGATTCTTGGTGGGACTTTTGTTGTTAATTTCTAGCAATATAGCATTATGATCTGAAATCATGCAGGGAATTATGTCAATCTTCCTAAATATGTGGAGGCAGGCTTTGTGACCCAGTAAATGGTGTATTTTAGAGAATGTTCCATGGGCTGCTGAGAAGAATGTGTATTCTGTGGATTTGGGATGGAAAGTTCTGTAGACGTCCATTAGGTCTAAGTGATCTGCGGTTTTGTTGAGCTCTCTTACTTCCCTGTTGGGTCTATTTGGATGATCTGTCCATTACTGATAATGGTGTATTGAAGTCCCCAACTATGATGGTGTTGGTGCTTATTTCTGTTTTATTGGCAAGTAGGTTTTGGTTTATGAACTGTGGTGCCTCTGTGTTTGGTGCATACATATTTATGATTGCAATATCCTCTTGATGGATCATTCCCTTGATAAGTAGGAAGTGGCCTTCTTTGTCTTTTTTGATTATTTTTGGTTTGAAGTCTATTTTATCTGATATTAATATAGCTAAGCCTGCTTGTTTATTATTCCTGTTTGCTTGGAATATTGTTTTCCACCCTTTCACCCTGAGGAGGTGGCTGTCTTTAGTGCTGAGGTAGGTTTCATGAAGAGAACAGATTGAAGGATCTAGTTTCTTCATCCATCCTGTTAGCTTGTGTCTCTTGACGGGGGAATTAAGGCCATTAATATTTAGGGTAATGACTGTGAGATTTGATTTGATCCCTGCCATATTGTGATGGTATATGTGGGTTGGTGTTTTCATGGACTTTCAAGTTTTTTGTGCCTACTCTGAGTTTGGTTATTGTGATCTGCTTCTTATAGGCATTTGAGTGTGATTTTTTGTTTCTTCTCTGTGGAGAACTTCCTGATAACCTCTATGTAGGTTTGGTTTTGTGTTCATATAATTGTAAAGCTGAGTTTTGTCATGGAAATTTTTTCTTTCAGCATCTATTATGAGGGATACTTTTGCTGGGTAGAGTAGTTTCGGTTGGAAGCCATAGGTTCTTAGACTTTGCAGTGTTTCTTTCCAGGCCTTTCTAGCTTTCAGGGTTTCCATTGAGAAGTCTGGAGTAATTCTGATTGAGTTATCTTTAAAAGTGGTGAGCTATTTTCTCCCAGCTGCTTTTAGGATTTTCTCTTTGGTGTCAATGTTTAGAGTCTTAATGACAATACATCTTGGAGAGTTTCTCCTTTGTCCCAGTCTGTTTGGAGTTCTGTTGGCTCCTTCTATCTTGATGGGCCTTTCTTTTAAGAGACTGGGGAAGTTTTCTTCAGTTATTTTGTTAAATATGTTCTCCATGCCTTTGGTCTGAACTTTTTCTCCTTCTGGTATTCCAGTGATCCTGATATTAGGACGTCTAGGTGTATCCCACAATTCCCTCATGTTCTGTTCACAGAAACTTTGGAACTTACTAAAATTTTTGAACTCTTGAACTATTTCTTCCATCTTGTGTTCCAGATCAGAGTTTCTATCCTCCACATGGCTGACTCTATTCTTGAGAGCTTCTAGAGAGTTTTGGACTTGTTCAGTTAGGTTTGCATTTTCTACTACTTTTCTAAGTATAATTTCCATCCCTCTGTCAAGGTTCCTTTTCACATCATTTTCTGATTTTCTTGATGCTTCTTAGAATTCATCCTTGCATTTCTTTATGTCTTCATTTTGCATCGCCAGCTGATTTTTGAGGTCTTCTTTTTTCCCCTCTCCCTCAAATCTCTTACCTCTCTTTGAACTCCTTCCATTTTCTTATCTATTAGGTCTAGTCTAGTGACGGCAGCATCCACATGATTATCGATCCTTTGTTGCTTTTCTGCAAGTTCTACCACTAGCTTGTTCAGGGTTGAATTGCTCATAGGTTCATTTTGGTGTCCTGATCCTAATGACTCTTCTATGTCTTGATTAGAGACGTTCATTGTAGAACTGGGTTATCTAACTGGATTTTCTTTCATTTTATTTTTCATGTTATTTCTTTTGTACTGTGGTCTGCCTATCACAGTGTATGGGCACATAGGTGGGTGGATCAGCCCGGGCTCAAGCACAATGGGAATCTGAAGCAGTCTGAGGCAGTTGCCAAGCAGCCTGGGCTTTGGCTGTCAGTTGCCAAAGCTGCCTGAATTCCTGCCTGGCTGGGACGCCAAAGTTGACTGAGCTCTCACACGGTGATATGCCAAAGCTGCCTGTACTTGCACTAAGAAGGACAGTGAGGCACCAAGCACTGAAGCAGCCAGAACTCTGGCAGGGAACACTGGGACCCGGAAGCAGTTTGCACTCCACGCAACAGGTGGACATCTTGCGTGGCAGACAGGGAGGGGATGGCACCTGAGCTGGTGCAAGCGACAGACACAGTCTGAACTTGCGTGGCAGTTGCAATGGGCCTGGGCTCACTCATGAATGTTTGGCCGGGGCAGTAAATGAGCGAATGGGTAGAGCAGTCTAAGTTTCCACACGCAGGGGTGATTGGTGTGGTGGTGCTGTTTGGTGGGGAAATTGATCAAAGGAGCCTGAGCTTTAATGGGCCAGCAGGCATAGCCTGGCCAAGGTCACTCGTGGTCAGGGTAGCAGGGTGATCGCCCCGTGCAGTGAGGCAAGTGGAACTATGTTGGCCTGGTACCCTTTTCCTACAGTAAGTGAGGGTGTTTCCTTAAGCTCGTCTGTGGGAACAGCAGCTGCTTTGGGGGGAATGGAGGGCTACCCTTCTGCAGGGGAATCAGCTATTCCCTGTTTTTCCCCCTCTGTGCCCTCCCACTGGTAATCTATTGGAGATTTCTCTCCCCTAAAAGAGCCAGTGAACCCTTAATGTCTTGCGTTTCTTTCCCAGGGATCTGTGGCGCAGTTAGGTGGTTGCCATCTTTGCTGGAACTCTTAAGTGATCCTGCTAAGAATTTTTGAATTATAGTGATTATCATCATGGCCTTGGGCTTGAGAAATACCTGGTTATAAATCCTGGCATTTACTATCTGAGAAAAGAAGTAAAAACTATGTTATCTAAATGCTCCTCTCGTTATCACTCAGCTGACTGGAACCTTTTTGGTTAATGGGAATAGAAATCTGAAGCAATCAATTCCTCAAGTGTTAGCACTTTTGGGCTCTGGAGTGACTGAGACCTGGTGCTGGGCAGACAGACTCCAAGCTCTGAGAGCTGAAGACCTGTTGCTGAGATCTGTGGAAATTAGAGACATGGCTCTAGGAGGTAAATTTGGAAACTTTTTGTTCTATTTAATCCTCAGCAGCCCAGTGCTTTGTGATTATTGTAATCCTCAGCATTCAGCAGGAGGAAGGAGCAGTAAGAACAGCAGCAGTCGAAGCCTCCTAGTGTTGCCGTGTGTTGGGATCCTCACATTTCACAGCCTTTGGTGTTAGAGTGTTGAGACCCTTGGCCCTTGAGAACTGCTACTGATATAGCTCTTCAGACCAAGATGACAGCACACTTGGTCTACATCAAGATTTTTAACCCTTAAGCAGGACAGCAGCTTAGAAAGCTTCAGTGACCAGACACCACAGTCTCCTTGCTTCACTTACAGATACTTTTTTTCATGCCTTATTGTCTCTGTTTCACCTAGTTTCCACTCCCAGCCCCTTTCTGAAGTGCTGCAGCTACCCCTTGCTGCTGCTGAAGCAGTAGGGTACAACCAGCTTCTTTTCACCAATGTGCTGCTCAGCTACAGCTGCCACTGCATCCTTTCTGCGATCCCAGCTCAGCCCATTCTGCTGATGGTACAGAGAAAATGTAGTCAATAAAAGACCTTTCAGGATTCTAATGTTGGGATATCAGGGCCAACATGGGTGAGTATATGAGTCAAACAGCCAGAAAGGTGATGGGTCAAAGATGTGTGAATTAATCTTGACACACTCCTTCAGGCATAGAAAGGATCAGCATCTATATCAGTCATAAGCCTTCTGCTGGGCTAGCACAAGTGCTCTACCTTTGACCTACTTGGTTGATAGTTCCTTGTTCAAGTCTGCCAGCCATTACAGAAGGGTCTTTTCTTGACATTTTTAATCATTCTCAGAAAGCTTCAACACAAATCTTTGGTTAACCAAAACTCAACATGAAATTAACAATTCAAATAGCATCTGATGGTATTTAATGGTACATAATAGTATTTAATAACATTTAACTCTTTCCTAAATGCTCCCAGGGAAGTAAGGATCATTCTGATCTGTCTCATTCTATCCTGTGTCCTATAAACAGTGGTGTAGTATCTACTACCAGGAAGCTTGTGAAGATTCAAATGCATGATGAACATAAAACTCCAACCTGCTGCCCAGGTCTAAGGTAAGACCACTTCTTAAAAGATGGCATTCAAAACGGTGTTTACCCAAGATTGAATTTCCTCTGCATTATCGGCACTATTCTGTTGTGGTTAGTTATGCCCTGTCATTCCATAAAAGCTTTTTCTTAGGGACTTACACACATTTCCATATTAATCTATTTTAAAATAGCTTATTTGAATATATATTCTCACTAAGAGACCAAGTACATTTGTCAGATATGTTATTTTTAATTTTTGTAACTTAGTCATTTACAAAATAGATTTCCATTAAACATATGATAAATAAATAAACTGATAAGTGTGGATATGATGTGTGGGATGGTTCTGAGTCTAGGGTAAGTTCCATAACGGAGCTCTGGCAGAAATGCTGGAAGTTTCTTCTTCCTGATGCTATGGCATGTTACCCTGCAAAAGAGCAGTGTTGGAAGAGGTGCCCAAGAACCACACACCACAGAAGAGGAGCATGTGCCCCTTGTGCATCTGGCTAACGTGGGTCCTGGAGAATCAAACTGGGATCCCTTGGCTTTGCAGACAAACCTAACTGCTAAGTCATTTCTCCAGCCCCATACTACTTTATTTAAACATTACTTGAATGTGTGAGCTAGGCCAAGAAGACTATTTTCTCATGACCAATGAGGAAACAAAGGTGTTTAAATAATCAAGGATCATTTACTCTAATCAGAAACAGCACTAACTCAAGGCCAGTCTTCTCACATAGCCTCATTGATTTAAGGTAGGTGATTGCTACAATAATGACTTAGGCTTTTGAAAGACCACTTCAAGCACATATTTTCATAAATTAGTGTGTGTGGGTTTTATAGATTGGTTTTTGTTGAAATAATGTGTCCTTAAAGGATATGAATAAAATCTCACCCTCAAGTAAGGGAATAAACCCTGTGGATGGGGACGTAATACAGTGAAGCAAAACATCATTTGGAAAGTCAATATGACTTCCATAAAAGCCTAGTCATCATCCTAGTTCTGATCTTTATCATCTGGTTAGTAATCTCTTTCTCTCCTGAGTCCCAGTGTTCTTATTTTCAAAGTGGAAATAAGATGGTCTGTTCCAATTCATAGCTCATAATGATACTTGTAGCACTACAAATGAAAAGCCTGCTGCAGAAATAAGAGTGGGTTTTGAAGTCAACTCTGAATAAAATTTCATTAGAAAATATCACCCTCCAGAATCCTTTGAGTGGATATGAGATAAAAGGCAAGTATTAATTTTTGCATCTCTATGTAATGTTTCTTTTTCACATACACGCATTATATTTTTTCAGACATAGAAGACAACTTGCTTCATGTGACAGAAAAAAAAAATATATATATATATATATTTAATATAAGAAACAGATTCAACTGAGGCCACAGAACTTCCTGCATGACTCATTATTCTGGAAGATATTATCTTAGAAATGGAGAAATTGGGATCAAATCCCATGTATGCATATTTCTTGTTGTTATACTCCATCTTTCTCCCTCTTTCATTATGAATATGACCAACATCATCAGTTTTATGTCAAAATGTACCTGCATGGATAGTGGGTAATGCAAATCAAATAGGTATATTATGCAAGATCAGGTGTTGAGAAATGAAAAATTCAAAACTCCTTGTTGGTAACTGACATGTCTTCCTATGGGGTGAACTGCAGGACATTTCCTCACATCAGTGATTCAGTGCTTTCTGCATTTAGGGCAGCCCAGCCCTGACTTTGAACAGAATCCTCTGGTAGATCCATTCATTTTCTGTTTCAGCTTCTTTAAGATAATTGACTCAGCTTCTTTCCCCATTCTCATCTGTCACACAGAATGAGAGCTTCAGAATCCTTAAAACAGCAAAGTCAGAAATTGACTGGAATGTAAAATACCATCCTTGGCTCCAAAAATCCGCCAGGAAGTTCCAGAATTAGCTCACAAAATATGAGGCCTTTCACACTAAGTGACATTATGTGCCTCCCTTAAAGAAATTGAGCTTTACTAGTGAGCTATATGAAGGTAAAAAGCCAGTAAACATCTTATTAGAACCCCTCTAGAAGCCAAGACTTGAGGTGTTTCTAACTTCTGTTACATCAAAACTAGACTGTAACTACTTTGCCTTTCTCTATACCCTTCCCACCATGGGCTTTTCTATTCCATTCACTATTCTCTCTCTCAATCTGTGTGTGTGTGTGTGTGTGTGTGTGTGTGTGTTTGTCTGTCTGTCTCTATCTCCCTGTCTCTGTATAAACAATAACAGCAGATTTTCCTCAGACCACTAGCATCATGGAGGTTGGGGTTGGAAAAATGTAGGCCTTAGTTTTCTTGATAGACTGTAGTTTTCTTTAGATTCGATTTAGATCAAGTTATAATTCACATGTGCATGTTGCTATAAACTATACTGTACTCAACCCTCAACTTCATTTCCATTCTTTTCCCCCAACTTTTGGCTTTGCTCACCTTCAGTGACTTTAGATCCATGTCTAGCCACTGAGACAAATGCTTGTTCACCTTCCTCAGTTTGACTTCACATACTCCTAGCACGAAGGCCTGCTTTCCTGGTAAAACCAAAACTAATGCAGGCAGAGTGCGATGAGTTAATTGTCACATTAATAATACAGAAAAATGTGTTATCATATAAAGACAGATAAAAGAGGAAGTAACATGAAATGTGTTAAGCTGTAACTGAAAGTGACATTTTTCCTGGTCTTTTCCATCTTGCACCATGCTGGAAGGACAGGGAATGATACTGAAGTTGGAACAAATTGCACTGATTTCACTGGTAGTAGCAAATGACTTTAAATAAATGACCTTCATTGCCTGCTAGTTGAACTTTCTTCTATTTCAGGCTATGATGACCTCTAGGCTTTTTCATTCACCCTATATGAACTTCCATCTGCTGAGGAAAGGCTTGGGATTCATAACACCTGACTCAGCTCTCCTTCTGACTTTTTCTGACGTCCATATGGACAGCTGCTATTTATTGCCAGGCATGGTGAGGCTGGGACGAAGAATCTTAATGACTCCTTTATTCATCCTGAGCAGCTCTTTGTGGCTGTGCTTGATTGGCCTATTCGCAGCGCATTCCCAGAACTTTAGGCACACTCATTGATGAATGTGTATATCTTGGAAAAGCATTTTCGCACAAAGAGCATCAATCATTTCTTAAGCCAAATATAGAGTTGTGCAATGTATAAGTATTCAGTATGAAACCATCATCTCTTATTCCAGCCATTACATCACAGCATAACTGTTGGACTTGAATATGTCTATGAGCCTAAATTTCATGGCAATTATGAATTACTTATTTCCAATAGACAACATTATTCTTAAAATTTGTTTGTGGCATTCCTGATGATACTTGAATTATAAATGAAATCTACCCATTTATATCCATCTTATTAGTATTAAGAAATAAAAATAGTTGAGTGCATATAATCTAGAATTTCACTTTTCAATCTTACATTATAATTTCTTGCAGTGTCAATGAGTATAAAACAAGAGATGTGTGACATAGCTTACCTACAACCAGGAAAGTAGAGGCCTTTCCTTATTTGGAACCCAATGCAAGATTAAGATGCTATTAAAAATGGTATAAGGGAACCTGATATAGCAGATCATGCTTTTAATTCCAGCATTGAGGTAGGATGATCTTATAGTGAGTATAAAGACAATCTGGGCTACAGGCTGAGTTCCAGGTCAGTCTGGGATAGAGAGAGAGACCCTGTCCCCCCAAAATGGTCAAAGGAGTTAGTTAAGGACATATATGAATATTAGTATACTCTGTGGTTCAGCAATTATTTTTAGAGCATTAAAGACAGCAATAAGGTAAACTCAAGTCAGGGCAGCACCATGCTAATAGTGTACAGCACATCACAGCACACTCTAATGAAATGCATTGAAATTGCTTTAGTGGCTGTTAAAACCATCTTAGACTCTTTCTATAAGTTTAACCTTGAACTGACCATTTAAATTATAGTAACATGTTTTACTGAGAAGTTGTGGGGAAAATAAACAGAGATGTAGAAAGCATGGGAAAATGTATTTATACAGATGTACATTCTAGAGTGATCTATATTACTTCATATACTAGCAGAATTTTGAATCCTTTATTTACTTAAATGAGCAAAGGCTCAGAGCCTGAGATGTCCCAAGTAATCATAACCTTTACATTACTCCTTCTTGGACCATATGGGAGCACAGTCCACAGCAGTATGCACATATGTACTCTAAGTTGATCTACTTTGCAGTCTTAAAGAAAACCCTCTGGATATTGTGATTTTAGTAAACTCTCCCTTGCTGATAGTAGAAAATATAGGATTTGTTTAACCATGATGAAACAGTACTGTCATTTTGCATGAGTAGTTATGTTCACTCAATTGCCACTAGTACTCCATTTCTAAATTCTTAGAGGACGTGGAATAAATAATGTCTTCAGTTTCTCTCAGGTCATCATGCTAGCAAAAAGCAAATCTAGGAACCTGTGTTTCTTTAAGGAACTTAAGAAAAGTTGAAAGTGTAAGGTTTTACTCACCATGAAATTATTTTATACATCACGTTTTAGTCAAAAAACTCTTTATTGCATAACTAGTCTTTTAATGGACACAAAGTTGGTGATTTTGTTATAGTTAAAAATAGAGTGTCTTTGAAAATCAGAGAGTCACATTGTCCATAAATAGCAAGCCTTCAACTCTGGGGCATGCTGGGTCAGAAAGAGCACTTTAAACAGAATCAGACTGAAGTTATATCTGCTTAACTGGTAGGTAAGTCTAGCTTCAAGATTCAGTACTCTTTGTACAGTTAAAAGTATTATATGGAGATAAAGAATTTAAAATTGCCCACTCTAATGAACAGGATGATGTGTTTCTAATGGCACTCTACTTTATAGACAAGGAACCTGAGGCCTAGAGCAGTAGGTGACTGGACTGCAGTCACAGAAGTGGCTGTGATGCAAATCTATCTTACCATTGTCCCACATTTCTCAGCCATTTTTGAACAATTGTGGAACTTGTTGCTTATCCAGACACTTCTTTTTTACTCAGTTGATCAAATATGAGAGAGAAACAGTGAGTTATGAGGTTAGCCTAGGGAGAGATACCCTCATGGATTAACAAATCAGCACTCTGCTGACTCATGCTCTCATGCTGACTTCATGTAGCAATGAAGTGCTATGAAATGGATTGTGTACTAAAGAGAATCCTTGTTACAAATCAGCACTCTAAACTGCATTGGCTGACTTCATGTAGCAATGAAGTGCTATGGAATGGATTGTGTACTAAACAGAATCCTTGTTTTAATATACTTACATGGTAGTGATTAAATGTTATGTCTAATTTCACATCAGAAATTCAAAACATGCCAAAATATGTAATACTCATTTCTTAAATATGTACCAAATATAATGATATTTACATAGGGATATTCCTCTTTCATAAGATTTTTGCATTTGCTTTTCTTACCTGAAAAATATGATTTGTTGGACTTATAAATGGTAAATTTGTGATGATAATTCTCCATGGAACAATTTACTCAGAGTTATATCAGTTTCATATTAAATATATATAGTTCACATCATTATACAACTATTCTTCAGAAAATAAGTTATAACTCTGAGGTTTGATTTAATTCCTGCCATGCTGGGATTGTGGGGTTTGGTGCTTTGAACTTTTTCATGCCCGCTCTAGCTTTAGTTATTGTGTTCATCTTCTCATAGGCTCTTGAGGTCAGTTGTTTGATTCTTCTGTGTGGAGTATTCCCTGAAGTAATCTCTGTAGGTTTGACTTTGTGTTCATCTAATCACTGAGCTGGTTTTGGTCATGGAAATTTTCCTTTCTCCATCTATTGTGAGGGATATTTTCACTGGGTACATTAGTTTTGGTTGGGAACCGTAGATTTTTAGGCCTTGAATTGTTCCATTCTATTCCCTCCTGGCTTTGATGGTTTCTGTTTAAAACCTGAGGTAATTCTGATGGAATTGCCTTTGTATGTAATGAGTGTTTCTCTGTTACTGCTTTATGCACTGTCTCTTTGTTTTCATTGTTTAGAGTTTTACCCGTGATGTGCCTTGGAGAGTTTTTTCATTGGTCCTGTCTGTTTGGTGCTCTGTGAACTTCTTGGATCTGGATTGTCCTCACTTTTGACAGATTTGGAAAATTTTCTTCAATAATTTTGTTGAGTATGCTCTCTATGCTTCTGGCCTGGATTTCCTCCCCTTCTGGTATACCCATGATCCAGTTTAAAAAGAAAATTTCAACATGCTGGGGAAATGGTGGCATGAGTACTCAATGGGCATCACATCTTGCCACATTATCAGGGGAAGCAATGAGTTCTGTATGAACACAAAGTGCGGCTGGACTAATAATCCTCAAGGTATACTCCAAGTGAAACACCTCCCACAATAAGGTTCTATCTACCAAATGCTTCACCAGCTGAGGATTAATTATGAGGTTTAGTTGTAAATACATGAGGCTACAGAAGATACTTCATATTCAAACTAGAATGTCCTATAAATTATTTTGATAGTAAAGGTTTTATAAATTTAAATGAGCTAGAAAATATTCTCTTTCTTATTACTTTTGTTAAAGGCTTAAATTTTCTGATGAAATTGCTGTCTTTTTAAGGAAACACAAATTAAGCTCAGAAAGTTACAAACACACACACATACAAATTAGAAGAGAGACTAGCTGGGAAGTGGAGGAGTTCAGTGGGAGGGGACTCAAGAGCAGGAAATGGGAGGTGATTATGATCAAAATACATTATATACATATGTAAACATTGTCAATAAAATATTCAAAGAAAAAATTCTTGCTATAAGACACATGAAATATGAAAAAAATCTTTTTAACGAATTATGCTTAAATAAATAGCCAAGTTAATGGAAAAATACTGGAAATTGTCAGGGCTGAGTAGGATCTTGACTCCTAAGTAATGAATTGACAATGAAACCCATAGTTGTCCCATGTGTCTAAATGGTGCCTGGTAACTTTAAACATCCTTGGTCACAACCACACACACCAGGTACAAAAGCAAGATCATTTATCTGAAAAAGTTGTTCAATTGGGACAAAACCAACATATGCCCAGGATTTTGTGGATTGACATAGTCACTAACATACACAAAAGAATAAAATTTACCTAAACATGAATATTGTTTACCTATTGGATTGAATGGACTTAAAAATCAAAACCTTTATTCACATTTTTCTAAAAGAAAAAAAGTTCAGCTTTTATTTTTTGTTTAGTTTTTTTGAGATCACTTCTTTCATTTTATTTATTATTTTAAAACTATTATCATAAGTGCAGTTTTATGTTCATGTGTATTCATGTGTGAGTAAGGACAGAGAACAACGTTTTCTTTTTTTTTAATTTTTTATTAACAACTTCCATAATTATAGACAATAAAAGATGATAATTCCCTCCTCTCCTACTTAACTCTTTGCAACTCCACTCTCCATCAATACTCTCCCATCTCAAATAGTCTTTTATGTGGATCCTAGCTAAAAACGTATAAACTTCTGTGTGAGCTGGAACCAAAAATCAGTAGCAAAGGCCCATAAGCTAGAAAAAGGCTACAAGGGAGGGAAGAGAGGGAAGGTCTTAAGGGGATGATATTGTATATATGTAAGTAGAAGAACAGATTACAGGGAGGGGAAGGTCTTAGTGAGGTCAGGGGAAGAGACTGTATAAAAGAAGGGTGTGGGGGAGGGTCAATCAAAATTCAAGATATTCTGAATAAGACATGAAAATCTACTTTCTTGGCACATTCAAAATCCATATATTGTTACTAGAAAGTTTTCCTTTCAAGACATATTATGGGGGATACTTTCACTGAGCACAGTAGCTTGGGTTGGAAGCCATAGATTTTTAAGAGTCTGATTTGTTCCATTCCAGACCCTCTGGCTTTCAGAGTTTCCACTGAGGAATCTGAGGTAATTCTGATTGAATTGCCTTTGTATGTAGTGAGTTATTTCTCTCTTGCTGCTTTTGCCATTCTCTCTTCATTTTCATTGTTAATAGTTTTAAGTATGATGTGCCTTGAAGAGTTTCTTGTTTGGTCTATCTGATGTTATATAAACTTCTGGTAAATGGATGGGCCTCTCTTTTGCAGGATTGGGAAAATTTTTTTAAATATATTCTCTATCCTACTGGCCTGGATTTCCTCTTCTTCTGTTATACACAGGATCCAGATGTTTGGTTGTTCTAGAATTTTTTTTTTTTTTCATTTACTTAGTTATTAGAGACATGGGGAGGGAGAGAGAGAGAAAGAACAGGCATGCCAGTGCCTCTAGCCACTGCAAACAAACTCCATATGCATGTTCCACCATGTGCATCTGGCTTACATGGGACCTGGAGAAATTAACCTGGGTCCTTAGGCTTCACAGGCATGTGGCTTTAACTGCTAAGCCATCAATCCAGCCCTGTTTGGTTGTTTTAGGATATCCCACACTTCCCTCATATTCTGTTTGCACGGTTTTTTGCAAAGGTTTTGGACTCCACATAAATTTCTTTTTTGTTTTTTGTTTGTTTATTTTTATTTATTTATTTGAGAGTGACAGACAGAGAGAGAAAGAGGGAGGGAGGGAGAGAGACAGAGAGAGAGAATGGGTGCACCAGGGCTTCCAGCCACTACAAACAAACTCTGGACATGTATGCCCCCTTGTGCATCTGGCTAACGTGGGTCCTGGGAAATCGAGCCTTGAACTGGGGTCCTTAGGCTTCACAGGCACGCACTTAACTGCTAACCCATCTCTTCAGCCCCACATCAATTTCTTATGTTTTATCTTCCAGTATAGAGGTTTCTATCTTCCACATAAGTGACTCTGTTAGGTAAGGGTTCTAGAGAGGTTTATTAAAGCTGTATTTTATTTTTGATCATTTTATTATTATTATTATTATTATTATTATTATTAGTTTTTCAAGGTAGGGTCTCACTCTAGCCCAGGCTGATCCAGATTTCACTATGTAGTGTCAGGGTGGCCTTGACCTCATGGTGATCCTCCTAACTCTGCCTCCCAAGTGCTGGGATTAAAGGAGTGTGCCACCATGCCTGGCAACATTATTTTGACCACCTCTTTTTTTGAGGTACAATTTTAGTTTAAGGTCTGACTTTTCTTGATGCTTCCTGGAATTCATTGTTGCATTTGGTCCTGTCATCATTAAGCTTGATCAGCTGGTTATTGAGATCCTGTATTTGTTGACTAAGCTTCAATTCGTTTATACCTCTTTTGAAGCTTCTATGGTTTTCTTCAATTATGTTAAGCCTAGTGACAAAAGCTGAGTGCTCTAAGAGATGATTTTGCTCAATTTCATTTATGCTATTTTTTTTTATGTCATGCTTTCAATTCAGCAATTCTATAATCAGTGTCACATCACTTGTGTTTTCATTTTGGGATTCAATTTCTCTTGTTTTCTCTATAATTTCACTGGAGGCTTCCAGTGTGGGACTAGGTATCCTTGGTGGAGGTCTCTCATTTTCTGACTTTCATTGATTTGTTTTTTCATTATGGTCTACCCATCTTGGAGACACATTTTAATCTATTGAGGGGAAAGCAAGTATTTGTCTTTGTAGGACCTTCAGTGAGTGTTCTGTTTTAAATGTGAATTATATTGGTGTATGATGGTTTTACAACTGCAGATTGCAGATTATAGAGACAGCAAGTACTTCAAGTTACCTGGCGAACTGGGAGGTGGGGAACTGGGAGCTCTAGCCTACTCACTCCACTTGGACAAACTCTTCAGCAGAAAGGGACCTGGGCTTGAGGACCCAGAAGCCAGGATGCTTCGGGATCCCAGGGCAAAAGACCAGATTTTACAATGGCCTGTATATTCTCTGGAAATTAACCAGGGCTATAGCATGCTCACTCCATGCATTTACCCTCAGGATCAGGGGAAGTTATTTGGGGACCCAGGGAACTGTCAGTCAGAAAACCAGAGCAAAAGGTCTGCTTCTGCAGCACACACACAGAGACCAGGCCACTGAAACCAGCAGCAGGGGTACTGGGACCAGGGAACCTGGAGGGGGAAACAAACCAGGAGCTATGGCCTAGTCACTATGCATGTACTTTCCTAGCAGGTGATTCAGGACTTCTTAGTTGGTTTTAAAATTGGCAAAAATTACAAGTATATGGATCACATTGTAGATTGATGCTTCTTTTTGCTAACAAATTATACTACATATGGTCAAAAAAATAGTTCACCTGTTCCTTCCTCCAAGATTTGCCAAGATCAGTCTCTTTGTGAAGGATATATATATATATGCTGAATATGCTGTTTCCTTTTGGAATACCCGATTCAGTCTACCTCATCCTTACATGAGTGAATTTCTGTCTCTATTTCCTCAAATGCATTCCCCCTGGATAATTCACTAGAACATCTTTACAAAAGGTAGAATAGAAAAGAAAAAGAACCAAGTACATGTCATGCACTATGTTAATTGTTTTGCATTTTATTTCATAATGTGTGTAATAAATTCTTTATCATGTTAAACACATAACTATTTGGTACTTATCATAAAAATGTGTATAACTATATACACAAGATATTTTTTTTGAGACAAGTTCTCGCACTCCAGCTCAAGCTGGCCTGGAAATTTACTATGCAGCCCAACCTGCCTTCAAACTCTTAGTGGTCCTATTACTCCAGATTCCAGCATGAGCTGCCACACCTGGATCACAGAACACACACACACACACACACACACACATATGCATTTTATTTGTATTAAAATATATATATATATTTTTCTTATTCTCATGAAATTTATTATCTAATTCATGCCAAGGTTGAAAGAAAAACTGTTCAATGCTTTGCAGAAGACAAAATGTAGAAAAATCAATGTGCCGGCTGTCTGTTGAAGCTATCACAGAGTAAAATATAAAATCATGGACAAGTCTCCAAAAGCCTGTTACCTTATCTAGCTCTATTTATGAAATATATATGCATATTCATGAATATTCAAATATATATGAAGAATATATAATCATGTAAACTATAGACCATAAAAAATAACTATTGATATATATGTCTTCATGGCAGTCAATGATTCCAGAGATTCTTTCAGTTAAATGTTTAGAAAGAAAAATGATAATGTAGAATTGCCATATTTTAAAAATGGTTCAATAAAATATACCAATGTCTATGAATTCACTGAAAAAACTGAGGGAATTTAATATGAGGAAGGTGGTAGAAGTCTCTGGAGCTCGAGGAGGCAGGACTATGATATGATGTTCTTTTACTAGTTAGCCTGAATTATTGACTGCCATCTTGATCTATAGGCCACCTGATCCTATCCTGCCAATGAGGACAGGAAGTAAAGATTATTCTGTCTAAACATACACATTTAAGCTTCTATAGAGGTGTTAAGATTGAAGTGAATAGTCACAAATCCTAGAGAAGTGCTCTGATTTACACAGTGACATCTGGCATAACTCCATACAGTTTGCACACAATGTATAGCAGGTACCTCTAAAGCTTTCTCCATGTTGGCAGTAGTCCTGGGAATGAAATACAATGCAAATTATTAACACTCCATGCAGCAATCAGGTTACACCATGTGAATGTCAGGAACAAAGTGCCTGTATTTCCCCAGAATTTATGCCCATGACATGGCCTTTTTCTTTTCTTTTCTTTTTTTCTTTATTAGTTAGTTTTGCATTCAGCAAATACAGTCAGTTTGGTACCATTATTAGGCTCATCAGTGACCTACCCCCTCCCCTTGGACTCTCCTTGCTGAGGTATATGGGTCATGCATTGTGGAATTAGCCCACAGTTATGGGTAAGATAAATGTCTCTGCATATCATGACCCACCATGTGGCTCTTACATTCTTTCCACCCCCTCTTCCACAAAATTTCCCTGAGCCATGTTGGGTTCATTTTTGGTCTGCTTCAGTGATGAGGTGTTGGGGGCCCCAACATGGCCTTTTGCACAATTCACTATCAGTGCTCTGATGGCTTCTCCCAGAAGATTGTATTCACTTTTGTTGGCATTAAAAAGATGCTCAAGAGTTCAAAATAACAAAATCAAGTGCAAATTGCTTCTGCAGGGATGAAATGCTTCTGTTCAATGATGCCTGAACTGGCTTCGTCTCCAGGAGGCTTTCCCGCCGAGAGATCCATGTGACTGTTGCCTTCTGCTGTGAGTAGTACACATGGGAGGCAAGGTGGAGGCTGGGACAACATATGCCAGATTCAGAGATGCTTACATCTTTCCAAAGAAAGGCTGGTACTCAAATGCAGAAGCTTCTCTCAAGAACATGAGAAGCTCCATTATCACATCCATCTAGCCCTTGCAATCCTGAAGTGAGCTCCAAAGGGGACATTCAAGAATAACACAAGACCCCCAAGCTTCTTTTTGTTGTTAGCCCATATTATTTTTACAAAGTAGTGGGTTTAATCTTGGTATTTCTAGAGCATGCATGTAACATATTTTGATTTTTGAGATCAATGGCATCCATGAAAAAAAAAAAATCTGATGTCTTTCACTTCACTGATTAATCAGAAATAAAGCACCAGGAAGGGCCCTTGTCACACATGCAGACTCTGGGACGTGTTTTTCAATTCTTACTTAGTACAGTCTGGTTAAGTCATATTCATTATCATTCTGCCTTTTTCAAAACCATGAAAATTAAATCATATTAAGCATTTGTACAAGCTTGGATACTGAGGCTTAAAAAGCAAATCATCTTGTTTGAGTTTCTGCCATGGTGAGGGACTGCATGATGGACACAGGATCAAAATTCAATTTTATCAAACTCCAAAGCTTGAGCTGCTTCCAGTATTTCATGCCTTTGGGGAATCAAAGAATATTTATACATCACTACATATTATATGGCAGACATATGATTTATAAAGGAGATGCACTTCATACTACTTCATCTCAAACTTTAACACATATCTCAACTACCTGGCAATCTCGAGTACCCAAGTGAGACTGGTGACCCTGGATGCAGATAACCTGTGGTTCATATTTGGAGTGTGAAGAATAAGGGCATGTGTTGGAAATACTGTTAACAAGATTTTAGTTCTTTTTTGACACAGTACTTGAGAGTATTTGCATTAAATTACAAAGGTGGAAATTCCCAGGATCAGTATTGTCTTAATCATTAGTAATGAGAGTGTTTGAATTTATTTCTGGAGGAGGCGCAGTTAATTTCACTTTACTCAACCTAAGAACAGAGATTCATTGACAATCTATAAGAAGATTCCCAGCTAAAATGTGTCAGGTGCTATATGCCTTAAATGTCTTTTCACATGTGACCTTATTCAATTCCTATAAAAAGTGAAAAAGAACTGAGAGTTAATGTGACTAACATGATTTCAAGGTGATAATACTGAGGTCAGTAACCTACAGCTAGCTAGCTTGTGACATATATCACTTTATAAAACACAATTCTTCTGACTCTAAATATCACACCAAGCCATATGTTTTAAGTCCTTAGAAGTGGATTGTCAGTCCACTAGGGATGCTGTCACAAAGTTATACAAGCTGGACAAGTTAAAGAATAGAAATATAAATTGTCTCACAATCCTAAAGGTAGAAATCCATGATGAAGACAGTGGCAGGTTGGTTCTTTCTGAGACTTATAAATAGGAGCTTACTCCTTCCCTCCCTCAAAACTTCCAGTGGTTTGATGGCATCTTTGGCTGGTTTTGGTATGTAAATGACACTTCTCCACAATCTCCACCTTCATGTTCATGTGGCGTTCATCCTATGTGCATATCTGTGCTCCTTTCTTCTTTTTGTGAGGACTCCAGTCACAACAGATTGGGCTCACTCTAGTCCAGTATGAGGCTATGTCCCATCTGTAACAACCCTTTTCCCAAATAAGGACATAGTAGTCTATGTGCAAAGGGTTAGGACTCCATCTAGAGGACTTTGCAGAAACATAATTCTACTCATAACTGAAAGTTATAGCCCCTGTCTGGGAATTGTATCACTTGTACAAATCAGCACCCATAAAGTGAAGGGGATGACCATTTCCAGATAATTTTAAGGGTGTGTAAGAAAGAGAGGTCCCCCTGGGTCAGTCACCACAGCTGCAAAAAAGACTTGGCTATCCAGGCATCCGTAGAGACACAAACACAGACAGACAGAGAACTCAAAATCATTCCTGGTATCAGAAATACTGTTTTACCAAAAAGAGGAACAGAGATGATCCCCAAATCTATAAATAAGAGACTATAAAACAAGAAATGCAAATTAAGATCAAGTACAGTTTGAACATCCTTACTCTAAAATCCCTAATCCAAAATGCTCCAAAATCAGAAAAGATTTCAATTCCATGCATACTAGCAAGGTGAAACTAGAACACCCAATTTCCCATAGTAGGTGGCAGTCAAGATGTAAGGGTGACTAAAATATATAAAATTACCTTTCCACTATGTGTATAATGTGTATATATAAAAGATTAATGAATTCTATGTTTAGACATGGAGCCCATCTCTATAATTTTCCATTACATATATGCAAACATTCTAAAATCAAAAAGAAAAATCAAAAAATTGTGATAACATTTTAGATAAGAGACACTCAACTTATAACATCAATTTTATATTCATTTCTATAGAAGAAGCTTAAAATTTTCAAAGTTGTAATAGCTAAGAGCTGGAATCAACCCAGATGTCCATCATTAGATGAATGGATAACTAAGATGTGGTATATCTACATGATGGTATTCTATACAGCAGTAAGGAAAAATGACACAATGAAATTTGAAGAAAAATGGCCTGTCGGGAGCCATTTGGCTGGACTTGTATCCATAGCTCTGGGCTTTTGGCAGCAAGACTTTAGCAAATCTAAAGCAAAGGCTTTAGCAAAACTATAGCAGCTACATGTAAGCAAGATTATGTATATTCAGTGTCGGAAGCCATTTGACTGGCCTTGTATCCATAACTCTGGGCCCTTTGGCAGCAAGATTTTAGTACCTAAATGTAAGCAAGATTATGTATATTCAGTGTCGGAAGCCATTTGGCTGGCCTTAATAGTCTTTTGTACTGAGAAGTGATTGAAGTGCAAAAACTCTGTAACAAGAAGGAGTTTTTGATAGAAACTTGTGTGACGCTCATGGAATTTTTGTCCATAGGAAAACTGTTTGTAAGAAGATATAAAAAGGAATGCTGAGAAATAAATGGTGGCTTCAGTCCTTGCTTCAGTCCTGGACTGGAGTCCTTGCTTTCATTCTTTCTCCTGTCTTTCTTTAATCCTCACTCCCCATCAGGCTTAAACCCTTTCAGCTGGCAGGCTCCAGCAATGGCTGAACCTGGAATAGCTTATTCTCAATGAACTCACCCAACCACAGAAAGATAATTGTTGCATAGTCTCACTCACCTATAGCACCTAACCTGAATCTACCCAATATGCCAATATACCCAGCAAGCATCTTGAAGATTGGACAATAGGGTGGATGGGGAGGGAAGGGAGGGCAAGGAAGGTGGGGGAGACACAAATCTGGACCCAAATGGCAATGGTACCATAAAATTTTACATCCTAAAAGACAGACCAAATGCTTGAACCTTCACCAGGCCCTTAGAGGGAACACCTGAGTCACAAGGCCCTGAAGAGGGTACGATGAAGACTAACCTTAATCTTCTACTGCCTCTCTCTCTCTCTCCTTCTTCTATATCTTTTTCTTCCTTCTCTTAGTGGGCACTGACCTGTAACTCCCAGTACTAGCAGATGATTATCATCCACAATGAGCCTTTGATCAGTGAAACCTACAAGGTTTCCTAAAAGAATGACAGATTTCTGTCAGAGTACTTGATGACCCACCAAACGTTAACACCCTACTGCTGAAGACACCATATGTGGTTGACATGTAACATGGAGTGACATAGCTGGAAGCTGGAAGAGAGTCAGTTCCCAGACAGCATGTCTAGTGCCAGAAGGTGCTACATGGGTGACTGGGGGAAAATGACCAATATCTGTCCAAGCAACTCATGGTCTAACCTACTTAGCAGCAAATAATGTGTCATGATGATCACACAAGTGCAATAGTGGCACAGAGCCATGGTGGGAAACCAACTGCTCTTGATTTGGCTAACTGATCTGATCAGTGGAACGGAACCCATAGATGGAGCTGGGAAATAAGTCAGAACCAGATCCAGAAATGAGCCTGCTCTCCATTAACAAGCTACCAGCAGTCGTGGGCTACAAGAGGGCCTACACCTATTAAATTCTCTATAAAAAAATAATGGTTATTCCATTTATCTGTTGCTAACTTTACTCTCCATTGGAGAATCTACTTCTCTTTTTCAGATAGACAGAGATCCTAAGGAGACAACCACCCCCATCATACCTCAAAAGGGCCCCAGCTGAAACTAAGAATAATTGGTGAAACAAGCAAGGGTGCTGTTTTCTTGGTGAACCTGGTACCAGCACAAGGGTGAAGGAGATCGACACGGAGAACAATGAACTTCTACCAAAGCAGATACCCAGACACAGAGGCTCCAAGACCTCATCACTGAAGCAAACCTAAAAGGAACCCAACATGGCTCATGGAAATTTGTGGAAGAGGGGCCAGAAAGAATGTCAGAGCCACATGATAGGTCATGATACACAGAGACATTTCTTCCTACCAATAACTGAGGGCTAACCCCACAATGCATGACCCATATACCCCAACAAGGAGGGGCCAAGGGGAGGGGGGAGGACCTGGAGGAGGCTAACAATGGTACCAACTTGACTGTATTCACTGAGCACACATATAATTTAAAAAAAAGAAAAAAATCAAAGTCAGGCTTTAGTTTGTAAAATGGGAATATTAACTCCAATATCATAGAAATTGTCTTTCATAGATAAAAAATACTGTATGTCAAAATATATAGACTATCATATTAAAGTTTGTTGGGGTAGTCTGTTATGTACTGGAGGACAGGCTACAGTGTGAAAACAGCAAAGGACAGTGACTCATTGGGAAACTATGGCTAATCTTTTGTTAGATGAAATAAATTAGATTTATGTGTGGGTCTGTGAGTTTCAGGGAGAAGGATATATCTTTAATCGACAGGATTCGGAGTCTCTGTCAAGAGAATTTATTTAGACTTTTCTAGATTGTCTTGGAAATTGCTATTCTATGTATGAAAACAAGTCCTTCTCAGTTAGGAGAATGACATCTTTGGGGAGTTGTCTTTGAAAGGATGTAGTCACCAAAATTCACAACGAAAAAAATGTTCACACCCTGAATCAGGATTATCTCACAAAATAAATATCTCTGGCTTCATTCAGACAGAAATTCATTTTGACAAGTGTAGAGAGCCGAGAGGTGACCGCCATTACTAGATGGCGCTGACATCCGGCCTCGGCCCTGGTGAACAAGTAGAATAGCGCATGTGCAAGTGGCAAAAGCGCGCCAAGTCACTGCCCAGCCCGGGCATATGAGCGTCATATGAGCGTCATATGAGCGCGCAGCCAATCAGCAGAGTACACGCCACCTAGGGGCTATATAAGCGGCGCCATTTCGGGGCTCTGGGTCTTCCTCTTTCATCTGTTCAATAAACGCTTGCTGCAGAAGGATCCTGGTGTCCGCGTGCGTTCTTGCTGCCGAGACGACTACGCGGGCTACAACTGGTGCCGAAAAATCCGGGACGCCGGGTGCCTGTCATCGCCGGCGCCGAGGAGACCCCCCATTCACGGGGAAGGATTCAGAACTGCAGCACTAAGGTAGGTTCTGAGAGGCATGTCTGGTCTTGACTTGTCTCATCTTTCATCCAAATTGGTAGGAGCAATTTTCGCTCTCCCTATTGTGATGGTGGCTCTCGTTCTCTTCTTTGTGAACATGGGAGCCTCACATTCGGAGCTACAAGACAGCATGTCAGAAACAGAACGGGATAAAAGTTTAGGGGCCCTTGAGGAAAAAGAAAAAGACGTCTCTAAGAAAAAAGGCCTTTCTGTGGACGCTAAGTCCACAGAAAGAAAAGACAAGGGAAAGGACGCCCTGGGAGAGAAACATGAGAGGGAAAAGAGAAGTCCAAAAAGGAGGCTTCTTTATCCGATAAAAGAATTGGAGGCTTTAGGAATTGATAGCTCAGAGTCTGAGGATCTTAGTCCCTCCGAGGAGGAAGAATTAGATGGCGAAGCGGCTCGCTATGGGGAGGAGAGATATTATTTTGATGAGCTACCGCAAAATCGAAAACAAAAGAAGATAGGAGATAAGAACCACGCGGCTTTTCAATCTGCCGCCCCTATCATTCCCAGTGCTCCTCCGCCTTATGCCGGCAAGCATTGTTCAGATTCCTTCCTTTCAGAGGGGGACAGAAGGAGGTGCTTACAAGCCTTCCCGGTGTTTGAGGCTGCGGATGGAAACCGCGTCCATGTGCCGGTAGAGTATGCCCTCATTAAGGAACTTGCTGAATCAGTTAATAAGTATGGAGTAGATGCTAATTTTACAGTCATGCAGCTTGAGAGACTTGCCACTATGGCAATGAAGGAAAGACTGCAGAGGACTTTGTTGGAACTGGGCTATTGGAATAAGGGCTGGCTGCGTTCTGCTGCTGAGGTCCAGAGTGTTTGATCAAGGTTAAATTTGTAATGGACTGATGTGCTTGGCTAGAGATATTGGACTGAGAGATTTAAGATTTTAAGCTGGAAAACTTTAAGCAAGTTAAAATTACAGGCACTGAGACTGGTTTTAGGTTACTGAACCTGCTATTGTCAAACACATTAGCAATCTTAAGGAAGATGGTCCAACTGCTTTACATTAAAACAATGGAAAGGATGCCTGAGGAAAGGCTGTCATAGAAATGCAAACACTTTTGGAAATAGTTGACTGGAGAAGGAACCTGCTTTTCAAGGCTATGATTTGTTTTGTCCCTGAATTAAGAATATGGCTGTGTCCTTCACACCTGGTATTGGTTTCAGAAGCATGAAAAATGCATGGAGTGGCCGTGAATTGCACATGCTTCCAGGAGCCACTGCTGAGATGCAGCATGAGGTAGGGCCTGATGCCCTGATAGGCTGAAAGAGCCTTTGGAAAATGTGAAGAATGGTCATAAATTGCACATGGTCCCAGGAGCTGCTGCTGAGATGTGGCATGAGGCAGGGCATGATGCCCTGATAGGCTGAAAGAGCCTTTGGAAGATGGACCATGGTTTGCATGAAGACCTGAAGATGTTTTGTATATACCAGGACTGTGCAAGGGCTACCATAGAGCACACTGTTGGCCTGGGATGGAAGTGTTCCCCGGGTACTCTGCCCAGCTGGAGGGGCGGAATTGGAAAGTCTGGAGACTGTTAGTCTCTGGGTATATTGAACTTGAACTGCAGAAGTTTGATGTTTGTTTGATGGTGGTTGAGTTTACATTGTTTTAGTCTCTCCTTGCTTTAATCCCAGAGGAATTCGCCCATTACAAATTTGGCAGATGGATGTTACTCACGTCCCATCTTTTGGCAAATTACAATATTTACATGTTTCCATTGATACTTGTTCTGGAGTTATGTTTGCTTCCCCATTAACCGGGGAGAAAGCAGCCCATGTTATTCAACACTGCCTCGAGGCGTGGAGTGCCTGGGGGAAGCCCAAAATTCTTAAAACTGACAATGGACCAGCTTATACTTCTCAAAAATTTGGACAGTTCTGTCACCAGATGGGAGTGACCCATTTGACAGGTCTCCCATATAATCCTCAAGGACAGGGTATTATAGAACGGGCTCATCGCACTCTAAAGTCTTATTTAATAAAACAAAAAGGGGGAGTCGATGAGGCTCTGCCCTCAGTCCCACGAGTGACTATATCCATAGCACTCTTTACTCTTAATTTTTAAATTTGGACAGTCAGGGCCATTCGGCGGCTGACCGTCATTGCTCAGAGCCTAACAGGCCACAGGAGATGGTTAAGTGGAAAGATGTTTTGACTGGTCAATGGAGAGGCCCGGATCCTATTTTAATAAGATCCAGGGGAGCTGTTTGTGTTTTTCCACAGGAAGAAGACAATCCATTCTGGCTACCAGAACGCCTAACACGTAGACTTGTGAGACCTGACGAATCATCGAGATCCTGTGCAGGAGCCGAAGAAGTGGACAAGATCCATTATGAAGACCCTACTCTACTAGAGTTGACCCCTCCCTAGCTGTGGGCCTGACATCCTGGATTTCTTCAGCCTTCTCTTTCTTTAAGGAATGGGTGGGAGTGGCGCTGTTTGGTGCAGCCCTATGTTGTGGCTTAGTGTTCCTGCTTTGGTTGTTCTGCAAGCTCAGAGCTCAATAGCAATGTGACAAGGCCGTTATTGCGCAAGCACTTGTGGCTATGGAACAGGGATCATCTCCTGAAATTTGGTTAATTAATTAGACTGAGACCCTCAGTCGATGCACCTCAGGGGTTTAGCCCATTGCACTGAGTCGATGGGAGATCTAAGTCTAATCAGCCCTTGCCTAAGTGGCTGCAGCACCAAAATATGAGATTGACAGCCCTTGCACCCCCAGGAACAATATTCCATTGCACAGGGATGGGTGTTAACTCCCCTTTTTGTCTCTCCCTTGGCCTTTGCACTCAGAGGACTTGTCTCCATTGCACCTGATAAGGTGAGGGAGTGAGCTCTTGATCGCTTATTCCCCAAGGAAGGAATTTGCTTGATCGAGCATAGGGTTGTTTGGTGCTGCGCTGGCTGGGCTATGAGGCAGTTGTCATCTTATTAAAACAAACAGGGGGAGATGTAGAGAGCCGAGAGGTGACCGCCATTACTAGATGGCGCTGACATCCGGCCTCGGCCCTGGTGAACAAGTAGAATAGCGCATGTGCAAGTGGCAAAAGCGCGCCAAGTCACTGCCCAGCCCGGGCATATGAGCGTCATATGAGCGTCATATGAGCGCGCAGCCAATCAGCAGAGTACACGCCACCTAGGGGCTATATAAGCGGCGCCATTTCGGGGCTCTGGGTCTTCCTCTTTCATCTGTTCAATAAACGCTTGCTGCAGAAGGATCCTGGTGTCCGCGTGCGTTCTTGCTGCCGAGACGACTACGCGGGCTACAGACAAGATCAAAGATTCTCTTCTTGTCTTAAGGCTCCCATTCCCTGGAACACATAAAGTTCCTTGTCTGAGTGGGAGAGCTAAGGGACTGGAGGAAAGACAACTCATTAATTTTGTCAATAGCCATTCCATTCCATCTTAGCTTTTATAGACTGAAGTAAAAGATGAGCTTTCCTGCACTGCCCTATTCTGTTCCCAGTGTGATTTAAAAGTGGACCTTTCTATTTTCAGCTAACACCACTCTCTTCATCTGATATTCACAGGACTCATAAATCTCCCCCTTCCTGAATCCTCCCAATGTCTAGTCCATTTTTTTTCCCATCTAAGAGCCTTGCTTACAATAAAGTAAGTTACAGATCTCTCATTCCATGGAACACATGGAGTTGATTTTAATTTGTCCTTGACTGACAGCTTGCTTCATGACTGTCCCTTTGCCTCTCTCTCATCCTACCCCAGGGCAGCCAGTGTCTTGTACATGCCCCATCACCACTTGTGTTAAGCTAGTGACAGACACTACCAAAGGCCCTCAGTGTTCCACGCTGCTGAGCTTGGATGAATGACAAAAGGATATTTTTCTTTGTTAATAATTCTCCAAGCAAATATTGCACATTGACAGAAAGACACAAGTGAAAGAATAGAGAAGGTGAAACTAGAGGTTAGGAAGATAAATGTGAGTGCTATTTGTAGAACACTGATGGAAGCATCATAGATGGACACAAACACACATTTCAGTTTCCTAAGAGACACAATGAGTGATGAGTATTAATTTGGATGACATGAATTTGAGTCTTAAAAATCAGAGGTAAGCTTCAATAGCATGTTTAACTGTTCATTGCATTCAAAATGACACACTAAGAGCTTTGTGCATATAATCTCCCTTGTCTTGCCAAGTAACTTGTTGAGCTATAATTGCACTTGCTTTGAAGAGAAGGAGCCCAAGTCCCACATAATTTAATTACCTTGCCCCATTTGCACAAGGTGAATCAAATGTACTGTTCTGTGTGGTACTTTTACAGGAAAGCCAAGATCGTCCACAGTTAAGTTCACCTTCTCCTGGTTTCTCTAACAGTTTCTCAGCCTTCTTGTTAACATTTCATGACCTTTATTTTGCTCATGTTATAAAGTGTTTAAATAAATCTTTAGTCAAATAAGTAAAACAAACCATAATTCTTTGGAGAAGGGAAGAAGGAAGAGCAGTAATTCATGATGAGATTATATTAACGTGAACCTGTTATTTTTGTAAGCAACTAGTTTATTCAGGGTAAGAAATATTCCATTTGTAAGGAATATAATTCTTTTGTTCATATACAGGAAAGTCTACAGAAATGTACTATTTAATTTAACCTTCCTACAGTAGGCTTTGATCATTGTCAGAATTTTTTATTTCCTTCAACAAAGCAGAGACGTTTGACATAAAATTACATCGCAATTTTAGTCATTTTGAGCAGCAATTTCTAAAAACAGACTCATCAACTCCAGGGAAGAGGTAAGAGTGCCATTTAGCTCAGTGAGAAAGATAAGGGCCAGAGACCTTCATGTGTCATTCAAACATTTATAGTTTACCTGGTTTGTCTCAGGCATTTTTCTATGTGTTTAGGACATAAGAGTAACTTGGCTCCAGTAAACTTTGCTCAGCCACAGCATTTCATTCAAGAAAGGGCAAACACACAGCACAGAAATGACCTAATTAGCACATTGAAATATTTCATATGTTAGAGAGAAATGAGTTTATTGGAAGAAAGAATAAGCAGCCCTCACAAAGGTAGCAACAGTGCTGGGGTAAAGGGATCTTTACAACTATAACATAGTACCCTGGTCAGCCTCCTTGTGAAGATGTTACCTGCCTGAGAGATGTCTTAAAGCTCATATGCACCAACCATATTTGTAGGAAATATGCCAAAGTTCTGATTTGGGAGGGAAGGTGAAAGAGGCAGATAGAGGCAACAGGTGCACTAGAACCTCTAGGTACTGTACAGGCATTCCAGATGTATACACCACCTAGTGCATCTGCCTTTACATGGGTACTTGGGAATCAAACCTGGGTCCTTAGGTTATGCAGTCAAGTGCCTTAACTGCTGAGCCATCGGTCCAGCCCCTAAGTTGCTCCTTTAAGCCAAGATTAACTGGCGGGGGGTGGGGGAGGGCAATGAGAAAAATACCTAGGCTTGAGGTATGATCACAAGGGGAAATCCAGTTACTGTGTATCAAGTGGGCAGTGCTGGCTATGCTGGGTGAGCTGCACAGGTATAGAAATGTAAAGTAATACAATCAGGTGGGAAAGAAATGAACTTTGCTCAAGAGGGAGATCAGACAGTCAGCACTTGAGAAGCACTGCCAAGTCTCAGGCCACAAGCCCTTCAGATCTGCTATAGCAAAGTACACCATGGGTTAGAGTGGCCCCAGTGGCACCATTTTAACTCAGTCTCTTCCCTGATGGGCCTGTCTTCAGCACAGACACATTTTGAGGACCTGGGGGTTAAATATTTGATTTAAATTTGGGGGTACAAGAAAAATAATTCAGCCCATGACACCAATTTAAGCACTGACAAATGAGCTGATGCCAAAAGTATTAGAGAAGGTCATAAGTTCAAGGAGTCAGAAGTTAGCCAAAAATTTCTGGATTGGCAAAGGTGAATTGGTGAGGTCATATGGTTGTCCAATTCTCTCTTTAAAGGCCCTGGGTGCCATGAAATAGAATTCCCAAGTTGTGGAGTGGGACAGGGAAAGAGATGCCTCTGTGAAGGTGCCTTCCAGAAGAAAGCCTGGGCATTTTGACAACCTCTCAGTTCCAGATTTTCTGTGAGCTCCAGGTACACAGACCCCTAGACAACCCATTTATCTAAATTCATCGGGGTCTCCTAGGGCAAAGATTTATAGCTGGTGCAGGAACTAAGAGTAGTCACATGCTGGCTTCAGTTAGCAGCCACATTTCCTTTGTACATTTTATTAAAATATGTTCAAGGTGCACATTTCTAATTCTTATGGTCAACAAAATGACCCCTTGTTCTCCTTGATATAGTTTAAAATGAGCATTCATTATGAATATTCTGGGGAAAAAATTACTGGTAAAATCTATATTCTTTCCCTTTTATTCATTGGGGTTATTTTCATTACAAAGAATGGAGTTCTGCTGTGCTTCAAATACCACTAGCACAACCTCGCAATTTTATTATTTAAAAATTATGAAAGCCCATGATAGGGCATGACTTCTGAAAGTACTCACACAAAATACATTTTTAGTTAGTTCCCAGAAGTAGCTGTTTTGTTTCCTCCTCTTTTTCCTTTGATTTTGTTTTCAAAAAAGTTTCCTTGCTTATTTATACTTCCGTGAGAAAAATCATTAGCATTTTGCACTTTTTGATGGCTTTTCTTTTTCCTGGGGAATTATTTTACATCTGAAAGGGCATTACTTCATTATTCTTCAATGAATAATGAGAAAGACTTCAGGAAATCTTTCTTTTTCAGCTCTGCTCCATTCCCAACCTCCCTTATAGCCCACATATGCATAGAATGTAAGACTAGAGGCCAAAAGTTACTGCTGACTTTATAGGAATTATATTCTTGGCCTCAGACTCATAGCATTGCAGAATGATAGCTATTCCTGTCAGCTATAGATGTGAAAGAAGGTCACTGTCATTGACTCACTAAACCAACAGGGCAACTTTTATTAAAGAATATTCTTCAAGTGGAC
Organism: Dipus sagitta; assembly: GCA_036346955.1. Classification (NCBI taxonomy): domain Eukaryota; kingdom Metazoa; phylum Chordata; class Mammalia; order Rodentia; family Dipodidae; genus Dipus; species Dipus sagitta. The sequence continues at coordinate 54,562,042 of CM070787.1, forward strand.
GCAATTGTTTCTATCAATTAGATTGACACATACAGATTTTAGAAACAGCAACTACAAAACCAGTATAAGACTCACACTGTCAAAATTAAACAGGGCTATGCATACAAATCTGCTCTCATTGAGTTTGGAATTCTTTAAATTCACCACAGCACACTGGATAATGTGAACAATTCATTGTCCTCATGCTAAAATATTATAAAATGCCCATAAGGCAACTTAGTCTTCCTCATGGGAATAGGGGGTCACAGGTATTATATTTACAGAGTGTTTAAAATGGGATGTAAACAATGTCCTTACATATCTCTCCCACTGGTGTTGTGCTTTGGATAAATCACACCCTTTGGCATTTGCACAGATACAACAAGAACATACCATGTGGCACAAATAACCTCATTTCCATAAAACAGCCTTTTAAAATTAGGAAATGTATAATTCATTTGGCGTGGCTGTTACTGCTTTGGGGAGGGATTTGGACTTGTATTTAAATGCAAATAACATCATTTTTTTCCCTCTCAGTTACAAATAGGGAGTCACAAAATGTACAAACTCCCAGCTAATACCATTATTTTTAGCTATGACTTCCAAATTATAATACTAATCACAAAACAAATTTGTTTGGCCCATTAGAGTTTTCAGCAACCTTTCACATCTTCAATTTTGCCCACCACACTCCTTAAAAGAGCTCTCCATTTTACACATGAGGAAATTGAGGCCTAAGATAAGTGATTTCCCTGGAAGTGTCCTACAGAAGTCTTGAATTTTGAATTGGAGCTGATGAGCACACATACAAATGGAAAGTACAGCAATGGTGCTAATAAAGTTGGGCAAAGGATGAAGGAAAGGAAAAATAGAAGGACAATTGTAGAAAGGCAATTGTCTAGACAATAAGGACCATGCAAATATCAGACAGGGATGCCCTCCTCCACCTGCTCCTATCATCTGTTCCTTGCCGTTCACATGTACTGCTGAGTATCTTCAGTCTGAGTAGATAGTCTATCCAGTGCTCACCTCAGTAATACCTATCTCAAAGTCCTCTCTGGAAACACAGGCTCATGTTTTAGGCATTAATGCTACACTCCACAAAGAAGCTTTGTTTTTGCTGCCTGGCTCTTTGCCTATTCTGGGAAGCTCTCTTTTATTCTTGCCTCAATTCCTCACTAGCTCTCTTCTTCCTCTGGTCAATTCCCACTCATTCTTCAACTCTCCCCAAATACAAGAGTGCTCTGGGAAAGATTTCCTAAGAGTCTTCTACCAGTAACTATTCTAGACAATCCCTCCACTTTCTTAGCCCTGTTCTTCATTGAGAGCTTTACTCCACAGTTCACATGTCAGCGGCACAGCAGCCCTCCTCACAGGGCTGGAACTGGAATCAAGTTCTCTACTTGTTCATCTATGAACCCCTTATGGGTGTCACAGAGAGCAATGTAGAAAAGATTTTGTATGTTTTTGAATTTCAGTTCTGTTCATATATCTGTGTAATTTTCATACAACTAGTTAGTATATCTGAAAAAAATGAACCTAGAGATACACAAACTGTCAAAGATAATATGACCACGGTGCAAGATTTCCACAGCAAATAGCAGGTACTGTGATTAGCAGTGCTAACATTAGGTTAGTAGATGTATTCTGTGATAGCGGAGCATCCTGCCACAACTTTGCTTATCTAGCCTTTGGACAGCAATGCAGAAGTCAAGTAAACTCCCTTTGTAAAAAAAAAAAAAAAAAAATCCCCTAGCTGGGCATGGTGATGCAAGCCTTTAATCCCAGTATTTGGGAGGAGGATCACTGTGAGTTCAAGGCCCACCTGCGACTACAGAATTCTAGGTCAGCCTAAGCTAGAGTGAGAACCTACCACGGAAAAACAAAATAAACACACACACACACACACACACACACACACACACCAGCCCCGATCATGCCATTATGACCCACCCTATCAATCACAGTAGATAGATTCATACAGCCAACCAGGAAAGTTTCTTTCAGCAACTTTAAGTCATTCCCAGCTTTAACAGCTTCACTAGGGTGTCTGTGAAAAATGGCTACAATACTTTTCTCAGAGCCTGGATTTCATCCTTAAACCATCCTTTTTCTTTACCTCATTTTTGCACTGATCAAAGGAAGAGGTTGGAATACAAGAATTCCAATTTCATCACAACCCAAACTTCAGATTCCTGAAACACAAATGGGTTTCACCAGGGACTAAATTAGAAATATGTAGCAGTGAAAAGTAGGAATTTTTCTGGTAAGAAGGAGCACCGAGCACAGAGAATTGTTGGAACAACATACTCTCCTCTAAACCTTCTTTCCTCACCTGTCTCACAGTGGGAAGGAGGCAGTAGATACCCATGTCAGGAAGCATACTCATTGTCAAAGTCACTTTTGAAAATTTCCTGCACCATGAGACTCTCCTGTAGATAGAAAGAACAAGGAGCAGTCCCACCCACAACACTAGTATTAATCCCACGGAGGACATTCCAGCACTATTTAAATAATCCCTGTAGAGGCTGCAGAGATGGCTCAGCTGTTAAGGCACTTGCCTGCAAAGCCTAACCACCTGGGTTTGATTTTCCAGATGCACAACATGGCACATACATTTGAAGTTCATTTGTAGTGGCTGGAGGCCCTGGCATGCCCATTCCCTCTGTCTTGCTTCTATCTCTCTCTGCTTACAAATAAATAAAAATATTTTCAAAACATAATCCCTATAAATTACTCCAGCTTCAGCTTTTTATGGAAGTCTCATTGGAATAATAAGTACACGAATAAAATTTATGTTTTGAAGAGCTGCGTCCTAACTTTTGTGATATAAGATAGAACTCTAATTATCCTTAAAATTCTGTGTTTGACCTATGTCAAAAACAATGAACATCTCTTTTTCTAAGCACTTACCAAGAGAAGAGAGAAGAAAGCTCTTTTGTCCAGCCCAGCCAGAGCCAGCTGGAGGCGGAGCTGCCTGCACCAGTCTCCAAGGGCCCTTAGCTGATTATCTGAGCCCAGACTCTGCTTCCCTCTTCAGTATAAAACAGACACTCAGAGCACAACCAAGACAATCTCGTTCAGCTGCATCTGACCAGGAGCTCCTCTGAACAAAGACCAGCATCCCTGAGGAGTCCCAGAACTGTGGTGATGACAGGGAGCATCTTGAAGACCCTTCCCAGAGGCAGCTATAATGATTGACTTCAATGAGTTTCTAGCTCCCAGGTATGTGATCTCTAGTACACCAATCCCCTCAGGAGACACCAATGTTGCCTCGGGGCTCTATTGTTTCTAACAAATGCCAGGTCTCTGTTAAGGACTTGGAAAGCCAGAGATGCTTGCTATCAGCAGGGAGTAAATCCCCACCCCTGCAATTGCCAGGAACTCAACACTTCAATCTAACACAAGTTCCTTCACTGGGCAGGCATCCACATTCCTCCAACCCATGATAAACCTTGTATGTGGGAGCACTAATCTCATTATCAATGAAGGCTGGGTTTCACCTGGCCTAGGAGGCAAGGCAGATCAGGATTTCTTTATTCTTTATTCTTTAAGGATTTCTTTTATTTTATTTTTTATTTTTTGTTCTTTTTGTTGTTGTTGTTGAGGCTGGGTCTCACAATGGCCCAGGCTGGATCTGAATTCAACAGCAATCCCCCTACCTCAGCCTCTGCACTACTGGGGTTATTAGCATAAACCACCATGCTTAGTTAACAGAAGGTTCACTAAGAGAAATTTTTTGGTGTATTTTCTTAAAAGTCCTACACACAGACTTCATCTGACTGATTTTTGATGCCACCATTAGAAACAGTAACCTGAGAGGAGGAAGAAAGGACCTGTGATATTTGTTATGTTTTGTTTGTTGTTGAACTTTGTTATTCCTCTTTTTAATGTCTATTAATTTTCTTCCTTTATATCTTTCTTCTTGCTTTCTCAGATTTTTTTTTATTATTTTAGGCTTACTGTTTGTGCTTTTCCAGTTCCTTTATTCTTTATTTTTATTACTGATACTCTTGATTTTTTTGTTTATGGATGTTCATGCTCTAGTAGTCTAACAGCATATGGGTATTAATACCTAAAATGTTACATATTAATTGTTAAGCTAACCAAAGGAAACACACTAGTGACTTAAAAGGTTATCATACAGCTGAATAAAATCAGAGCAAATTTGTGAGTCAATACTGGACCTACCCCCCTTAAAACCTATAGAAGCACATTTCTGAGTGAAACTAAAAGGATTTACACAAGAAAAATTTTAAAAGACAAACAAAGTTGGGGGAAGGAAAAGCAGGGGAGGGCATCTCCACAAATTCCCAAGACAGAAAAAAGAAACACAGAAAGTAAGGGACAACAGATCATTACAAAACACTCCCAAGCTCTCAACTCCCCCAAAATGGGAGCAGAAAATGAGAGAGTTGAAATATCTAAGAAAAAATTTAGAGTTCTATTTCTAAAAATGATTAATGGCCATGTAGACACCTCAAATAAGCAAATAAGGGACCTGAAAATATGTATTATAGGACTTGACAAGACAGTATCCAAAGTGAATAAGTAAATTGGAGGAAAAAGTCATAAATATGATGTGAAATTCAGCAAGTAAATTGAAATTCTGAAAAAGAATCTAACAGAAAATATGGAAATGAAGTCAATGATCAATCAAATAAAAAACATTTGATTAGGATTAGGAGCAAGATAGCAGATAATTAGCTAGGGACTAGTCTATAAGAACATGGGTGTCACCTTGTCTGCCCTGGCAAGATCAGAACTCAAACCTGATCCAGTCTCATGCAAAGTGGCTTTAAGCAGCAAACTTTTCATCCATCCTCAACAGCAGCAATAGCAGCAGCAGCTTTCCATTTCTTCTTCAATTTGAGAATTTTACCCCCCTTCAGTGGGTCGTGCCTGAGTCAGTGTTCCTCCTGGGTCACCACCCAATAAGGTTCCACACACACACTTGAACCTGGTGATGAGGTTCATTCTACTTGGATGCATGATTCATATGAATGGACCTCAGCCACAGGAGTTAGTCCAGTCCCTTGGAGGCTTCTTCCCCCAGAGGTGGCCTAGCTCCCACTTCCTTCTTCCCAGTCAGGCTAGGAAGAGGTAGGAGAGTGACTGATTTTAGCTTTCCCTCTTTTCTCAACTCTCACTAAAGTAAATCTCATAATTTACCCTTCAAAGAATCTATGTTTTTCAGTTCTTTGCCAACATGGACAAAAGCTTCAGACTACTTCAGAGCTACTACCATAAGAGTTCTAATCCCACTCAGTCCTATCTCTCACATCACCTTCAGAAAGTACTAATAAGAGATAAGCTCATATAGAGGAACAAATTTTAGGGATGAAGGACAAAGTCAAGACAATCATACATAGAGAGTCACATAAAGAGAAAAATACTTGAGGTGCTGGAGGAATGGCATAGTGGTTAAGGCATCTGCCTGAAAAGCCAAAGGACCCAGGCTTGGTTACCCAGTACCCAAATAAACTATATGCGCAAGGTGTCACATGCATCTGGAGTTCATTTGCCATGGCTAGAGTCCCTGGTGTGCCCAGTTTTCTTCTATCTGCCTCTGTCTCTCTCAAATAAAAAAAAAATAAAATACTTGAAAATAAGACCCAACTATCTACTACCTCTAAAATTCCCCTCCTCCCCAGCCATCAAAGATGCTCAAAAATAGCCAGCCATGGTGGTGTACACCTTTAATCCCAGCACTTGGGAGGCAGAGGCAGGAGGATTGCCATGAGTTCAAGGCTACCCTGAGACAACATAGCGAATTCCTGGTCAGCCTGCACTAGAGTGAAACCCTACATCGAAAAACCAAAAAGAAAAAAAAAGTTACTCAAAAACTAAGTATCAAAGGATGGAAATAAAACTACCAAGCAAATGGAAGCTTTAATCAAGCAAGCATAGTTATCCTTATAGCAAATAAAAACAAAAGGGGCATTTCCTAATAATAAGAGGAATAGTTCATCTAGAAAACATAGTTGTAAATATTTATCCACCAAATATTAGAACTCCTAATTTCATGAAACAAAGAATGAAAAGCATGAGCATTTGCATAGGTCCAAACACAATAATAATGGAGACTTCAATACCTTACTCATACATAGATAAGTCATCTTCACTAAAAATCTGCAATAAAAATTCAGAGCTAAATTACACCATAGAAAAATTGCACCTAACAGGTATATACAGAATATTCCATCTAATAGAGAGAGAAAGCACATTCTTTCCAGTGGCACATGAACCTTCTCCAAAATTGATCACACAATAGGCCACAAAACAAACCCTAACAAATATGAAAAACAATGAATAAATCCTTTGTATCCTGTCGGACCACAGTAGAATAAAACTCAAAATTAACACTATGAAAGAATACAGAAATTGTACAAATTCTGGGAGGTTGAACAATACACTTTTGAATGAACAATGCATTATTGAAGAAATCAAGGAAGAAACTAAAAAAATTGTTATAAATAATGGAAATCATAATATAACCTACTGTGTCATCTGTGATGCAATTAAGGCAGTCATAAGAGGAAAGTTTATAACTATTAGCAACCATTTTAAGAAATTATAGAGATCTCAAACAATCTAATAACCTGCCTCAAGGCTTTAGGCAATCAACAACAAACCCAGTAGATAGAAAGTAATAATTAAAATCAGGGCAGCAATTAATGAAACAAACTCTATAAAAACAAAACAGAATTATTTAAATACAGAGTTGGTTCTTTGAAAAAAGTAATATTAATAAACCTTTAGGAAAACTAACAAAGAATACTTAAATTAACAAAATCAGAGACAAAAGCAGTTGTTATAATAGACCCAAATTAAATCCAAAGCAGCATTAGGTAACTTTTTGAAAATTCATATTCCAAAACACTGGAAAACATAGAGGAAATTCACACATTTCTAAACACATTTAACCTCCAAAGTTAAAACTTGATGACATCAATAACTTAAGCAGGCCCATGACAAATAATGAGACTGATGCTGTAATTAAAAGTTCCACATAAAGAAAAGCCTGGTACCAATGAATTCATTGATGAATTCTATCAAACTTTTATTACCCTAATACCAACTGTCCTCAAGGTGTTCCACAATACAGGAGGAAGAAACACTTCTATGTTCTATTTGTTCTATAATTACCCTGATTCCTAAACAAAAGAAAACTACAGAGCTATTTCCCTGGTGATACAGTTGCAGAAATTCTCAACAAGATTCTTGCAAAGTGAATTCCAGAATACATTATGAACATTATCAATCATAACCAAGTAGGGTTCATATTGGGCATGGACTTTACATATATAAATCAAGAAATGTAATCCACCACATAAGTAAACCTAAGTATAGAAATCACATTATCATCTCAATCATTGCAGAAAACGCATTGACAAAACTCAACATGGCTTTATGATGAAAATCTTAGAGAAAGTTGGAACACATGGAACATGCCTCAAAATTATAAAGGTTGGATATGAAAAACCCACAGCCAACAGTATACTAAATGAAGAAAAACAAACATCATTTCCTCTAAAATCAGAAATGAGTCAAGGATGTCCACTCTTGCTATTTTTATTCAATATTACTAAAATAGGAAATGAAGAAGTCAAACTATTCTATTTTTAGATGACGTAATTCTATACTTAAAAGAACCAGAAGAATCTATAGGAAAATTCTTAAATAAATATTAAATTTGCAAGATTAAGAATTAAATTAAATTAATTAAAAATTAGCAGCTTTCATATATTCCATATGAGCTCCATAACTTTGTGGATAAAGAAATTGAGAAAAAAAAATCAAACTCACAGTAGCTACAGAAAATTAAATACCTAGGAATAACTCTACTCAAAAATGTGAAAGACCTTCAGAATGAAAACTTCAAGACACTAAAAAGAGAAATTAAAAATGATTTCTACATGATAGAAAGAATGTCCATGTTCATGGATGGGCAAAATTAATATTATGAAAATGGCTTTTTTCCCAAAACTAATCTACACATTCAATGCAACCTGTGGGGAACCATTGGGCACTAGGAAACCAAAAGTGCCTCCATCCTGAATAATGACTCCATTTTGTGATAAGTTGTCTGTTTTGGAAAGTCACAAGGTCTGCAGTTGTTTGTTAACCCATGCACGGAGAAAGAACAATGTAACCCATAAAGAATGAGGGAGTCGTTATCTTGTGGCTTTGGGGCTGGGGCCTTATCCTGTGAAACATCTTGTGCCTTTGGGGCCGGGACCTTATCCTATCAAAACAGAACTGTAGCAATCCCTAAACTGCTGACAAACTTCCCTGTTATGCTGTATAAAAGACACCCTGAGAAAAATAAAAATTGGCAGCTTGCTCAGACTCCTGTCTTGCTGTCAGTTCCTTGTGTCTCTTGTCCCTTTCATTTCAGGTTTTCTGAGGTCCATGCTCCTGTTGAAGCCCTGCTGGCCAGGGCAGCAACCCACATCAAAATTCCAATGTAATTTTTCACTGATGTGGAAAAACTAATCCAAGAATTCATATGGCATCACAAAAGACCACAAATAACCAAAGAAATCAGTATGAGAGAGAACACTGCTGGAGGCATGACAATATCTGGTCTTAAAGTATGCTACAAAGCAATAGTGATATAGACAGCATGGTACTGGCACCAAAGCAGACATATGAATAATGTAATAGAATGGATGACCAGAAACAAATTCATATTACTTTGGCAATGTTACCTTTGAGCATTCATTGGAAAGAAAGAAAATTTATTTAACAAATGCTTCTGGAAAACTGGATATCCATCTGCATAAGAATGATACTGGTTCCATTTCTCTCACCCTGTACAAATACCAACTCAAACATAGACCAAAGACCTTCATCTAAACCTTCTATAGGAAAAATACAGAACACATTTCAAGATATAGATATAGGCAGGAACCTTCTGGACAGGATCCTAATAACATAGGAAATTGTTTCAATAATTAACAAATTAAATTTAGAAGTTTCCATAGAGCAAAAGAAACCATGAGCAAAGTGAACCAACAGCCCATTAGAATGGGAGGAAAACATTTTCCAGTTACACTTCAGACAGGGAGATTATAGCCAGAATTTACAAAGAATGGTAGGTTTTAAACACCAAAGAAAATAAATAATAAATCTAGAAATCACCAAAGGGCTAATACAGTACACAAGAACAGTACACAAGAGAAGAAACACAAATGACTCATAAGTACTTTTAAAAGTGTTCGACAACTCTATCAGGAAAGCACACATATTTGAGATACCTCTTACCCAAGGCAGAATCCTTTTCAACTGTCTTGTGATCAATTGATCAGGGTCACTTCATCACTGCCAGATGAATTTTACTGGACTTTTTGCAGGTGATCCTTGATCTGGAGAACTGTGCTCCATGGCTTATTTTCAGGTTTCTTCTTTGGACATGTACAAAACTTTGGAGGATGCAAACCACTCCCCAGTAGTTGGACCCATAGATCTATCTTGAGATGTACTTAACTGCCAGGGAAGAATATTATCCGTCCATCAATGGGACAAGACCCTTTTTATTCAGTGAATTTTTTTTATGGTCTCATTGCAACCATAGTGATGCTGGGTATAAAATGGGTATCTTGATATCTCTTAGGTATAGCAATAATTATTACCTTAAAATGTCAAGTGTTTAATGTTTGTTTTTAAGCTAAATTACAATAACCCTTCATCACCATGGCTCTATGAAAATCCTAATCAGTACACATTATTGTTATTTGAGCATTCTGGAGCCATTTCTGTGAGGACCAACTATTTGCTCTCTGCTTGCAGAACTATCACCTTTATTGGATAGTTTAGGAATGTCCACCATCCAAATATCATTTTGAAGTCTGATATTCAAAAAGATATCTGTAAGGTGAAACTGTTCCCATGAGAAGTGGCTTGTGGCTCTTGAGTTCTCTTACACACACACACACACACACACACACACACACACACACACACACACAGAGCCTTTGGCAGGAATGTGTCTCACTGGCATCAGGGCAGTTGTCTTTGGGCTATAGGAATCGGTGACCTAACCCAGCACTGCCCTGCCTCTAAGAAAGGTGCTTCGTGGTTCAGTGCAGCTCTCATCCTCCTTAGGAAAATGCAAATCCTTCTGTGAAGCATTGTGGAGCTGCTCAGTTGAGGGTTTCTGGAAAACCATACTCTTATAACACAGAATTAGCTTTGATTGTAACCATTCCAGAACCATGTTCTAAGGCTCTTCTTACCTTGTCTTTGTCGTAACTGCTTTCATTTAGTTTTTGGTCACTCTCAGAGAGTGCTAAAAGCCAACTTTTGGACCAGAGATGAGATATTAGCAGGTTGAGACTGATGGCTTGCATCAGAATTTAGGCATATCTGATAGGTATGCTGACACTCAGTTTTCTCCTGTGCTGTAAGAGTGCAGCCCTTAGCAATGCACAGAATGTTTAAGAGGATTAGATGAGCTAATGCCAACACTTACTTAAAGATAACATTATTCCAACATGACTATCACTCCAAGATGAGTAATAAGAGCTTCAGCTTAAAACACCATCAAAAGAATGAATTACTACATCAGGCCACAATAATGTAAATGGGGTGACAAAAATAAAGGAAATGAAAGGGATGGATTAGATTAAACCTAGATCCTTAGTAACACCCAAGAATTATGCATCAGAAAGTATGCCAAGAAGCAGATACCTGATTAAAGAAGAATGGCCAACATTACAGAGTGCCTGTATTTGAGAGTACATAATATTTGTAAAATCACTGACCTGGAGCAGATTAAACAGAGTACATGAAAATTGCCTTATAATAAAAAAAAGATATATCCTAGAAGTCAAGAGCTCAAGGATTGCAGCTCAAAATTTAACAAGACTTTCCTGTCAGGCATGGTGGCACATGCCTTTAATCCCAGCATTTAGAAAGCTGATGTAGGAGGATCCCTGAGTTTGAGACCCTCCTGAGAGTACATAGTGAATTCCAGGTCAGCCTTGGCTACCTTGAAAAACACAGAAAAGAAGAGTTTCCTAATTTGATGATTCTCTTCAATCTAAGTCTCCAAACCCACTAGTTTCCCATATACTAGTGAGTCATACATCTGCATAATTAACTGTAGCATTCTAGGTAAATAAAGGCATATACATTGCTTTACTCAGCAAAAATACTCATGAGTAGCTGAACATACATTGAAAGTGAACATGAATCATCTTTTGTCATTATCTTACATTAATCCCCTGAGAAGTCCCTAAATAAGCCAATGGTAATTTTCCTGAGATCATGTTCAATGAGCCAAGCACTCTGTTGTCCGGTGTTAATGTCTACTCAAAAATGCAACCAGCAATCAGTCTATTTATTTCCTACATTATCAATTTATGCTATTATGAGTAATTTCTTTTTCTTTTAAAAATATTTTATTTATTTATTTATATACACTGAAAGATAGACTGGGCACACCAGGACTTCCGGCCACTGCAAACAAATTCCAGTTGTGTTCACCTCTTTTGTGCATCTGGCTTTATGTAGGTACTGGGGAAATGAGACCAGACTATCAGACTTTGCAAGCAAGTACTTTTAACTGCTGAGCTATTTCTCCAGTCCCATAATTTTTTTTTTCTGTTGTAAAACTTCTAGAGGATCTTAGCTTTAACTATTTCCTTGTCTTCCATTGTAGTAAAATTTTTCAAAGGATAATCTACCTTTTCACCCTTTAAATTCTTTTCTCCTTTTCTTTCTTGAATTCAATATATTTTTGTCACACATCTCTACAAATATTGTTCCTGTTTCATGCACCATGGGCTTCCATGTTGCTAATCTAATACTTAGTCCTCAGTTCATCAGATTTGTATTGTATTATTAGCACGTGATGCTAACACTGGGTCATTTCTTCTTCCTACTAAGTCACCTTACATGCTTTCCTTCAGAGCTGTCATTTTACAGCTGACTTTGCTGTTCTTGCTCATCCTTCAGCCCACTAAACAAGCTTCATAGCCTTGCTTTCCAGGGAATAGCATCCAGATAAATGCATGGCTTTACATACCATTTCTGTTCAAGGAACTTTGTAATGTCTATTTCTCTTGAATCCCAACTTGGGATACAACTGTCTACTTGGAGGCTGAAGAGATATTTCTTATATTGATCTATTAATTCTTACTCCATCTACCTATGCAAGCTGAAATGTCTCAATTTAAAGGTGGAACTTGCATTTTTTCTGGTTGTCCAGGTTGAAATTGTCAGCATCATCTGTGTCTATTTTCTCACACACTTCAGATGCAATCCATTAGGAACTCCAGCCGGTCCTCTCCTTGTCATATCCATTTCCCATGACCATTTCCCCTGACCTAAAACATCATGGTCCATCTACACCTTACTGCTGTAACACCTAACTGGTGATGCTTTGTTTCACAAATTAACCAGGAATGCTTTGTTGACAGAGTATTGATGTCCCCCAAAAAGAAATCAAGTCACTATTATGCAGAAATACCTCACAGTTCACTCAGGACTTAAAATGGTCTGTAAGCCCTTTTGTGAACTGTACCTATTATCTCTCTGACTTCTGCTCCCTTCACTCTTCTGGCCTTTTACTATTTTGTTGAAACACAAAGAATGCATTATATTTGAATTGGGCTTATATATTTCCCTCTGCTAAGATGCTTGTCTTCTACATTTTAAGGATGTTTCTTCAGATCCATTACATCTTTACTCATAAATTTTGAAAATAGGCACAGTTTCATATTCCCTTTCCTACTGTGTTTTTTATAATTATTTTTTTTTCTCTATTAGTTAGTTTTGTATTCAGCAAATGCAGTCAGTTTGGTACCATTATTAGGCTCATCCATGACCTTGCCCCTCCCCTTGGACCCTCCTTGTTGAGGTATATGGGTCATGCATTGTGGAGTTAGCCCATAGTTACAGGTAAGATAAATGTCTCTGCATATCATGACCCAACATGTGGCTCTAACATTCTTTCCGCCCCCTCTTCTGCAAAATTTCCCTGAGCCATGTTGGGTTCATTTTTGATCTGCTTCAGTGATGAGGTGTTGGGGGCCTCTGAGGCTCTGGCTCTCTGATTTGGTAGGAGTTGATTTTTCTCTGTGTTGATCTTCTTCCCCCTTGTGCTGGTATCCGGTTCATCAGGAAAACAGCACCCTTGCAGGTTTCGGCAATTTTTCTTAGTTTCAGCCGGGGCCCTTTTGAGGTATGATGGGGTGGCTCTCTCCTTAGGATCTAGATCTATCTGAAAAAGAGAAACAGATTCTCCAATGGAGAGTAAGTTAGCACCAGGACAAATTAGATAACCCTTACTTTTATTATAGAGAATTTAATAGGTGTAGGCCCTCTTGTAGCCCATGATTGATGGTAGCTTGATATTGGAGAGTGGGCTTATGTTTGGATATAGTTGTGATTTGTTTCCCAGCTACAGCTATGGGTCCCATACAACTGAGGAGATCAGTTAGCCAAATTAAGAGCAGTTGGTTCCCCACCATGGCTGTGTGCCACTATTGCACTTGTGTGGGCATCACAACAACTTATTTGCTGCTAAGTAGGTTAGACCATGAGTTGCTTCGACAGATATTGGTCATTTTCCCCCAGTCACCCATGTAGCACCTTCTGACACTAGACGCTCTGACAGTCTGGGGACTGACTGTCTTCGAACATCCAGCCATGCCATTCTATTTTGCATGTCAATCATATAAGGTGTCTTCAGCGGTAGGGTCTTACCACGAACATTTGGTGGGTCATCAAGTACTCTGACAGAAATCTGTCTGTCTTTTAGGAAACCTTGTAGGTCTCTCTGATCAAAAGCTCATTGTGGATGATAGCTCCATGCTGGTATTGGGAGTTACAGGTCAGTGCCCACTAAGAAAATGAGGAAAAAGATAACTAATATACAAGAGTTAGAAGAGAGAGGGAGAAGGAGAGGGAGAAGTAGGGAGGGAAGATGTAGAAGATTAAGGTTAGTCATGATCCTACACTCTCCAGTGTCTTGTGGTTCAGGTGTTCCCTGTAAAGGCCTGGTGAAGGATCAGCCATTTGGTCTGCCATTTAGTAAGTAGAATTTTATGGTACCATTGCCGTTTGGCTCTAGGTTTGTGTTTCCCACCCCTTTGATGCCCTCCTCTTCCTCCCCTTCCATCCTAGTGTCAAGTCCATGATATGCTTGCTGGATATTTCAGGTATCTTCGATAGACTCAGGTTAGGTGCTATAGATGAGTGAGACTATGTGGTGATTTTTTTTTTTCTGTGATTGGTAAGTTCACTGACAATGATCTGTTCCAGGTTCAACCATTTTTCCTCGAATTTCATTGTGCCATTTTTTTTTGCCACTGTATAGAATTTCCATTGTGTAGATATACCACATCTTAGTTATCCATTCTTCTAGTGATGGACATCTGGGTTGATTCCAGCTCTTAGCTATTACAAATTGAGCCACTACAAACATGGTGGAGCAAATCTCTCCAGCCTCTGGTTTGAAGGTTTCAGGGTAGATGTCCAGTAAGGGAATAACTGGGTCTGTTGGTATCTCAATACTCAGCATTCTCAGAAGTCTCCATATTGCTATCCAAAGTGGTTGTACCATCCTACATTCCCACCAACAGTGGATGAGTGTTCCTACTTCTCCACATCCTCACCAGCATTTATTTTTATTTGATTTTTTTGATGTTTGCTATCCTTATTGGGGTAAAGTGGAATCTCATAGTTGTTTTAAGTTGCATTTCTCTGATGATTAGGGATGATGAACATTTTCTTAAGTGTACGTTTGCCATTTGTATTTCTCCCTCTGTGAACTGCCTGTTCAGCTCTTTGCCCCAGTTTGTGAGTGGGGTGTTTGACTTTTTACTGTTCAGATTTCTGAGTTCTTCATAGATTCTAGAGATTAGGCCTCTATCAGTTGGATAGCCCGCAAATATTTTCTCCCATTTTGTGGGTAATCTATTGGCTTTGTTTATTGTATGCTTGTCTGTAAAGAAACCCTTCAGCTTCATGTCATCCCATTGGTTGAGTGATGGTTTAAGTTCGAGAGCTACTGGGGTTTTGTTCAAGAAGTCTTTTTCCATTCCTATATCATGGAAAGTAGTTCCTCAATTTTCTTCCAGTAGTATTCGAGTTTCTGGTCTTATATTGAGGTCTTTGATCCATTTGGACTTGAGTGTAGTGCATGGTGAAAAGTGTGGGTCAAGTTTCAGTTTCCTGCATATGGTTATCTAGTTTGTCCAGCACCATTTGTTGAGGATGCTGTCTTTTTTTCCAGCTTATAATGTTTGGGCCTTTATCAAATATCAAGTAGCTATACTTGCTTGACCCAAAGTCCGGGTCCTCAAGTCTATTCCATTGGTCTACATTACTGTTTTTATGCCAGTACCATGCTGTTTTTATTACTATGGCTTTGTAATATAGCTTTAGATCAGGTATGGTGATGCCTCCAGAGGTATTTCTTTTGCTGAGGATATGTTTGGATATGTGAGGCCTTCTGCCTTTCCATATGAAATTTGAGATCACTTTTTCTATCTCTGTGAAGAACACTGTAGGGATTTTAATTGGAATTGCATTAAATCTGTATATTGCTTTTGATAGGTTTGTCATCTTCACAATGTTAATTCTGCCTATCCAGGAACATGGGAGGTCGTTCCATTTTCTCAAGACGGCCTCAATTTCTTTTTTGAGTGTTTTTATGTTTTTGTTGTATAGATCTTTCACTTCCTTGGTTAACATTATTCGAAGGTTTTTTTGTAGTTGTTGTTGCAATTGAACATGGAACTATGTCCCTTATTTCTTTCTCTGTATCTTTGTCATTTCCATAAAGGAAGGCTACTGATTTTTGTGCATTGATTTTGTATCCTGCTACTTTGCTATAGGAGTTAATCACCTTCAGGAGTTTGGGGATGGAGTCTCTTGGGTCTCTTACATATACAATCATGTCATCAGCAAATAAAGCTAACTTAACTTCTTCCTTTCCAAATTTTAACCCTTTTATTTCCTTCTCCTGTCTTGTTGCTTGAGCCAGGACTTCCAGTACTATATTGAAAAGCAGAGGTGAGAGTGGACAACCCAGTCTTGTTCCTGATCTTAATGGGAATTCCTCCAGTCTCTCTCCATTAAGTATTATTTGGGCCTTAGGAGCTTCGTATATTGCCTTTATTAGGTTGAGATATGAACCAACCATGCCAATTCTCTCCAATGTTTTGAACATGAAGTGATGTTGAATCTTGTCAAAGGCCTTTTCTGCATCTATCGAAATGATCATGTGGTTTTTATGTTTAACCTTGTTTATGTGGTGTATTACATTGACAGATTTCCGTATGTTGAACTACCCCTGTGTTCCTGGAATGAATCCCACTTGGTCAAGGTGGATAATGCTTTTGATGTGTTTTTGGATTCGGTTTGCAAGGATTTTGTTTAGGATCTTTGCATCTAAGTTCATCAGGGAAATAGGCCGGTAGTTTTCTTTTCTTGTGGCATCTCTGCCTGGTTTTGGAATTAGGATGATGCTAGCCTCATAAAAGAAATTGGGTAACTGTCCCTGTTCACTAATTGTGTTGCACAGTTTGAGGAAGATTGGTTTGAGTTCTTCCATGAAGGTTTGATAGAATTCAGCTGAGAAGCCATCTGGTCCTGGACTCTTCTTTTTTGGGAGGTTTTGTATTACATTTTCAATCACCATGAGTGTGATGGGTTGATTGAGGTGATTAATCTGCTGTGTGTTTTGCTTTGATATATGGTATGTGTCCCGGATTTTTTCCATCTCCTCCACATTATCCCGTTTTGTGGAGTAGAGGTTTTTGAAATAAGTCCTGATGATTTTCCCAATTTCACTTATGTCTGTGGTGATCTCTCCTTTTTCATTTTCAATTTTGTTAATCTGAAGCTTCTTCTTTTTTTGCTTGTTCATATTGGCCAGCAGTTTGTCAATCTTGTTTATTTTGTCAAAGAACCAGCTCTTCGTTTTGTCAATTGTCTTAATTGTTTCCTTCATTTCCAGTTTATTGATTTCTGCTCTGATTTTAATTATTTCTTTCCTTCTGGAGCTCGTTGGGTTGGATGTTTCTTGTTTTTCCAGTGCCTTTAGGTGGATGGTTAGGCCATTGATTTGGGACCTTACTGTCTTTTTTATTAAGGCATTGAGTGCTATGAATTTTCCCCTGAGGACCGCCTTCATTGTGTTCCATAACTTTTGGTTCGATGTGTTCTCATTGTCGTTCAATTCCAGAAATTTTGCAATTTCATTCTTTATTTCATCCACTATCCATTTATCGTTTAAAAGTGTGCTGTTCAGTTTCGAGGTGCCGTTGGGATTCTTGGTAGGTCTTTTGTTGTTGATTTCTAGCAATATAGCATTGTGATCTGATATGATGCAGGGAATTATGTCAATCTTCCTAAATATGTGGAGGAAGTCTTTGTGACCCAGTATATGGTCTATTTTAGAGAATATTCCATGGGCTGCTGAGAAGAATGTGTATTCTGTGGATTTGGGATGGAAAGTTCTGTAGATTTCCCTTAGGTCTAAGTGATCTATGGTTTTGTTGAGCTCTCTTACTTCCCTGTTGAGTTTCTGTTTGGTTGATTTGTCTATTACTAATAATGGTGTATTAAAGTCCCCAGCTATGATGGTGTTGGTGGTTATTTCTGTCTTATTGTCAAGCAGGTTTTGTTTTATGAACTGTGGTGCCCCTGTGTTTGGTGCATACAGATTTGTGATTGCAATATCCTCTTGATGGATCATTCCCTTGATAAGTAGGATGTGTCCTTCTTTGTCTTTTTTGATTATTTTTGGTTTGAAGTCTATTTTATCTGATATTAATATAGCCATGCCTGCTTGTTTTTTATTCCCATTTGCTTGGAATATTGTTTTCCACCCTTTCACCCTTAGGAGGTATCTGTCTTTAGTTGTGAGGTGGGTTTCTTGAAGGCAACAGATTGAGGGGTCTAACTTTTTGATCCATCCTGTCAGCTTGTGTCTCTTGATGGGTGAATTAAGGCCATTTATATTTATGGTAAAGACTGTGAGATTCGATTTCATCCCTGCCATATTGTGATGGTAAATGTGGGTTGGTGTTTTCATGGACGTTGAAGTTTTTTGTGCCTACTCTGAGTTTGGTTATTGTGATCTGCCTCTTGTAGGCTATTAAGTTTGATTATTTGTTTCTTCTCTGTGGAGAATTTCCCGAAATACTCTCTGTAGGTTTGGTTTTGTGTTCATATAATTGTAAGGCCGAGTTTTGTCATGGAATGTTTTTCTTTCACCATCTATTATGAGGGATAATTTTGCTGGGTAGAGTAGTTTGGGATGGAAGCCATAGGTTCTTAGACTTTGCAGTGTTCCATTCCAGGCCCTTCTAGCTTTCAGGGTTTCCATTGAGAAGTCTGAAGTAATTCTGATGGGGTTACCTTTGAAGGTGGTGTGCTGTTTTTCCCTAGCTGTTTTTAGGATTTTCTTTTTGGTGTCAATGTTTAGAGTCTTAATGGTAATATGTCTTGGAGAGTTTCTCCTTTGGTCCAGTCTGTTTGGAGTTCTATTGGCTTCTTGTATCTTGATGGGCCTTTCTTTTAAGAGACTGGGGAAGTTTTCTTCAATTTTTTTGTTAAATAAGTTCTCCATGCCTTTGGTCTGAATTTCTTCTCCTTCTGGTACTCCAATGATCCTGATATTAGGACGTTTAAGTGTATGCCACAATTCCCTCATGTTCTGTTCACAGGAACTTTTGAACTTACTGAAATTTTTGAACTCTCTAAGTGTTTCTTCTATCTTGTCTTCCAGATCAGAGTCTCTATCGTCCACTTGGCTGACTCTATTCTTGAGAGCTTCTAGAGAGTTTTGGACTTGTTCAATTAAGTTTGCATTGTCTACTACTTTTCTATGTATAATTTTCATCCCTCTGTCAAGCTCCCTTTTCACATAATTTTCTGATTTTCTTGATGATTCTTGGAGTTCATCCTTGCATTTCTTTATGTCTTCATTTTGCATGGCCAGCTGATTTTTAAGGTCTTCTTTTTTTCCACACTCCCTCTAATCTCTTAACTCTCTTTGAACCCCTTTGAATTTCTTATCTATTAGTCCTTGTTTAGTGATGGCCGCATCCACATGATTATCGGTCCTTTGTTGCTTTCCTGCAAGTTCTACCAGTTGGTTGGTCAGGGTTGCATTGCTCATAGCTTCAATTTGGTGTTCTGGTCCTAATGGTTCTTCTATGTTTTGGTTAGATGTATTCATTGTGGGAGTGGGTGATCTAACTGGATTTTCTTGTATTTGATTTTTTATGTTATTTCTTTTCTGCTGTGTTCTGCCCATGACAGTGTATGGGCAGGTAGGTGGGTGTATCAGCCTGGGCTCAAGAACAATGGGAATCTGAGGCAGCCTGGGGCAGTTGCCAAGCAGCCTGGGCTTTTGCTTTCACTTGCCAAAGCCACCTATCTACTGCCTGGCAGGGGCACCAAATTTGCCTGAGTTGTCAAGCAGTAATGTGCCAAAGCTGCCTGCATTCGAGCTAGCAGTTGCACTGAGGCACCAAGCAATGGAGCAGCCCAAACTCTGGCTGGGGACACTGGGACCCGAAAGCAGTCTGCACTCCCCAGCCACAGGACAATGGCGGATGGCCGGCGTGGCAGACATGTAGAGGATGGCACCTGAGCTGGTGCGAGAGACACAGTCTGAGCTTGTGTGGAATTTGCTGTGGGACTGGGCTTGCTCAGTAAGTGGGCGATTGGACGAGGGTGCAGAGTGATCTAAGTTTCAGCACGAGGGATTGGGCGCACTGGCGTGCAGTGGCAGCAGCAGCAGGTGGCAGCAGCTGCAGCACTGTGGACACAGAGGTTATTTGGGGGGAGGGGTGGGTACCCGACCGTGAGGGGATCCGCTATTCCCTGTTTCCCCCGCCTCTGTGCCCTCCCAAATTTCTCTCCCTGAAAGCCCCAACGAACCCTAAATATCTTGCCTTTCTTTCCCCAGGATTTGCAGTGCAGCTAGGTGGTCGCCATCTTCCCGGAATCCTCTCCTAGTATGTTTTTATTAATAGCATTAATCACCAGCAGCCACAATTTAATTTGCACTCATTTTTTTTTGTCTTACACTTTATTATGAAATCTATACAGGGCTTCCTAAACTTTTTCACTCACAACCTGTTTTCACCTGAGACATTTTTATCCAATCCTTTGTATATTAGTGTTTAAAGTAGTTACATGCATCAAAATTTACTAATAATATATCATAAGTAAATTTATTTTAAAACAATTATTTTGTACATATAGTTTTACTATTTATTAAAGATGAAATCAAATTTCATGCTAATCAGATGAATGTCCTTATTTATCTTCAATTAAAGATTTAAACTTGGTTAAATACTTGATACTACACAATGTAGAGCATCTTCAATGTTTTACCAAGTTAATCAATACTTTGACTTTACAAGTTAGTACTAAAGATAGTGTTTCATATAGATCTGTAGTACAAGATGCCAAAGGTATGTTTAGGGCCATTTCATAAAATTCTGTGCTAAACACAACGTAAAATTTATTTAGTGATTTTTTTTTAACTGAAACTTAAGTTGGTAACAATATCAAGAAATGGATTTTTGGATTGCCTACATGCTCACAATACTATCAATAAAGCCTGAATCAACTGACAGTGTACATTGTGTTGAATAAAAAGGGTCTGAAAAGGGCTATGTCTTCCAATGGAGTTTTGCTGCAAGGATCAGAGGACCAATTCTGACTTCACGTTGGGTTGTGACTCTATTGTCATTCCAAGCAATATCATCTCCAAAAAGGAGACTCTCATAGCCTTGTTTATACTGCAACAATAGCCACCTGGCATCTCAAAGTCTTGTTCCTCAACTACCTGCAGTTGTTATTTAGGTTCATAACTTAGCCAGAGCTCAGATCTTACCTGAATTTCAGCATAGAATTGTTGACCTTCACTCAATCTTAGTGGGGTATCATAAAGCAAATATTTTTAAAACTAAATTAAATGTGCATATTGTATCTAGCATTTCTTCAACTTTCATTTTCTTACCAAAAAATTTTTAAGACATGTTATTGATATGCAATTATATCTGTTATAAAAACTTCATTCCCCTGGGCATGGTGGTGCATGCCTTTAATCCCAGCAATCAGGAGGAAGAGGTTGGAGGATCATCGTGAGTTTGAGGTCACCCTGAGACTCCACAGTGAATTCCAGGTCAGCCTGGGCTAGAGTGAGACCCTACCTCGGAAAAAAAAAAAAAAAAAAGAACTTTATTACCCAATCACAGAAAAAAAATCACCACATAGTCTCACCCATCTACAGCACCTAGGCTGAATCTACCCAAGATGCCTTACATACCCAGCAAGCATCTCGTGGACTAGACATTAGGATGGGTGGGGAGGGAGGGGAGGGCAAAGGAGGGGGTGGGAAACACAAATCTAGACCAAAACGGCAATGGTACCATGAAATTTTACATTGTAAAAGGCAGGCAAAATGGCTGAATGTTCACCAGGCCCTTAGGGGGAACACCCAAGCCATAAGACACTGGAGAGGGTATGATGAAGACTGACCATAATCTTCTATAGCTTCTCTCTCTCTCCCTTTCTCTCTCTCTCTCTCTTCTCTCTAACTCTTTTATATTAGTTATCTTTTTCTTCCTCTTCTTAGTGGGCACTGACCTGTAACTCCCAGTACCAGCATTTGGCTATCATCCACAATGAGCTTTTGATCAGAGAGACCTACAAGGTTTCCTAAAAGAAAGACAGATCTCTGTCAGAGTACTTGATGACCCACCAAAGTTTAGTGGTAAGACCCTACTGCTGAAGATACCTTATGTGGTTGACATGTAAAATGGAATGGCATGGCTGGAAGCTGGAAGAGAGTCAGTCCCCAGATAGTCAGCACATCTAGGGCCAGAAGGTGCTACATGGGTGACTGGGGGAAAATGACCAATATCTGCCAAAGCAACTCATGGTCTAACCTACTTAGCAGCAAATAACCTGTTGTGATGCTCACATAAGTGCAATAGTGGTGCACAGTCATGGTGGGAAACCAACTGCTCTTGATCTGGCTGACTGCTCCCCTCAGTGGTACGGGACCCATAGCTGGATCTGAGAAACAAGTCAGAACCATATCCAAACATAAGCCCGCTCTTCATTATCAACTTACTACCAATTGTGGGCTACAAGAGGGCCTACACCTATTAAATTCTCTATAAAAAAGTAAGGGTTATCTCATTTATCTGGTGCTAGCTTACTCTCCGTTGGAGAATCTGCTTCTCTTTTTCAGATAGATGTAGATCCTAAGGAGAGAGCCACCCCATCATACCTCAAAAGGGCCCTGGCTGAAACTAAGAACAATTGGTGAAACAGGCAAGGGTGCTGTTTTCTTCGTGAACCAGGTACCAGCACAAGGGTGAAGGGGATCAACACAGAGAAAAATCAACTCCTGCCAAATAAGATATCTAGAGACTCAGAGGCCCCCAACAGCTCATCACTGAAGCAGACCAAAAATGAACCCAACATGGCTCAGGGAAATTTTGTGGAAAAAGGGGTGAAAAGAATGTCAGAGCCACATGTTGGGTCATGATATGCAGAGACATTTATCCTACCCATAATTGTGGGCTAACTCTAGAATGCATGACCCATATACCTCAACAAGGAGGGGCCAAGGGGAGGGGGTAGGTCACGGATGAGCCTAATAATGGTACCAAATTGACTGTATTCGCTGAGTACAAAACTAATTAATTAAAAAAACTTAGAAAAATTAGAAAAAAAGATACCAAAGTCACTTGTGTTTATATCCTAGTTCAGTCATTTTTTAGTCCCTGACTATTGTAGGCTCACCAAATATTTATTTCTGAGTAATGGGGATGTATGACCATCATTGCAGCCTCTTTATGATAATCTCTAAGATCTTGGAAGTTCTTGTCTGTTAGCAATAAGTACTTCCTGTTTCCAGACACTGGCCATGGCACATAGTACATGTAAGGTCAGTTATTTATGTCAGGGCTTTGGAAGATTTTGAATGTCTTCAGAGGCTTGAACCTATGACAATCAAGAATGTGTCAATCTTGGGCTGGAGAGATGGCTTAGTGGTTAAGGGCTTGCCTGTGAAGCCTAAGGACCCCGGTTCGAGGCTTGATTCTCCAGGACCCACGTTAACCAGATGCACAAGGCGGCGCACACGTCTGGAGTTCGTTTGCAGTGGCTGGAAGCCCTGGCGCACCCGTTCTCTCTCTTTCTCTCTATATGCCTCTTCCTGTCTCTGTCACTCTCAAACAAATAAATAAAAATGAACAAAAAAATATTTTAAAAAAAGAATGTGTCAATCTCATCCATGTAGCACTTAACCAAATTAAAATCTTTGTCATTTTGAAAAAAAAAAAAAAAACTTTGTAATGTGTTGTTACGTTGAGAAATGTGGATATAACTGCCAATAAGTGAGGCTATCATTTAAAGTTATTACCTATCAGTATGTACCATAAATTTTTTGAGTATGTGATATGAAAGTATGTGTGTATGCATATTTGTATGCATATAGGCACACTTGTGTAAATTCGTATACCTATGAATGAATGTGTACACGTGTGTGAGTGTGATGGCTAGGGTATGTTGGGTTTTATTTTACTCAATCACTGTCCACATTACTGTTTGAGATAGCTTCTTTCACCAAACTCAGAGCTCATCAACTGGGCAAGATAACCTAGTCAGCAAGCCCTAGAGGGATACTCATGTCTCATGTAGTGAGCACTGGGATTAAAGACTTGGGTACCCAGTAAACTTCTCTAGGTCTAATCTGTAATCTTTAGAACCAGCACTGTGTTTATTATGGCCACAGAGAGATGTCAGGTCATATGAAGCAAAATAATATTGGCCATTAAAAAGGCTAATACAGCCCAAAATATTATTGGCTCTGGATTGGTACCATTTATTTCTCCAAAATTGCAGCTGCCCAATATTGAAGTTCTAGTCACAAGGTGTTGGCTTCTGAGAGCCTCAGCTTTTGGTTCTTCATTTGACTTTGTGGCTTGTGTACATAGTAGGCTGTGGTTTTACATGGCTTTAATTAACAGGCAAGGTGACAGCTCTTCAGGAGAGTGATAATTATCTGAGCTATTAGGAAAGAAACCCCTAGATCATATTAAACCTATTAGCATTTGTGATCTGGATAAGATCTATGCATGGATTTTCTTGTATGTGACATGACATTTGTAGGTGTCATGAATATTATATCTAAGATTGAAAATAATAACATAGGTGGTAGGTAAGAAAGAAGGAATTGTTAACTTGGATTGTATTGCAGTCAGGTTCTCATTGCTCGCAGAAATCACCTGACCAAGAGCAGAAGGGAAGAAAATGTTTTATTTTGGCTTACAGACTCAAGGGGAAGTTCCATGGTGGCAGGGGAAAATGATGCCATGAGCAGAAGTTGGACATCATCCCCTGGTCAACATAAGGGGGACAATAGTAACAGGAGAGTGTGCCAGAACTCCACTGGTCACCTGACCTCCTTACGTACTTACTTTAACTGAAAGGCCATAGTGCTTCCAGGGTCTCCTGGAATCAATGTCAATTCAGAGCCAGTGTCCAGTAGACCCCAAAAGTTCTGATTATTTCTTTTCCCCCAGTGTACAGTTACCCTAGCAAAAGGCCACAGGTCCCTCTGAGGAAGGAAAAGAGTAAGTTTCATATTGAAACTTTTGGGGGTTGTAGGAGGGTCCTTCCTTGAGGAGGCCCAGGCACCTCTTCAATCAAGAGGCTCAGGATCTGTGAACTGGCTCAAGTCTGGAAACTGATTAAGAGGCCTTGATTCTCTGTTGCTATAATTAACATGGCTTTATGTTCCTTTGCTCTGGAACATTTCTGCTTATACAGATTAAGCAGGAACTCAGTAAGCTTCTTATCTGTTTGACTTCTGGGAACACCATGATTAATCAGCCAGTGCCAAAGGTCCATAGGAGTTATATCTTTATGTGCATTATTTTGCCTACGCTGTCTATTATGAAAAACACATTCACCTCACCTTTGCCGATTCCATACTGCCAATTGACCCTTGTTACCCCAAGATCCAGTTAGGGCTATTGCATCTAAGTCACCTAATGCAGCAACTTCAGCCTCCACTGTGATGTCTTCTTTACATCAAAGACCAATGATAGGGGACTTTAAGTATGCTGGTTCTCCCCTCACAAATCTGTTTCTTATAGTCTTAGTGAAGGGCACATCTTCTGAATGCTTCCATTGTGGGGGTAAAGATGAGTTTACATGGCAAGTCCACTCCAGCATTCCAAGTTCTCTGGGCCTTTTAATCCCTTCATCAACATTAAGCCAAGGGATATCAGGCAATTCAAGCTCATTCACAGTAGGCCATCTTTGGGTCCATACTTCAGCCAACCAATCATATAAATTCTTGGCACCTCTTCCAACTGCACAAGCTGCAGTGTTAAATCTAAAATATCTGCTCAGTGGGCCCATTTCAGTAAATTAAGCCTGATACAATCTTATGTTCTTTCCTTCATCAACCCACATCCTTAAAATCCATTCCTACAGATATGTCCCATGCATCTGCCTATACAAGTTAGAAAATTCATGAAGTTCTTTAGGGATGTACCTCTCTTCCTCTTGTGTCTCACTTTCTATCTCAACTTCAGAGGCCTGTCTAGCCTTCTGTCGGGTTGTAGGTCTAGAAGTAAAGATGGGTGGGCATGGAGGGGCATCAGCAACTCTGGCTGATTCCTCAGACAAAGAAGGATTAATTCCCTCAGGCAAGGTTCAGGAGGGTAATACTTCAGGATGTGAAGACAGGGATACAACTGCTGCTAAGGGAGGGGATGTTTTCATGCAAAGCAACTTCTTCAGAATCTGACACTTCAATGCCCCCAGATTCTTCAGGGTCTTCCCACACATCACTATCCCAAGTCATAAGATCCCACTCTTTTCCAATTAATGCCCTCACTTTAACTTCTGATAGCCAGTGAGGCTGGATTTGAGTTTACATTGCAAATGAGCCCATTTTACAATGAGATCTTGGGTGTGGTTTCCTGCAATTTGAGCCCTATTCTGGCTAGAGAGGAGACTCTCCTCAAGGGCACCCTCAGAAGCCTTCAGATCATGTATGTGGGTCTTAAGCTTGGAATTTTCCTTTCTGAGGTTCTGTTGTTCCCTCAATACTTTGTCCAGTGATGCTAGAAGCAACCAACCAAGCTCATCATTTATCTTACTCTTCCTCAAATACTCAAATGTTTTAAATACAAAGTCACTAAATTCCTTGCTCTTCACAAGACATGAGTCAGGATCACCAAATATATCTATCACATGGAGTTCTTTAAATAGTTCACAACATGACTTATTGGTACCCCCTCATTTCCAGTAAAAGTGCTCTTCTTATTACCAGGAAGGCCTTTAGTAGCACTGAAGTTGGAAAGCCAACCCCAGATAGCACCAAGCTGACTAGAGAAATCCACCCTTACAATTTTGTTTCTCTAGAACCACTTCTGGTACCAAAATCTGTATTAGACAGGGTTCTCTAGAGGAACAGAACTACTAGAATAAATTACATTAAAATGGGAATTTATTGGATTAGCTTACAGCAGTCCAAATAGCAGTTGCAAGCCTGAGAATCAAGGAACCCATTAGCTGCTCAGTCCATGTGGCTAGATGCCTCAGCAGTTCCAATGCAGCACTGAAGGCCTGGAGGCTTCCTGAGAAGCAGCTGGTTTTCAATCAATGCAGGTTTCCAGTTGATGCTGGTCTTCAGTCCAAGCTGGTCTTCCATCCATGCTGGAAGGCAGCAAGCAGCTCCAGCATCCAAGTGGAAGAAAGGGGGCTCCTTTCACCAAGAACTTCCTTATATAAAGTTCCCATCTGAGAGGGGCAGCCTGATTTGGTGGCAGGGCTTGCTCTGGGGGAAGGACTTCCTCCTTCAATTAATCCTTCCTGGAAGCAACCTTGGAGACCCACCCATAAGAGATTTCTGTAGATTACTAAAGAGATCAAGTTGACAACACCTTAACCATCACAGTTGGGGAGTTAATTGGGATTCTTTGGAAATATAAAGGTTTGGCTTAGGTAAGGTAGGAAGTATAAGAGACTGATATTGAAGACATATTTGAAACATCTTAAGCAAGAAGAAGAAGAAGAAGAAGAAGAGGAGGAGGAGGAGGAGGAAAGAGGAGGGGGAGGAGGAGAAGAAGAAGAAGGGGGAGGAGGAGGAGAAGGAGGAAGAGGAGGAGAAAAGAAACATCAGCTTTAAAATCCAAACTAAGGGTAACTACTGCCCTGTTGCTAAGGTGGCCCAAACCAAAAGCCCATACCATTTTTGGTATCTCCCTTATCTCTCTCTTTCTCTTCTTTCACCAAGATAAATTGCTGAAAATTCCAAATCCCCTGGGCTCTCAAAACTTGCAGATGGTTGTAACAAATCTCCAACAGCCCAATAGAATAATTCACCTGCCCAGCTTCCAACCAAAGAGGGGCCATTTGCCATATCCATTTTATTTTAGCCCTAATTAATAGAGGGTAAGTATGTCTGTCTTTCTAAGGTACCTTCGTTTGCAGTGGCTGGAGGCCCTGGCATGCCCATTCTCTCTCTCTCCCCCCTCTCTCTCTGTCAAATAAATAAATAAAAATAAAATATTAAAAAAAAAAGAATTCGGAAGTCAAATGTGTCATTTACAGCCAAAGGAAATCATTGTCCAATTTCTTTTGTGGCCAAACTACATTACAATACAAAATGAGGCACTTGGACTTTATATTTTCTTTTAGGCAAAGAATTTTATGATTGGTCAGGAGACAACACAGCAAGGAGGCCAGTGTAATTTTGGAAATTTGAGATGCCATAGAGGAGTGAGAAGTACCAGGGTGTCTGCCTGAGATCAAGAGTGCTTGATCTGAAGACAGAGGTCAGAGACCTTCTCCTGGAGAAGGACAGGGAGTTCAGAAGGCAAGCAAGCATTTGGAGTAGAAGCTCTGAGGGAAATCCTCCAAGTACAAGTCAAGGGAACTGGGTCTGTCTTCCTAGGTACCTTAGAAAGACAGACATACTTACTCACCCTCTATTAATTAGGGCTAAAATGAAATGGATATGGCAAATGGCCCCTCTTTGGTTGGAAGCTGGGCAGGTGAATTATTCTATTGGGCTGTTGGAGATTTGTTACAACCATCTGCAAGTTTTGAGAGTCCAGGGGAGTTGAAATTTTCAGCAATTTATCATGGTGAAAGAAGAGAAAGAGAGAGATAAGGGAGATACCAAAAATGGTATGGGCTTTTGGTTTGGGCCACCTTAGCAACAGGGCAGTAGTTGCCCTTAGTTTGGATTTTAAAGCTGACGTTTCTTTTCTCCTCCTCCTCTTCCTCCTTCTCCTCCTCCTCCCCCTTCTTCTTCTCCTTCTTCTTCTCCTTCTCCTTCTTCTTCTTTCCTGCTATCCATTAGCTATAGGCAAGGACCTCACTAGGTGCCTGTGTTTATTTTATCTAGCTATAAAGCAGTTGCTGGTTTACTGTGATTTTTCCACCTCCCCTGTATGTTTTTCTCTAGCAGGAAAGGGGAAAAGCAAGGAGACAGAAATTAGGTATCCATATGCAGAAGAAGTTAAAGAAGCCCAGTAAAGACAGGAGTTTCCTTAAGAAGGCAGGGTTTGTATTTGATTCAGTTACATGGCTCGAATTTGGTGTGAGAGGGAGAGACCCTGGCAAGTCATGGCTGGCTGACAGAACTCTGTGTAAGAGATAAGAGTTTTAGGAGGGATAGGAACAGGGGAGGGAACCTCATGTACATGTTACCATACTATTTGCTCTTTCCTTGGAGAGAGTTGTCAAGACCAATGAAATCCAAAGTACCAAATTCAGGTGAGAGCTGGCCATTGTCAAGAGAATATTGTGGCCAAATTTAATTGCAGAGTCAGAGTAATTTGGCAGGCAGGAGCTCAAGAACTTTGAGCTCCTTTAAATTAGCCTTGAAACATGCCAATGGAGTGTCTTCTGGAAGAGATAATTTAGAGCTAATTTTGGAGGAAAAGGACTAGAGTGGCCAGTCCTTCCACCAGGGATGTCTCCCAGGCTTAGAGAGGGCAAACAAAACCCAAGGATTAGGAGGGAGTGTCCCCACACTTGGAATGCTTGAGGTGTCTAGTGGAACGATACATGGGAGTCTCCTGGACTCTCTGATTATCCACAGACCAAAAAGCGAGAAACTCCTGGAGTTTCTAAAGTCTGAGGCAGGGTGTCTCCACCACAGACCAAGAGTGAATACCTTGTTCTGACGTTGTAGTCAGATGAGGGCATAGGTGCAGCAGATCACAGGGTGAGAGGCCTCTTATCTGGAGTTCAAAAGCCTGGCGGGAGAGGAAAGGGAGAAGAGATGTGACTCAGTGGATTACCCAAAGGTCTGCCAGAGACTCGGATAAGTTCTGACAGGGATTTTGGACATTCACCAGGGACTAGACCTGGCCAGAATTCTTCAGTCTCCACAGACAAGCCACTGAGCTCACACAATCTGAGGAGCAGAGTGCGAGGGAAAAGGGAAGGAGAAACCTGCCAGGTACCAGGTGCTGGGTTTACACAGAGCACCAATAAAGCTCCCTGGGCCATGAGGCTGAATGGAACTTGCACGGCTCATGTAGACAAAAGCCCCAAAAGACCAGGGGCCTCAGGACAAACTGGTGACCATTTAGTACAAAGTATTGAGCTGGGTGGGTCTGTGCTCCTGAGGAAGTGAAACACTAGCGGGGGGTAGGGAAGAGGAGAGGGAAAAAGGGGGTAGAGTGTGCAGCCCCAAAACCCCGAAGGGCTCTGATCTGAGTCATGGCACCAAATGTAAGGAAAGTGTAAGAGAAAAGTGAAAGACAACACCAGACTTGATCTCTAAAGACAGACTGTTTATTGAGAGGTACATGGGATGAAGGCTGAAGCTCTGAGTCGGGCTGGGGTTCAAATTATAAGGAAGATCCTAAGGCAAACAGACTGAATTAGCTGCAGGTCCAGAGGAAGTAGATAAGGCATCAAAGCTATTTGCTCAAATTAGGGTTTTTAGCAAAATTGTCCAGGAAGGACTGGATGTCTCAGTTCTTTATGGCCTTCTAATGTTAACGTTAGTTATTAACTCTAGTTCCTTTTATTTTCCAGGGAAGGCTAGTACCCTTAGGCAACTGTACCTATAGTTAACAGATTCATCAAATAGTTTACTTGATGTTTTGTGTGGGCATGTTCCATACAATAATTTCATCATGCACATATGACTATACATTATCTGTAATTAATATTTAAATAAATGCCACATTTTATCTGTGGCAACTGTTACATAGCAGTGTTATTTATTTTATAATTTACACAGTTGATACAACCACAAATGGGCCCACAGACCAGGCAAAAAGGCCTCAAACTGTCCCATAGAACATTGTTAAATCTGAATGCCCTGCCACAGAGATTCAATGATAATTTATCATTATCATCAAGGTTATACCAGAAGAATTAGTATGTTTTGTGTTTCTCAGGAAAGTTCTAAAGTGCAAGTAGTTCCTTAAAGTATGATAGTTTAACTGCATGGTGTAAAAGAATTATGCAAGCAGGGCTGGAGAAATAGATCAGAGGTCTGAAGACATTTGCTTATAAATGCAGCCTGCCTGGGTATGATTCCCCAGTACTCATGTAAAGCCAGACACACAAAAAATGGCACATCTGTTTGGCATTTGTTTGCAGTGACAAGACAGGTATGCGCATATGCACGCACATACACACACAGCACATCAATACCAAAAAAAAAAATTACAAAAATAATCATGCAGAAGGGCTGGAGAGATGGGTTAGTGGTAAGGCATTTGTCTGCAAAGCCTAAGGACACATGTTCAATTCTTCAGGTACCACATAAGCCAGACACACAGTGATGCAAGTGTGCAGGGTCACACATGTGTGCAAGGAGGTGCATGCTTCTGGAGGTCAATTACAGTGGCTAGAGGCCCTTAAAAATAAAGGCAATCTGATGGGCTTGCCTCAGAAAAAAAAAAAAAAAAGAATCATGCAGGAAATGCACTGTGAGGTGGATTCCTGATTTCATCTAAGACAGTTTGACCCAATAGGCCTGGAAGAGGACAAAGGTTTCTTGCTATAAGCATTCCAGTTAAATTTGATGACACATCTGTGATTCAAACCTTGGGAAACATGACTTGACCTCTCTGACCTATGAGAGCATTAAGCACAGAAAAACTCTACACATAGTACATATGCTGTAGAAATTCACTTAATGCGCATTTGCTAAACAAAACAAAATCATCTATTTCCTTTTTTCTCCTTCAAGTTCCACCGTTACCCTGAAAGACTTCCTAATGTCTTCAACTCTTCTGAGCACCACCTCTGACCTATGACTTTTTGTAGTACCAGGAGTTTATGCCATATTACATGTCATCTTAAATTGTTCCTTCTTATTTGAAGCATAATTTTGTTTTCCCAATGTGTCTGAGTTTTTATATTCATGGTTTGGAGGAAACAAGAACCATTTCCTTGTTTTTCTCTTTAATCATCATCATGACCCAGAAAGCTTTCTATTCTCTCTCCCTTTCCAATAAAATGTCATCCCTGTATTTTCCCCATTGGTAACTTAAATTTCAGAAACAATGTTCATGGTGAAAATGCACACATGCAAGTTCATTTCTTTCTGAATTGAAGCACAATGAACTATCTAAAGCACAACATACCTTTGCTGGAAATTACCCAAGGGCAGATCCTATCTCTCCACATCTTTTTTATAACTGTCTCAGTCTTACTCTCTCATACATGAAGTTAGTAAGAGTCCAGTGTCAGCTTATTCCTATACAGAGAGTGGCTGTGACTACTGCCTTATGGAAACACACTGAGCAGGAAGACAGACTTTGTCCTCTTCTTCCTCAGTTGTCGGTGCCAGCATTTTCACAATTCCTGCTTGGAAGGGCATGAGTCCAAATAAGTAGGCATAGATCCTTCTATTCTGAGGCCACCCAGGGCTTGCTTGAATGGGACAGGTTCACTGGGTTTGAGAATCAGGAAATTGCTGGATACAGGGTCAACCAGGCCACTTATGGAAAAATAGCACATATTGTTCAGACCATGAGGACTAATGTCTACAAATATCTCAGTGCTGCTTAGAGGAACAAAGACGACAAATGGCCCATTTTCCCAACCCACCCTGCCACAGGGCTTCGATGAAGTGGGAAAACTTAAGTCTGGCTTTTGTGTATAAGGAATGTTTAATAAGTGAAACAGCCTAGAGACTTCTGTGTGTTATGTCCACATCGCTAGAATTTCTCACTTATGATTTTTCTACATGGACAGGGATGGAGATTTTGAGCTTGAACTACATTTGTCACTTAACAGGCAAAGAACTGTAGGTGTCTTTGACTTCCAAAAGTTCTACAGTCAGAGTGCATTCTAGTGGATACATTATATGGACTTTCATTTATACCCAAAAGAAATGTGTATAAAAACTCAAGGAACCGATAAGAGGGATGGAAGCATTTGGGGTGAGGGAAAAGGGTGCGTATGGGGGGGGGGGGAGATATAAACAAACCCAAATCCAAAATGATTTGATACCATAGAAGTTTTCCTCCTAGATAGCAGACTAAAATATATAACCCTCAATAAAAGCATGGAGGGATCATCTGGTAAGAAGGGCCCTGGAGAGGGTGGGATGAAGCCTAACCCTAAAACATTAGGCTCTGGCTTGTAATTCCATGTATCAGAAATTGGTTACAAATCACATTGCACTATTGATTGGAGAGACCTATGAGGTCCCCAAACAAGACATCCTTCTGTCAAAGCACTTGATTACCTATGTATGGTAAAAGGGAAGCCCCTGTTGCTAAAGACACTACATGATGCTGATGTAGAACATCAAGAGATCCAGCTGAATTTGGAAGGAAACCAGTTCCCAGATGATTAGCCTGAAAGCATTACATGAGTTGCTGGATAAAAAATGGCCAATAATGTTGTGAGTAAGCAGTGGGCACTGCTATTCAAAAGCAACCAGCCTGATAAGATGTACATACCTGTGCTATAATGGCACACAGCCAAGGTGGGTAACCAGTGGTTCTCTAATTGGCTATGTGATCCACTCAGTGGAAAGGAACCCATATCTGGAATTTAGAACCCAGTCAGAATCTTATGGAGACCAAGATTATGGACTCCCAATAATCTTTATCCAAACATGAGGCTATGCTCATCAAAATTTCTCTAACAATCTTTACCTCCTTTAACCTATCTTGGTCTCACTCTCCATTGGAGAATCTGTTTTTCTTTTGCAGAAAGCAGTGAGTACCAAGAACAACTAAAATATATCAACAAGACAAGAACAGCTGTCTTCCTGGCAGGAGATGAACCACCCCTCACACAGCAGCCAGGGCTCAGGTGAAATATCAGAGGAACTGATGAGATGAACAAGAGTGTTGCTTCCATGGTGAGCCTGACAACCTGGACCAGGGAGATAGAGACACTGAGGATACTCAAAATGAACCAAAGCAGAAATCCAGAAGGTGCTCAGAGCTCAACACTAATGTATACTTAAAGCACACCCACCCCACAGGGAATTTTGTGGAAGAGGGTGAAGAAGGAATGTAAGAGCCACAGGTGGGAGGGAATATCCAGAGACATCCCCCTGCCCCCACAATGACTGTTGCTTTCACAACTCATAACTCACAACTCTATGGTGAATACCAGCAATCCCACCAAGGAGGCCCTCAATGGCAAGAAGAAGGGAAATGATGGTTTCAACACATGATGTGTCCATAAAAAGTTTCTACTTAATAAACAGAGAGGGAAAGAAATCTATTAGTGTGTGGGAGAACTAGGGTTCTGATCAGAATTCTAAAAGCCCACAGCTGACCAAATGCCTACAGGTACAGGAGTCAAGTGGATATCTACAATGCCAACTTGGGCAGTCTGAGATTTACTGGCCTGGGATGGCCTGCTGGTAAGTCACTTAGAGAGAACTTAAGCATATATCAGCCAAGGTGGCTAGCCAATAATGTACAGGATGTCTAGAGAAGGGTGAAAGGTAGAAATCCAGGGGAGGTACACCCTAGGACAAGGGAACTCAAGGAGGTGGGCAGGGAGGATTCCAAGGCATTGACACCATCCCTGCCCCCTAATTACCTTGAGATTGTCACAGTTTATTTTAGATATACTTAAACCTATAGGAACAAAGAGAAGTTTAGCTGAATAATATAACAGATGTGAAATCACCTGATCATTTAGGAGACCAGTAAATGACCCTTGGCTATCATCTATACTGATATAAAAGGACATACGCATGCCCCAAAATGAAGGCTCAGCTTTCCCATGTGTCTCACTAGGGAGACCCTGAGAGGACCCTCCAGTGTCAGCCAGGGAGTGCATCTAGCTGACCTCTTGACTCAAAGAGTTACCTGCATCTGCACTTGGTTTTCAGTGTCAAGAGGGCATGACATGCCCATAGAATTCACTCTTTTTTTCCCCTCCAACTCTCCCCCCCTCTCTCATATGCACTCTCTCACTCTCAAACTTTTCTCTCAAAGAATTAGAAATATGATTTAAAAAGCCAATGAACAAAGATGGATTTATTTACAACTTGCGTACATTTAAAAGAAGAAATGTAATTTATCTCTACTTTTTCTGAAACAGTTATAATTTCACAGAAAAGATGAACAAAGGCCTGGGGAGAGCATATGTTAACTTTGCTGTGAGATAATCAGTCTGAATTGTGTAGAATTGCTTCCTACAAGGTAAGTTTCTCCTATGGTTAACACATTCAACCTTTCTCTTCCCCAAGTATGGGATTCCTGGGACAATTTAAATTTTTTGGGATACATTGCTTCATATGTAATGAAGTGAACACAAATGTCCCTATAAAATATCTCCTCTCTATCAGGGCTAAGGTGATTTCCAGTATGATTTACATGTGATAAAAAAAATGTGGAATTATTTACAAGTATGACCATGATGACAGACCATCAATGTGGGCCTTCGACAAGGAAAGTCTGTTTCTAGAATTTGAGACTCAGGTGCCTGTAGGGTTGACTGCTGAGGCCTCCATTCTCAGCTACAGATGCTGGGCTTCTCCTTACATGGTCTTTTCTCTGTGCACATGTATGTGTCCACCCAAAGGTGTGCTTCTTATAAGGAACTAATTATATTTGATTGAAGACCACACTAAACACACATCTTGGTTTATTAAATTATTCTTCAATTGAGCTGAAATGCAGCTACACTTTGAGACATGGAAATTATCTTTCCAACACTTGATTTGGGGGGAACTTATTAATCCTATAAAATTATTCTGGCTACTATTGCAGTATAACAAAAGTAGACTTTGGAGAAGAAGCTGTTTCCCTTGTACATGAGGGAGATAGTGGCTTGGACAAGGGGGGATGTATAGTGAGTGGTGAAAGGAGCTAGATTTGGTCTATATTGTAATGATTTAATGAAAACTTGCAAATAGAACAAAAGAATAATATAAGAAAATTAAAGAGCAATTTTGTTCTTTACCAGGAAGTAGATGATTAGGGGATGAATTTTGAAACATAGTGGTCAATAATTTTATCTTAGACATGATAAGTTTCACATGGTTTATTAGCAGTTCAATGGCAAATATTGAACTGAACATCAGAGTTTATGTCACTAATACTAGCTCTGTAAAGCTATGGGCTTGGGAGTGGTCTCCAACGAAGAAAACAGAAATATAAAGAAGAAAAAGACACGGTTCTGCAGAGTATGGTATTTCTATGGAGGAATGAGGAGGAGAAAAATTTAAAGGACACATAAAATGAGGACAAAAAGAGAACCTATGAGATCCTTGGAGCCAAGTTAGGAAAATCTTAAGGAAACTTCACCATGTTGTCTGCTGCTGGGAAGCTGATGAGAGAATGAGATATGGAGAGTTGGAGCCCTGACCTTTGGACTCTGGAAGATAGAGATTGTTAATGACCTTTAGAGAATGGCTTCCAACAAGTGGTGAAAAGATAAAGAGAGGTCATGAAGTGAGAAAAGGAATTCATAGAATAAATTTGCTGTAAAACAAAACAGAAAAAGTGGACTGTGATTGTGGAAGTTATGAATTACAAAGAAGTATATAGCACATTTTACTTTTGTGGGGAAGGAGATAATGAAAGATGTTAGTAATTCCTTAAAGAACCAATCATGTTGAAGAGAGATGCATGAAAATATCAGTAAACAATAACAAAATATTAAACAGGGAAATCAACTCAATCCAATATAAGTGATGAACCTGACCTCCAGGAAGAGGAAAGATAGCTCAACCCAAGATGAAAGTGCAGGATACAAAAATGTGGACCTTTTTGCCAGGTACACCTTAATCTAGTGATTAATCTAGTGTTACTCTCATCATCTGTGTATCAGCAGAACTGCCAAAGCTCTCTAGCTCTTTTCTCATCATATAGACATGAATAGAACCACCAGAAAGCACACTATATTCTTTGCACAGAAAACAAATAGGTAGAATTGGAAATATGTTGCACAAAAATCACTTAGAAGTTTTTGACCTTCCCTTGTTATACAAAAAAGTTTACATCAGGTCTTTTGATAGACAGTAGGAGCAAGGTAGCTTTTTCATAGCCAGGGACAGAGGTACAAGGAGGACATTGATTCCAGGGATGCCAACCTAACCTGGCCAGATTAGAAAATGGCCACTCAGAAACACTTTCTTATCCTTGATCTTGAAAAGCTTTAACTGGTTTTCCTTAAACCTGCATTTCTTTGCATTCTAACATTGGCAGACCCCTTCTAAGCCTGTGTACCTTTTCGGAAAGCAAATTAACCAATCAACATCCCCACCTGCATATGAACCTTACCAGGAGACACATCCCAAATGAATGTCTCTTATGCACATG
Source organism: Dipus sagitta (assembly GCA_036346955.1). Classification (NCBI taxonomy): domain Eukaryota; kingdom Metazoa; phylum Chordata; class Mammalia; order Rodentia; family Dipodidae; genus Dipus; species Dipus sagitta. Next base: position 54,598,818 of record CM070787.1, read on the forward strand.
TCTAAGATTATAGAGAAGTCCAAATCAGGCTATTGCTGGCAACCTGGTCAGGACCCCTTCCAGCTACTCAGCTTAGAAGCTTTCTCTTTCTCCTCTTGCTTACCTTCTTCCCTAAAATAAATCTTTCATAATTTGCCATTTGTATCTACAGTTTTGAGTTCGTTGCTAAACATGGATAAGGACTTGTGTTGAAGCTCTAATCTCATTAAGAACTCAAGAATTTCACATTATTTTTATTCTTTGTCAAATGAACTTTGTTTCACTTAGTAAGATAGGCTTTGAACTCCTTGAAGAAAATAATAGAAACTTATCAGTATCTGTCTCCTATTTGAAGACTATGATGTCAAACTTCTAATAAGATAAGGATAAAATGTCTGGCTAGGGCAAAGTGTGAAATACCCCCTAAATAAAGAGGGGAAGAAGGAGAAAGTTATGAGAAATAAATGTTCATGTTTTATCTACCAAGAAACCCAGTTTTTGGGTAGGACAGATGTTTTCCTGCAAAGAGCCTATGCTTGGAGAGTAAGGGCAACGTTTGGCTACAGCTCCATCTCCATGACCCATGTGCCAATGACCTAACCTTCTCTAAGATTCCACCCCTGCAATATAAAATGCTACAAGCAAGAATCCCTCAAGAGGAAGCATTTTAAGTTAAAAACATTCTTATGTAGAAGGCTGTGTGCTTAATTAGTGAGTATCAGGTTGAATGCCTCTCTTCATGCTACAGTTAATTAAGCGTATTCACCCATCACCAAATAGGTTAATAAGTGATTTTAACTTCAGGCAGGTGCTTTCAGGATGTGCTATGAAATGCATTAATTGCAATACTGTCCCAGTTGTCCAAGAGTTCATCACATCCCAGTAGACAAGCCAGTCAATGGGTAACTATATATTCATCTTAATAATGTGCAAACACTGGAGCAGAAACTCCATCACTCATATTGTTTGCCTGTGAATAAGTGACCATAATTTTGAATATGAACAATGGCATTTGTTATAGTGGTGAACTTGCAAGGAGGGCATTTTGTTCAGAAATTCATAGCAAGATGCCCATGCAGATGATTATGACAGGAGGCCATTCTCCTTATGCAATAACTAAGAATTGCAATAACAGATGCATTTATGAAGCCATTCAATACTTGTCTAGGTATATAGCAATGTGTAAGGGAAGCAAAATCTTCTTTCAAAGATATCAGGCAGTCATGGAAAGATGAACTGTATAAATAATTAAATGCATTTCACTCACATATGTAAATATCTTGTAAAATGTAGCAAGAATAACAAAGATGGGTTTAAACAAAAGTCTATAGTTCTCCACTATAACAGCACCTGCTATAGTTAGCATCTCATTGCTGGACAAAACACCTAATCAAAATTAGCTGATGGGAGGAAAGGGTTTATTTTGGTAGTCTTGAGGATAAGTTTCACCATGGCAGGAAAGCATCATCTGGGTGGAAGTAGTCTGAATGAGCTGGCTAGCACTGGCAAACTGGGCCAACACACTTCAAGGTCTGCCACCAGAAACATACCTCCTCCAGCAAGCTTCCCCCTCCCAAACTGCCAAAGGTTGAGGACCGAGTATTCAAAACACATTAGGACATGGGGGATATTTCGTTCAAACCACATAATACCTGGCACTGGGTTGTCTGCAGGGCACATCCATCTTGGGTGTGTTTATACAGAAACTTAGCATGTCAGTCTATTTGTACATTAACTACTATTGCTACAATAATATAGCTGAGCAGATGCAAAAGAGAGCATGAGATACACAAAACAACTGTTTACTGTGTGATCCTTTTAGTCTCTTGGTCCCTTTATTCTACTGTCTAGATACATTACAACCAGGTCTTTATAACATCAATACCATTAAAGCTATGAGTAACAGGAAGCTCAACAGAAGAAAAGGTTAATTTACATACAAGAGGCTGGTAGTAGGGAGTCCTGGGATGAGTACATTAAGTAGCTAGATGTTATCATCAAGTGTATAGATCCTTTGATACCACCAGTGTGGCTTCTCTTCACTGTCCAAGATGGGCATTCCAAGTCCAGATTCTATAGGAGGTGACAATGTCAGGATGAAAAACAAAAATGAAGCACCGGAATGTGATTCTTGCTTTAATAATAAGACAAACCTCTTCTTACATCCTCCTAGTAAACCATTCCTTTTTTTGGCAGAAGTTTGGAACATGTATAGTTATAAATTATTGCTCACCAGGTTGCTAAAACATCAACATGGCCAGTCCAGTCCAGTCCAGTCCTGACCCTTTCCCTGATCCTAGAGGAGGGCCCAATGCTCCTCTGAAACAGAACATGACCACTTATATGATAAAAAATCAAAAGTCTGTTAGAATAGAACACTACATAACACCAATAGTATGTGTTATGTCTGTGGAAAGAAGTCATCACAGACATTCTTACGAAATTTTTCAAGATAAATAGCAGTGCAGTGTAAACCACACTAAAGCAGAGATTATTTTCTATCTTGCTCACTGCTGCCCTGCCAGAGGTAGGATGGCACCAATGGCTTCTTGCCATTGGTTCTTTCTTCTTGGTCAAGTATATTTATTATAGCTAAGAAGCTCCTAGTAGCCTTTGCACTGGCAGGAGAAAACACCACAAGGGAAGTTCATCAATGTTGGCCTCCCCTCTTGTGGTCTACACTTTCAAAGCTCTAAAGAGAGGCCATTGAGTTTTAAAGGAGAGCCCATTAAACTACGACAAAGGAGTAGAAGAAACAAAGCCATGTTGCCATCAGTGTTTGTCTCGGTCATCCTAGCCACCCACTGGATAAGGAATTATATGAGCAGAGGCATAGCAATGTTCTTTGTGAGGATAACTGGCAGCCCAGCTGTGAGCACGTGGAGCCATGTGAGGCAGGAGTATCATCACTGTGTCTGGAATATCCCGTAAGAAATGTTACCTTATTGTGATTGTTTCTCTTCTCATTTCCTTTATAGACAGAAGCCTACGAGATGAACAAGAGACTTCCAAACAGGGAGTTATAAAATTGGCCATTAAAAATATTGATAATCTCCATATCTATATACAATGTACTATAATCCTAATCCTTTTCCACCACATCACTTTGTATTCCACTGGATCCCTTCTTTCCAAATAGTCCTTTTCTATTTTGATGTCATCAATTATTTTGCCCTCATATTATGCAGGACTGAACTAAGATTCCCAAAAAAGTACTGTATTTGCTGCATCTACTTCCAGCAAGACTGAATGAACTGATAAAAGTTCTGTGACCACAGAGAGATGGAATATTGCAGTATCAAAGCCAAATTACCTTGGCATACCTATAGCTCTGTAATAGCCATTTATTGTCTACCTCTGTGTCTGTTGAGCAAGTGTGAGCTTTCTGAAATTTACTAACAGATCACCAGCTTCTACCAACTCAAGTGCTAAGAATGTGATCAGATAACATCTGAAACCTATGTTGGAGATTTCCCTGATTTGCTGTAACCCACCTACCTGATGGTCAGCCAATGTATTTGAAAAACACCCTGATTTATGATTTTCTTTTGTTATATAACTACAAAACCTTCATAAAATTGTTAAAACATTGGAATATGGAATTGGGGTAACCTAAATCTGTCTTCCCAGGCCATGTTCACTCATATTTGGCTACAGAATAAACTATTTCTTGTCCCCTTTGAGGCAAGAGCTATGTTTTTTTTGTGTCAAAACACATTTTGTGCAGGTAGTGAGAGCCACTGTGAGGTCATGAATGCAACCACCACTTTGTATCTGGAAGACAACATTCCAAAGTACTCCACCCTTCCTTTGGCTATTTCAGGACAATGGACCACTTTGAACAAGTATTTCCTTTGGCCAGCTAAGACTGCACCAATTTGTGCAGGTTGTGCAGATTTAAATAACTCAACACACATGTTCAAAGTGTGTGAAACATAAAAGTGGATTGGGGATAGAGGGATAAACAATGCCAAACCTCTGCTTTAAGCAGGGAGAACAGCATGAAGGAAAGGTGCTTTAGGGAGGAGTTTCTGGGAAAGGTTGCCACAGAAAGCTTGGGAAGCTGCCAAAGTAAAGTATTGGGAGAGTGAGTCATGCGGGTGGAACCTGAGGGAGTGTGGGCATGCTGGAGTCTTGGCACAATTCCATCAGATACCCAGAGCCTATATTCAGAGTCAGGAGATTCAATACTGAGGCCCTGACTGAGACCATGTAATTTAATTCACTCAGTTATTTGTAAGTCACCTCTGAGGTGGAGAGACATTCAAACAGCCTGAGTCTTTTTGATATTTCTCTCTCTCTCTTTCTCTCTCTCTCTCTGATACTTCTGAGGTACTAAAAATAAAGCGAACAATGATCCTAAGTATTATCCCTATTAAAGACCCATGTTAAAAAAGAAAATAACACTATAATAGCGATCTAATCATGAAGTTTAAAAAATAATTAGGTCACTATAGCAGGAGAAGTCAGAGCATAGCTTCATATTTTTATAAGGAATATTGATACAGGATTTTGGCAATAAGATAGGGCCTGTGAACCCAACTTTGGGTCCTTGTCTATTGTAATAAAGAGTAGATAAAACAGACTCTGAGAAGGGTAAATTATGAATTATTGAATTTATTTAGGAAGAAATTATGAATTTTGAGGTTTAAAAAGACTCAGGCCTGAAGTGAATTATTCTCCTTGCCTGAAGAGGGAGAGAGATCTCTGGGGGTAAAAGAGCTCTGGCGGAGGCCCATACACTCACACATGAGAGGAAAAGTATAAGAACCAAAAGAACCCCTTCAAATAAAACAGCACAGTGGTTTATAAAATAGTAAAGGACTCAAGAGATCAGAGATCATGCATGTAACAGAGCAAGGGAGTACCAAAGAAGGGAAGGGAAATTCAGACACCTGGCATGTAAGCAGCCAAGAGAGCCAAGGGAGTTATTACACATGTGACAGGCACAGAGCTTACAGGAAAGTCATACATAAAACAAAGTAAAAAAAGATATCTGGGAAAAAATATATATATATAAGAAGCAAACAAAATAAAAGTACCCAGGCAAGTAAAATGAATCCTCTGGAAGAGAGAGAAAACTTATACTCTGGTATTCAGGTCAATGACCCACAGGCCAGCCAGGCTGCCAAAATGGAAGAGAGAGAGAGAGAGAAATTCCTTGTCTCCCCCCTCCCAGGGAAAGACCTGATAGGTCAGTGGATTCAGTGGACTGACCCAAAGGTTAAATCACCTAGGTGTGCTATATGGGGGAATCAGTAGGAAGTACTATATCCATCATGGGTGAGACTAGATCAACTGCAAGGTCTAGTCCTGTCAGGCAGGTGGGGTGGTACTGTGATCCCTATTTGGGCCTTTGTTCCTTAGAAAACTGTATCTTACTCCCATTTCTCCCTGAATATTGTTTTCCCAAGTCTGTAACCTTCTGTGCTATTGTGTACTTACTTTTTCTTGGTGCTTGTAAAAGTCTAAAATAGAAGGACATTGAATACTCTAATAATCAACCCTAACCAAATGTTAAAGGAATATAAATAATTCTTACCATTCACTGTTTTGTTAATTGTATTGAAGGCAAAGCAATCTAAGACTCAATTTCTATATTTGCAAAGAAAAAAGGTAGGAGAAAAGTATCCACCCAAATGGACCCAGAGATTAGAAGTGCTAGTTTAGTAATTGGAGAAAAATCTGCTCAAAGCAAAGGAGAGGACAGGCTGACAGTGGAAATAAGAGAAAAAGAGAGGTAGAACACTTCACTGTACAGAGTTCTAGAATCCAGTGACTTGGGAGGTACCTCACAGATGAGATAGCAGACCTTTGAAACAGAGACTGAATAAGTCCAGGTGGCCTCCTAAGATTGGCATGTTACAGAGTACTGTGGACTCATTGCTTTTCCAGAACTGCCTATTAGCAGAGTTAGCCAGGTCTTCCTTCAGCTCAACAATGCCCTGCTATGTATCAGTGTTTTTCTCCCCAGAGCCAGGACTGATTAGCAGTATGATCATCCTTGGCCTTCAGAGATGAAGAAGTACTCACAGAGCTGTATTTGTCCAATGAATACTGTTAGCACTCCACAAAAATAGGAGAGGGATTTGGAAGGAACCTTTGTTTCTTATAACAAGCAACTAAATGTATGAGCTACAAATGAGACAACTCCCTTGGTACTGAGCTCTCTCTAAGAAACTGAAGAGTTTGGAATATGACTTCTGTTAATGAGGGTTCAAGCACCTTGTGTTCCTTCTCCCTTGTGGTCACATAGAACCAATGTTCAATGTCAGCTTGGGTCCTGGGGAACAAGATGAGCACAAGACAGTGTTCTTAGCCAGTTTTCCAGATACCCAGAACCAGACTCCTCTTTATCCTGGTCAGTCTAACAAGTAAATCTGCTGTTTCCCTTGTGAGCACAACATGATTCCTGATAAAGACATCATGCTGCTTGACACTGAGATGCTTCTCAGGGTTGAGAAGAAAGCTATTCATTAGCCTTTTAAGTATCACTTAGTTCCTGCCTTCAGTTTCATTTTCTTCTTCTCCTTTTCAAACAGTCCTTATTAGATGTCCTTCCAAGCACATGCACATTTAGAGGTTTGTGCCACAGCTCTGCAGTTGGACACCTTCCTTCCCAGCACTGAAAAACCAGAAAGAAAAGGAAATATACATTTTGATTATTTTATTTATATCTCTTGCATCCCCTATTTCTGTCATTGTCACCACTAACAATGAAAGTGATGATAGATTCGGCACTAAATAACATTTTACAACATACATTTTTGAGGAAAGGCATGATTCTGTCTTTGTAGCTTTTTTTACAAACTCATTGATTTTGGTCAGTAATTTGTAAATCTGGCTTACATGGGACATGGAGAGTCAAACATGGGTCCTTAGGCTTCACAGACAAGCAACTCACCTGTAAGTCATCTCTCCAGCCCATCTATGGGCTTTAAAAACAAATATAACACAAAATTTTCCTTTGCACTTGTATTCTCAGGCCATAGTTGGACCTGTCACTTCACTTTGACAGCACTTGCATCTGTCAAATAAAGTATGCTTTTCTCAAGATCAAATGATAATTCAGTGTGACTAAATGACTTGAGAAATGCAGACCCAAGCCTTCAAATTATCTGCTCATTCATGTAAACCCTAAGTAGTGGAGACAGGAAGGCTGCTAACAGGATGGAGGAAAGCAATACTCATGTTGTATCTACTCATTCGGTAGGAAACATTCAATCACTTTTCTTTTTGAAAAAGGTAGATAAAGCAAAACAGGGTGTGGTGATGTATACTTTTACTCCCAGCACTTAGGAGGAGGCAGAGGTAGGAGAATTGCCATGAGTTCAAGTCCAGTCTAGGGCAAGAGAGAGAGTTCCAGGTCGCCCTGGGCTAGAGTGAGACCTACCTTGAAAAAAAATGTAACAGGAAAACTGCCATATGCATGCCCTTCTGGATAGTGCAGAATAATCACACATCATATTGAAACCTGGTATAACATAATTCAGAGTCTAAGGTCAATGTGAATTAAACAGTTAACACTGTCATCATCATTTGTGTGTGTTTTCTCATTTAGGCCATGAGTTTCTTAAGGGGATGTGTTGCCTTTTTAACTTCTGTGCCCCAGTATCAATAAGTTGACTGAAGCAGAGAATTGTTTTACAAAGAAGCACAAGTTTGAATGAACCTACAGGGAAAACTCAGTAAGACTCTATTCTTTTCTAATATCAAGGACAGTATGGAACCAATTTTGATACTGTGCTAGAGAAAAAGACAAAAGCATTGTAATCCATACATAAATATTTTTTTTTTGTTTTTTTGAGGTGGGGTCCCACTCCAGCTCAGGCTGACCTGGAATTCACTCTGTAGTCTCAGGCTGGCCTTGAACTCACAGTGATCCTCCTACCTCTGCCTCCTGAGTGCTGGGATTAAAGGCGTGTGCCACCACACCGGCTCCATACCTAAATTTTAATACCCCACTAAGCTCAGTGTTTGTCCAAGTTGTTTTAAATATCAGCTAACAGCCTTAGTTTCCTCATTTTTATTTTTAAAATATTTAATTTATTTCTTTGAGAGAGAGAGAGAGAGAGAGTCAGATATATACATACATTATATTTATGGAGAGAGAGAGAGAAAGAATGGACACACAAGGGCTCCAGCCACTGCAAACAAACTCCAGAAGCATGTGCCACTGTGTGCATCTGGTTTTATGTGGGTACTGAGGAACTGAACCTGGGTCCTTTGGCTTTGCAGGCAAGTGCCTTAATTGATAAGTCATCTCTCTGGTCCAGTTTTCTTATTTTTCAAATGAGGATAATAACAGCAGCCTCAAAGAATTTTAGTAGAGGTTGGAAACACTCTTTGTCCCTATTATGAAAATCTACTACAATAGAATCACCCTAAGTCTTTTCCAAATTCATTCTGTAAATAATATTATTTTGATTTCCTACTCAGTCTGTAAAATGAGATCTTAGAGAAGTCATCAATGTCCTTTGAGCTTCTGCTTCTTCTGCTATTTTATAAGGGGAAAAAATGTTCAAAAGAAGGAATTGGAATGTATGACTTCAACTACTTTATCCAACCCTAAACATTATGCATACATACATATTACATATGGAAATGACTTCGCATAATAAAATGAGGCAAAGGTAGGTATAAGTCATGGATAGATTTGAGGCTAGGAGAGCTGGGATATAAAAGTCTATTCTGCATAGTGGCGTATGGATACATGATGAATTTATCTCTGCTACCTCACACAAAATACACAGAATAGAAAAAGGAATAGGTGAGATGTTTTCATCCCCTGCCTTGAGTGTGGCCCACATCAATTCTGTCACATTCCATGACAGTGAATTTAGGGTTACTTATCCTCTTAACACACCAAAATGCAAATATACAGATTCAGATTGGCAGGACCATAGTCATCTGGAATGTTATCTAAGATCATTGCCCCAGAGGGGCTTGTCCCTTACTAATTTCCCAGCAAACTGTAGAGATACAAAGCTATTAGAATGATATTGGGACTTCCTAATGGAATCTTGGTGCCGGGAATGGGTTTACTCCTTTTAAAGAAAAATGACCCCTCCACTCTTGGTAGGCCCCTTCCTCCTCTCATGTCCCTTTTAGCTTTCATGACACTCTTATCTCCTTCTCCACCCTTGAGATCTCGTCCTCTTCTCCATATATGGGTGAGTGAGTGTGTGTGTGTGTGTGTGTGTGTGTGTGTGTGTGTTTCTTTCTTTTCTCTTTTTAGTTTTCAAGGTAGGGTCTTCCTCTAGCCCAAGTTGACCTGGAATTCTCAGGCTGGCCTAGAACTCACAGTGAACCTCATATCTGGCCTCCTGAGTGCTGGGATTAAAGGCATGTGCCACAATGCCCAGCCCATATTTGTCTTTCTGAGTCTAGCTTATCTTGTTTAATATCATGATCTCAACTTCCACCCATTTTCCTATGAGTGTCACAATGCCATTCTTCTTTACATCTGGACAAAATCTATATGTACCATATGTAGACATCTAGGATGGTTCCATATATTGGATATGAGTGGTGTAGCAATAAACATGTCTGTGAAAATATCTGTAAAGTATGAGTATTCAGATTTTGAATCTGTCAGGTATATACACAGTAATAGTATGCCTGGATCATATTGTAGTCCTATGTTTAGTTTAGTTTAGTTTAGCTTAGTTTAGTTTAGTTTAGTTTTTTGTTTTGTTTTGTTTTTTGAGGAGCCTCCATATTGATTTGTCTGACTCTTCAACAATAGTTTAAACTAAGCCAGGTTCACTCTGGTTTAAATGAAATCACTTCCATCCTGACACTTTCTTTTAAACTAAATTATGAGAATATATTTGATATTGTCTTGGCCAGTCCATATTCTTTCATGAAGGCCCCAGTAAGTCACTATCTGCAATGCTGTATCTCTCCTCCCTTTTCTTCTACCTGCCCATACCTTATGCAGGGATATATATATATATATATATATATATATATATATATATATATATATAAATGTGAACAAACAGAAAGTCAAAGCTGGAAGGACCATAAAGAAAAAAAAAACTGAGTCCCCCAATAAGAATGAATACTATCAGAAGACATATGAAAGCAAGAGTTGGTGAGGTAGTGGAGAAAAGTAGACCTTTAAAAACTTTTCATGGCAATGGAAATTAGCACAGCCATTGAGGAGATCCTTAAGAAAATTAATTAGAAGTACCATATGATTGAACAGTCACTTGGTTTAAGTCCACATGATATTAAATTAGTGTGTCAATGTACCCACACTTCAATGTTTATTGCAGCAGTATTACCAATACCTAAGATGTAAAAAAATATATTCATCAACTAATAAATCAACAAAGAAAATGCGATATTCATATACACTCAAATACTGTCCAGTCAAGAAAAATAATGAAATCCTGTTATTTGGAACATTATAGATGTAATGGAAGACCAATATGTTAAATGAAATAAACCAGGCACAGAAAGAAAACTACTTCATGATCTGACTCATATGTAGAACACAAAGCAAGTGGTTTCATATAAGTTGAGAGTAGTAGCATGGTGGTTATCAGAGGCTAAAGAAAGTAGAGTGGAAAAAGAGATAAGAAAAGGTTAATGAATGTCTACTAAGATACAGTTAAATAAAATGTTATTGAGGGCTATTTCAGAGTACAGCAACTACAGATAATAAATTCATTAAATAACTCAAAAACCTTGAGGAATAGATATCAAATGTTTTCACTCTTAAGTGATTAATGCTTGTGAAGATAGATCTATTTAACTTGATTTAAGCATGATTCAACTAACATGTAAAAGTATTGCCTTGCCATTATGTACAAGTTCATGCTTTTTATATACCAACTAAACTTTTCAACTTAAAATATTATTTCAGACATGTTTTAAAAGAATCTCTGAGTTTCAACTGTCTATACTAAAGAAGTAGACACTAGGAACAGCAAGCACATTTCCCCATGATGGCACAAGAAGTATGTTTCAAAATGCAGCACTGAATGTCTCCACAATAATTCTAAGCATGTTTTTGAAGGATTTGGGTATTTTTACACTTACTATTTCAAAACAATTAAAATTTGTGTCAATATTTGCACAAATCACATGATCATATGCCACTTCGCAATGCTTCATTTCTAATATGGAAAAGAAACACAAGTAATATAGGAAAGGAATAAGGATTTCAAAATATAATGAGTTGGAAAATAACTTAAATATAAGCACCTCTCCTCACTGTGAGAAATATAAATGGGAAAGGCCAAAATTAATAAAAATGTAATGGATGAGGCTGGGGAGATGGTGCAGCAGTTAAAGACATGTGTTTGCCAAGCTTGTCAGCCTAGCCCAGGTTCAATTCCACAATACCTACATAAAGCCTAATGCACAAAGTGGCACCTGCATCTGGAGTTTGCCTGCAGTGATAAGAGGTTCAGGTGTATTCCTTCCTTCCTTCCTTCCTTCTTCCTTCTTTCTTTCTTTTTTTGTTCTTTCTTTCTTTCTTCTTTCTCTCTCCCTCAAATAAATAAATAATAATAAATAGATTTTTTAAGACAGAAAAATTCAGTGGTGTTAGATTTAGTTCAAATTCCTGAAAATCAAAAGAAGACAAGACTTAAATGACTTACCTGTTATTTGGCAAGCTATGATGCTTTAAGAAAGAGAACAATGTGATCCAGTACTGACAATTGTGTGAGGCAATAAACTCCCCAGTATATGGTGGAGAGAGGTATCAAAGCAATAAACACCCCAGTGTATGGAGGAGAGAGGTATCAAAAACTTTTTTTTCAGTTTTTCTTTTTTTCTTAACATTTCCATTTCTAGAATGGAACTCATAATAGCTAAATAATATACAACTATGAAACTGTTGAATCTGTATGTTCATAATCTATACCATTACACACATAAATATACACATGGAAAAATTACTCAGTGTCACATGAGCATGAGCAAGTATATCTGTGACATTTTGGGCTGGTCTACAGGTAAAGCAGAGAAGACTCTGCTAAAGAGTGAGCCCTAAAATGACAGTGAGAATGAAGAGTGATATGCCATATTCAAAAGAGGTTCCTGGACCAAGTAGATGGTTCAATGGGTAAAAGCACTTGCCTTGAAAGCATGAGGACCTGAGTTTTATTCCCAGCATTCATGTGAAAATCCAGGCATGGCCACACATGCTTGCTGCCCCAGTGCTGACAGGAGCAGAGACAAGAAGTTTGCTAGGTACCCTGGCCAGACAGTCTGACTGAAATATAACAGCTTCAGGTTCAGTAAAAGACTCTGTCTCCAGAAAATAAAGTGGAAGAATGATAGAAGACAATATCTTATATTCCCTCTGGCCTTTACATGTGCGTGTGTGCACGTGCACGCACGCACAGACCCACGCACACCCCCCAAAAACATATTGGAGTTAATTGTATATCACATATAACTACATTGTAAATGTCTTAAAAATTAAAACTACTGGGGCTGGAGAGATGGCTTAGTGGTTGAGATGCATACCTGTGAAGACTAAGGACCCAAGTTTGATTTGCCAGGTCCCATGTAAGCACGTGGTGGCACATGCATCTAGAGTTTATTTGCAGTGGCTACAAGCCCTAGCATGCCCATTCTCTCTCTCTCTCTCTCTCTCTCTCTCTCTCTGTCTCTCTTTTTCTCTTTCTCTTTCTCTCTCTCTCCCTCTGTCTCCTTCCCTCAATCCCTTCTTCTCTCTGTCTCAAATAAATGAATTAAATTAAATTAAAATTATTCTGGGATTTATAGAGGCAGTACCTGCCCTGATTTGATTTAGTGAACATTAAAGTGAGAAAAAAACTTTAAAATAAATACTTCATTAAAACTTGCTTTAAGAGAGAGAGAGACAGGGAGAGGGGAAGTGAGGGAGGGAAGATGTAGGAGACTAAGGTTAGTCTTAATCTTACCCTCTCCAGTGTCTTGTGGTTCAGGTGTTCCCTGTAAGGGCCTGGTGAAGGATCAGCCATTTGGTCTATCTTTTAGTAAGTAGAAGATTATGTAACTCCCAGAACCAGCATGGGGCTATCATCCACAATGAGCTTTTGATCAGAGAGACCTACAGGTTTCCTAAAAGACAGACAGATTTCTGTCAGAGTACTTGATGACCCACCAAAGGTTAGTGGTAAGACCCTACTGCTGAAGATACCTTATGTGATTGACATGCAAATTAGAATGGCATGGCTGGAAGTTGGATGAGAGTCAGTCCCCAGACAGTCAGCGCATCTAGTGCCAGAAGGTGCTACATGGGCGACTGGGGGAAATTGACCAATATCTATTGAAGCAATGCATGGTCTAACCTACTTAGCAGCAAATAACTTATTGTGATGCCCACACAAGTGCAGTGGTGGCACACAGCCATGGTGGGGAACCAACGGCTCTCAATTTGGCTAACTGATCCCCTCACTGGTATGGGACCCATAGCTGGAGCTGGGAAACAAGTCAGAACCATATCCAAACATAAGCTCACTCCCCAGTATCAACCTACTATCAATTGTGGGCTACAAGAGGGCCTACACCTATTAAATTCTCTATAAAAAAATAAAAGAAAGGGTTATCTCATTTGTCCTGGTGCTAACTTACTCTCCGTTGGAGAATCTGCTTCTCTTTTTCAGATAGATGTAGACCCTAAGGAGAGAGCCACCCCATCATACCTCAAAAGGGCTCCGGCTGAAACTAAGAAAACTTCGAGAAACAAGCAAGGGGGCTGTTTTTCCTGATGAACCGGACACCAGCACAAGGGGGAAGGAGATCAGCATAGAGAAAAATCAACTCCTACCAAATCAGAGAGCCAGAGCCTCAGAGGCCCTCAACACCTCATCACTGAAGCAGACCAAAAATGAACCCAACATGGCTCAGGGAAATTTTGCGGAAGAGGGGGCGGAAAGAATGTCAGAGTCACATGTTGGGTCATGATATGCAGAGACATTTAGCTTACCCATAACTGTGGGCTAACTCCACAATGCACGACCCGCATACCTCAACAAGGAGGGGCCAAGGGGAGGGGGTAGGTCACGGATGAGCCTAATAATGGTACCAAACTGACTGTATTTGCTGAATACAGAACTGACTAATAAAAAAAAAGGAAAATAAAAATAAAAAAAAAAACTTGCTTTAAAGAAAATGTTGTGAAGTAATGGAGAAAGTAGTATATTGGATTAAAGCAGGGAAAAATGGCAGAGCTTTCATTTCTTCATCTAAAGCATTGGAATTTCAGTATGGATATGGGTGTGGTCCATGAGACCCCACAACACCCAGAGTAGCTAGTCAAATCTAATGTTTGCTGGGAGAGGAGTGTTATGTCATTCAGTGGTAGTCAGTGGTGGGTTGCCCATTCTCCACTTAATTACCTCCTCCCACCCATGATGATGGAAATTAGCCTAATTTAACAAACTGAGTAAAAGAAAAACCTGGGTAAATAAGCTCAGTGGGACAGAAACAAGTCATGAAAGTAGGACAGGTATTAAAGGGAAGAAGGGTATTAGTGGAAGGGGGAGTGGAATGAGAGAGAGCAGTTGGGGTAGCAGGATCAAAATACATACCTATATAAAAGTGTCAAAACACAAATTTCCCTGAGCCCTGTTGGGTTCATTTTAGGTCTGCTTCAGTAATGAGGTCTTGGGAACCTCTGTGTCTCTGAATATCTGATTTTGTAGGCATTGAATGTTCTCTGTGTCAATTTCCTTCACCCTTGTGCTGGCACCAGGCTCACTAGGAAAATAGCACACTTGCTTGTTTCCCCAATTATTCTTAGTTTCAGCTGGAGCCCTTTTGAGGTATGAGGGGGTGGTTCTCTCTTAGGATCTGCATCTATGTGTGAAATTTGTGGAAGAGGGGCGGAAAGAATGTCAGAGCCACACATTTGGTCAGGTTACACAGAGACATTTCCTCCTACCCATAACTGAGGGCTAACCCCACAATGCATGACCCATATACCACAGCAAGAAGGGCCCAGGCGGAGGGGTTGGACAGGGAGAAGGCTAACAATGGTACTAATTTGACTGTATTCACTGAGTCCAAAACTAATTGAAAATAAATAAATAAATAAATAAAGCTTTGAAAAGTGTCAAAACACAATGAAAAAAATAAATAAAGCTAGTAATTTCTGATGATATTTGATGTAAAGAAACTTTTATGTCTTGTAAAACAATGCGTAGTTTTATTTAAAATTTTAAAATTATTTACTTTGTATACTACTTGAGACACAAAGAGGAAGACAAAGAGATTGAGAATGGTTGCACCAGGACTTCCTGTCAGTGCAAACTAATTCCAAGCTTTTGTGCCACTTAGAGCATCTGACTTTACATGAGCACTGGGGAATTGAACAGGGGCTGTTAGCAATCTCCTTTATCTGCAGAGCCATTTCCCTGGCTCTTAAAGTGCCTTTTATCAAGTTATATAGAAAAAAATTACTTAATATTAAAGTTCTGTCTGAGATTGGCAGTAGATATAGTGAAATTATGAGGCAAGATGTGTAACCAGGAGTTCCCCCAGGACCCTCCCAATTTCCTGGTCCCATCCCAGTAGGTCCCCCCGCAGCTGGCTTGGGGCTCCTTGGACCTTGTGAGCTTCATGCAAAAGCAAGCCCCTTGTTCTGCCTTCCTGATTGAAGTGTCCCTGGGTACCCAATTCCAGGACACCCTGTGCTGGAGCGCACTTGGCAGGTACCAAGTGAAAAGACCAGATACCTGTACCCTAGGCTTCTTCCAGTTTCCTGGTTCCTGTAGGTCTCTCTGAGCCTGGCTTGGAGAGGCCTGGTCCCTGTGTGGGAGTTGTGAGAACAGGCCTTTTGCTCTGGCATCCTGACTGGGCCCTGGATACCAACATCCCTATTCCCCTGAGACAGAGGGCCATTGTAGGAGCAGGCCTCATGCCTCTGGCTCTCCAGCTTCCTGGTGCTTGGTTCCTCAACCCATGATTCCCAGGTGCTGAAGATTATGTGCAAGAGGAATGAGTAGGCCAGAGTTCCCAGTTTCCCAGGTACCTTTGATGTTCTTGCAATCTCCACAATCTGTGCATGTGTGGTTATAATCCCATTGTACACCAGTATAGCCATCAGGCTCACATTTAAAACAGAACACCCTTTGAAGATCCTACAAGGACAAACTGTGTTTCCTCCTCAATAGAATAAAGTATCTCCCCAAGATAGGTGAACTACAATGCAAAAAAGCCAACAAAAGTAAAACAACTAAGAGATATCCATCAAGTATTCCTAGTCCCACAATGAAACCTCCAATAAAATCATAGAGAAATCAACAAAAGTTCAGTTCCAAAATGAAAATACAACAACCAATGAGACCCTGATCAAAAAAATTGTTTAATGGGAAGCAAACCACACACACACACAAAAAAAATCAACAATCAGATCAATGAAATTGAATAGAATTGTTTCTTGGAGTATTCAGCTCTTTAAAATTTTTGTTTTTATTGACAACTTCTATCCTTACAGACAATGAATCATGATATTTACCTCCCTTTCCCCACTTTCCTCTTCACAACTCTGGTCTCCCTCATATCCCCTCCCTCTCTGCATTAGTCTCTCTTTTAATTTGATGTCATCATCTTTTTCTCCTATTATGAGGCTCTTGTGTAGGTAATGCTAGACACTGCGAGTTCATGGATATTGAGGCCAATTTCTGTCTGGACAGTTGCATTGTAAGGACTGGTACCCTTCCTTTGGCTCTACATTCTTTCCGCCACATCTTCTGCAATGGATCCTGAGCTTTGGAGGGTGTGATAGAGATGTTTCAGTGCTGGACACTCCTCCATCCCTTCTTCTGAGCACTATGTTGCCTTTTGGGCCATCCCAGTGGTCATTACCATCTGAAAAGAGAAGCTTCTAGCCAACACGTGCACCCCCTTGTGCATCAGGCTTGCATGCATCCTGGGGATTCGAACTCAGGTCCTTTGGCTTCAGAGTCAAATGGCTGTAACCACTAAGCCCTTTCCCAGTTTCCTAACCAGAAGTGAGAGTAGCAATAACATATGAATATGAACATTAAATGTAGTGCTTTCAGGAAAGTTTGGTAAGAATAATACATACATTTATCCAGACAAGAGTAGGCATTATACCCCTAAGGCTCATGATCTCCCCTACCATAGGCTTTTGATTAGTTTTTCAGTAGAAGGCATGTATTCCATCCCATACAGTGGGTCTTCAGTCCAGTTAGAAACCAGTTGGTTTCCCCCAGAGCAGACATGCCATGATTTCGCCCCTTCAGTCATTTGGCCTGTCTGGCCAAACTTCAGGCTACCAGTGTCCACTGTTTTCACTGCTGATGACTTCTGTCTCCCATAGGGCTGCATATAGTGCAGCTTTTTCCAGCTTTCCATTGGCTGGGCTGTAGGAAGAAGGTTTTCTGCTCAGCAGCAGCTTGATTTCTCAGTGACTTTGCTGCTCAGGCATGTGAAGTCTTCAGCAATAAGGTCTTACCATGTGTTTCTCAAGGGTAAGCAAGAGCCTTGGAAATAGCCTGTAACATTTTGGAGGCAACAGGAACCTCCATGGACAATAATTCACAGGAAGGTATCCCATCCTGAGCACTGAAAAAATTTCTAGTAACAATCTATGGCTTTTGGATGTGCCATTATTCAAAAAGTAGGTTTTCACATGTCTTATTCAGAGTATCTTGAATTTTGACTTACCCTCTCCACACCCCACCCTTCTTCTATACAACCTCTTCCCCTGGCCTCACATAGGCCTTTACGCTCCCTGTAATCTGTTATTCCACTTACCTATATACCATACCATCCCCTTAAGTCCTTTCCTCTCCTTCCACCTTATAGACTTTTTCTAGCTTTCTGGCCTCTGCTACTGATATTTGGCTCCAGCTCACACACAAGTCCATACATTTATAGCTAGGATCCACATATGAGAGAGAACAAGCAACATTTGGCTATCTGGGCCTGGATTATGTCACTTAGATCCATCCATTTCCCTGCAAATTTCATAATTTCATTTTTCTATACTGCTGAATAGAACTCCATCATGTAAATGTACCACATCTTTACATTCATCTGCGGAGGGACATCTGGGCTGGTTCCATTTCCCTGCTATTATGAACACAGCAGCAATAAACATGGTTGTGCAAGTATCTCTAAGAAGAGCCATTAGCATGTATGCCTAGGAGTGCTATAGCTGGATCATATGGTAAGTCTATTTTTAGCTGTCTCAAGAACCTCTACATTGATTTCCACAATGGCTGTACCAGACTACATTCCCACCAACAGTGTAGAAGTGTTCTCCTTTTTCTGCATCTTGCCAACATTTATTGTAATTTGTTTTCTTGGAGGTAGCCATTCTTACAGGAGTGAGATGGAATCTCAAAGTAGTTTTGATTTGTATTTCCCTGATGGCTAAGGATGTAGAATACTTTTGTAGATGTTTGTATGCCATCTGTTTTTCTTCTGGTGAGAATTCTCTATTTAGTTCCACAGCCCATTTTTTTTATGGGTTGTTTGATTTCTTGTTGTTCTGTTTTTTCAGTTCTTTGTATGTTCTGGACATTAATCCTCTGTCAGATGTGTACCTGTCAAAGATTTTCTCCCATTCTGTAGGTTGTCTCTTTGTTCTATTCACAGTGTCCTTTGTTTTACAAAAGCTTTGTAATTTCATGAGATCCCAGTAGTTGATTAGTGGTTTTATTTCCTGAGCAATTGGGGTTATATTCAGGAAGTCATTACCTATTACAAAATGTTGAAGGGGTTCCCTACCTTTTCCTCTAGCAATTTCAGAGTTTCAGGTCTGATAGTAAGGTCCCAATCGACTTGGACATGATTCTTGTGCATGGAGAAAGACAAGGATCTATTTTCATCTTTCTACGTATAGATATCCAGTTTTCCCAGCACCACTTATTGAAAAGGGTGTCTTTTCTCCAATGAAAGTTTTTGGCATTTTTGTCAAAAATCAGTGGTTATAGCGGCCTGGATTGATGCCTCAGCCCTCTATACTGTTCTATTGATCTACATGTCTATCTTTGTGCCAATTCCATGCTGTTTTTGTTACTATGGCTTTGTAATATAGTTTAAAATCAGGTATGGTGATACCACCAGTCTTATTTTTGTTGCTCAAAATTGTTTGGCTATTCAATGCTTTTTGTGCTTCCAAATGAATTTTAGGATTTTTTTCAATTTCTGTGAAGAATACCATTGGAATTTTAAAGGGCATCGCATTAAATGTGTAGATGAGCATTTAGCTTTTGACAGTAGACTTAACTTGATTGAATAAAGTTTGAACTCTCAAAAGAGATATGAATAAATTGAAGGTGAGCCAAAAATTGAAATATCTCAATAACTGATTGCTTAACCTTAATGAAGATTTGATCTAATGTAAGAATGCTTCTAGGGAGCACCAAAAAAATCAGAACCTGAACTGAAATCATCCATGAAAAAAGAGATGGACTTGATGGAAAATAACACAACAGGAAACAAAAATAAAGTAGAGCTTATAAAATCCTCTCTAGAACCCCACATTAATAGAGTTACTCATGTGGAAGACAGAACCACTGACCTAGAAGACAAGACAGAAGAAATTGATTGGCAGGCCAAAAGTTTTACTAGGTTAAAAAATTCAAGGGAACAGAATATGAGGGAGCTGTGGGATATGCAAAGATGACCTAAGATCTGGAGCATGGGTATGCCAGTAGGCATGGAAATCCAGGCCAGAGACCTAGAGAATATATTCAATAAAATTATTGAAGAATCTTTTCCAAATCTCTCAAAATAGAGGCCCATCCAAATACAAGAAGCCCACAGAATACCAAACAGACAAGACCAAAGAAGAAACTCTAGGGAGTTTAGAAGGCACATTATAGTTAAAACTGTTAACAAAGAAATTAAAAAGAGAGTGCTAAAAGCAGAAAGAGAGAAACAACTCACTACATGTAAAGGCAATGCCATCAGAATTTTGTAAGTTTTCTGGAATGGAACACTTCAAAATGTGAAAAACTGGCATCCAACCCAAGCTACTCTACCTCACAAAAGGATCCTTCATAATAGATGGTGAAAGAAAAACTTTCCATGATAAAAGTCAACTCTATGATTATATGAACACAAAGCCAAACCTACAGGGAATAGTTGAGGGAATACTCTGCATAAGAGTCACAATTTCGATGCCAACAAGAAGATTGCAGTAGCAAAATTAGATCAGGCTCAAAAGAAAGGACAAAATACAAGAAAGTACTGAACCCCATAAAGCACCTCATTATGTTAGGGATTAATTTGAACCTCACAGTAATAATATTAAATATTAATGGTCTTAACTGATCAAAAGACACAGATTATCACGATCGATCAAAAACATGGACCCTTCTATCTGCTGCCTTCAATAAACCTACCTCACCACTAAAGATAGACACCTCCTAAAGGTGAAAGGATGGAAAATGATATTTCAAGCAAATGGAAATAAAAATGCAGGTGTTGCTACATTAGCATCTAATAAAATGGACTTCTAAACAAAAGTAATAAAAAATGATGAAGAAGTCCACTTCTTACTCATCAAGGGAATAATTCAACATGAGCACATCACAGTCATAAGTGTAAATGTGCCAAACACAGGTACATCACAGTTTATAAAACAAAACATACTTGACAAAAATAAAAAGAAATAAACATCAACACCATCATAGTCAGAGACTTCAATACTCCACTACCATCAATAGACATATTCAAGCAGAAAATCAACAGGGAAATAATAAAGCTCAACAACACCATAGATCAACTAGATCTAACACAAATCTACAGAACTTTCCACCCCAAGTATACATAACACACATTCTTCTCAGCAGCCCATGGAACCTTCTCCAAAATTAGACCACATATTAGGCCATAAATTGTGTCTCCATAAATTCAGGAAAATTGAAGTAACTTCCTCCATTATATCAGATCACAATGCTTTAAAGCTAGAAATCAACAATACATTCATCAAGAACTCCACCAGCTACTGGAGGCTATACAACACACTTTTCCACAATGAATGGAAGAAATCAAAAAGAAATTGTAAAATTCCTAACATTGAATGATAATGAAAACACAATCTACTGAAACTTTTGGGACACAATGAAGACAGCCCTAAGGGAAAAATTCATACTGTAAATGCCTTCATAACAAAGACAGAGAGATCCCAAATTAATAACCTGTCTACCTCAAAGCACTGGAAAAACAAGAAAAATCCAACCCTAAGAGCTCCAGATGGCAAGAAATGATCAAAATCAGAGGAGAAATTGGAATCTAAGAAAACAATTTAAAACATCAATGAAACAAACAACTGGTTATTTGGAAAAAAATAAACAACATTGATAAACCCCTTGCCAATTTGATCAAGCTAAAAAAGAGATGTCTCAGAATAACAAAATCAGAAATGAAAAAGGAGAGCTCACAATGGGCATGGTGGTGAATGTTTTTAATCCCAGCCCTTGGGAGGCAGAGGTAGGAGATTTGCCATGAGTTCAAGGCCACCCTGAGAATACATAGTGAATTCCAGGTCAGCCTGGGCCACAGTGAGACCCTACCTTGAAAAAGAAAAAAAAAAAGAGAGGTCACAAGAAACATCAATGAAATTGGAAGAATCATCAGGGCATACTTATAAAATCCCTACTCCAAAAAACTGGATAATCTGGAAGAACTGGATGAATTCCTAGATACATACCACTTACCAAAACTAAACTCAGAACAGATTAATCTCCAAACAAACCTGTCACATCCATGGGTATTGAAAAGGTAAAATAAAATAAATAAAAAGCTCCTGAAAAATAAAAGTTTAGGACTGAATGGCTTGTCAGCTGAATTCTATCAAACCTTCTTTGAAGAACTGAAATGAATTTTTCTCAGTGTTTGGCATAATCATAGACTAGGGAATCTTCTCTTATGAAGCTAGCATCACCCTAATACCAAAACCAGACAGAGATGCAACAAGGAAACAAAAAAAAAAAAACTATAGATCTATTTCCTTGATGAATTTAGATGCAAAGATCCTGAACAAAATCCTCACTAACAGAATTTAATAACACATCAAAAACATTATCTGCCTTGATCAAGTAGGCTTCATCCCAGGTATGCAGTGATGGCTCAACATACAGAAATTGGTCAATGTAATACACCACATTAATAAACAACCATAAGAACCACATGCACATCTCAATTGATGCGGAGAAGGCCTTTGACAAAATACAACACCACTTCATGATCAAAACTTTGCGCAAAATAGGCATGTATGGTTTAAATTGCAACACAATAAAGGCAATATAGAAAGCACCTAAAGCCCAAATACTATTTAATGGGGAAAGACTCAAGGAGTTCCCACTGAGATCAGGAACAGGACATGGGTGTGCACTCTCACCACTGCTCTTCCACAAAGTACTAGAAGTACTAACCCAAGCAATAAGACAGGAGAAAGAAATAAAAGGAATTCAAATTGAAAAGGAAGAGCCAGGCATGGTGGTGCAAGCCTTTAATCCCAGCACTTGGGAGGCAGAGGTAGGAGGATTGCCATGAGTTCGAGGCCATCCTGAGACTCCATAGTGAATTCCAGGTCAGCTTGGGCTAGAACCCTACCTCGAAAAAAAAAAAAAATTGGAAAGGAAGAAGTCAAGTTAGCCCTGTTTGCAGATGACATGATCCTATATATAAATAACTCAAAAGTCTCCATCTTAAAACTTCTAAAGGTGATTAATTCCTTCAGTAAACTGGCAGTATACAAAATCAATGCACAAAAATCAGTAGCCCTTCTATATACAAAAGACAAATATGCAAAGAAAGAAATCAGCGAGGCTGTCCCATTCAATAGTAACAACAAAAACAACAAATAAAAGCCTTGGAATAACCCTAACCAAGGATGTGTAAGACCTATAAAATTAAAACATAAAAAATCTCAAGAATGATATTTAGGAGTATGTTAGAAGATGGAAAGAATTCCGATGCTCCTGGATAGGTAGAATGAATATTGTGAAAATGGCAAATCTACCAAAAGCAATATACACATTTGATGTGATGTCAATAAAAATACCAGCATCTTTCTTGACAGAGATTGCAAAAAAAAAGATCTCAAAATTCATACGAAATGGAAGCAGGCCTCAGAGATCTAAACATATGCTCATCAAAAATAACTAACTAACTAACTAACTAAAACATTAAAAATAAATTTTAAAAACCTCTGGAAGTATCACATACATGATCTAAAGCTATATTACAAAGCCATACTAACAAAACCACCATAGTACTAGCATAAGAACAGAAACATGGACCAATGGAACAGAATTTAAGACTTAGACCTTACGTCAAGTCACTACAGCTACTTCATCTTTGATGTAGGAGTCAATAATGTAGGCTGGCAGAAAGACAGTATCTTCAACAAATGGTGTTGGACAAATTGCATGACCATATGTAGAAAGATAAAACTAGACCCACTCATCTCTCCATACACAAAAATAAAGTCCAAATGGATTAAAGACCTCGATAATAAAGACCCGAAGCTCTTCTCCTAGTGGAAGAAAAAATAAGAAGCAATCTCCAAGATATAGGAGTGGGGAAAGACTTCCTAGACAAAACCCCAGTAGTCCAGGACATTAAACAATCACTAAACGAATGGAATCTCATGAATCTAAACAGCTTTTTCACAGACAAACCCACCATAAGCAAAGCCAATAGATTACCAAGTGAATGGGAGAAAATCTTCAACAGCTATACCACTGACAAATTCTTTTCATCTAGAATCTACAAAGAATTAAAAAAAAACTAAACAATAAAACAATCAAACAACCCACTCCAAAAGTGGGGCAGAAAACTGAAAAGGGAGTTATCAGAGGAAGAATTACAAATGGCTAAAACACACTGAAGAAAATGTTCACAACTGTAAGAATTAGGGAAATGCAAATTAAAATAACCACGAGATTTCACCTTACTCCAGTAAGGATGGCAATCATTGGAAAATATAACAATGACAAATGTTGGCAAGGATGGGGAAAAGAGGAACGCTTATTCACTGTTGGTGGGAATGTAAACTTGTATAACCCTTATGGAAATCAATTTGGAGATTCCTGAAAAGGATGATCATAGAGCTACCAACAGACCCCATATTCCCTTACATTTATCCTAAGTGCCATGCGCATTAATACAATTTGCTGAAACATGTTTATAACTGCTCAGTTAATCATAGCTAAGAACTGGAAACAACCCACATGACCATCATTGAATGAATGGATAAAGAAGCTGTGGTACATGTACACAATGTAATTCTACTCAACAGTAAGAAAAAGAAAATGATACAATAAAACATGTAGAAAATTGGACAAACTTGGAATAGATCATACTCAGCAAACTCATACAATCACAGAAAGAAAAATGTCACATATTGTCACTTATCTGTGACTCCTAACCCGGACCTGCTTGAGTTGTTGTCTTATCTGATAGGCAACTCAAGGCCCAGACAATAGGGATGATAAGGCTTGGGGGGGTAGAAAGGGAAAGGGGGGAAACAAATACAACATTAAATCCAAAATGAACTGATACCATAGAAACCTTTATCCTTGGAAACAGCCTAAAATATATAATCCTCAAAAGGAGTAAGGGGGGAGCACCTGAAAAGTAGGGCTATGATGAGGGTGGGATGAAGCCTAAGCTTAAAAGAAATTCTTTTTTTTTTTTGTCTCTGACCTGAAACTTCCAGTTCCAGAGATTGTTTGCTGCCCACATTGAGCTGTTGATCAGAGAGGCCTATGAGGTCCCTACATCAAGACAGCTTTCTATCAAAGCACTTGATTACTTGCCTGAGGTAGAAGCTAAGGCCCTATTGCTGAAGACACCATATGCTTCTGACACAGAGCATGGAGGTACCTGGCTGGAATTCAGAAGAAAGGCAGTCCCCAGACAGTTAGCCTGTCTAGTGCTAGAAAGCGCTACATGAGCTGCTGGGGGAAAGTGGCCATCAATGGTCTAAACAACCAGAGGTCTAAGCTACTCAGAAGCAAACACCCTGGCAGATGTACAGGCCAGCACAATAGTGGCACAAAGCCTCAGTGGTTAACCAATAGCTTTCTGATTGGTTAAGAGATCCACTCAGTGTAGTGGAATCCATATCTGGAATTGGGAACCAGATCAGAATCCTATGGAGACAAAGGTTATGTTCTCCAGTGTCAAACTCTCACTAGTCTTTGGCTAAAAGAGGGGTTACATACATCAAATTAATAATGCATATCCCATTTAAACTATGCTAACTTCACTTTCCACTGGAGAATCTCTTCTTTTTCAGAAGGTAGCAAGACTGGAGGAGATAAACTACCCCTCTCAATTTAGCCAAGCCACAGCTCAATCCACAGAGGAGACAAGCAAGAATGCTGCTTCTATGCTGTTTGTGATAGCCAGCTCCAGGGTATAGGAGACAGACTCTGAGGATACTCAATACCTATCAAAGTAGAGATCCAGAGGCTCCTAAGAGCTCATCACTGAAGTCGGCTTAAAACTCACCTACCACTGCTCAGGGGATTTTGGAAGGCAGCTATGCTCATTACTATACCACTAATGCTCCTTGGCTCAGGAGATTTTGCTGAAGAAGGGGCAAAAAGATTATAAGAGCCACAGGTTGAGATATCATGCACAGAGGCATTCCCTCCTCCTCAAAATAACTGACTCCTCCTCCTACAATGTATAAACTACAACCCCATTGGGAATACCTGCCACCCTACTGAGGAACATCTCCAATGGAATGGGAGCAGGGATAATGGAAAAGAGGGTACCGATACATGATGTATCCGTACAAAACAGCTTGATAGTAGTATTACTACTACTACAACTACAACAGCAACTATTACTACTACTAATAGTAAACATAAAAACGATACATAACATGACTTCAGGAAATGGTGCACACTGAAAAGCTGATGCTCATGTACTAGTTTTCCCTCTGCCACGTGGTCTTTGGATTTCTTAGGAATGTGCCCCCTTTTGTTAAAAATGGTGTGTCACGTATAATAGGATTTTCTTAAAATACATGTCCTTACATAACTTTTAAATACATATATTTTAGAAAAAATGATATTATTTCTAATTTCATTTCTATATCTACTAATAATTCTGAGAATGCTAATGATCCAAGATGTGTTTGTATTTCTGTTCTGGTTTGCACATTATATGATTCCTTTTTATTCTGAAATAGCATCAGAAAGATCCCAGAAATTCTTTTACCTTTGTTTATTTATTTATTTTTTATTTTTATTTTTAGATTTTTCCAAGGTAGGGTCTCACTCCAGCCCAGGCTGACCTGGAATTCATTGTGTAGTCTCAGGGTGGCCTTGAACTCATGGTGATGCTCCTATCTCTGCCTGCAGAGTGCTGGGATTAAAGGCATGTGCTACCATGCCCAGGTCCAGAAATTCTTTTTATAGATATACAGTTCATAAATATCAAACTTCATTTCATAGGTGAAAAGATTTACCTATGAAATCCTGTATACCTCAATCTTACAAGCATTCTTTTATAAAATCTACCAAAATAAAATATTTATTGAGTGTGTACAAAGTGCAAACCTTGTTCTATACTAGGAAAGCTACATCTTAACACAAAATAAAGAATAAAATAAATTGTTAATCATAGTCATTTCACATATTGTATTTGAAGACAAGGAAATCAGTCAAGTAATTACACAGATAAATACTTACAACTGAGGATATGTAATATGAAGAGAAGACATAATAAACTAGAAGAAAATATGACAAGAAAAGCTATTATCATCTAAAGAGTTAAGGGAAGTATTGCTGACTTGAGCTTACTTAGGAAGAGTGGTAAAAGGATGAGAAGCTACTCATGTCACAGTTTCCCCTCTCTTTCTGCTACCTGTGACATGCAATTCTGTCTCTGGTAGTTGCACCCCATTTTTCATCTGCCTTGAATGCAATCATCATCCTAACTCCTCCTCTCTTCACTCAAGTCTTGCTTTAAGGATAATTTCTCCACAAAATCCATCAGAATGTCTGAATGCAAAAAGGTGATTATCAAAGAATAAAATTCTAAAGTTTTATTCCTTTTTTATTAACAAATTCCATGATGGTAAACAATATCCCATGGCAATGCCCTCCCTCTCCCCACTTTCCCCTTTGAAACTCCATTCTCCATCATATGTCCTCCCCCTCTCAATCAGTCTCTCCTTTATTTTGATGTCATCATCTTTTCCTCCTATTATGATGGTCTTGTGTAGGTAGTGTCAGGCACTGTGAGGTCATGGGTATCCAGGCCATTTTGTGTCTAGGGGGAGCACGTTGTAAGGAGTCCTACCCTTCCTTTGGCTCTTAAATTCTTTCCACCACCTCTTCCTGAGCCTTGGAAGTTGTGATAGTGATATTGCAGTGCTGAGCACTCCTGTCACTTTTCAGCACCATGATGCTTTCTGAGTCATCCAAAGGTCACTGCCATCTGAAAAGAGAAGGTTCTCTACCAAAAGTGAGAGTAGCATTAATATATGGTCATGAACATTAACAGCAGTGCTTACTGGGCAGTTTGATAAGCATAGAATACACATTTAGCAGCAGATGTTACACCCCTAGGGCTCATGACTACCCTGTTTTAAATTTTCAGTATCAGGGATGTATTCCCTCCCATGGAGCTGGCCTCAAGTCCAATTAGAGGGCAGATGATTTCCACTATGACAGTCGTGTCACTATTGCACCCATTGGCTCATTTGGCCTCACTGGCAAAATTTAAGGCTTGCAGTGTCCACTGCTGAGTATCTTCACTGGTGATTTCTTGCTCTCCCATTGAACTTCATGTAGAATGGCTTCTTCCAGCTTTCTGTCAGCTGGTCTACTTGGAGGAGGTTATCAGCTCAGTTCCAGCAGGATTTCTCAGTGGCCTTGCAGCCCAAGTATGTGGAGTATTCAGCAATAGGGTCTTACCATCTATTCCTGATGGGAAACCAAGGGCCTCAGTAATGGTCTGTAATGTTTTGGGGGCACCAGGGACCTCTGTGGCCAACAACTCACTGGAAGGTATCCCATCACTGGCAGTGAAAATTTTCTATCAACAATATATGGCTCCTGAGTGTTCCATCGTCTGAAAAAGTAGGTTTCTATATGATTTATTTATATGCTCTTAGATTTTGATTAGCCCTTTCTCCACCTTTCCTTTACTCAACCTCTTCCCCTGACCTAACTTGGGCCTTTTCATTCCCATTAATCTATTCTTCTACTTAAATATATACAATACCATCCTATTAAGAATCCCCCTCTTTCCTTCCTCTTCACTTATATCTCTTTTCTAGCTTACTGGTCTTTGCTACCGAGTTTTCTTTCTACTCACACAGAAGTCCAATCATCTGTAGCTAGGATCCACATATAAGAAAGAACATGTGACATTTGGCTTTCTGGGCTGGGGTTATCTCACTTAGTATAATCCTTCCCAGATCCATCCATTTTCCTGCAAATTTCATAACTTCACTTCTCTTTGCCACTGAGTAGAACTCGATTGTATAAATGGGCCATATCTTCATTATCCACTCACCAGTTGAGGGACATCTAGGCTGGTTCCCTTTCCCAGCTATTGTGAATTGGGCGACAATAAACATAGTTGAGCAAGTATCTCTAAGGTAATGAGATGAGTCCTTCCGATGTATGCCTAGGAGTGTTGTAGCTGGGTCGTATGGTAGATCTATTTTTAGCTGTCTTAGGAACCTCCACACTGATTTCCACAATGGCTGGACCAGATTGTGTTCCCACCATCGGTGTAGAAGGGTTCCTTTTGCCACACCCTCACCAGCATTTATGGTCATTTGTTTTCATGATGGCAGCCGATCTGACAGGAGTGAGATGGAATCTCAACGTAGTTTTAATTTGTATTTCCTTGATGACTAGGGATGTAGAACATTTTTTTAGATGCTTATATGCCATCCATATTTTTTTCTTTTGAGAACTCTGTAGTTCCACGTTTTTTAATTGGCTTGTTTGATTTATTATTATTTAATTTTTTCAGTTCTTTGTATATCCTAGATATTAATCCTCTAACAGATGTATAGCTGGCAAAGAATATTTTCCATTCTGTAGGTTGTCTCCTTGCTTTATTCACAGTATCCTTTGCCATACAAAATCTTTGTAAGTTCATGAAGTCCTAGCAGTTAAACTGTGGTTTCATTGCCTGAGCAATTGGAGTTATATTCAGAAAGTCTTTGCCAAGGCCAATATGTTGAAGGGTTTCCCCTACTTTTTACCTCCAGCAGCTTCAGAGTTTCAGGTCTGATGTTAAGGTCTTTAATCCATTTGTACTTAATTCTTATGCATGGAGAGAGTGAAGAATCTATTATCATCCTTCTACAGATACATATCAAGTTTTCCCAGCACCATTTGCTGAAGAGGCTGTTTTTTCTCCCATGAGTATTTTTGGCATTTTTATCAAATATCAGATGGCTATAGATACCTGGACTTACATCTGGGTCCTCTATTCTATTCCATTGATCTACATGTCTTCTTTTGTCCCAGTACCATGCTGTTTTTATTACTATGGCTTTGTAGTATAGGTTAAAATCAGGTATGGTGATAACACCAGCCTAATTTTTGTTGCTCAGTATTGTTTTAGATATTTGAGGTTTTTAGTAATTCCAAATGAATTTTTGGGTTTTTTATTTCTATTTCTGTGAAGAATGCCATTGCAATTTTGATAGGGATTGCAATAAATGTTCAGATTACTTGGGTAAGATTTCCATTATCACAATATTGATTCTTCTGATCCAAGAACAAGGGATGTTTTGTGATTTCCTAGTGTCTTCTGTAATTTCTTACTTGGGTGTTTCCAAGTTTTCATTGTAGATATCCTTCACTTCCTTGGTTAGGTTTATTCCAAGGTATTTTATTTATTTATTTATTTGGATGCTATTATGAATGGCAGTGATTCTCTAAGTTCATCCTCTCTGTGTTTGTTGTTAGCATTATAGGAAGGCTACTGATTTCGTTGTATTTATTTTGTATCCTGCTACATGGCTGTAGGTGTTTATCAGTCTAACAGTTTGCTAGTAGAGACTTTATGGTCCTTTATGTATAGAATCATGTCATTTGCAAATAATGATAACTTGATCTCTTCTTTTCTAATATATATCCCTTTTATGTGTGTCTCTTCCCTTTTTTCTATGGCTAAGACTTCCAGTGCTATATTAAATAAAAGTGGGGACCATGGACACCCTTTACTTTTTCCTGATTTTAGTTGAAAAGCTTCAAGTTTTTCTCCATTTAGTGTTATGTTGGTTGTAAGTTTGTCATAAATAGCCTTTAATTAAGTTGAGATACGTTCCTTCTATTCACAGTCTCTGTGGGACTTTTATCATGAAGTGATGTTGGATTTTGTCAAACACTTTTCCTGCATCTAATGAGATGATTATGTGATTTTTGTCTTTCAATCCATTTATGTAATGTATTACATTTATCAATTTGTGTATGTTGCATCATCCCTGCATATCTGAGATAAAGCCGACTTGGTCGGTGTGAATGATCTTTCTGATATATTCTTGTATTCTGCTTGCCAATAATTTGTTGACAATTCTTGCTTCTATGTTCATGAGCAAGATTGGTCTATAGTTGTCTTTTTTTGTTCTATCATTGTCCAATTTTGGCATCAGGGTGACGCTCGCATTGTAGAACGTGTTTGGAAGGATTCCTTCCTTTTTTATCTTATGAAAAAGCTTGAGAAGCATTAAAGGTCTGGCAAAATTGACCAGTGAATCCATCTGGGCCTGGCCTTTTTTTTAGTTGGGAGTTTTTTGTTTCTATAACTGGTAGGGTCTCCATACTTGCTTTATGTCTATTTCAGGGGTTAATCTCACCTTGATTTAATTTACGTAGGTCATATAAATCAAGGAAATCATCATTTCTTTCAGATTTTCAAACTTAGTGGTGTATAGTTCTTATAGCATGTACCTATGATTTTTGAATTCCTCTGGTATCTGTTGTGATGCTGCCTTTTTCATCTCTAATTTTAAAAATTTGTTTCTCTTCTCTCTTTCTTTTGGTCAGATTTGCTAAGTGTTATCAATCTTGTTTATCTCTTCAAAGAACTAACTCTTTGTTTCATCGTTTCTTTGGATTTTTTTTTTTTTTTTTTTGGTCTCTGTTTCATTAACTTCTGCCCTAATCTTTATTATTGCTTCCCATCGGTTTGCCTGCTTCTTCTTTTTCCAATGCTTTAAGGTGAAGCATTAAGTCGTTTACTTGAGACCTCCATAATTTGTTAATATAGGCACTAAAAGCTATATATTTCCCTCTTAGGACAGCCTTCTTTGTGTCCCAATGGTTTTGGTATGTGGTGTTCTCATTATTATTTGACTCTCTGAATTTTTTGATTTCCTTCTTGATTTTTTTCACTGACCCATTCATCATTTAGCAGTGTATTGTTTATTTTTAATGATTTTGTGTATGCTTTATACCTTATCATGCTACTGATTTGTAGTTTGATTCCATTGTGGTCAGACAGAATGCAAGGAATTATTTCAATTTTCCTGTATTTGTTAAGATTTGCTTTGTGTCCTATTATATAGTCTATTTTTGAGATTGTTCCATGTGCTGCTGAAAATAATGTGTATTTTGCAGCATTTCAATGATATGTCCTGTATATATCTGTTAGGTCCATTTGTTTTATGACATCATTTAATCCAGATGCCTCTCTGTTTATTTTTTGCCAGGATGACCTCTCAATTGATGACAGTGGGGTGTTGAATTCTTAGTTCTAATAGCATTTGTTTGATGAAGTTGGGCGCTCCCATTTTAGGTGCATATATGTTTAAGATTGTAATGTCCTCCTGATGGAGTGTGCCTTTAATCAATATAAAGTGACCTTCCTTATATTTCCTAACTAATGTTGGACTGAAGTTTAACTTGACAGATATTAGGATAGCAACCCCTGCTTGTTTTCTAGGCCCATTTGCTTGAAATACTATATTCCAACCTTTCACCCTAAGATAGTGTCCATTATTTGTAGAAAGGTGAGTTTCTTTGAAGCCACAAATTGAACAATCCTTCTGTTTAATCCAGTGCTCAAAGCTATGTCTTGTGGTTGGGGCATTGAGGCCATTGAAATTAAGAGATACTGTTAAAAGGTGTGTATTTATTTTTGCCACTTTTTTATAGTTATTCTGGTTTTACCTTTGCTCTTTTGTATTAACTATTATTTGAGTATTTTTTTTTCCAATTTCTTTATATGGGTGCTTTTCTTTCTCCTCAGCATAGAGGATCCTGTCAAATATTTTCTGTAGAGCTGGTTTTGTCTTCAAATATTCCTTTAGCCTGCTTTTGTTATGGAATTTCCTTATTTCTCCTTTTGAATGGATAGCTTTGCAGGATAAAGTAACCTTGGTTGACAGGTGTTATCTTTCAGAGCTTGGAATCCATCACATCAAAGCCCCTCTGGCTTTTAAAGTTTGTGTTGAATAATCTGCTGTGATCCTGATGGGCTTGCCTGTGTAGGTAACTTTATTTTTCCCCCTAACTGATTTCAATATATTTTCTTTGGTTTGTGTGTTTGGTAGTTTAATTATAATATGGCCAGAACAGGTTCTTTCCAGGTTTTGTCTGGTTGGTGTTTTAAAGGATTCCTGTATCTGCATTGGCACCTCTTTGCTAATTTGGAGGAAGTTTTCTTCTATGATTTTGTTGAAAATGCCTACAATGCCTTTGGAATGAAATTATTCTCCTTCTACTATACCCTGAATTCTTTTTTTAAAATTTATATTACATATATATATATATATATATATATATATATATATATATATATATTGTAGTTGTTGAATACAGTCAAGTTGGTAGCACTGTTAGTTTACTACCTGTCTTCCCCCCTCCACAGGGTCCCAGGGCCCCTCCTTGTTGGGGTATATAGGTCATATATTGTGGGGCTAGCCTTTAGTTTCAGGTAGGAGGAAATATCTCTGCATGCCATGACTCAGCATGTGGCTATGACATTCTTTCCACCCCCTCTTCCTCAAATTTCCCTGAGCCATATTGGGTTCATATTAGGTCTGCTTCTGTGTTGAGATCTTGGGTGCCTCTGTGTCTCTGGATATCTGGTTTTGTGGGGGCTGATTGTTCTTTGTGTCTATCTCCTTCACCGTTGTGCTGGTTCCTGGTTCACCAAGATAACAGCATTCTTGCATGTTTCCCCAATCATTATCAGTTTCAGCTAGGGCCTTTTGAGATATGATGGGGTGGTTCTCTCTTTAGAATCTGGGTCTATCTGAAAAAGAGGAGCAGATTCTCCAACGTAGAGTAAAGTTAGCACCAAATAAATGTGGATAACCATTGTTTTTTAGAGAGAGTTGAGTGGAGAGTGGGTTCATTTTTGGATATGGTTCTGACTTGTTTCCAAGCTCAGGCTGTGGGTTCTTTTCCACTGAGCATAGCATTTAGCCAAATTGAGAGCAGTTGGTTTCCCACCATGGATATGAGCCACTTTTGCACTTGTATGAGCATCACTTCAGGTTGTTTGCTGCTAAGTAAGTTAGACCATGCATTGCTTGGGCAGATATTGATCTTTATCCCCCAGTCGCTCGTGTAGCACCTTCTGGCACTAGATGTGCTAACTATCTGGGGACTGTCTCGCTTCAACCTTCCAGCCATGTCACTCCATGATGCATAGCAACATTGTATGGTGTCTTCAAGGGTAGGGTCTTACCACTAACGAATGGTGGTTCCTCAAGCACTCTGACACAAATATATCTTCTTTTGGGAAACCTTGTAGGTCTCTTTAATCAAAAGCTCAATGTGGGTGATTACCATCTGCTGGTTCCAGGAGTTAAAGGTCAGTTAAAGCAGCCAAGAAGAGAAGGAACAACTGGATAAATGATATAAAAGTGATACAGAGGTGAGAGAGCAGATGGGGAGAGAGATAGAAGCAGAAATAGGAAGAGATAATGAACAGTTTTTGTCATACCTTCTCCAGGGCCTTGTGAATCCAGTGTTCCCTCTAAGGTCCTGGTGGAGGTTCAGCTATTTGGTCTGTCTTTTGGGATGTAGGGTTTTAAGGTACCATTGCCTTGTGGGTCCAGTTTTGTGTCTTTCCCTCCCTTCCTCCTTCCTCCCCTCCCTCCCCACCCTCACAATTGTCCAGTCCTCGAGATGTTTGGTAGATAGATTCAGGTTAGGAGCTGTAGATGAGTGAGACTATGCTATGATTATCCTTCTGTGATTGGGTGAGTTCACTGAGGATAGGCTGTTCCAGGCTGACCATTTCTCTTCAAATTTCATTGTGTTGTTTTTCCTTACTTCTGTGTAGAATTCCATCATGTAGATGTACCACATCTTAGTTGTCCATTCATCTAGTGATAGACATCTGGGTTGATTCCAGCTCTTGGCTATTACGAGTTGAGCAGCTATAAACATGATTGAGCAAATCTCTCTGAGCTGAGGCATGGAGCCTTTAGGGTACATGCCCAGTAAGGGAATAACTGGGTCTGTTGGTAACTCTATAGTCAGTTTTTTTTAGGAGCCTCCATATTGCTTTCCAAAGTGGTGGTACCATCTTACATTTCCACCAACAGTGGATGAGGGTTTCTATTTCTCCACATCCTTGCCAGCACTTCTTTTCATTTGATTTTTTCTATTTCTTTCTTTTTTATTATTATTAATTAGTTCTGTACTCAGTAAATACAGTCAAGTTGGTACCATTGTTAGCCTTCTCCATGTCCTCCCCATGGCACCTCCTTGTTGAGGTATATGGCTCATACATTGTGGAGTTAGCCCACAATTATGGGTGGGAGAAATCTCTCTGTGTATCATGACCCAATGCGTGGCTCTGACATTCTTTCCATCCCCTCTTCCAAAAAATTTCCCTGAGCCATGTTGGGTTCACTTTGGGTCTGCTTCAGTGATGAGGTGTTGGGAACCTCTGTGTCTCTGGATATCTGATTTGGTATGAGTTGATTGTCCTCTGTGTTGATCTCCTTCACCCTTGTGCTGGTACCTGGTTCAGCAAGAAAACAGCACCCTTGCTTGTTTCACCAATTATCCTTAGTTTCAGCTGGGGCCCTTTTGAGGTATGATGGGGGTGGTTCTCTCCTTAAGGTCTGTGTCTATCTGAAAAAGAGAAACAGAGTCTCCAATGGAGAATAAAGTTAGCACTGGACAAATGGGATAACTTTTTTTTAAAGAGAATTTAATAGGTGTAGTCCTCCTCAATTTCTTTTTTGAGTGTTTTTATGTTTTAATTGTATATATCTTTCACTTCCTTGGTTAATGTTATTCAAAGGTATTTTATTTTTTTGTTTGTATTGAAAATGGGATAATGTCACTAATTTCTTTTTCTGTAGCTTTGTTATTTGCATATACAAAGGATACTGATTTTTGTGCATTGATTTTGTATCCTGCTACTTTGCTGAAGGAGTTTATCACCTTTAAGAGTTTTGGAATGGAGGCTCTCTGGTCTCTTACATATAGAATCATGTAGTCTGCAAGTAGTAGTAACTTGATTTCTTCCTTTCCAAATAGTATCCCCTTTATTTCTTTCTCCTGTCTTATTGCTTGAGCTAGGACTTCCAGTACTATA
The DNA here is from genome assembly GCA_036346955.1 of Dipus sagitta. NCBI lineage: Eukaryota > Metazoa > Chordata > Mammalia > Rodentia > Dipodidae > Dipus > Dipus sagitta. The sequence continues at coordinate 54,634,293 of CM070787.1, forward strand.
TTGAAGAGCAGATGTGAAAGTGAACACCCCTGTCTTGTTCCTGATTTCAATGGGAATTCCTTCAGTCTCTCTCCATTAAGCATTATGTGGGCTTTAGGAACTTTGTACATACCCTTTATTGTGTTAAGATATAAACCCACCATGCTGATTCTCTCCCATGTTTTGATCATGAAGTGATGTTGTATTTTGTCAAAAGCCTTTTCCGCATCTATTGAAATGATCATGCAGTTTTTGTGTTTAGCCTTTTTTAGGTGTTGTACTACATTGACAGATTTCCATATTTATGCAAGAGTAGGTGTTATGATAACCAGATCATCTAACAAAGTCATAGTCCCTTAGGGTGTGTGTTGCCCCACACCCTTAATCCTGTTAACAAGGAAGTTAAGATTTCTGGTCTGTTGAGGGTTCCAAGTCAGCTTGTGACCAAGTGAGACCCTTCCCTTGTGTAATTCCTGTTACCTTTTGGGATGATTTTGTTCTCACTTATGCTGTGCTCCTGCTTGGGTCCCTCTTTGGTGCACTGTGGGTTCAAGCAGGCTGGCTGGGACGTTGGATCACTGCTCAGGTCACCGGTGCTGTGTGCTGTGAGCTCCCTTCCCCAGGTCTCTGGTGCTTGCTGGTGCTTGCACTTGCAGTGGGGGAGGGGAGGCTGTGGATGGTGGTTCTAGTTCTCCTGCTGGTCCACATGATCCTCTGTCTTGTGATCTGCTCCACCATTGTTCGCTGCGGTCCTACCTTGACATTTTTTTTTTTTTTGCAAACTTAAAAGGGATTTATTTGTGATTTCCTATATATTTAGTTTGTAAATACAAGACTGTAAATGTATTAAGAGACAATTTCTGTTAAAGTTTTCATTGTGTTTCACTTCAAGTACTGCACAAGTTAAAATCTGATAAAGGATTTACATTCGATTATCTGAAACTCCCCATCTCAGACTTCATTTTAATGTGGTGGGTGACTTCATTTCCATAGATACCACCAGCAGTAAAGTCTCTCTTATGGCTCCTAGGACTTCCATTAATTAGTGTGCATACAGTTTTCATTCTCTAAGTCATTGTCATTGTCATTGCTATCTTCATCACTATCTACGGGGATGCCAGTAGCAGCTGAAGCACCTTTAGTTTCTCGGTCAAGAGGGAAAAAGCCAGTTCTGCTGAAAGTGTCTTGTCTCTGGTAGAAGAGTACATATGCTGCTTTGGACACAATTTGGTCTTCAGATGCAGTGGAGACACTACTGTCATCAAAATAGTACCATTTTCCATCATCTTTATTTTTGGCAAAAGCAGTATAATGTCCTCCTCCCATCCCTCCATAGTGGTTGGAAACAGCAATCAAATTATAGTGGCAAGGACCTGCATTTGGATTAATTAGGAATTCTGACATATCCAAGTCATTGATAGGAAAATCAACTAAAGTATCCAACTTGTCTCTCATGTAGCGACTGTAGGAAAACCGCTTGAGATGAACCACAAGTACTGGAGGCAGGGACCATAAGTCTAATTTCTTTGTGGCTTGCTGGTGCTCTTTACAATTTGGATAATACCAGGGATCTTCAGCACCTAGCTTTTCTTTTGTTGTAAAAAGCTCAATGCAATCTTTTAATTTCACAAAGGGCTTTTTAGGAGGTTTATATTCCACACTTTCATGGTTTTCAAAATCCTCAGCAGCATTTTCATCAAAGTATCTCTTTTTCAAATCAGGATCCCAATCCAAAGCAAGAAAAGTTCTTTCATCTAGCCTAGGTTGCCTATCATCAAATCTTATATGCCTGGTATCATCTTTGATGTAATTGATGTCGGTATTGCCTAAGTTGTTGAACTGGAATGTAAACAAACGCTTTTTGTGTCCCGTGAGTTGACCTTTACAAGTTTCTTCAGTACACAATCCATTTTCAGAATCGTTATCCCCTCCAACTGAATCTTCAGACTGCCTGTTTTCGTTTTCTGAGGGAAGTTCCTGATCCTGGCTGGATTCATCATCAGGTTCATCTGTTTCCATTTCACTTGGTGAGCCTTCTTCATGTATGCCATTTGGGCCATTTCCATTAATATTTTGGTCCTTACAGCAATGTAGGGATCCTTCTGTTTCTTCAGTTTCAGTAGATATTTTGACGTACCGGCACATTCTCAAAAGTATGAGATTATAGAGTTTATCTTCAGTATTGTTTTGTGGTACAGTCATAAGAAAAGGCTGACCAAAAAGTGAAGAACCAGTATGGTGGGTATAACTTGAATGTCTGAATTTTTCTCTTAGGCAAACAGGAATAACCACATGTTCTGTATCTTCTGTCCTATTGATTCCAATTTCAAACACATAAATATCATCTCGTTCCATAATACTACTTAGGTTGTCATCCACGGCAAATATTCTATGAAATCTATGATTGTAGATATCAGTAACTATCATCTTATCTGCTGGTACTCCTGACAAGATAGACAATGCTGCACAAAGATCTACTATATTTCCAATTTTGGGCACAATCACTTTGTACTGCATAGGTTTAGTAAGTGGATCCATTCTAACTAAATAAACTTCCAAACTACGTTCTTTTTTCATGGGCAATGGAAGTGTCAAATAACAAAACAGATCAAATGTTACTGAAATCTTAGCACACTCAGGACACACTAAAGTTGATTTGAAAAGGCCATGAAATACATCGACAATGATGGAATCATTTCTTTTTAGATGGTTTTCCCCGGCTTCTTCAGCAACCACCTTATCTGGCCTTCCATCAGCATCCTTTAATTGTATATATGGTTTTTTCCTAATTCTATTCAAATCTTCATGTAGTCCATCTAAGAGGAAAGCTAACAGTTCTTGACAGTCTAGTTGTTGATATCCAGAGAACTGAGGTGCAAAACGTCCTACCTGTGTCTGAAATGCTCTTGGAGTGACATAGCTAAACTTCCCAGACCACATCTGCTTGATGAGTTCTGCATATGACTTAGCAATCTCGCCTCTCATTCCTAAAGGATTGTCAAAATTCAGCTCTTCTTGTTACTTATCTTTGAGAAAATATTCAGTAAGTGGAGGTGTGTTGCTCAAGCACTGAATAGCTGAGTTCATGAAATAGGTATTTCCCAAGTTACTTAAGCCACAGAGGCCTGGCTGTTCATTATTTCTTCCAGGTTCTGAATAATCATAGTTCTTATAAGCAGTATATGATGGGAGACAATAATTTGAGTTTTTCACATTAGAAGAAGAAGGGCCCCTTGGCCACGTTCCGTCTTCATTTTTTTGTTCTATCACTAACACCTGTCCTTGGTACAAGCCAGCATCCTGAATGGTGCTATCTGGTTTATTCAGTGGTTCAAATGTATTACTCATATATTTGTTCCACAATCTGGTCTCTTTTTCATCTGGAATATTGAAGATCTTTCTTATTTCCTTTTCAATTTCATCTATTGTGTCGGCTTTGCTAAATCTTCGAGTTGCAACATTGTTCATATTTCCATTTTCACAGAGCTTCAGTTCTGTGAGATAAACTTCTACTTTGCAGTGCTTTACAAACATACTGTTCAACCACTTTTCTTGCTATTGGCTCTTGACCTTCCATCAATGTGTACCAGCTGACAAGTTTGTTCCAGCCCTCAGTTGGCAACAGTATATAATCCAATTCATCAATAAGATGTTCCTTAAGTGACTGGGCATCACCATCTTTGAGAAGTCCAGAGTTATCAATAGGTCCAGGATATACATTTTGATCTCCCATCTGGTATTTGTCCCAACTGTCAAAGCCAACATATTTTTTCCACTGTTTTAACCAGCGACTATCAACTAGGTACCAGGTGTCCTCTTTCCAGAGCGAGATTTTGAGCAGGGTCGCGATGTCAGAACGCTGGGTATCCAGGTCCGCCGCTCCGCCTTCCGCCATCTTCTTCCACTCTACCTTGACATTTCTTGAGTTCACAGGAGCTCCAGTGTGAGTGGAAAATCCCCTCACCTGGCTTTTCCTGTGGCTGAAGCCAAGCCTTGCAGCTGTGGCCCTGTGGACCTGGTGCCACCGCTGCTGGAGCCACTTCTGCCTGCCTACATGGGCTGTAGATGCTAGGGATCTCTTCCACTTCTCTGCTGCCATTGGTAATTTCCTATACACCTCACTTTTTAGTAGAAGAGTGGATTTTGCTGGTTTATTTTCTTTCTTTTTCTTTTTTTGGCTTTTTCTCCCCTAGGCTGTTTTGGTGTGGTTTCTATGCTGCCATCTTAACCAGAAGTTACAAATTTTATTCTATTTTGCAGGCCTAGGGAAGGAACAATTCTCTGAACCTGTTAGCTATGAATTCTTTAAAGAAAAAAAAACATTTTATATTTTGCATACTAATATACTCAATGTAATCAGAAGATGTTTTAAAAAGATTTTATTAACTATTTGCTAAGTACATTAGTTAATTACACTGAGTCATAATCTATAACTATTTTACTATTTTATTTTAGAATAATTTAGAGATAGTCCCTCCTCCATGACTAAGAGATACATAAGGAGGAAATAAAGATAATAAAGTTGTAAAGTTTTTTTTTTCTTCATTACAGCTTATAATTATGGGGTGTACTAAGCTTTCTTGGAAGACATATACTACAGGGGGATCAGAAAATGAAAGCATGCAAAGAATCAGGGGACCCATGAAACAAAGCCTTGATTGGACTCAGGGGGGTTGGTCAGTCATGTTTCCCATAGGGAGTTATTTTTCTTTTTATGATTTTTAAAATACCACATTTCATTCAGATTTTACAAAGGAGTGGGAAAATGGGAAGGCTGGGCGATAAGAGGGTATAAAGTGGGGAGAAGAGAAGTATACCTCATGTATCCCAAAAGCCCATGTGGACCACATGTGAACTCAGAAGTCCCTGTGACCAGATATGGATCTTGGGAGAAAAGTCTGGAAAGAAAAGACAAAAGAAAGTTCAAGGAGCTCCTGCTAAGTGGGGAGCTGGAGGGGATAAACAAATGATGCAGACAGTAAGGGCCAGGGGACCCTCCCGGCTGTGCCTGGGCCTAAGGCCTATGCCAAGGCCCTCCCAGCAGGGCCTGGGCCTGAGCCAAGCCAGTACAGGCCCAGGCAAGCGAAAAACTGACCCACAGCTGGAAGTTCCCACATGATCACAGAGATCCACTGTCCTCTCATTGCAAAGGTATTTATAACCTTAGGGTGGTGGGCTGTCTTTTGGTGCAGGTGAACCAGAGGGCCAGCTTGTTTGGTAGGGGTAGGGCTAGAGTCTGTCTCTGGAAGAGATTAGCTCTGGCACCAAGTTCCAGGGGCTGAACTTTACCAACCACAATGTTGAAATCCTATGAAAGACCTCCCTCCCAGGTGGGGTCCTGATTGTGGGAAAAGAGGTCTCTAGGGAATTACACAAGGATAAAAAATGAGATCATCTTGTATTTCTAGCAAGTGCAAAGTTTCCTACCCTTTTTACCTTCAGGCATCCAGTTACCCTAAATCTACACCCCCTTCCTCCTCATTTCTCCCTCTCATGAGAAGGCACTCTAACTGCTGTTATAGGACAATGGATGATGATGCCATATCATTAACTATTTCCTACTGAATGGGGCAAGAAGTTGTGGAAGTTAGAGTCTCTCCCAGAGTGGGTAACTACTTTAAAGGACCCAGTAAGTCTATTGATGGACTGCAGGAAGATAGTCTCGGAAGAGAATGTTAAGGAGAAAGAATAAACGTAAGGAGTTAATGAGAAGTTAGCACACAGCAATCTGTTCACCTTCAGGGTTATCCTTCTTGTAGACTTCTAGTCCTTGAGGAGAATTTGAGGGAACCCAGGTAGAGAGTTGGATTGTCTCAAGACCATTTGAGCATGAGATGATTGAAATTTTCTTTCAGAACTGTTCATCAAATGGCACAGTAGTGTCTGACATAGTTTGATGCTGTTTCCATTTGGCTTGTAAATCAGACAAGATATTAACAGTTATTAGAAATATATACACAATATTTAACCTTGATAATAGCTATGGTGGTATGATTCACATGTCCCCCATAAACTTAGGTTTTCTTAATGCTATTTTTCCCAGCTGATGGAGATTTGGGAGTTAATGCCTCCTGGAGGCAGTGGATTCTTGGGGGTGGACTTATGGGTGGACAGTTTCCCCATGCCAGTGTTTTGCACACTCTTTTGTTCCTGTTGTCCACCTGATGTTGGCCAGGAGGTGGTATCCACCCTCTGCTCATGCTATAGTTTTTCCCTGCCACAATGGAGCTTCCTCTTCAGTCTGTAAGCCAAAATAAACCTCCCCCCCCCCTACACCAGATGCTCTTGGTTGGTGATTTCTACCAGCAATGTGAACCAGACTGCAACAATAGCCTTCCAGAATGCACCTTTTAAAATTCATCCTGGAGCTAGCCAGGGCCAAAGGATAGTACCATAGAGCCATTAAATGCTGTACAAATATATTTTTGGTCTCTGAATATATTTAAGGATTTCCTGGCACAAATTAGAAGAGATTCACCATTGTTTGCAGTATAAGGAAGTCTTTTGAATTATGCAACCTTTGGTCAGAGTTATCTATCTATTTATCTATCTATCTATCAGATTTTAAAATAACACTTTTGACATCTATGGTTGTTTTTTTTCTTATTATAGAGCTAGAACTATTAGAGCTGGGGAAAACATGTCTTAAGGCCTTGCTTGTTTCCCCTCTTGGGAAGCTCCTGTTGTATTACTTAATATGCCTTTCATATATTTAAGGTATCCCTTTATCTTTGGTTATACATTTCTCTCTGAGCATTTAAGAACAAGCAAATAGCCACAGTTTAATCAAGGATTAATTTTGTAGGTTGCTAATGGTTCTCCAAAGGAGACTTTAATGACACAGGAGTAGCCCTATATCTTCTCCAATACTGGTGTTTTCTGTCTGTTAGGAAGAGTCAGGGCCATGCTGGCCAAGTAGTTTCCCTTCTTTGGGGAGGCAAGAGGACTGATTTTTCCTCAATTGCGTCTCTTCTGTTTCAGACTGTCCACTGATTGCTTTGCCTTTTGGTCTCCATATCCTCCCTGATCATGAAGACAGGTGACTTACCAGGGGGCTAGTGTAGAGGTGTCCCATCATCTCCAGTGGCCTATGACCTGGTATCACAGCCTAAAATTTGGCCTTTTTATCTCCCATGATTCCAATTGTTTTTTGCTTCTACATAGGTTATTAATACATGCAGATATGGCATTACACCAACCTGGATATATGTACATATAGAGCACATTTGATTACTGAAGTAGATTTAGTTAAAGAATGGCACAAGAGCTTAAAGTCATTTTATCCAACCTTTTACAATTTGGTTATCCTGTGGCAGCATAGGCCATATCTGAAGCATAGAAAATAGGCACAGCTTACTCTTTTAATAAATATCCAATAGCTATAAATACAGGCAGAACCTGTTATCAGTCTTGAAAACAATACAACTCTAAACCAACTAATTTAACCTGGTATTGTCAGGAAATGACAAATAAGACAGTATAAAGTCTTGCACCTGTGTTTGAAAACATCTTTGATTACTTCAGATGCCTGTGTGGGTACCAATTACCCAGAGAACATTGGGAAAAGACCCACAGAGCTTGAAATTATTTCTCTCAGATGAGGACCCTAGTTTGAGCATGAAGTTGTACCCTAAAGTAGGGAATATGTCTTAAGAGTTAATTTTGTTATAAGCACTGAACTTAAGGTGCCAGAAATAAGACAGTGACTTTACATAGAATAGAGCAGAATCTGGTCATTGTTGACCTCAAACAGCTAAGCTGCAATTCAACCATTGACAAGTCTGCTTTGAAAGAGAAAATACCATGTGACAACCAATGTTTTTAGGTTAATCTTGATAGTAATTGATTTTATATACCATAGAAATTTTAATTAACATAAATAATTTACGTCTTACCTATACTTAATATTCATAAAGCTTAGACCAGCTATCCCAACTTATTTTACCTAACAGGAGCATAAAGGTTATAGTGACAGAAATTAAATCACTTAAACCTAAGTGATTAAACCTAGTAATGGCCATTCATTCTATGCCATCATTTACTTGATGACTTTTATCATATCTGTTTATACCCTTACAGACATTTTAGGTTAAGTCTGATAGCATAAATAAAACAGAAGCTATTTTTAAAGTCACAATGACTGTAGGTATGAGTACCTCATCATTGGAAATTAAACACTTAACTGTGAACCTTTATCTTAAGACTCAGTTTCTCCAATATTTAAAACCTTGACAAATAGAGGAAACTAATTTACTTTACTGAGAGTCTTAAAGCCAATTTTTTATAACACTTAACCATATCAAATCAGCATCAGTGAGCTGTTAATAAGTGAGGTCTTAACCATAAGACCCAGTTTCTCTACTCATTAAAACCTTGACATTAAGCAAACATATTTTATATTTTATCCAATTAAATGTTTCAATGAAGGGGCCCTTCCCTGAGCAACCTTTATTACCATTATAATGTGCTGGTGACCTCTATACTTTTTTCATCCCCCTTTCTGGTCCTTTTTTTCTTGGATTCCCAGTTAGAATAAACAGAAGTTACCACTTGGAACAACTGTTTTAAAGTGCTTATCTCGTTTGGTTACCAAGTTTTTGCAATTTATTATAAATATCAGGTGTTGATTGAGTTAAGAATTTATCTTTAAGAAAAATTTTCTCCTCCATAGTATCTAGAGTTACATTAGTATGTTTTCTAATTGCCCCTTTAAGTCTCTGGAGAGAAGTAATGGACGATCCCTGTTCTCCCCTGTATTATCTAAATGTGTCAGATTTTAAGGAGACAGGCTAGCAAAAACTTTTGGGCTATCTTGGAAGCCAACTGCCCCATCTGGAACAAAGTAGAGGAAAGTGAATGAAGAGTCTAGAGTCAGGTTATGCCCAACCCTGGAACTCATGTTCTCATAGAAGAGGAGCATTCCTCTGACCATCTTTGGGAGAAGAAATTAGGGCTCTTTTACACAAATTTCCCCATTTTTCCCCAAGCAAACACATAGTGTGGGGACATTGTGTGGTCTATGTGCCTCCAGGAACAAGGATGGTCAAGGGCAGCATATCCATGCTCATTCTCCTGGCCAGCTCCCAAGCTCAAGTAACTTCAGCATTCCCCCAGCCCTGCATGTATCTTATATCACAGCATGTAAGCAGCCATTGGCAAGATAGGCCGAAGTGTGAAGACTTCCACATCTACTCCTGTCTTGACAGGCAATATGCCCTTCTGGGGGAAGGGGTTTCCTGGGACCTCTTTCCCTTACCCACCCTGTGGGAGCCTGGGATGTGGGTTCCACTCTATTTGCAAATGTTTCAGAAAGGTCTAGGGACTAAAGAGTATTATTTTAAAGGTAATATTTGATTTTATTGCCTTAAATATAGGGCTTCTACCCTTTGTTGATGAGAGAGAGAGAGAGAGAGAGAGAGAGAGAGGACGAAAGAGAGCATGCCATGGATTTTTGTCATTGCAAACAAACTCCAGATATGCACATCTGGTTTACAAGGATACTGGGGAATCAAATCTAGGTCCCTAGGCTTCCCGGGAAATCATGTTTACCTCTATGCCATCATTTACTTGATGACTTTTATCATATCTGTTTATACCCTTACAGACATTTTAGGTTAAGTCTGATGTTTATCTTAGGTAAGGTGTTTGTAACCTGATTATGTACCTTGACTCAGTTTTTTTTTTAACCTTTTTGTCTAGTGAGAAATTTTAGCTAACAGGTGTGATTTTAGGTGTTCAAAAGAGAGTAACTCTAAAGGAAAACAAAGTTAAATGCTGTTTGTCATTCCCTTTTCCTTGTCAGAGACAATTGGCCATTTTGTCTCTGGACATGGTCTGGGGTACACATGGCTTAAGCTTGCATGGGGTTTGAGATAAATGGGGTGCAATCCCTTTTCTAGAGTCCAGCTTGTCTTGACTTTAAATAACATATAACAGTAAGAAAGAGTAAAAGGAAATAACAGAGCAGAGAGCTAAGCATCTTGATATTCTTACCCCATTCTGAGGTTGTTTGTTTTCACCTAAATAATTCATTTTACTCATTTGTAATATATAAGGGAAGCATCTTGTCTATGTCTAACCTGGTTAGACCTCCAAAGAATGTGAATTACACCTGTGCTTATGACTTTGTGACCCCCCTAACATAGGACATCACTTGTGTCTAATGTAAGCTGAATTTAGATTAAGTGTATGTCCCTATATAAAACGTTTAGAGCATCCATAAGAGTCTATAAATCAGTGAAAGATATTTAACTTTAGGCATGATGTCTAGGTTAAGCCTGAAAATTAGCTTTATGTTCCTTATAAAAGGAAATGAATTTTAGGCAAAACTTGGTCTCCTATATCCTTTCTACATACACACACCTTCATCCACATATTTTAACTTCTGATCTAAGTTCCACTCCAAAAAGCATTTTTAATGAACATTCTATGTCCAACATTGAAAAATTCCTTCCTAGTTCTTTCAATCATTTCATCTCAACCCATAATTAACCATCTTTCTTATAAGACTATTAAGATAAACTTCACCAAATTGAAAAATCTTATTACCTGCTGACAAAGAAGTAAGTAGTCTATTTTCAAAGAGTTAGCCATCTTACTATTAGAAATTTGTAGTGAAGAGCCTTCCTCAGTATTTATGTCATCAAAAATCTCTATCTGACAAGTGTGTTTTGTAATACACACTTACAGATTTTACATAACCCATTGATTTGAGACAGCTCCTATTAATAAACTCCATGAAATACACTTTTAAGTTATAAGTCTATGAATACAGACAAAACATGACAACTGTTTTGGGAATAATCTCTATCAATACCTCTAACACACTTGGAAATGCTTTTTTTAGGAGTAACTAAGGCAAATTTTTATTTTTGACTTGAGGCAGTTTGGCCTAGAACTCAGGTCAGTTGGCATTATAATCTTTTAAAATACCTGGCAAATTATGAGTCACCACCACAGAGAGAATTTTGTTTTCAATAATCCTATATGTAAGTTGAAATTGACATAGAACATAAACTCAGTAATTATATTTATGATATCAGGCAATAAAATATGGTTTTTTTCACATAAAAGTTCAGCTCACTATAGGCTTTAGTTAAATCTAACTTTTAAAGCCAAATCCAAAACAAAAAAAGAACCTTGAAGTAAATCACATGCGAACAAAAACTTTAGGAGAGACCTGTGGGACTATTTGGATTAATAAAGAAATAAAAAGATGTCTATAAACAACATGGTGGGTGAGGTCTAGGCCTGTGCTACAGCGTGGGCAGAGCACAGAGAAGGAGTAGGCACTCCATCCTCCCAGAGGAAGCCATGTGTCTTGCGGCACAATGGCTTGTAATGGAAAAAGAAAAACAAAACAAACTAACAAAAACAAAACAAACTTAGAAGATATTTGGGCTAGGGGTCTCATTCTGGGCCTCCGTTTGGCCATGAGGCCCCTCCCACTCAGCTCAGCAGAACCAGTCCACAAACTCTGATGGAGTACAGATTGGGGTCCCTACAAAAGTTGACCCCTTTACCAAAGGGCCCTTCCTGGTGCTAGACCAGTTCCAGGGCTCCAATCCCAGCAGAGTGGAGCAGGCCAGGCTGAGAATCCATGGTGGGTAGCTGAGCCTGCCTTCCAATGCCATGTGTCAGGAATGTCACCTTAAATCAGGAACATAGTGAACCCTGATGCCTGTTGCCTTGTTGTTTGCCAGTACTGTAGAAACTGCAAGTTGGAAACCTGTTCAGCAGCTACACCCTCTCACTGGAGTGGAATGATCCTGTATAAATCCCTTAAATTGGGTACAGAGATTATTAAGTTAGAGGACTGAAGGAGAATCTCTCGTTCCATCTGGGAAGACCATATGGCAGACACTATCTTTAAAGGAGGAAAGGCCATGTGGCCTGTGCCATCTTTGATTAGGGAAAAGACAAATGGTGAAACCATCTTTAACTAACCATGTGTTCATTAATACTTGATAAAACATATATCTTAATATTCTAGAGAAAAGGAAGACATGTTCTAAATTTAAATTTGAGAGAGGGAAAGGTTAGTCAGGAATAAGCCTGGAATTGTTTGTATAGTCATAGAGCATGGCAAAGTTAGTCAAGAGAGAGCACAAAATGCAAACAATAAATCTGTTTTCTGTTCAGTTTCTATCTTACTCAGTGTGAGGTTATAAGAAATGAGTAAAATTTTGAGGGGAGTTTATTTACTTCCAGAAACTGCTAAATTATAAAGGATATGCACTACCTGTGGAACTGATGGGAGCAGTAGCTGGGGCATACCAGTGGCTCATAGATGTAAGATGGGGAAACCAAATAAAAATGTGGCTATCTATATAAAAATAATTCTCAAAATAGCTCAGTGGTACCTCCATTATGTAATGGGGAAATTAGGGTTCTGGGTATTTCCTGGAACCCCAAGCCCTGAGTTCATATCTGCAAACTAACCAAAGAATTGGTGATTCCAGATTTAAGAGAATGATTTCTAAAATACCATATTCAATTCAGATTTTATAAAGGATTGAGGGAAAGGGAAAGCTGGGAGGTGATGGGGAGATAAAGTGGGGAGAAAAGAAGTACACCATGTAGTGCCCCAAGACCCTTGTGTGCCACATGTAGCTCAGACATCCATGTGACCAGATATGGATATGGGGGAAAAAAGCATGGAAAAAAAAAAGAGAAAAGGAATTTCAAGGAGCTCCTGCAATGTAGGGAACCAGAGGGGATAAAGAACCCATGCATAGAGTAAGGGCTAGGGGGCTCTCATGGCTGGGCCTGGGCCTGAATCAAGGTAGCCCAGGCCCAGCCAAGGGAAAAACACCCACAGCTGGAAGTTCCCAAGTGATCAAACAGCTCCCGTAGGGAGTTTTAACTGGCAGATTTAAAGCAAGTGGGAAGATACGTCATGTGTCCCACAGTAGCTGAGAAATAGCTACTATGATATACCTGAAGAATCCACATGGACAGTGAGGCCATTCTGTGGAGACGTATCTCCAAAAGGAAGTTCTAGAAATCACAGATAGTGGAATCATCAGAAATGGCTTCAAAGATGGCAATCTGCTTCTGGTGTTAAAAAGTTAATTTAAGGCTGGAGAGCTGGCTCAGTGTTTAATCATGCTTCTTGCACAAGACTGAAAGGCAGTGGCAACTATGCTAGTTCAAGTCTTTGATCCCATATTTGCAGCTAGTTGTGGCAACTTATGCCTGTCCAGCAAAGGGGAGCAGTGACCTGTGAAAGACCTGAGCTTATAAAGGTCAGTGAGCTCCTTATAAGAGACTCTGGCACATGTAAGAATGTGCAGAACTGTGCTGGAACAGGATGCCAGATGTTTTGCTCCAACTGCCCCAGGCAAGAACATAGGGAGTTTTAATGGCACATGCATGTTCATACACCACACACCCCACACTACATTCATATGCACATATACACAAGCAAAAAAATAGCAGAATTTACGTTAAAATTAATGCCAAAGCACCACAAATTTATAAAAATTGGCTACAGCATGCCCAAGTATTTGAGCACCATCTAAAATAGTATTTGGAGAAATAGTTATCTTTTAAACATATTAAAAGGAAAATAATTAAAATCCATCACCTTAGTTTCTGCATGCCATTATTGATTAGGCAAAAAAACAGTAAAGACCTAAGACATGTGGGGAAACATGTATATCCAGAATGTGTGAATAGATAGCCTTATCAGCAAAGGGGTTCTGCACATGTAACTACATGACAGATCTTGACATGGAAGCTTGCTTGTAGTCTATCCTAATGTGTCCAGCATAACCAGAGGCTCCTTGTAAGTGAGAAAGGGGAACCAGAAGAGGGGCATCAGAGAAGGAAATGGAGCAATGGCAGCAGGCTTGTCAACATCTAGCAGGTATGGGCCCAAGAGCGGTGAGCGGTTACTAGAAGTTTCAAGAAGAAAAGGAATGCATTCTTCCTAAATCTCTAAAGAGAGTACAGTCCTAATTATACATTGATTTTGTTCCAGTTAACATCTGTTTGATATTCAGAATTGTAAAACACTAAGTTCATCCCATTGTAAAACACAAAAATTGGGGCGATATTGATTGGTGGTGCTCTGATGCTGTCTGACTCAGAGTTTAGTGTTTGTTCCTTAGCACAAAGAAATGGATGCACCAGGACAAGTTCAGAGAAGCAAAGAAAATAAAGGTAGTGGGTTTATCACGAGCAAAGGTTCCACTGGTAATATAGGAGGAGTCCCAGAGCTGGGACCCACTTCCTTCCCTTTATGTAAATGTTGGGTCTGGTTCCTCATCTTCTTATTGATCCCTCTTGCCAAGGAATGTTTTTCCTTCCTTACACTGAGTATACATTTCTCTCAGATTGGCCTGATGTCTGGTCTGCCTGATGCAGGACAGCTTCCAGGATCCCCTCTCAGGTGCATCCTGGTGGGCAGGGAAAGCTAGCTCTCTCCTCAGGCAAATTGACAGCAAGATGCCTCTTCTTCCACTTTCCCTTCTAGATGCCTGCATTGCAGCCTGGAAGGCCAGATGTGGCCTACACTAGTGCATATGTGCCCTTACCTTTGGTGCAGGACCCTTTACTTGGGGACACAGGCTGCTATTGGCAGTGTTGTAGGCCACAGCCACCTTAGCCAGGACTGAGCTCTTTCAGATGGGCTTTAGTGCCTACTTCTCTTAACAGGACAACAAGCTCCTGGTGAAGGCTGCAGCACACCTCCCTTTGGAGCCTGGTAAGATGGCTGTTAGCCTTGCATTGCAGGCCGCTCAGCATGCTAGAAATAATCACCTGTCCTCACCCCTCTCAGTATGCTATTATTTGATGTTCCTGTCTTCTCAGTTTCTTGTTAGAGCTTCTAAAATCCTTGGACTCTGCAGAATGATGATTGCCTTGCATGTTAATAGCATGCTAATATGTGTCTAGTAACTCCTAAGTAATTTCTGAATGAGAAGACGTTACCAGAGGGACCAAGGTATGACTGGGCAGAGGAGAATTTTATCTGCACCCCTAAACTTCTAGAGAGATCAGTGGAGCTGCAGGTTGAGTGTCACCAGTGGACAATGTCTTAATTAATCTTGTCCATGTAATGAAATCTCTACAAACACTTCAAATACTTGAAAGGATGGGGCTGAACAGGTATACACTGCTAGAAGTTGAAGGCTCATGCAAACTCAGAGCCCAATTCACACGTCTGGCCCTACCATCTCTTCCCATATGCCTGCTCTTCACATCTCTTCCACTTGGTGATTCATTTGTATCCTTTGCAATATCCTGTATTACCAATGTGCAAATATCAGTTAAGTGTTTCCCTAGATTCTGTGATTCATATTACCAAAACATTCCAAACCCAAGGAAAAGTGGGGGATCCCCAATTTATAGTGACTTGGTGATGAGCTCGTCTCCGGGGCTGAGTTAGTGATGTTGCTCTCAATGAAGTCTGATACTACCCCCAGGTAGAAAGTATCAGCACGGATTAGCTGGTATTTGCTCACAATTTTTTTCTGGTGGGAAGAAATGCCTACAGAATTTGGCCAACAAGGTGAATTATTCCATGCTGTAGTGAATGTGAGAGTAGGAAAAAAAAAACCCTCTTGTCCTTATATCTCTCATATTCTCAGATAGGCCATAAGATATGAGTACAACCAAACTGATCACTTCAGGAGGCTCTATTCAGAACCCACAGTGGTAATCACTAAGACCCTCTTTTACATGGTGTGCTTCTTGCAGCTTGGTTGATTCAGAAGTACATTGGTTGGAAAGTCTGGAAAGTAGGTACTAAGGCTCTTCAGTCAGCCATATGACTTCTTTGTATCAACATTTTTAATTTGGAAAGTAGTAGTTTATTAAATCAATACTTTGATGTAGCAATGTAGGTTAATTTAGGTGGATATGAGGTAGTTTTACAACTTTGCAGATATGTTTATTTTCTAAATATGGCTAGCGATATCAAGTTTCCAGGCAATATAGCAAAAAATTTCCCTGATGAACAGCATTGCATTGTTTAAGACAGTACTTTAAGTATAAGCATTGCTGACAGATTCAGGAGTGTTTTGACATGACTACAGTGCTGAAGGTGGTAGAGAAAACCTCAGGTTTCGAAAACAGCGAGAATAAAAATCAATGCTTTGCTTCTCTTCACTTATACAATCATTAACCAATGTGTTCATTTGTTTATTCATTCATTATACATAAATACTCATGAGCATCTTTTAAGTACCATAGTTCTAAAAAAGAGCACAGTAGGAACAAAATAATGAGTTTGATACAGTCCCTGATCTGAAATACCTCGGTGTCTCTCAATGGAGACAAGTCCATGTTAAAAACAGTAATGTGGTAGGCCTAGACTTTACACATGGTTATATATGGATGTGGTCCTTGCCAACCTCAGCTTTCAGAATTTCCATCTTCAAATTCACCTTCTGCTCACAACCTTCCAGAATGATCAATTTGAAATACAATGCAATTATGAATAGAATATTGAGTGTCCCCTGCAGGCTCACATTTTTAGTGCTAGGTCTCCAGCCTGACTTTAGGAAGGCAGTCCTGGCTGGCCAAACTAAGTTAGGTAACCAAGGGCAGGCCACTGATTCTGGGCTGTACCACGTGAAAGATCACTACTGGGAGTTCACTGTAGGGGCCTACCACACCAATGGACAGTGTTGGGGAACTCCAAGCTAATGTCACCAATATAGAAATTAAACATAACACTCCTTTTGTTTTATCTTTAAATTTTTGGCAGTTTCAAACACAGTTTGTTTTTGTTGATTCTATTTCCCCTTCTGCTCCCTCCTCTGCTTCCTCTCAGTTCCCCTCTCCCCTGTATTTTTTTAATTTTCCATGTTTATAGGTCCAAAATTCTTGACAACCTTAGGTCCTAACACAAATCCATGCCACTATCTTCTTTCATAGATAAGATTCTTTTTGAATGCTTCTTTGCAAAACAGCCATGCCTTTTACATGAGAAATCCCTGTGGCTGTCTTCATTCTGCTGAGGCAGTTAAGAAATTGTAGCACTGCTACAAGGAAACCTGAGATATTTACTTCAAATGCTTGCTAGGAGGACTTTACCATGTTTGTGTTTTAAATTTTTCCTATGGGAACCCCATTATGACCAGCCAAAGACAATGCTTTACTATGGCATATGCAGACTTTGTAAATCTTTTCTTCTGTAATAGTCCTGAATGTACTTAACAAGACATTCATATTCTAAAAGTGACCTCTTACCAGGAAAATGACATACTTTAGCCTAAGATTCCTTCTTTCATTTTGTCTATATGGGTTTCTACTCAACCCTTTAATTCCAAACTGAATTCCATTCCTCTGTGACGTTTCCCATTTCAGTTTACCAAGGGAGACTCAGTGGTTCCTGCAGTTTTGCTCTGTCTATAATCAGCAACCACCCCTTATGTAACCCTTAGATGGTGTTCAAATTCCTAAATAACTATATTGTTTTCCTGATATTGCTGTATTACTTCTTTAAATAATAAAACAATTCAAGACTCAAAAACCAAAAACATCTTTTTTAGATCATTTCTCAGAAATCAGGCCTATGAACAATGAGTGAACATCATTGTAGACATCTTCTGTTCATATTGAGATATATAAAGGCAAATAGAAACTTTCACCAAAAACACACATGTAGTATAAACACATTTTATTGAAAAGAATTATCTTGCCTTTACCTATATTTACCAAATAAGGAAATAAAATTAAGAGTGTCAAATTTTGGAGAGATTTAATCTTTGTGTGTGTGTGTGTGTGTGTGTGTGTGTGTGTGTGTGAGAGAGAGAGAGAGAGAGAGAGAGAGAGAGAGAAAGAGGCATGTTTAGTCTTAAAAGATCACTTTCTTGTTTAAAATATTTATAAAATATTTAAATAGTTAGAATATGTTCATGGGGTCAGTATGTCCATCCCATATCCATGTGTGAAAACTATGATCCCTCGTACCTGAGAATGTCATTATATTTCTAGATGTAGGCTTTGAAAAGAGAGCTAAAATCCAGTCTTTCCAATGCTTTTACAATAGGAAAATTAGACAAACAAAAAGGTAGCAGAAGCATGACTTCACAGAGGAAATACGAGATGCAGGAGAAGACAGGTGACTTTGGCAAGCCTCTATAACTATGAGAAAATTAATTTCTGACCTTTATACCACCACATCTATCGTGCCATGCTACCATAGGCTTAGCAAACTAAAGCAACATTTTTATTATGTTTTAATTCAAATTTCCTCTACCTCTTAAAACAGTCCCCTGAATCTACAGCCAACATAATACTAAATGGGAAAAAAAACTTGAAGCTATTTCACTAAAATCAGGAATAATACAAGGGTGTTTACTGTTCCCACTTATACTACTAGAAGTTTTAGCTATAGCAATAAGGCAAGAGACACACATAAAAGGGATACAAGTTGGAAAGGAAGTGATAAAATTATCATTATTTTCAGGTGATATGATTCTATACATAAAGGACCCTAAAGACTCTACCAGCAAACTGTTAGAGCTGATAAACACTTTTATAATATAGCAGAATACAAACCAAGCAAACATAATAAATATCCTTCCTATATACTAACAACAAACATGCTGAGGATGAAATCAAGCAATTATTCCCATTCATAATTGCCTCAAAAAAATGAAGTACCTTAGAATAAATCTAACCAAAGAAGTGAAGGATCTCTATGATGAAAATTCTAAAACATTCAGGACAGAAATTGCAGAAAGCACGAGGAAGTGGATAGACATCCCATGTTCTTGGATTGGAAGGACCAATGTTGTGAAAATGTCAAACCTACAAAAAGCAATCTATACATTTAATGCAATCCCCATCAAAATTCCAATGCCATTTTTCACAGAAATAGAAAAATTAATCCTAAAATTCATTTAGAAGCACAAAAAACCTCAAATAGCCAAAACAGTTTTGAGCCATAAAAATAATGCTGCCATTCTCACCACTGCCGATTTTAAGATCTACTACAGACCCATAGTGACAACGACGACAACAAAGAGAACAAAATAGAGGATGCAGATGTAAATCCAGGTAGCTATAGCCATCTGATTTTCAACAAAAATGCTAAAAATATTCACTGGGTAATAGAAAGCCTCTTTAACAAATCATGCTGGGAAAACTGGATATCTATATGGATGGATATCTATATGTAGAAGGATGAAAATAGATCTTCATCTTTCTCCTTGCACAAGAATCCAGTCCCAATAGATCAAGAACCTTAATATCAGATGTAAAACTCTGATTGAGGAAAAAATAGGGGAAACACATCAACATATTGGCATAGGGAATGACTTTCTGAACATAACCCCAGTTGCTCAGGAAACAAAACCACTAATCAACCATTGGGATCTCATGAAATTACAGAGATTTTGTAAACCAAAGGGCACTGTGAATAGAAGAAAGAGGAAACCTACAGAATGAGAGAAAATCTTTGCCAGCTATACATCTGATACAGGACTAATATCTGGGATATTCAAAGAACTCAGAAAACTGGATAAGAAGAAATCAAGAACCCAATTAAAAAATGGGTTATGGAACTAAATACAGAGTTCTCAAAAGAAGAAATACAGATGGCATATAAACATCTCAAATATGTTCTCCATCCTTAGTCGTCAGGAAAATATAAGTTAAAACTACTTTGAGATTCCATTTCACGCCTGTCAGAATGGCTATCATCAAGAAAACAAATGACAATAAGTGCTGAGGAAGTATAAATAGAGGAAGGAACACTTCTACACTGTTGGTGGGAATGTAATCTGGTACAGCCATTGTGGAAATTAGTGTGGAGGTTCCTGAGACAGCTAAAAATAGATTTAGCATATGAACCAGCTATACCAAATCCTAAGGATACTTCTCAATACCTTAGAGATATTTGCCTATCCATGTTTGCTGTCACTCTATTCACAGTAGCTGGGAAATGGAATCAGCCTAGATGTATTTCACCTGATGAGTGGACAATGAAGATGTGATATATTTATACAATGGACTTCTTTTCAGTGGTAAATAAAACTGAAAGTTTCTCACCAGAAATAGATGATAAGATTTTTTGTTGTTTTTGAAGACTCCACACGCTTGGGCTATAAGGTCACTGAAAAGTCAAGCTGGAGCTGAGCTGAAACCTCCTCCCATGCAGCCATATGGGAGAAATAACTTATCAGTGGTTATAAACAGTGGTACTGCAAGCCATAAGTTTGGCCAGCTAGGTCAAATGACTAAATGAGTGCAATAGTCACATGTCTGTTATGGGGGAAGCCAGTCTCTCTCTATTTGGACTAGAGGCCTGCTCCATGGGAGGGAATACATGCCTTTTAGTGAAAACCTAATCAAAAGCCTATGGTGGGGGAGGTCATGAGCCCTAGGGGTATAATGCCCATTCTTGTCTGGCTAAATACACATATTGTGCTCACAAACTGCCCTGTAAGCACTTTTCTTAATGTCCATACTCATATATTAATGTTACTCTCACTTTTGGTTAGAGAAGCTTCTCTTTTCAGATGGCAGTGACCCCTAGGATGACCCAAAAGGCACCATAGTGCTGAATGACAGAGGAGTATTTAGCAATGAAATACTTCTATCATACCTTCTCAGGCTCAGGGTCTATTGCTGAAGAGGTGGTAGGAAGAATGTAAGAGCCAAAGAAAGGGTAGGACTGATTACAATGCAATGATGTAGACCCAAATTGGCCTCAATATATCCATGACCTTGCAGTCCCAGCACTACATTTACAAAACCCTTATAATAGGAGGAAAAGATGATAGCATCAAAATAAAAGATTGGGAGGGAATGGATATGATGGATAATAGATTTGTGAGGGGCAAATGGGGGAGGGAATTATCATGTTTTATTGTCTATAATTATGGAAGTTGCCAATAAAAGATGTTAAAACAAGCAATTCCCTGAATTCTCTTCCTTGTATGTTAATGTTGAGGTTTAAACTACTTATATGTTCATGTATACCCCACATTATTACTTTGTTTAAGTAAGTTTGGAAGTTTGAGGAGATGGCTCAACAGTTAAAGGCACTTGCTTACAAATCTTGCCAGCCTACGTCCTGGGTTTGACTCCTCAGTATGTACAAAAAGCCAGGCATACAAAATGCATCTGGAGTTTGTCTGCAGTGGCAAGAACCCTGGCATGCCCACTCTCTCTCTCTCTCTCTCTCTCAAACAAAAATTTTAAAAAGAAATATTAAAAATAATTTGGTTTGTGTATGTGTGCATGTTCATGTGTGTGAGTGTGAATGTGTGTATACAACATTGTACGTGTTGAGGTCAGAGGACCACTTCGGGGTTGGGGGAGTTGGTCAGTCATCTCTTTCTATCTTGCTTGATGCACAGTCATTGTTTTACCTCGTGTTTGCCAAGCTAGCTGACTTGAGCTCTTCTGGTGATTCTCCTGTTTCTGTCTTGATTCTCACTGCAGATATGCTGGGTTACAGATGCTCCTGCTATAACATCTGGTTTTACACACATCCAGGGATTTGAACTCAGGTACTCATGCTTACATAGCAAATTCTTTAGATGGTCAATCATTTCCTTAGCCTGTTTAAATATTAAATATTTGCCGTAGCTCATTCTTACTATCTGTCTTTTCATTATAAGTTTTCATCAGTTTCACCGTGATATGTTTCTGGCTTGTCTAGATTTTATCATCAAATATTTTCTGAGAAAACTTATGACCCCTGAATCCTTTGTGGTTTAGATTATCACTTCCTGCTATATGAACTTAAAAAATTCCAGGGTTTCTTTCCCTGCCTTTGAGAATTCACTCACCAATTTCTCCTTTAAAGTGTTAATCAGTTAAAGTGTTTAATCTAGGGGGAAGGAGTGGATTTTTCTGCTACACTCTACAACACTATCCCAATTCTCCAAATTAAAAGTTTTATCTTATGGAAAGCTATTTTTATATTACCTGGTTGAATTTTCCAGGTTCATGGAGTGGGTTTATCATCAGATCAGACTACCAGAGATCACAGCTATTCTCTACTATCTTTACACATGACCTTAGAAAAGTACTTCACCTGCCTGTGCCTGTTTCTCTCATCTGTATTCTGAAGACAATGGAATGTATTTCATGGAGTTGAGAAAATTAAATGAATCAATAGGTATAAAATTATTTCACAGGGCCGAGGAGATGACTCAGTAGGTATAATCATTCTTGTAAGCCTCACAATGTGAATTTGGATCCCCTGAGCCCATAAAAAGCTGGAGGTGGTAGTGAGTATCTGTGTTCCCAGTACTTCTAGAGCAGAATGGGAGATGGAGGCAGGAGAATATCCAGAATCTCCCAAATCAGCTAACCTTGTGTACACAGCAGTGAACAATAAAAGCCCTGCCTCAAATACAGTGGGCAGTGAAATGTGGTGGTTTGAATCAGTTGTTCTCAATAAACTCGTGTATTTTGAATGTTCAGTCCTAAGTTGATGGCAATTTGGAAGGTGTACCCTTGCTGGAGGAGAGGCTTTTTTGTGATCAGGCTTAGGGGTGTGATAGCCACCTTCCCCCTTACCAGAACTTGACTCACTATCCTGTTACTGTTTTTTTTTTAACCTTCTGTGGCAGAGGTGATGTCCAGTCTCTACCCATGCCATACTTTTCCCTTATCATGAGGCTTCCCCTTGAAACTATAAGCCAAAATAAAAGCTTTCCTCTCATCAGCTGCTTTTAGTTAGGTGCTTTCTCATTTCTGGCAAAGAGGGAGTAACTAGAACAAAAGCCAATACCCAACATTGTCCTCTTACCTCCACATATGTGTAGCATGGCATGCACACACACTCACACATGAATACTTACACATTCACATACACATACATATACAAAGGTAAAAAGCATGGCATATTATTATTATCATCATCATCATCATTTTACATGTTAATTGTGTTGAACCTTGTTATATAAAGTTATTATTTTCTACTTAATTTTCTGTAATTTCCTTAAGTCTGTTTGATTTTCTAGTCATGCTCATTCTTCTAATAAAAATCTGTTAATTAGAATTCTTGTGTTTGGATCTATTATCATTCTTTTTCCCATTATTTAGTTCTGACTTAGCTCTACCAGTGTGCCTCAGTACACTTGTTAGAGAGTTGTTGAATTTTAAATTTTGAGGGAGGGATAGTATTTTAGGTTTGTGGAAGGTACAAGCTTGTTTCATTTTCTTTTCATACGTTTTAAAACTGTGTAGACATGTAAAAACCTAGGAATTTTATATAAACAGTGAGATGGAGCACAGAGGCAATAGTTTTCTCATGATTGTTTTGGGTCCTCAACACAGTGAAGTGTGCCAAAGCAACTTCTTACTGATCTATGCAATGCATCTTGGATTCAGTTACAATTTTTTTTTATTTTATTCTCCTGACATTTCTATATCTCACTGATCTAATTAAAGGATCATAAGATGGGCCTTTTGAAACTATGGCATTTATTTTCAAAGAAATTCATGCTTTGCTCAAGAACCAAAGAAGTTGACAGTTGGCAGCATATCCACATGTTTGGCTTACATTTATCATGACTTTTTATTTACTATGGTGTTTATTTTTTTTCTACTCAAGAAATTTTTTACTTTCACTTTTTGAGGTTGTTGATTGTAAATTTCAAAAGAGGGCAGAGAAACAAATATTCCTCAGATGCCATCTTAAACCCAGATACAGCATGATTAGGTATTTCAAGTCTATATACCAAATAAATATCTGGAGTTACAAAGCATGGATATAGCATCTGTATGCTCAATAAATTTTGGTTCAATAAATTTATGCATAAATCTCCAGCATTTTATAAATGGAGAAGTTAAGTAAACATGTATATGTGGAGTTTATTCCCGAAAACTCACATTACTCATTTGATTTATTTCAGGGAACTTTTGAAATTGAACTAGCTTTTGCATGTTCTGTGCTAGCTTTATGCTAGCTTTTTCTTCCTATTTTCTTCCTTCCTTCGCAGCTCAGTATTGAATGGCCAACAGTTAGGACAAGCCTGAGAGGATACACTAGGACTGTAAGGGGAAGGTGAGGGCTTTAGGACTATAAGAGCAGGCCTGCAACTGATAAATAGTTCACAGGGCTTCTGGCACACGGAGGTAGTGTGCCTTTGCTGGAGACATGACATCCAGCCCTGCATGGGTATAGGCAAACAGTTTTGGTTTATATTTCAAGACCTCACTCTCCTCTAACGGTTCCTCCAGTGCAATATTCTGCTTAGCTTGAATTTTAAACAGGAAAGTGATTTGGAACCTTTAAAATGGACAACCACTTTAAAGCTAGAGGGTTGTGCTTGGCACCCAGAGAGTCCTGTTTACCATGCCATGCTAATTTCTAGTAAGTATCTAGTAAGAATCACTCTCTCAATTGGAGGAAAATACTGTTTTGTGACAACTCTGTTACAGGCAAATATAATAAACTTCTAGGAAACTATTGTTCTTCTGTCTTTTTTGTCTCCCTTATATACTATTTTTTGTATGTTTATATACATTCATGTCTCAAATGTGTTATCACTATAGATTCAACATATAGGTCACGGGAGCCATTAAAAGTACATGGAGAACTAGCATATGAATGAATGTGTAAGTGCCAGAGAGGGAACAGTTCATATGCCAGGGGAGACAACTGAAAAGGTACACATGGTTACCTGGTGATGCTTAAGTGAAAGGCTGATGCCAAAACGTAATGCAGAAAGGTCCACAAAACTTGCCACCACCCATGTTCCTCAAGCCAATGGACCCCAAACCAATGGTATGTGAAAAGACTTTCATGAGTGCTATATGAATGTCTGCAGGAAATTTTGAAAGATATATTGTCACAAACTGTCTAGCCATTGTCACGATAAATATTGGTCAATCAGAGAGAGTTGAGAGATACACAACCATATCTCAACAACAGTGGATGAGGGTTCCTGTTTCCCCACATCCTCACCAATACTTGTCCTTGTTATATTTTTCAATGATTGCCATCCTTACTGGAGTAAGGTGGAATCTCATGGTTGTTTTAATTTGTATGTCCCTAATGGTTAGGAATGTTGAACATTTTCTTAAGAGTGTTTTAGCCATTTCTAATTCTTGCTCTGGGAACTCCCTTTTCAGTTCTCTGCCCCATTTTTGGAATGGGTTGTTTGGTTTTGTGTTGTTGAGTTTTTTGAGTTCTTTGTAGATTCTAGACATTAGGCTTCTCTCAGTGGTACAGCTGGTGAAGATTTTCTCCAGTGGGTAATCTATTGGCTCTGATTATGGTGTGTTCATCATTGCAGAAGCTGTTTAGTTTCATGACATCCCATTGGTTGAGTTAATTTCCTGGGCTACTCGGGTTTTGTTCAGGAAGTCATTCCTCACTTCTATATTGTAAAGAGTACCTTCTATTTCTTCTTCCAGTAGAAGAGTTTCAGGTCTTATATTGAGGTCTTTAATCCACCTGGACTTGATTTTTTGTGTATAGAGAGATGAGTGTGTCTTTTTCCATTTTTCTACATATGGTCATCCAATTTGTCCAACACTATATATTGTAGATGCTGTCTTTTATACATTATTGGCAGCTTTGTCAAAGATCAAGTAGCTATAGTTACTTGACCTAAGGTCTAAGTCTTCAATTCTGTTCCATTGCTCTATGATTCTGTTCATATGCCAGTACCATACTGTTTTTGTTATTTCAACTTTGTAATATACCTTTACATAGGGTATGCTGATACTTCCAAAGGTGTTTTTCTTTGCTGAGAATATATTTGGATATTCAAGGCCTGCTGCCACTCCATGTAAATTCTGAGATAATTTTTGAGATCTAACTTCTATTTTGTGCACCACTCATGTCACCAGTGAAATATCATCTACATTCTGTCTTTTGATAATATTTCCTCTTTCTTTCTTTCTTTCTTTCTTTCTTTCTTTCTTTCTTTCTTTATTTTTTTCTCTCAATTTTTATTAATATTTTCCATAATTATAAAAAATATCCCATGGTATTACCGTCCCCCCCTTTCCCCTTTGAAATTCCATTCTCCATCATATCCCCTCCCCATCTCAATCTTTCTACTTACATATATACAATACCAACCTAATAAAAGCCCTCCTCCCTTTCTTTCTCTTCCCTTTCTATCTCCTTTTTTAACTTACTGGCCTCTGCTACTGAGTTTTTTCCTTCTCGCACAGAAGCCCAATCATCTGTAGCTAAGATCCACATATGAGGGAGAATATGTGGTGCTTGCCTTTCTGGGCCTGGGTTACCTCACTTAGTGTAATTCTTTCCAGATCGATCCACTTTTCTGCAAATTTCATAACTTCATTTTTCTTTACTGCTGAGTAAAACTCCATTGTATAAATGTGCCATATCTTCATTATCCACTCATCAGTTGAGGGACATCTAGGCTGGTTCCATTTCCCAGCTATTATAAATTGAGCAGCAATGAACATGGTTGAGCATGTACTTCTAAGGAAATGAGATGAGTCCTTAGGATATATGCCTAGGAGTGCTATAGCTGGGTCATATGGTACATCAATCTTTAGCTGTTTTAGGAACCTCCACACTGATTTCCACAATGGCTGGACCAGATTGCATTCCCACCAACAGTGTAGAAGGGTTCATCTTTTTACACATCCTCGCCAACATTTATGATCATTTGTTTTCATGATGGTAGCCAATCTGACAGGAGTGAGATGGAATCTCAATGTAGTCTTAATCTGCATTTCCCTGATGACTAGGGATGTAGAACACTTTTTTAGATGCGTATATGCCATTCGTATTTCTTCCTTTGAGAATTCTCTATTTAGCTCCATTGCCCAGTTTTTGATTGGTTTGTTTGATTCCTTATTATTTAACTTCCTGAGTTCTTTGTATATCCTAGATATTAATCCTCTATCAGATATATAGCTGGTGAAGATTTTTTCCCATTCTGTAGGTTGCCTCTTTGCTTTCTTCACCGTGTCCTTTGCAGTGAAAAATCTTTGTATTTTCATGAGGTCCCAGTGGTTAATCTGTGGTTTTATTGCCTGAGCAATTGGGGTTGTATTCAGAAAGTCTTTGCCAAGACCAATATGTTGAAGGGTTTCCCCTACTTTTTCCTCTAGCAGTTTCAGAGTTTCAGGTCTGATGTTAAGGTCTTTAATCCATTTGGACTTAATTCTTGTGCATGGAGAAAGAGAAGAATCTATTTTCATCCTTCTACAGATATATATCCAGTTTTCCCAACACCATTTGCTGAAGAGGCTGTCTTTTCTCCAATGAGTATTTTTGGCATTTTTATCGAATATCAGGTGGCTATAGCTACATGGGGTTACATTTGGGTCCTCTATTCCGTTCCATTGATCTACAAGTCTGCTTTTGTGCCAGTACCATGCTGTTTTTGTTACTATGGCTCTGTAGTATAGGTTAATATCAGGTATAGTGATACCTCCAGCCTTAGTTTTGTTGCTCAGTATTATTTTAGATATTCGAGGTTTTTTGTGATTCCAAATGAATTTTTGGATTGTTTTTTCTATTTCCATGAAGAATGCCTTTGGAATTTTGATGGAGATTGCATTAAATGTGTAGATTGCTTTTGGTAAGATTGCCATTTTCACAATATTGATTCTTCCAATCCAGGAACAAGGGATGTTTTTCCACTTCCTAGTGTCTTCTGCAATTTCTCGCTTGAGTGTTTTAAAGTTCTCATTGTAGAGATTCTTTACTTCCTTGGTTAGGTTTATTCCAAGGTACTTTATTTATTTATTTTTTTTTTTTTTTGATGAAATTGTGAATGGGAGTGATTCTCTGATCTTATCCTCTGTGTGTTTGTTGTTAGCATATATGAAGGCTACTGATTTCTGTGTATTTATTTTGTATCCTGCTACATGACTGTAGGTTTTTATCAGCTCTAACAGTTTGCTAGTAGAGTCTTTAGGGTCCTTTATATATAGAATCATGTCATCTGCAAATAATGATAACTTGACCTCTTCCTTTCCGATTTGTATCCCTTTTATGCATGTCTCTTGCCTTATTGCTATGGCTAAGACTTCCAGAACTATATTAAATAAAAGTGGGGACAGTGGACACCCTTGTCTTGTCCCTGATTTTAGTGGAAAAGCTTCCAGTTTTTCCCCATTTAGTAATATGTTGGCTGTAGGCTTATCATAAATAGCCTTTATTATATTGAGATATGTTCCTTCTATTCCCAGTATCTGTAGGACTTTTATCATGAAGGGATGTTGGATTTTGTCGAATGCTTTCTCTGCATCTAATGAGATGATCATGTGATTTTTGTCCTTCAACCCATTTATATAATGTATAACATTTATAGATTTGCATATGTTGAACCATCCCTGCATCTCTGGGATAAAGCCTACTTGGTCAGGGTGAATGATCTTTCTGATATATTCTTGTATTCTGTTTGCCAATATTTTGTTGAGAATTTTTGCATCTATGTTTATGAGGGAGATTGGTCTGTAATTTTCTTTTTTTGTTCTATCTTTGCCTGGTTTTGGTATCAGAGTGATGTTGGCTTCATAGAAGGAGTTTGGTAGAATTCCTTCTTTTTCTATTTCACGGAAAAGCTTAAGAAGCAATGGTGTTAGCTCTTCCCTGAAGGTCTGGTAAAATTCAGCAGTGAATCCATCTGGGCCTGGGCTTTTTTTAGTTGGTAGATTTTTGATAACTGTTAGGATCTCCATGCTTGTTATAGGTCTATTTAAGTGATTAATCTCATCTTGATTTAATTTAAGTAGGTCATATAAATCAAGGAAATCATCCATTTCTTTCAGATTTTCATACTTTGTGGAGTATATGTTTTTATAATATGTCCCTATGATTTTTTGAATTTCTCTGGCATCTGTCGTGATGTTACTTTTTTCATCTCTAATTTTATTAATTTGTGTCTCTTCTCTCTTTCTTCTGGTCAGATTTGCTAAGGGTTTATCAATCTTGTTTATCCTTTCAAAGAACCAGCTCTTTGTTTCATTAATTCTTTGGATTGTTTTTTTTGGCTTCTATTTCATTAATTTCTGCCCTAATCTTTATTATTTCTT
The DNA here is from genome assembly GCA_036346955.1 of Dipus sagitta. Taxonomy (NCBI): domain Eukaryota; kingdom Metazoa; phylum Chordata; class Mammalia; order Rodentia; family Dipodidae; genus Dipus; species Dipus sagitta. The sequence continues at coordinate 54,663,228 of CM070787.1, forward strand.
CCCGTCTACTGATTTTTGGTTTGCCTTGTTCTTCTTTTTCCAAGGCTTTAAGGTGAAGCATTAGGTCATTTACTTGTGACCTTTCTAATTTCTTAATATAGACACTTAAAGCTATAAATTTACCTCTTAGAACTGCCTTCATTGTGTCCCAGAGATTTTGGTATGTTGTGTTCTCATTATTGTTTGACTCTATAAATTTTTTGATTTCCTTCTTGATTTCTTCATTGACCCATTCATCATTTAGTAGTGTATTGTTTAGTTTCCATGATTTTGAGTATGCTCTATATCCTTTCTTGCTATGGATTTGTAGTTTGATTCCATTGTGGTCAGATAGATTGCAAGGAATTATTTCAATTTTCCTGAATTTGTTAAGATTTGCTTTGTGTCCTAATATATGGTCTATTTTAGAGAATGATCCATGTGCTGCTGAAAAGAATGTATATTCTGCAGCATTTGGATGAAATGTCCTGTATATATCTGTTAGGTCCATTCCTTCTATGACCTCATTTAGTCAAGATGCCTCTCTGTTTATTTTTTCCTGGGATGACCTGTCAATTGATGAGAGTGGGGTGTTAAAGTCACCAACTACCACTGTGTTTGGTGTTATCTGTGACCTTAGTTCTAACAGTGTTTGTTTGATGAATTTGGGAGCCCCCATGTTAGGTGCATATATGTTTAGGATTGTAATGTCCTCCTGTTGGAGTGTGCCCTTAATCAATATAAAGTGACCTTCCTTATCTTTCTTGACTAATGTTGGAGTGAAGTCTGCCTTGTCAGATATTAGGATAGCAACCCCTGCTTGCTTTCTTGGTCCATTTGCTTGAAACACTGTTTTCCAACCTTTCACCCTAAGATAATGTCCATCCTTTGTAGAAATGTGAGTTTCTTGGAGACAACAAATTGTAGGGTCCTGCTTTTTAACCCAGTCTGCAAACCTATGTCTTTTGGTTGGGGCATTGAGGCCATTGATATTAAGAGATATTATTGAAAGGTGTGTATTTATGCTTGCCATTTTTTTTTTTTTTTGTGGTTCTGGTTCTACCTTTGCTCTCTTATATTAACTAGTATTTGAGTATTGCTTGTTGTTTTCCAGGTTCCTTATATGTGTGTTTTTCCTTCTCTTCGGCATGGAGGATTCTTTCAAGTACTTTCTGTAGAGCTGGTTTTGTCTTCAAATACTCCTTTAGCCTGCTTTTGTCATGGAATGTCCTTATTTCTCCATCTATTTGAATGGTCAGTTTTGCAGGATAAAGTAGCCTTGGTTGACAGTTGTTATCTTTCAGAATTTGGAATACATCATTCCAAGCCCTTCTGGCTTTTAAAGTTTGTGTTGAGTAATCTGCTGTGATCCTGATGGGCTTGCCTTTGTAGGTAAGTTGATTTTTCTCTCTAACTGCTTTCAATATTTTTTCTTTGGATTGTGTGTTTGGTAGTTTGATTATAATATGGCGAGGAGAGGTTCTTTCCAGGTTTTGTCTGGCTGGTGTTCTAAAGGCTTCCTGTATCTGCATTGGCACCTCTTTCCCAATCTGGGGGAAGTTTTCTTCTATGATTTTGTTGAAGACACCTATTATGCCTTTGGATTGAAATTCTTCTCCTTCTACTATACTCTGAATTCTTATATTTGATCTTTTCATAGTGTCCCGAATATCTTGAAATTCCCATTCATACTTTTCAATTAGTTTGTCTTTCTCTTTGTTGGATTGTATTAGATCTGCCACCTGGTCTTCTAGCTTAGATATTCTGTCCTCTCCTTCATCCATTCTACTGGTGAGATATTCTGCAGAGTTTTTTATTTCATTAACTGTGTTCTTCATTGCTAGTAATTCTGACTGGTTTTTCTTCATTATTTCTATTTCCTTATTTATGTCTTGTATTGATTTCTTTATTTCGTTAAATTGGTGTCCTGTATCTTCTCTGATTCCTTTGATTTCTTCTTTGAGTTCATTGAACATATTTACAATCATTCTTTTGAAATCTTTCTCAGGCATTTCCTCTAACTCGTTCTCACTAGAGGTCATTTCTGATGCATTGATGTTTTTTGGTGGATTTATATTGCCTTGGTTTTTGGTGTTTCTTGTGTTATAATGTATGTATTTTTGCATCTTGGATTAAGTTACTGCTTAGATTTTCCAGTTATCTAGGTATTCTTAGCTGTATCAATTGATCTGATATTGTATATCTTCTATGTAGGAGATTAAGATGTTAGGTGTGGCTCTTACCACTCTCAGAGTATCTAGACACGTGTTCCTAGGGGTTGAGTTTGCCTGCTATGGGAATATCCAAGTAGGCTGAGTGGAATAAAATACAGGTAGATTCTGAAATTTAACTAAACACTGTACACATTCAGTCAAGAACAGCACCGAGCATTTATGCAAGATTAGGTATTATAAGAACCAGATCCTCTATCAACAAAGAAGTTAAGATTTCTGGTCTGTTGAGGGATCCAAGTCAGCTTGTGACCAAGTGAGACCCTTCCCTGTTTCAATCCCAGTTACCTTTTTGGATGCTTTTGGTCTCAGTCAAGTTGCTGGCTGGGACGTTGGGCCGCTGTTCTGCTTTCTGGAACTGGGTACTGGCTTTTCCTGTGGGGCAAACCAAGCCTGGCAACTGTGGCCCTGCAGATCGGCACCTCTGCTGCTGGATCCCCGCTACTGCCGCTGGAGCTGCCACTGCTGGATCCCCGCTGCTGCTGCTGGAGCTGCCACTGCTGGGACCACTGCTGCTGGATCCACCACTGGAGCTGCCGCTGCTGGATCTGCCCCCGCTGATCCGCTGGAGCTGCTGCTGCTGGATCCACCACTGAAGCCGCTGGAGCTGCCACTGCTGGGTCCACCACCTCTAATCCGCTGGCGCTGCCGCTGCGGGATCCGCCTCTGCCGCTGAAGCAGCTGGAGCCTCCGCTGCTGAATTCGCCACCGCTGAAGCTGCTGTGGCCGGTACCGGAGCGGCTGATGTTCTTTTTGGAGCTGGAGTCATGGCTTCCACCGCCGCTTCCGCTGCCGGAGCCCGAGTCACTGCTGCCGGAGCCCGAGTCGCCGCTTTCGGAGCCCGAGCCGCCGCTGCCAGAGCCCGAGTCGCTGCTTCCGGAGCCCGAGCTGTGGCTGCCAGAGCCTGAGTCGCCGCTTCCGGAGCCCGAGCCGCCTCTGCCGGAGCCCGAGTTGCTGCTTCCAGAGCCCGAGTCGCAGCTGCCAGAGCCCGAGCTGCTGCAGCTGGAGCCGAGTCGCCACTGCCGGAGCCCGAGTCGCCACTACAAGATCCTGAGCTGCCGCTGCCAGAGCTGTTCGGCCTGCCCGTGTGGGCTCTGGATCTCTCCTACTTCTCCGCTGCTGTTTTAATCTCTTATACACCTCCCTTTTTAGTAAAGGTGTGTATTTTGCTGGGTTTTCTTTGGCTTTTTCTCCCCTAGGCTGCTTAGGCGTGGTTCCTATTGCACCATCTTGACCGGAAGTCTATATTTCCTCTTCTATAAAAGAGGCTGTTGGCTCCTGATTATGCAACCCAGATGCAACTTTTATTTCTTCATTTTTTGAAGGGTTGTTGGAGGGACTTTATTAGATTTCTTTCTTTTTTTCTGATGCAAGGTCTCACTCTAACCCAGTCTGACCTTTATTTCCAGGCTGGCCTTGAACTCACAGTGATCCTTCTACCTCCCAAGTGCTTGAATTATAGGTGTGTGCCACCCCACCTGGCCCAAATGCAACTTAACTGCCACTAAAGTATAAAATTAAAGTTAATTTTTATGTGTATTATGTAATGTTTGTCAACAGACATACCCCCTTACATCATTTACAGTAAAGAATTGTAAGGAAAATTGCCATCCAAATGATACAAAGTATGTAATGGTTAGAGTGAGACCCTGCTTCAAAAAACAAACAATAAAATGAGTACATTACCCAGGCCTGGTGGTGCAGTACTGTTATCTCAGCTACTATAAATGCTGAGAAAGAGAATTTAAAGTTAAAAGACAGCCTTGACAATTTAGTAAGACTGTGTTTCAAAATAAAAAGTAAAAAGTAAGTCTGGGAATGGCTCAATTATAGAATGCTAAGCATATGTGAGGTGATAGGTTCAATCCCCAGGACCACAAAACATACATATATACATACATAAATACATATCATCATGGTATAAAAGACTTTTAGAATCAGACTGATGTCAAGTGAAATCTTAGTTTATTCACATAGGAATATGGAAATGCCCTGTGAGCAAAATGAAATGGAAAGAGAAATTTTTGTGATAAGAATAAAACCATATCACCAGCTTACTAGTGATCTTTCCATTCTTTGCATGCACAGGCTACGACTAGTTAATTATGACAATTTTAGTATCTGGAGCATAATAGGTACCCAGTAAATGTTTGTGTGATTACTATAATAATTTATGCCAAACGCCTAAAGCACAGTAGATGTGTATTTCATGGACTCTCTTGTTAATTCTGTTATTAGCATATCTTGAACATTCCAGGGCTAGATGGATTCCCTTTGTTAATACTACACAATGTGACTAAACTTGCTCTCATTAGAAGCAAGTTAGTGTCTATGGAAAATGTCTGAAAAGTGTGATTAATATTAATATTAATAATATTAATTAATATTAATAATAGTGAAAGACAAGAAGTGGGGAACAAGGTGTTGTGCTTGGTCATGGGAGAAATGAATTGGAGGAAATAGATTCCCAGTTATGGGTTTGCAATGGTGGCTTCCTAGTGCTAATGCTAATCCAAGTTTATATATGGACTTCTGTGCACAGGGTGTTCAATGAGAGAAAAAAAAAAAAAACCGAAGGAAAATTTAAGTAAGTAAAAATATTCAAACTTGAGCTGATCCAGTAAGATGAGCACACTGAGAAGTCAGAGGTAAGAGTTCAGAGCTTGAGTTTCCCTATACTCAACATATACACTCAGGTTTTGGGGTTGTTTTCTATATGAAAGGTCTCCAATAGCCTCATGTGTTTGTGATTAAGCCTTATACTCAATCCCCAGCTGCTGGAGACTTTGGAATGTGGTGCCTTGCTGGAGAAGGTTTCTCACCAGGGGTAGACCTTGAAATTTATTAGTCCAGGCTACTCCCATGAGTGTTTAGAGATAGCTCACTCTTGCTGCTACATCCCAGCTGAGATGACAAGATGTAATGCCCAGCCTCTTCTCTGCCATGCTTTTTCTGCCTTGGTGAAATGTCTCTTTGAAATATATGTGGAAATAAATCCTTTCCTTCAATCATTGAGAAGGTAACTGCTACAGGTATAGATTTTTTTCAATATTTGAGTATTTATTCTCCATTTATCTTTTACTAATGTTAATAGCTAATCAAGCACACATTTAGACATTCAGTTTTCCAGGAATAGATGTTCTCTCCTTGTCTATGTCAGTACCACTCAATATGAGTAAGCTTGTGCTTATTAAAAAGGTTTGGTAAAACAAGACAGAATACATGGATTCAAATGTATATATACAAGACAAAATAAGGTAAAACCTGGATCTCCAACTAGTCAAACTAAATTTTTTAAATCTTTCTCTAGAAAAGAAAACTAAACTTCCTTGCTGCTGCAAAAGTTTGTTGCTAAGGTAAGGCCATTCTTCATTTGCCTGAATAGTCAGAGAGAGGATCATTGAGTTATCAGAACCCTGAGTACATGAAATTTACTATGAGAACCCTGAGCATATATATCAATGTCACACTATAGATATAATTTCTGTGGAATGAGGTCAAAGCACATCACTGACCAATGTGTTCTTGGAATAACTGCCTGTGAAGAGATCAGTTCTGAGTTATCCCTACTTCTCCTGAAGCATGTAAAAGCCATGGTGCATAGCATAGCTCCTGCCATAGTGCTGGTTTCATCTTCTCAAGGGTAAGATACAAGCTCAGAAACATAGTCACATGAAATCAGGTAAAAAGGAAAGTTTGTATTAGATCATTTTCTTGTCTCCTCTTGAATTACTCTCTCCCTCTGTCTTGGTTACTATTCTCTGTATTTCTCATTCCACAGAGGTATATTCAGCCTCATCTGCTTAGAATTTGGGTGCTGGGACTCAACATCATACAGCAGTTCTGACTTGGAAGAACTCATGTAAGGAAACAGATCCCCAGGAGCAAGAAGAACACATGATTCATGACAAGGCACACTTTCTGAAGAGCTTCTCTAAGTGGATTCTGGCCCAGAGCAAGATTTTAGAAAATGTTTTCATAAAAAGAACAGCTTGATCCGAACCCCTAAAATGTGACCTGGAATAAGTCAAGGAAGGGGGACGGAGGAACCTCCTAGCCTAAGGAGTAGTAAGTAGGAGGGTCTTAGAAGTGGAGAAAAGTATAAAAAATGGAACTGAAAGCAGGTAGTGTGGACAGAATGAGGAGCAAGAGGTCCCCAGAGTGAGTTATGTCAGAGGGGGAAGGAGCCTGCTGACCATTCTGAGGAGTTCTGACACTTTAGTTTTCAACACAGGGCACCGAGCAAGCTGAAGAGAGTTTGAAGATTTACTCCAGCTGCACTGCATTGACTGGTAAAGGATCCAAGGAGATGACAGTTGACCAAAGGATAGACCATCTTCCTAGTTTGTTTTAAAATGGATTTTGACAAATGCATGCTTACTAAGACTGTGCACATCTTAAAGGCTTAGGTAGTATCTCACCATGCAGATTAGTATCCCAGATTAAATCCCATGATGTCATCATAGGTATAGGTCAAAGAAATGTTAGAATCTTGGCAATTCCATGGGGTTCCTTCTCTTGACAGTGATGCTGCATTTCACATTTGTGGAGAAACATAAAGGACAGCATCAAACCCAGAGCTTAGCACTCATAACAAGATTTCCCTTGCGACTAGATTTTTATAAGTTTAAAATTTCAGAATCACACCAGGTTTTCAGAAAACCTAGTTCAATCCCTTTATTTAATGGTACAGAAAATTGCTTTAGAAATGTTAAGAAATTAAAACACAACAACATAACAAAATATAAAATAACATGAAACAAGATTCTCTTTAGCATGATCTAGTACTAAAATCTGGAACACATGCTTTCATAAAATAATTAGAGAAGTACATGCTAGCCTCCAGGGAGGCAGCTTACAAACCCTGGGATGACAAGGACAGAGTTGGTTCCTATCTGAAACCAGAAGGGGGTATACAAAAAAATCTGGGTTCCTGCCTAAACAGCAGAAGGGGATGTGCATCAATGTGATATCAGCTAAGGCTGTTTGAACTGGAGGTTCAGAGGTTCTGTTAGTCTGTTGTTATTTTGATGAGGGATCTTCATGATGTGGCACTTCCTCAAAGCCATATTGTGACGCATACATTCAAATAAATCAACATTCCCATCTCCCTTTACTCATATGCCCGAAATGACAAATTGAACTGACCTGCATGACCCTTTCGCTGAAGTTTTATATGAAGAGTGTTATTGGACAGTCCTCTGACAGGCCTGAAGTAAGGTTATCATTTCTGTTTCTTTTACTGTCTGTCATCATAACCTAACTTAAACTGCACCTATCAGCCTGAGACAACACCATCCTTCCGGAAAGAGGATGTATGCCAATACTGGTGTTTAAATGACTCCAGCAATCATTAAGACAAGGCATACGAGTAAAAGTTGAATTTATTCAATACCTATTTTTTTACTGTATGGTACATAAATAATGTCATGCAACATCTACAACCTTCATTCAAATAAGTGAATCTCAAAGCATGTAAGATTCATACTCATTATATCTGAAGTGTTAGAGTCCAGACTCTAGCTCACATCTGTGCCATTTAAGGATCATTCACTTTGGACTATGCCATGTATACATATGGACCCTAAATAGTACCCCTCCCTAAAGATCAGTTACTTATCTCAAGAAATTCACTCTCTTTATCTTCCTTTTAGCTAAACAACTACATAAATACATTTACATGTACTTTAGGTTTTTAGAGGACATTGGAAAATGGAAAAGAAAATCTCTCAAATATTTAACCAGAATCTAAAGCATCTATCCAAACAAAGCACAGCCTTTTGGTGTCAGGCCAATGCAATCACTAGTGGGATGGTGGCAATGAACTAGTAAATACAACACAGAAAACAGAATGGACGCAGGCCCTCTGCTAAATTACCCCATATTGACACTGGAACATCAAGGCAATAAAGTATGCAGGAGACATAAGGTTGAGACAAAGTGCATTCCGTAATTTGCACCATACCAACTGAACAGTAAAATGTGATTTAATTTACTATATAATTTGCTTGTTCAACAAAGCTGAAAGATAACTCACTTAGTGCCACTTTGTTTGGAAATAAGCTGGTAACTGGCCATGCTCTTCCAGTGAATGGATTTGTTGTTGATGACAGAGAAAGCTGAGTGGGAAATATACAAAATTAGGGGTCTGTTGCTGCTGTATTTGCAGTGCATCCCTTTTGTCCTCATCAACTTTATTTCAGTACTGAGACAACTATAGACCTTTGTTTTTCTAACTTGATGAAGCAACTGCATCTTTCTTGGTGGCACCCAGCTAGGGAAAACTGCACTCTGACAAATTTAGAACCATTTGGAACTCACGAGTTGTGAATTTTGAACCGAAGTTGAGTCTTTTAAAAGCTCATCTGTTCTATGCAGCATGCCAACTCTGGGTTCCAGCTTGTAGCCGATGCTGTTCCCTGATGGCTGAGCCAAGGTCTCAAAGCTCCAAATGTTTCTTCCAATTGTGTTCTCTGATTCAAAATCATAGATGCAAAACAATGGGTGTATCCACAAGCTCCCTAAACCTACACCATGATAGGAATTTCCAAAGGTGAAATAAGGCTGTATTTTTGTCAAAATTTTTAAGCTTTGCTCCATCTTTCCCTCCTACCTGCAGTTCCTCATGCATATTCCCATCACATTCATTTCCTGAAATCTCTGCTTGCATGCCTCATACCCCTGCTCTCAGCTCTGTATATATTTACACACACTCTCACTTCATTCACAAGCTTCTCCTAAGCAGCTCCTGTGCATCAAGTGCTAGGGCTGCTCCTGGGTTAGGTGGCCTTGAGTAAAGAGAAGAACAAAGACTCAACTTACAGGTCCATTGCAAATTTAAAAACTGGATGATTATGTCTGTTGGTGTGTGTTCTGAGAAAGGGTGTGCATTGCAGTGTTCAAGATATAGAGAAAAAGAAAAAAAAGATATAGAGAGATCTAAGGAGAGATCTACAGAAGTCATATTTCTGTTTCTGTGAGACTGTATTCTTGGAAAGTGGCTGTTTACAGGGAAAGACTGGGTTGTCAAGGAAGTAGATATGGGGAGGAATGGTTGAATCAACAGAAGAGATAGCATGTGCAAAAAGGTGTATTAGTGACTTTACCATTGTAGAGCAGGTGGCGTGAAAGGAGTGGAAAGCTGGCTGGTCACCTTTCAGCCAGTTGGGTAGCAGAGGATGAATAGGAAGCAGGGCCAAGCTATAAAATTTCAAGGCCTACCCCCTAGTGTTCCTCTTCCTCCAGCAAGACTCCACCTCCAAATCACAACAAAAGTCATCTACAATCAAAAAAGCAAAACTAACTGCATTTGAGTCACGGACTCTGTCACTTGAGTGTGTGGGTTTAGATGAAGTCCTCTAATGGAAGAAAGTGAAGCATGAGTAGACAGTAAGTGCCAGTTCATGAAGGACTCAGCTAAGAAGTTTAGACCCTGTCATTTAAACAACAAGCCATGTTGCTTGATGATTCATCATGTAATATTTGGGCCGTTCTGTGATGTGTTCTCAGTCTAACTAGAGAAGTTATATTTCTGTTTCCATGAGCACACTTTATTTCTCATCTACCACATGCATATTGACCATGTCATAGCCCCACTCTGGTTCTTTCATGCCTGTTTGCATCACTGGCTTTTAACTCTAAGACCTGCTATACTTCCCATGCAACCTGTATTTTTCCATTAAATACTGTGAATCTAGCAGGCCTAGGTGAATGAGCTGAGAATTAATTTACTCATCTGTGATGGGTAATCTCTGATTGCTAACTTGATAGGATTTAGACTCATCATGGAAACAAATCTCTGCTTATGTCCCTGAGGGATTTTCTAGGCTAGATTAGCTCAGGAAGGAGGATGCACACTAAGTGCTCAGCACCATCCATTGGGGTTCTAGGACTATGGAAAGAGGAAATGGATAACTGATTATTTAGCATTAGTTTCACTGCCTTCCTCCTGCAGATACGGCAATATGATGGCAGCATTCTGCTTACACCATACTTTCCCCACCATAATGGATTTTCCCTGGAAACTGAAAGTGCAAAATAAACCTTTTCCTTCTGTAAGCTGGTAGGGTATTTTGTACCAGCAATTACAAGCTGACTCACCAAATCTATTTATTGAGATTTCACAGGCAAGAAATTGTCCCAAGTACTGAATCAGCACTTGTAAACAAGATAGAGGAGGCCACCACTTTATGCTATTAGCACACTCTGGAAAGTGTGAAACCAGCAAGTGTGCAAGCATTTAAACAGGGCCTCGTGGGTAGCAGAAACACAGGAAGCTACAAGGACAAGGGAGGAACAACAAGTTTCTAAATGAAAAAGATGGGGTCTGTAGGAACAATGATTTAGAATAGTAGTGTTGTAGCTTAAGCCAGCCTGTGCATCAAGCCCAACATTGATCTCACTGTTTCTAGCACAGGAGACTATCTTACCAAGAGCTACACTGGAATAATGGGATCCAGCACAAAAAGAAAAAGGACTTTTTTTTTTCTGCTTTGAGCCAAAGTTTGAAAGGTACATAAGATGCAGTGTTGATACTGTACTGAAAGGCAAATGCTGAAGACTCTAAATTCACTTCAAGCTGCACAGACAGCATACAGAAAGTAACTAGGAAGTAGGTGCTAGGGGGAGATACCACTATCCATATCCTTAGCCAGTGAAAGGTACATGGGTGGATAAATGTTCCTGTCTCCTAGAATATCAGATTCCAGGTTCTTGGAGTGGGAACCAGGGAGGCTCACTTCTATTGGTACCACCCACTACCTGCTCATCAATGAATTCTCTGTGCCTTTCTTTCATTTATTTTCCGATACATCCCATTTACTCTCGGGTCCATTTTCTAAATGAATAACCAGCACATAAATTCTTGTTTAGGGATCTGATTATGGAGAAACTGAAACCAAAATGTACAGCCTTAAGTGTTGCAGATCTATCAGGGATATCCCAGGCCTGTAAGTAATCAAGCTCCTACCACTCTCACCAACTTCTAGAAAAACTGTCACTATCTGTGAGGGAGGTAAAGTGAAGCTGCTTGTTCAGTTATGTGTGTTTGCATGTATCCAGTGGAGTTTAACATAAAACTTCTGTAGAGAATACCTATGAGAGATGAGGGTGCAGACCAATTGGAGATAATGTAGAGAAGATATACCCAAGACTTCAGTACTATCAGTTATGATAGGGATAAGACAATGCCAACTACTTGGAGAAGCATTGGGAAGGACTGTTACTCTTTATTGTGATGGTTATAAGCTCTGGATTTTCTTCCTTAAGAACATGATTGACATTATGAAAGTAATAATAGAAGTAGAAGTCATGGCAATGGCCTAATGAGCTCACTCATGACATGTCTAGGAAATCAATTTCCATGGAATATTTATGCAGAGGGAAACATACAGATAGAGCTAGGTGCTAAACTTGCAATTGTAGCTTGCTGAGTTTAAAATTTTGTTTGGGTGTGTGGTACCCTGTTGGGCCTTGAGAGGCCCAGACGTGAGGCCTAGTGGAACTTCCTGAGCCTAGCTAAAGTTTGGCGAACTGCCTCTGCCCAGCTATGACTCAGCAGGGGGCCAAATGGCCTCTGGCCTGCTACTTCTGCAGAGGAAGTTAGAATCCCCGCCCATGCGCACTTAGAACCAATCATCTCAGAAGTCATGGTATGCTATTGGCCCTTACATCTCACCCTATCTTAAAGTCCCCGCCTTCATTCTCAACATTATATAAACACCTGCCGGTTACAATAAAGCAAGTTCCTGTTTCAACAAGACTCCCGGCTTGGTGGTTTGTTCCTAGCTGTTGACACTCACTCTCCTCCTCAAACCCCTTGGGAGGAACCAGCAGGCCTGGTCCTTCCTCAGCACTACCTGCGGGGTGGGGGGAGCCTGGCAGTCTGGTGCCCAACGTGGGTCTACAGGAACCTGGCAGACTGGTGCCCAGTGTGAGGCATTCTCGATGAGGAGGTCAATTGGTGTGGGTGTGCGGGTGAGCGTACCCTCATAAGTTATGAGGCATTCTTCATGTTTAATGTGCTAAACTTTGCTTCTATAACCTGTACTTGCTTGTCAACATCTCTTCGTTCTCTTTCTCTTTCCTTTCACTTTCGGTTCGCTGGCAAGCTGCATCTGTGGCTTTTGTACAGCATGTTTACCTATCTTTTGGATCCTTGTGTTTGTGTTGTACTCATGTGTCTGTGGGTTGCTATTGCCCTAATTTTATGGACATTTTTCTCTCGACTTTATAATATGGGACAGTCTACCTCTCAATCCAATCCTGCCTTAGAATCTCTCAGGGCACACCTAAAGACTAGAGGGCTTAATTTGATGGATAATCAGGCTTGACAGACCTGGGATTGCCTTCTTAAGCTGGCGCCATGGCTGCTGGAAGGAAATCTCTTTGACTGGGACACTTGGGATAGGGTAGAGGCCCTTGTTTGTCGGGCACATGTGAAGAAAGGTCAAATATCCCCCTTAGGGGTCCTCCCTAAGATCTCAGCCCTCAAGGGCTGCTTCCCTCCAAGGCCAACCAAACAAAAACAAAAGACAGAGGAAAAAGATAGTATACAGCCTGATCCGGCTACTCCTCCTGGAGATACAGCTTTAAAAACCCCAGAAAAGGGTACATCTTTATTCCCCTCACTCAATCCCTTTGAGAGTGATCCCTGGCCTTCCGGGGGACCTCCTCCACCTCCTCCATCGACAAACCCTTTCTGGACCCGCTCGGCCCCTCCTTCATCTTCAGCCGCCAAGCCACCAGAAAATAAGGCTACATTTTTATTTCCCATCAATCTAAATCCTGGGGGCAATCACCCTGCTGCCTGGTATCCATGGGAAGCTCAGGACCTTAAGGAGCTTAAAAAGGCAGTCTCAGAGGATGGACCTAACTCTTCTTGGGCTGAGACCCTGTTACAGGGCTTGCCCATCAACCTTGTACAACCCAAGATTGGAAAACTCTAGTCAGGGCTGTCTTGTCAGGTCCCCTATACATTAAGTGGTGTCCTTTTTTTTAAAGATGAGTGCCATACACAGGCAGAATGAAACCAAAGTCAACAGCCCCCTGTGCCAATAACTTTTGGGATACTCTCCAGTACCTCTGATCAATATAGTACAGGCACTCAACAGGCAGCTATACCTGATCCATATAGGGACCAGGTCAGGGCACTGGGCTTGGTGGCATGGAAAAGGCTTGATAAGGGACTCTCTGAACCCCCACCCCTTATGGGTATTACTCAAAAACCATCTGAGGACTTAGCTACATTTATAGATAGGGTGGAAAAAAGTCTCCAAAGAAAATTTCCCCCAGGGGATTACGGGATCAGTTTATTAAAATGTTCGTCTGGGAAGGGATGACGGCCGATCACCGCCTCGCCTGTGCGGGTCTCAAGGACAACTCCATCAGTAGATGTATTGTAGCCACCAAGGATGTTGGCACTATCTCCCATCAGGCTAGGGCCATGGCTGCTGCCCTTCAGGAAAATAGAGAGATTTGGCCACTACGATCTGCACATTACAGTTAAATCCTAAAAAATCAACATGTTTCGGGTGCAGGGATGAGGGCCACTTTAAAAAGGAGTGCCCAACAAGACAAATCCTCCCCTGCCCTCTGGGGGGACAACCAACACCCCTCGCACCTGCTGCCCTAAATGCAAAAAGGGGTTTCATTGGGCTAGGGAGTATCGATCGAAGTTTGACATACAGGGAAAGCCTTTAAACTCCTCCAGGGGCTCCCCCCAGCCCCGTTAAAGAAGGGGAAAGAGACCATCAAAGCCCATTGGACCGTCCCTCTGGTCCCCGGCCTTAGACCCAAAATTATTTTAAATATTGGCAATAAAAGATTCAAACTTCTCATCGACACTGGAGTGGACCGAACGGTCCTGAGAAAGGAGGAAGTGCCTCCCTCCTGGCAACTTGTGCACAGCCCTCCCCTACTGGGAGTTGGCAGGCAGTCCACCTCCTGGGAGACTGCCACATGGCTCCCTTGGACTGACCCAGGTGGGGACAGGGGAGAAGTCCACCCTCTCATGGTGACTGGGCTCATTGGTAACTTACTGGGGCAAGACATCCTTGGAGATGCCGAGGCTTTCACCACTACTGACCATAAGGCCTTTTATAATGATTTGTTAGATAAATATATATATATATATATATATATATATATATATATATATATATATATATACATATATATATATATGTCAACAACAGTTTGAGGAAGGGAGGGAATGTCATCCCAATTATAGAGATGACCCTTACTTTGAGCAACTCAGACAAAAGTACTCCAATGAACACCCCCAATTCTAAGGGCCACTGCCCAGACCCCCCCATGGAGACCAGGGGATCCTATATAGGTTGAGCAGTGGCCTCTCCCTTCTTCTGAGTTACACCAACTCCACATATTTATTGAGCAACAGTTGGAGGCTGGACATATCTGTCCCTCCACTAGTCCCTGGAATTCTCCTCTCTTTGTCATAAAAAAGCCTAATGGGTCCTGGAGATTTTTACATGATTTAAGGAAGATCAATGAATGCATAATCCCCTTCAGAACCCACCAGAGGGGACTCCCATGGATCCCAGCTATTCCCAATATATACCATATTACTATCATTGACATTAAAGATTGCTTATTCTCTATCCCTTTCCATCCAGGAGACATGGAAAAATTTGTATTCTCTGTACCTACTGTTAATTTTTGTGGCCCAGATAGGAGATTTGAATGGACTGTCTTACCTCAGGGCATGGCTAATAGTCCACCCATTTGTCAATATTACCTGTCATCCATTTTCTCTTTTCTTATCAATCTCCCCAATACCCTGTTTTATATTTACATGGATGATATTATTCTTGGGTGCCTAGATTCCTCCACACTCCAGGACCTTACCCACCAGTGTCTAACTATCCTTTATACTCACAGCTTTAAAGTAGCTCCTGAGAAAGTTCAAACTGTGCCTCACTTTAAGATCTTGGGCTCGATCCTTACCCTAGAAGATAACTGATTTCACTTGGCTTCAAAGAAATAATGTAAGGTTCGCTATGGCACTTGAAGGGTTCCTGGGTAACATCGACTGCCATTATGGCCCTCATAAGTGGATGAGCTCTTTTTCCAGGTTGGAGTGGAGACCCCCCAGGCTTTTCCTACCTCAACCCAACCCTGACTTCCTCATTGCCTTTACAGATGGGGGACACCTGGGGGCTTCCCTGGTTGTGTATCCCCCCTTTAAATTGGGGATCAAACCTGAGACCATCAAGTCTATCTCTCAGGAAATAGAGAGATCAGCACAGTACAAAAAGCTTTTTGCAGTTGTTCTGGCTCTAAATACTATTCAGGAGCTGTTGAACTTATTTTCTGACAGCCTCTATGTGGTAAACTTACTGCCTAATCTTATTGAAGCTCACATTAGACTTGATTCCAACCCTATATCCCCCTTAATGATCCAGGCTCATGCCCTACTCAAACAAAGAGTCCACCCTATCTTCATACAACATCTTCGAGGCCATCAAAATTTACCGGGTTTCCTGTCTGAAGGAAACAGCTTGGCCGAAAAATTGGCCTCTGCGACTCACTGTCACACTGTCTCAGAGGCTATCCAATTTCATTCCCTAACCCACACCAACTGGAGAGGCCTTAAACAAAGATTCCCCCAAATACCAAATAAAAATCTTAAAAAGATTATGAGGACATGCAAATATTGCCAACCCTTCCTCCAGGTTCCCCCCTTCAAACTTCTGGGAGTAACCCTCGGGGCCTTCGCCCCAACCATCTTTGGCAAATAGATGTTACTCATTATTCCCCCTTTGGAAAACATAAATATATCTTCTTATCAGTTGATACTTTCTCCCGTGCCTGTTGGGCATCTGCACATGCTGAGGAGAAATCTAAACATGCTTCAATGTTTTGCCACTCTCGGGCTGCCCTATCAAGTAAAAGCAGATGATGGCCCCTGCTTTGTAAGTCAAAACTTTACAAGTTTCCTCCAGACGTGGCAAATTACACATGCCACAGGCATTCCATATAACCCTTGAGGCCAAGCTATCATTGAAAGATATAACCAAACACTTAAATCACAGTCACAAAAACAAAAGGGGGAATCACTACCCCCCTATGATCAGCTAAAAAAAAAACATTATTCACCTTAAATATTTTAAATTTTTATAGAAATGAAAAAATGTCTCCATTTCAAAAACATTGGTCATCCTCTGTCACATGCAGCTCAATCAAGGTCAAATGGAGAGACCCATTGACTGGGGCCTGGAGAGGACCAGACCCACTCCTCACAGCAGGGAGAGGGTTTAAATGTGTCTTCCCTCAAGATGAAAACAGACCCATTTGGATACCAGCGAGGGACCTAAAATATTTACCCCAACAAGGGGACACTGATAATCACCCCTCCAGGGAGTGTCCCACCCCTGAGGACTGTTCTTTTTAAGAACAGTCTTCACCCTGCTAAACCAAACAATTCCCTCCCTTGTGGAGGGTTGCTGGCTTTGCCCCTGATCTGGGCCTCCCCAGCTGCTTGCAGTAATCACCAATGATACAACTACAGTTGCCCATACGACCCTACTCATTGGGTTGGGAATAACTGCAGGCATGGCCACCAGGACAGCCGGGATGGGTATGGCAGTCCATCTCCACAGAAAGCTGTCTCTCCAGTTGATCAGTGACATAAAAGCCATGTCCAACATTATCCTTGATCTCCAACAACAGCTAGATTCCCTGGCTGAGGTAGTCCTACAAAACAGGAGGGGACTAGACCTATTAACAGCTGAAAAGAGAGGCATATGCTTGTTTTTACAAGAAAAATGCTGTTTCTATGCCAATAGATCGGGAATTGTTCAGGACAAGATCAAAAGGCCTCAAGAGGACCTGGAGAGGAGATGGCGGGACCTTTAAGACAACCCACTGTGGGTGGGCTTACATGGCATCTTACCCTACCTTCTCCCCCTACTTGGGCCCCTCCTTCTCCTTCTCCTCACTATCAGGCCTTGTGTAATTAACAAAATTATACAATTCATTCACCAGCAGCTAGAGGCAATAAAAATCCATCAGGTTGAGATACATTATCACAGGCTGGCAACTCAGGAATTAAGTTCCTCAGATGACCCACTGCCACCTCCTCTGCCCTCCATGTGATCGATGATGGGTAAGATCTCAGACTGACTGAGACAACCTAAGACAGGCCATGGAGTGGGGTTTCAGTGAGCTAAACACCTGGTACCCAGTATGGGTAAGATCTCCAGAGGGGGACAACCTAAGACAGGGGCCATGGTGACTAATGCTCTTATAAAAACAAAAGGGGGAGATGTTGGGCCTTGAGAGGCCCAGACGTGAGGCCTAGTGGAACTTCCTGAGCCTAGCTAAAGTTTGGTGAACTGCCTCTGACCAGCTATGACTCAGCAGGGGGCCAAATGGCCTCTGGCCTGCTACTTCCACACAGGAAGTTAAAGTTCCCGCCCGTGTGCACTTAGAACCAATCATCTCAGAGGTCACAGTATGCTATTGGTCCTTACATCTCACCCCATCCTAAAATCCCCGCCTTCCTTCTCAACATTATATAAACACCTGCCCGTTACAATAAAGCGAGTTCCTGCTTTGACAAGACTCCCACCTAGGTGGTTTGTTCCTGGCCATCTACACTCACCATCCTCCTCAACCCCTTGGGAGGAACCAGCGGGCCTGGTCCTTCCTCAGCACTACTTGCAATTGTAGCTTTCTGAGTTTAAAATTTTGTTTGGGTGTGTGGTGCCCAATATCTGAAATATAATTACTGAGGCATATAGTTTAATTTGTACTAGTCATGATTTACAGCTTGTCTATGTTTATAGAGATGATTATGGTTTGAAGCTTCTTATGCCTTTCTTGATACATAAAAAAGTATAAAGCTTCTTCTGCTGTTGGTGGTGTTTCCCCTGGATTCTGTAAGACTGAAATAAGCTCCTTCTAGTTGGATGTTTGTCACAGCAATGAGAAAGTAACTGCAACAGGGAAAATGACATAGGCAAGAAAAAAAATCTAAATGATCCCAAATGAATGAGCCAACTACAAGAAAGGTAGAAATGTTATCACTTAACTAAAGTCTTGTGACAGGTGGAAATACTATTTGAATGATCCTAGGTGACATGTCAAATTAACTACATACAGAAATAAAAATTCTATATGAGAAACCAAAAGAGCAGGTGAAATTATAAAGAAGAGAATAGTGATTAACAGGAAAAAAAGAGATAAGAGGTAGTGAATTATAATTACATAGGATGGGTGAGTCTGGATATCTGTTGTATAGCAGTAAAACTATATTCAGTAGTACTGTGTTGCTACTGGAAATTTGGTAAGATAATAGATTGTAGGTATCCTCAATTTATGCCCTTGGTAACTATGCCTGGACATAAATATGTTAATTTGTATACATAGCAAAACATCATAGGCTTTGTTCATGTTATCTACTTATATTTAGATAAAAACTTACATGAGATAAAAAGAAAGACTCTATAAGAGCTATAGCAGAGTGACTGTAGAAAGAGAGCAAAGCACAAGGCTAAGGTCCCGGGAGATAGGTTGCTACAGAGAAGCCAAGGAGGTAGAGGTGACCCAGGAGACCATGTGCCTGGGCCAAGTGAAAAAGGGATTTCAAACAGGAAGAAATATTGTACTGTGGATCAGATTGAACACTGTAGCTATTAGAAGGAGTGGAATAATGAACAAAAGAATGCACGAGAGAGAGAGAGGAGGGGTACAAGATCGAGGAAGCAAGGCCATGTGTTTCAAGTGGTTTGCGAAAGGGAAGAGGGATGGCAACTATAATATGGGGGCTGGAGAGATGGCTTAGCAGTTAAGGAGTTGGCCTATAAAGCCAAAGTACCCAGGTTCAATTCCCCAGGACCCACGTTAGCCAGATGCACAAGGGGGCACATGTGTCTGGATTACATTTGCTGTGGCTAGAGGCCCTGACATGACCATTCTCTCTCTCTCTCTCCCTCCCTCTTTCTCTGTCAAATAAATAAATAAATAAAAATAGAGAATTGAAAAAAGAATATGGCCAGCTAAAATTTTTGTTTTCCTTTTGGTTTTAGAATGAAATTGCAGCATGCTTAAATGCTGTGGCAATGACAGGAATAGGGGAAACCTTTAACTATGAGGAAGAGAGAAGGGAGATTAGATAAATCAGTATGACAGGGTGAGATGAGGTGCAGATGGGATGGCACTGTCTGACATCCTTTATCCAAACACACATTATACTGCACAGTTTCATATTCTGTCCACTGTTCTCAATTGATTCTTCAGGGTGAAACATACAAGCAACTTTGCCCAAATTTGAAACATTAAATTACCCTTTAGGGTATTAAGGAAAACCCTAAAGTCTGGCTGTATTTTTCTATTAGTTTAAAGCCAAAGTGTGCTTAAGGCACAATTACAACACACATGATGCAAAAGATAATCCAAGGTCAGTAAACTTCCCTAGAATTATACAGTGAGGGAATTTACTTTAAAAAGCCTTTTTATGTTAGAAATTCAAAATAGTAGTTTTAAAAATAATTTTAATAAAACAGTATTGTTAAATGCATATAAGAAGAGACACTATTATGCTTTAGTTCAGAGACAATGTCGAAGTCTTAAGCTTCCCCTGTCCTAAAACAACATGATTGGGTCACAAACAGGCAGTCTAAAGACAGCAGAGAGACAGCCATATTTCTGTGACTGGTGGCAGAAGTAGCTAAAAATGTGAATTAGTCTTGTCAGTGGAGAGATGCTACAGGCAGCATACAGGGTCCCAGTATATATCAAAGGTGAGCAGAAAGGTACAGAACAGTAGAACTCAGAGCAACAGTAGCCAATGAGAGAATGGCCAAGAATTTCCAACTCTCTTGATCCACTATGGTAAACCTTCAATAATAACTCACATATTCAAAAGAAGAGGTGAATGCTTCCCATAACCTACAAGATTCAACACTTGCTTCCTCTGGGGCTTCTGAACTGCACTGTGTTTTCTACTCTGTTCTAAGCACATTCTAGATGTCCACCAAGCTTAGTTTTGACAAGCTGGCTTGCTCTGCTTTCAATGTGGTTTCCCGTCTGAAACATTGGACCTCAGCATGGTGATGTTGTTAGGGGTAGAACCTTTATGAGGTGGATCTTAAAGTTAGGTAAATAGATCTTTGAGATTCTGGCTAAAGAAGGTATACAGATTTAATGCTCCAATTAAGAAGGTATTAATTCTTATAGATCTATGAAAGCGAGCCATTTTAAAGGTGGACCTAACTTGAGATTCTCTGTGGCTTTATATGTTACAGTAAAATCTCTTCCTCTCACTGGAGCCCCCACCATTAATAAAACCACCATGCTATAATGGATTACCACAATTCTCATTACATAGGTGAAAAGGTTAGGCATAGAGAACCCAATTTCTTCAAAGCACTGCTTGCAACCATCAGAACCAGCATTCTCAGGCATAGCAGCCTACTACTGGAGATGCAAAAGATCTTCTTTTAGCTGTCTCTAGTAAAAGGGTTCTTTTATTTTTAAATATTTTTGTTCATTTTTTATTTATTTATTTGAGAGTGACAGACAGAGAAAAAGACAGATAGAGAGAGAGAGACAGAGAGTGAGAGAGAGAGAGAGAATGGGTATGCCAGGGCCTCCAGTGACTGCAAACAAACTCCAGACGCTTGCGCCCCCTTATGCATCTGGCTAACATGGGTCCTGGGCAATTAAGCCTCAAAACGGGGTCCTTAGGCTTCACAGGCAAGCGCTTAACCGCTAAACCATCTCTCCATCCAGAAAAGGGTTCTTAAGGTATAGTCTTCATAATTTATTTTAGTACTTTCATATTAAAATAGCTTTCTCACCAGGCTTGAGTTTGGTTATAAACAAATTTACCCTAAAAATGAATGTGTAGCCTGATTGCTTAGCTCAACTACAAGTGGACTCCCATACTATCTTAGGTCAGATTAAAAAATAAAACCCATCTATTTATAAATGTTATGGATGGTAGTGGCAGTGTGATTACTTCATACCCACCCATCATTACCCAAAGCTCCTGCCAAATCTCCAAGCTCAGGTTATTACTTCGTGTGCTAGCTAAATAGAAAATTACCATTGGATAGTTTTATTGCTGTACATTTTGGTTAATTTTGTTTTCTCTTAAGAATAATATATTCTTCTCATTAATCAAATCATTCCTGAGAAGTGAGTTCTGGATTGAAGTGCTCTGTGTGCAGGCAATTTCACAGCCTCCAACTGGCAGGCTTTGCAGAAGAAACTGGTTGCCAACACTAGACCCAGGCCAGTATCAAGCTCTCTGGGAGCTGCAGCAAAGGCTCAGACTTCTTTGGTGCACATACTTTTCTCTACTTTCACTCCTCTCCACAGGGCCCATATCCCATTGTCTCTTGGTCTGAAGCTTAGACTAAAACAAGATTTAGTCCCTCTACTGAGGTCTCGATATGGGCATGAGGGAAATTTTGAAGAGCATTTTCCCTCCTTTAGTCTTTTTCCACTCCTGGCCCTTTTCTTACATTGCTTGTTGACAATAATGAAAGAGAAGGAGCTGGGGCGATAGATGGCCTTATAGATAAAGCGTTGGCTGTACAAGCATGGGGACCTGAATCTAGAACCCCACTAACATATGAATGCTGAACAAGTGTGGTGGCTCTCCTATAACCAGAGATTATTCTTTCAATATCTAGGTGGAGACAGGGAATCCCTGGGGCGAACTGACTAGCTAGACTAGCCCAGCAGGCAAACTCTGGGTTAAGTGTGAGAGCCTGTCTCAATTAATATGGTGGAGAGAACAGGCAAAAGATGACTTTCATCCTGTGGCCTAAACATGCATCTCCCTACATATGTGGACATGTATATACACATGCACACCGCACACACCCACACTCTCATGCACATGTGAACAAGCATACACACATGCACATAACACATCCATGCACTCACATGCACATGTGAACATGCATGCAAAAATGCACACCACACACTTGCACAGCCATACACCTATGAACATGCATGCACACAGCACACACACTGTCATGCACATGTGCATATGCAGACATAACATTTACACACACAGTTATGCACATGTGAACATGCATACACAAGCACACCACACATGCATGTACTCCCACACACATGTGAACATGCATACATACATGTACACACAGACTGTAGGAGATGGAAACTTTGGCCATTCTTAGGACTGAGGCAGCCTCTACATCTGTGCTGAGCCCCTACCTTTTGAGTGATTAGCTATGTCAATCATCAGGAGAAGAGGAACCATGTGGAGTGGATGGCCCTTTAAACCCTCATTTCCTTGTTATCCTATCACTGGCAGCAAGTGGTTAAAGGCTTGAGTGTTGCTTCTGATTTTGACTTTTAGCTTTAATCTGTGACTCTGAGGATTGATGGCTGAACTAGAAATTCTTTGAGCACTATCACTGGCTTCCTAACAATAGATATT
This sequence comes from Dipus sagitta, assembly GCA_036346955.1. Lineage (NCBI taxonomy): Eukaryota > Metazoa > Chordata > Mammalia > Rodentia > Dipodidae > Dipus > Dipus sagitta. The sequence continues at coordinate 54,685,878 of CM070787.1, forward strand.
GTGAATGTGTGTGTGTGTGTGTGTGTGTGTGTGTGTGTGTGTGTATGTGTGTGTGTGTTATGTTCTCCCTAATAAGAAATTTATGGTACATATAAACAGATACATATTTCTATACATACATAGTCATTTTTTCAACATCCACTAAATCTACTGAAAGCCATCAATCTAAGACCAGAATGCTCTCACTCAACAGTGTTCACAATTTGGAACACGTGGCTCTGGTTTAGAAATGCCTGTTCTGTGCATTGTGTATTGATGTCTGTCTCTACTAATTAAATGTCCTAGGGTGACTATAAATAATATCTTTAGATATTATTAAATAAATTTTCTAGGATGTATAGCCACCCAACTAACTGGAAACCATAAGTCTAGTATATCACATGAAGCATGAGTGTATACATGTCATATGCACACTAATTTCACTTGTTAATATTTTTATTTTTATAAGGATCTCAGCTGTTAAAGTCTCAATAAAATCCTTTCTGAGGTGTTTGTAGTGCCCTTCTATGTATTTTTCAAGGCACAATGAGGAAACCAAAGGACCTTTGTTACCAATTTTTCGTATGAGAAAAATGGAACATGAATTGGTTAATTACTAATGTTACGAATAGGGGACAGTAGAGTTCTAATTTTAGCTCAATTCTTACTATGTCTCAACTTCCAAACATTCATTCCTAACTACTGCAGTACTCCATTCTCTGAAAGTATGAGAGAATGTTCTAGGAGCAGAAGCAAAATAGTGCAAGCTCTGGTAGAGTCAGGAAAGTCACTATTTGGTACTCTTACAATCCCATAAGCCAGAAATACAAACACACCCATGACTAACAGTGACATTCTTGTGCTGTCCCTTCCTCAGGCACTACTTCTGCTCTACTGCACAGATCTTGCTGACTGATCAAATTCACTTTTCCTGCAAAGATGCCCTAGAGACTTCTTAAACAGGAAATTCAAAACTCATAATGTCTGACTTATTCATTTTGTTAATAAATATAGCTCAGCATCCTAGCATCTCTGCTATCTTTGGTAACTGGGTTTCCCATTGTGTCATTAGATCTCTTTGGGTAAGGCACTATATATCTGCCAGGTAGGAAGAGTAGAGTTGATGTATAGATAAATGTGTTGATTTTGAATTCTGGCTTAGTGTGTCAAACCTCAAACTCATTCCCTCTTTTCCTTACTTCTATACGTGAAATAATAAAATTCACCTTATTACATAATGCAAAGTACTTTGGCTGCATAATCTAATATACAATTCAAACTGCGTGTTTAAACAATGTGATTTCCTTTTACTCAAATTTGGCTTCTCTGTTGAAGCTTTCACAATACTCATAAAGGTGCTACAAATAGCTCAGGAAAGCCTCGTTTGAGACAGTAACAGATGATACAGTTCCTTATGAAAATGAAAATATTAACAAAACAAACTTCCTAGTAGGAAAAGGCACAGGGAGAAGAAGGCCACGTGGGGAATCATCCCTGAGAGATACACTTCCAAGTGCAGATTTCTTCCCTTTCTGCCTATAAGTTCAAGGCACATTCTGAGGCCCTGGGAAAGGCAGTAGCCTCAAAATGCAAGAATCTTTGTCATTCTTTATGGGAAAACAGGTGTGATAAACACTTTTAAAACAGTGTGACTCATGAAGTTGAATGTAGGCAATCTACTTCCTCATTTGCAAGAATGTTATTATTGACATTGGTTGCATTACTATTGTTATTATAGGTCATATATTCTATAGTACGATGTTTAAGACGGTTTGGAAGACAGATGTATGTGTTGAACTTTACTAACCATTTAAGCATATGAGCTGTTTTCTTGCCTCATCAATGTATAGGCAGCAAATCCTAATGCCCTCAGCCTTCTTTTTTAATGAAGACATAAAAATATGTTTTCAAAGGCTGGGGTAATGGCTTAGTATGCAAGAGCACTTGCTGTGCAAGTATGAGGACCTGAGCTGGTTCCCCAGCACCCATGTAAGAACAAATGTGGATTTACATAGCTATATGATTCTACTGCTGAGCAGGTGAAGGCAGGAAGATCACTGGGGTTCCCTGGTAAATCAGTCTAAGTGAAAGATAACAAGCCTCAGGTTCAGTGAAAGACTCTAAGGGATATAAGGCAGAAGAGTGATAGAGGAGGGCACTCCTCTGGCCTCCATATGTATAGGTACATGGAATGTTTCTCTGAGCACACAAGTGAGTTTGCTCACATGCAGGCATGCACACACATGCACACACACACACACACACACACACACTTACTTTGTGTCTTTTCTTAGATAAGGAACACCATGGGTCAAGGAAAGCAAGTTCTGAGTAAAGCAGATGTCAATGCCTCTGGAAGCACCCTGGTCCAATGATAATGAGAAAGTTGGCTGATAAGCACCCATCCACCCACCCTCTCATTTGGGTTGGGATATCACTGAAGCTATTTATATTGTGCATTAGTTCTCCATAAGAACAGAAGTGAGCATGTGTTAAAAAGGGAGAATCGTTTGATGAAAGATGCAGTCTGGCCAGTCCAGCAATGGCTGTCCAGAGGCTGGGAAGTCAAAGTCAGAAAACATGGTAGCTGTTCAGTCCATGAGCATAGACACATCTGAAATCCCAGTCTGGCACTGAAGGATTCTTGGAGAGTCACTTGTTTTCAGCCCATGATGGAACATCCATGAAGTTGTTTCCCAAGGTCTGAGTTTTATAGTAACAAGATGTATGCATCAGCAAATAGCATGGGCAGCCAGGTAAAAGTACCCTACAGCTTCTTTATATGCAGCCCACAACCAGAGGGCTGCCCACTTTGGAGAAAACACTTCATCGTGCAGTTAATCCTCACTGGTTCCTGGTCTGATTAACAAGTTAACAAGAAAATTTCATGATCACATACCACATTGCACCCCAGAGTTCCCCGGCTACTTTCTCTGGTTTCTATAGGTATAACTTGCTAAGACCATACAATTTATTTGCTGCCCAACTTAACTTTACCACTCCCCTGTGTTTCCTGGGATTGCTTTCTGAATAAACTACATACCTCTGGATCAGCTTCTGGGTGTACACAAAACATGACAGAGAATAATAATGTGTAACACTTGGGTGATTGCATGTCAGTGGCTTACCATACTTACTATGTCAACTGCAACTCAGAGAATCAGAAATAATCTGAATATATATATATATATATATATATATATATATATATATATATATATACAGAGAGAGAGAGAGAGAGAGATTTACTGCAAGGGGTTGATTTACTTGTAGGGATTACTAGACATGTCTGAAATTTCTATGGCAGACGTAGCAAAGGTGGGCTGGAACTCTCAGAGCAGGACAGGAGCTGTACTAGGCAGCAATCCTTAAGCAGAAGTTCTTGGGAAATACTCAGCTCTGCTCTTAAGACTTTTCAAACTACTGAGGCAAGCCCACCAAATATCTGACATAAAGACTCTCTTACTTCAACTTACTGTATTATGGACTCAGACCACAGCTACAAAAGTTTTCACAACAATGCATATATCTGTCTTTGACTCAAAAGTGGTGATGAGGTCTGGAGAGATGGCTTAGTGGTTAAGGTGCTTGCCTGCAAAGTGTAAGGATCCATGTTTAATCCTCCAGGGCCCACATAAGCCAGACATCCAAGGTGTCACAAGGGTGGAAGGGTACAGATTTGCACATGTGCACAAGGTGGCACACATGTCTGGAGTTCAATTACAGTGGCTGGAAGCCCTGACATGCCAATTCTCTTTTACTCTCTCTAGCCCTCGCTCTCTTGCATTAACAAAAGGCCAGTCTGGTGGGCTTACCTCAAAATAAAAAGTGAAGATTAAAGCCCGGACAAGTTGATATAATGAAAGGACCATCATGACCTTAAGAAGTGTTCAGAAATGTCAGATTACTAACTATTTTATACCTAATATTAAAAGAAACAGTGTATTATTTTATAAAATTTGAAAAATAATGATATAAAGATCAGAGTAGTTTTCTGTTGTTGTTGTTTTGTTTTTCGAGGTAAGGTCTCACTGTAGCCCAGGCTGACCTAGAATTCACTATGTCATCTCAGGGTGGCCTTGAACTCATAGCGATCCTCCCACCTCTGCCTCCTGAGTGCTGGGATTAAAGGTGTGCAACACCACTCCTGACCAGAGAACTTTTTTATGTGTTCTTCTTAACAATATCTCTACTGGCCATGCATTTTCCATGAACAAGCCATGTACTCACGTTGGCTCTGTTGTATTCCATGGATCTCTCCCCTAGCATTAACTGTATCACAAACACCATCTATCTCATGCAATGTGTTATGACTTTAGCTACTTAATAATCGCAAAGTATTTTAGCATTAACATGCTAGTAATGTCATAGCTTTTGCTATATGTGGTTTCTTCTTGCATATTAATTCTTTGATGAACATACTTCTATATTAATATTTTCCTATATTGTGGAAAATTCCCTTTTAATAATAGCCTGTTAAGCTCTTGTAACTAATTCTACAAAAGAAGTAAGCCTTGACACCCTCAAACAACGATTATATACAGCGAATTAACCTTTCCTACACAATTATATTATTACATGGAGTATCTTTGTGAATAATTGGGCAAAAAGAAGAGCAGAAACCTTTTCTGGGTGACATAATTCAGATGAGGAAACCTCACTGAGACTAGTTGGTAGATTTGCAAACTTGACTGAATATATTTAGATTAGAGTTATTAGAATTTCTATGCATGCTCTTTTTGTAATTTCAACAGAATCACTAGAAGAATGATTTTAATAAAGAAATTATTATTTTTAAATATACACAAGTAGGGAAAAAGAGAGGTTTGTGGCTGTTGGATGTTTCAGGATAAGGAAGGTACTGAAATAAGAGTAATGCAAGGGGCTGGAGAGATGGCTTAACAGTTAAAGCATTTGCCTACAAAGCCAAAGTATCCTGGTTGACCCCCATAATTCAGATGCATAAGGGGGCACATGCATCTGGAAGTTCATTTGCAGTGGCTGGAGGCCCAGGCTCACCCATCCTCTCTCTCCTCTCTCTCTCTCATATATATATATATATATATATATATATATATATATATATTCTATTTATTTTATTTATTATCTATTCTATATATATATATATAATCTATATATATAATCTATATATATATATATATATATATATATATATATATATATATAATCTATTTATTTCAGAGAGAGAGATAGGGAGAGAGAGAGAAAGAGAGAGAGAGTAATGTAAGGATGTTTTCAGGTGTGAGAACCATTCTAAATCTTCATTTTAATGGTGGCTAAATAAATCTGTTCATTAACTCTGAAAAACTCTAACGAAAAATGAATTTTGTGTCTCATAGTTAAAAAGAAGAATAGAACATGTGAGAAATGGGAGATGAATGATAACTAAGAAGAAATGCAGGGTGGAGAGGATTTGGGGCACAGGGATCATGCACATATTCTTCTGGAAGTTTAATGTCTTGGTTCCATGCACTGTGTATTTCAGATTTTTCTTCTGACAATTTAAATTTAAGGGCCTACATGTTCTGTGTTATCATTTACAAGCAAGTAGAATTATGCTTTGACTTTATAAAAGATTTCTTTAGGCCAAACAAACTGTCCCAGTGAAAAGATCAATCTTTCTACCTTGTTTATTTTCAAGTAAAGATTTATTTATATTTCCCATATTCATCTGCCCAAGTTTTACACAGACTTTGATTAAATCTTTTAGTTGAATATTAAATCATATACAAATATAGTCATCAAGAATTTCATAGGAATCTGAGATTTTTCTTAAACATGGTAAAACTCAGTAACATTCCAAATAACCTTAATGCAAACTCTAGCCTCTATATTTCATTCTATACCTGCATATCCAAAATACCATGTTAAAGGAGACTTTATTTTGCATCCAGGAGATCTAATCCCTTCATTGTCTCTTATTATCCAAGGTGAAGCTTCTGCAAAATAGTGAGTCACTACATATGGTCTGGAGCCTCCTAGTAACTTCACAGACCTAATGTAATGTGGTCCTCACTTGTTGCCAAATGCTAGCCAATGGTTCTACATTCCCATTCTTGTGTCTGCAGAAGAGATCAGTGTAGATAACACAGTTATCTCCTTTTACTTCCTTTAAATTCTCAAAAAAGAACTGTAGAATGGGCCATAATTCCAGTATCTTAAGATAAAGATTGAAACGGCCCAGGGTGTGCTCCTGTTACCCCCAACCCCCACCTTCACCCACAAATGATGCTCTTCACTGTTTTACCCCAGGTGCCCTGCTTCCCCTATTATACAAAACTCAAGAAAGGCTAATTTCCAGGATCCATCAGCAATAATGAAATCAGGCACATGCAGATGAAACTCCACCTGCCCAGGACAGTTCTTCTGAGCAATGAGTGCATAAAAAATTTCTTTCTGTGGCTACCTAGAAGAGTTAAGTCTGTTGGTATGACTTGGGCAGAGGTGGGGCTTGTGCCTGTCTGGACCTACCAAGTTGGTAGCCAGTATGGGGGGCTATATCACAATGTGTAATGTCCTCTCCATTGTGAACAGAGGTTCTTTGAAACTGCTTCCGACCACTGAGGGTTGTGAGACCCCTGAGGTAAAGAATCTCATCTTTACAGACAGTAAGATGTATAGGGCATAATAAGCAGGATCTTCAAGCCACTTCATTTTCTGCCATTTGTTGCCCTCCCTACCTGATATTAACTTCAGAAATTATACTTAAACCCACTGGAATGACTATGTCCAGAGTTGTTTTGGTGAGAGGAAGAGACAGAGCATGCAAGAAGTTTAAGATCATCCTTAAGAGCTAGAGAGAACATTACATGTTGTATGCCTCTGCCTATAGCTCATCCTACCTCTTGTCTCCTGGATCTTATAGCAACTGACACATCTTTCTGACAAGTTGGTATGATTTCTCTATGAATGTTCATCTTTGTTATGAATTGTGTAATCAAGACAAAAATCCATCATTGTCATAATTTGAAAACTGGCTGGAAGAGCAGTCTCTAGCAGGCTTACCTTAGACCTGGGGTTTCAATAGATCCTTAAATGTGTAATAGCTAGTTGTGTTAATAAGGAAATCCTCATTATATATGAGCCCATGATCACAGCTTTCACTCATGTGGTATACCTATTGTGTTGAGATGAAAACATTCACTCTTGGAGGAAGAAGGAAGGCATACAGTTTTCAGGAAGGAAACTAACAAGGTTCAGGAAGCTGATGAAACTTACAAAATTCATAAGCCCTTCTCTATGGTTATATAAACAGTGGCTCTCTTCATAGAGCTGCCTGCAGTTTGTGCAGGGAACTTCAGAGTTGTAGCTTTTATAGTTCTCTAGTGTTGTAGCTACCGTGGAGTCACTCATGCTCCTATAGGTTAACCCCTCACCTATGCTCACAGTAAAAAAAAATTGGTTCATCAAAGTAGAATTGGATGGGATATTGGTCTGCCTTTGGTCCCTTTATCCTTGTTCACATTCCTACAGGAAAAGTCATTGAAAAGAATCCGAGTAAAATTGACAATAGGTACTTTGTACAAATTCACTGATCTTATGTAATGATATTCTTTATTTTCCTTTCTGATATTCCTTGATGTTATATCAGGTCCAGTGAAAATTTCCCAGCACATATTGGTGCAACCCTTTCTTTTCGGGTTTATAAATAATCATTAAAATGTAAAGGAATCAGAAAAAGGAAAATTCCTAATAACCAGCTTCTTAATGGGCTAATTAAGTTGGATCACAGGGATATAAATCTGGATCCATGTGAAATTGCAAACCCTTACCTCTGAGTAAAACAAGCTCAGCAGAACAATGGCACCACTCCAGGCTTCACCAGAGGAAGACATTAGGAAATAGACCCAAATCTACATGTCCAACATGCAGAAATACTCAACTCTATCTAACGAATGCATCAATCCATGAGGTGGTCCCTGCTGCCATGAGAAGGTATTCACAAAGAAGGTGCTTTGAGATGAAGTCCCACTGAGCTTTCCCAAGTCAAAAAAATTAAAATGCAAGCTTCCCTTCACCCAATCAGCTGAACCAAGAATCCTTTTGAGATTTGTGAAGAATGGTACCTGGGTTACAGGAGACGATAACCTCCAGAAGGTATTTTGGCTGTTCTCAGAGATGGCAGGGGTGGCAAAGACACTACGAGGGCATTGAGAATTTAATTACCAGTGCTGGAGATTCAGAGCTTTATGCCATGACATCATGGTGAAATTGGGAAATACAGCTTCTAACTTACCACACAATGAAGGAAGAAGGTAACTGTAGTTCTGATAAGCCATTGGTACCACGGGAAGGGCAGGAACTCAAGACCCTCTTATGTTACCTAGAAGTAGTGGGTTTCCTTATTAAAGATGACGGTAGCAGTCATATAAGCTTTACCACCAAAGGATAGAATGGACCAGTGGTGATAGTAGTAAAAATGTCAGTGCTTGTAACATTAGCTTTAAATTCTCTGCTGAAATATTATTACTCCTTGGAAGCCTTGTATTTGTTCTATCTTTAAAATTTCATGAGATTCTATCACTCTCACACAATACTTCCATATTTTCTTTGATGTAAAATGTAGCTTAAATTACTTCCCATTAAGAAAATGAATACTTTCTTCAAAAGTAAGGTGTGTTTTGCTCTAGGCCATGTGAACCTCAGGTAGGTTGCTGAGGACCTGCTCAAATTCATTCCAGCGTTCATATTCTCAGGGTTGAGAAAAATTGCTATTATGCAATAATCATTAATTCATCTGTCCAACAAATATTTAGTGAGCAAAAATTATTTGCAAGGTGTTCTATGTACGTGACATGGGAGAAGTCTCAAAGGTTATTCTAATAAAGGAGTTCACAACCTCCGTTTCTAACAACAAAATGAATATCAGGCACAATGATTGAAACAGAGTAGGCATTTTAAATTGTCTTTCATAATTATAATTGTTTTTGTAATTATGTTAGAGCTGTAGTGGAAAGAAAAGCAAAAACTCCTTTTATTTCAAAGATGAGATTTTTGAAAATCTTATTCATACAACAAAACATGACAATAATATCATAAAATACTATCCAGTGCTCTGTTATGTTTGCCTTCATTCGGTTTAAGATCTTCTGTATTAAAAGTCTATAACTTCATTCTAGATAATATTATTTGCATGAGCAACATAGTTTGCCAAGTGGTTATGTTTTCCCATACTCATTTTCTGGTCTATTGAATTCCATTATTTCAGAAAGGCTCTCAGCTTCTTAAATCATCAATTATTCCAGATAAGTATAGCACAACAGAATATAATGTAAGTCATGTATGTAGTTTAGAATTTTATGATAGCCACATTTCTAAAAGCAAAGTGAAAAAGGTTTCAAATATATCTAAACAAGAAATCAATATAAAATTATAAGTGAGATATTTCATTCTTTGTACTAAATCATCAAATCTTATATGTAAATACGTGTGTGTGCATATACTAACAGCAATGTGCTGCATGTGCTCACAGGCACATGTCCCTGGCTACAGTAGTGGAAAACATGAGAATAGACTCAAAGCACAGACTCAGACTTACTTGGAGACCCAAGAAGACTGTCCACAGGATCATGAGCATGGATGACTTAAAAAGCACATTAATGTAGACACTGATAGTAGAAGTACATGCAATGGGATTCTATCTAAATTTGCTAATCGCTTCTAAAACAGTTTAAGTTAAATAATTTACTTTCAATAAAGTAGTAGTTATGAATGTTAAAATGGGTAGGTCTGTAGTAGATAAAATTTTGTACTCTTAAATGGTTTTGTATTATTAGTATTTGGTACACAGGCATGTACATGCACACATACACTTGCTTATTTGTGCAATTGTACATGTGTGTGGGTGCATAGGGAGGTCTGATGAAAACTTTGGGCATAAGCCATTTTCCACTTTTCTTGACAAGTAGGCTAGATTGGCTAGTCAGTGAGCCCCTATCTCCACATTCCCAGGGCTGGTATTAGGAATGTATGTCACAATGTCTGACCATTTTTTAATGTCAGTTCTGGGAATCAAACTCATGTCCTCATTCTTGTAAGGCAAGCATATTACTAACTGAGCTGTCTCCTCCAACATTCCTGTCTCTGGCATTTTTTATTCTTATGTTTGTAGCTGGAGGTTTTTACTTTTTTATATTTCATCATTTTCATGACCTACTGTTTCAGTGCCTACAGTGTCCCACTGTTTAGTCTAACACATGTATACTTATTCATAAAATGTTGTTTGTGGTGAAAAGTGAGCATAAAATGCTTACTTAAAGTGAAAGACTGAAATATTCTCCCATGACTAAAAATGTTTTTATAAGCATCCCGTTCCCTCAGCTCACTTCAGAATAGTGGCAGCTATAAGATTCCTTCAAGTGAACAATTGCTATATTTCTTTATTTACTTGTTTAGATATTTTAGTCTTTCATACTTAAAAATGTTGAGACAGTTGTCCGAAATCCCTTTCAAATCATCAATGCTTTAAGAAAGAGTCATTACACTCATGAACATTTAACTAATTTTTGTGGATACAGAAAGGACATAGGAATCTGTAAAAGGCTTGATTTTAGTAAAAAAAATCCCACAGAGGTATTTAGTGTTTCTCTGAGAGTTTTGACATATTATTGCTTTAATCATATTACTCTCAATGCAAAGGAAATCTCATGAAATACAGTAGGTTTTTATTGTAGCCTCCCCCACCCCAAGCATGCAAAGGAAGGAAAGGCACACAGGATTAAGAATGGAAATACACAATGGAATTCTATACAGCAGTAAGAAAAAATGACACAATGAAATTTGAGGAAAAATGGTTTAACCTGGAACAGATCATTCTCAGTGAACTTACCCAATCACAGAAAAAAAATAGCCAGATAGTCTCACTCATCTATAGCACCTTACCTGAATCTACCCAAGATACCTTACATACCCAGCAAGCATCTCCTAGACTAGACACTAGGATGGAAAGGGAGGGAGGGGAGGGCATCAAAGGGGTGGGAAACACAAATCTAGACCCAAATGGCAATGGTACCATAAAATTCTACTTCCTAAAAGACAGTCCAAATGGCTGATCCTTCAACAGGCCCTTACAGGGAACACCTGAACCACAAGACACTGGAGAGGGTAAGATTAAGACTAACCTTAATCTCCTACATCTTCCCTCCCTCACTTCCCCTCTCCCTGTCTCTCTCTCTCTTATCTCTAACTCTTGTATATTAGTTATCTTTTTCCTCATTTTCATAGTGGGCACTGACCTGTAACTCCCAGATCCAGCATGGGGCTATCATCCACAATGAGCTTTTGATCAGAGAGACCTACAAGGTTTCCTAAAAGACAGACAGATTTCTGTCAGAGTACTTGATGACCCACCAAAGGCTAGTGGTAAGACTGCAGAAGATACCTTATGTGATTGACATGCAAATTAGAATGGCATGGCTGGAAGTTGGAAGAGAGTCAGTCCCCAGACAGTCAGCATGTCTAGTGCCAGAAGGTGCTACATGGGCGACTGGGGGAAATTGACCAATATCTGTTGAAGCAACGCATTGTCTAACCTACTTAGCAGCAAATAACTTGTGATGCCCACAAAAGTGCAGTGGTGGCACACAGCCATGGTGGGGAACCAACTGCTCTCAATTTGGCTAACTGATCCCCTCACTGGTATGGGACCCATAGCTGGAGCTGGGAAACAAGTCAGAACCAGATCCAAACGTAAACCCACCCTCCAATATCAAGCTGCCAACAATCGTGGGCTACAAGAGGTCCTACACGTATTAAATTCTCTATTAAAAAAAAAGTAAGGGTTATCTCATTTGTCCTGGTGCTAACTTACTCTCCGTTGGAGAATCTGCTTCTCTTTTTCAGATAGATGTAGATCCTAAGGAGAGAGCCACCCCATCATACCTCAAAAGTGCCCCGGCTGAAACTAAGAAAAATTGGAGAAACAAGCAAGGGGGCTGTTTGCCTGATGAACCGGATACCAGCACAAGGGGGAAGGAGATCAGCACAGAGAAAAATCAACTCCTACCAAATCAGAGAGCCAGAGCCTCAGAGGCTCCCAACACCTCATCACTGAAGCAGACCAAAAATGAACCCAACATGGCTCAGGGAAATTTTGCGGAAGAGGGGGCGGAAAGAATGTCAGAGTCACATGTTGGGTCATGATATGCAGAGACATTTAGCTTACCCATAACTGTGGGCTAACTCCACAATGCATGACCCATATACCTCAACAAGGAGGGGCCAAGGGGAGGGGCAAGGTCATGGATGAGCCTAATAATGGTACCAAACTGACTGTATTTGCTGAATATAGAACTGACTAATAAAGAAAAAAAAAAAGAATGGAAATACACCTGAGTTACCAATAGTAACATGATGTTGACATATGGTAGCACACTTATTTATTCTATGACTAATAAATGTAGTGGTATAATATTATCATGCACAAACAAGATAACAGTAAATAGTATAGCAGTATACTTAGTATAAGTGAAGTATTGTTCTAATTTTTAAATTTTATTTTTAATCATTTGTAAGCAAAGAGAGAAAGAGAGAGAGAGAAGAGAAGAGAAACAGAAAGTTAGAGTAAGAAGCAGATAGAAAGAGAGAGAGAATAGGGGCTGCCACTGCACACAAACTCTAGAGTCATGCACCACTTTGTGTATTTGGCTTTACGTGTATACTGGGAAATTGAATGTGGGTCGTTAGGTTTTGCAGGCAAGCAGCTTAGCCACACAGCCATCTCTCAAACCCTAAATTTTTATATACATTATGTTACATAGTCCCAACAGACCTTGAAAGGAATGCATACACATATTTCAGATGAGGACACAGGCAGTTTGGGAGACTGATTACCTTAAGGGGCTGATGGAGTTGGGTCAAAGGAAATGCACTTCCCTTTCACTCTCAATCCAAGCTCATTGTATTTGCTTGCTTTCTGTGGCTAAGACAAAATGCCTAAGATAAACAACTTAAAGACAAAAATACTTATGCTGGCTAACTATTTCAGAGGTAAATCAGACTAGCATGGGTATACTAAAGAAATATTCTCTGCTGTGATAGTCAGGGTCCCCATATCTTTTTCATTTGCATGCTTCCAATTACCTAACTCCTTTCTCTAGGCCTCATCACTTTTTAGTGCTATCTACTTTGGACTAAGAATTCAACACATAAGCTTTGGTGTACATTTAAGATCCAAACTATAGCAATCATATTGCCACAATCTCAATTTTCACTTTCTGAAAGGATGACCAAAAAAGAAGGAGGAAGAGGAAGAAGAGGGAGGAGAGGGAGGAGTGTGGGTTGGAGTGGATGTAGAAGGGCCTCATACCTAATTAGTGTCTTATTCAGATCTTGAAAGCAAGTCTTATGACTCTAAGACAATAATTACTTAAGAATTATGGTCTGTGATTTTTTTCCAGTTTCATGTTTTTTTTTTAATAATAATACCTATTGTTTCACAGCAGTGGGTAAATTATTGTTTTGCAGCATTTTTCACAACTGATGAGGAATCAGCCTAAGTAAGCATTGGTGGACAATAAAGTGGATTATAGAATATTATCTTTTTTTTTTTTTTCGGTGCTGAGGACCGAACCCAGGGCCTTGCTCTTGCTAGGCAAGCGCTCATCCACTGAGCTAAATCCCAAACCCTTTTACTTATTTAAATGTGAGAGAGATAGGGAAGAGAAAGGGACAGATACAGGGAATGGGAACACCAGGTGCCCTACCCCACATGAGCACCCCTTGTGCATCGGGCTCGCATGCATACTGGGGATTCAAACCGGGGTCCTTTGGCTTCACAGTAAAAGGCTCTATCCTCTTCTTTTATAAAAGGGACTCTCTTTATGCTACGCATGGTGGCACGTGCCTTTAATCCCAGCACTTGGAAGGCAGAGGTAGGAGGATCACCATGAGTTTGAGGCCACTCTGAGACTACATAGTGAATTCCAGGTTAGCCAGGCCTAGAGTGAGATCATACCTCAAAAAAAGGGGGGACTCTTATTTGCATTAACCTAATAGACATTATACTAAGAGAAATAAGGGAGCACAGAAAGATGGTGCTGCATGACCTCAGTGACATGTGGAGGATAAAAAATGCTGCATTCACAGTGGTAGAGAACAATGGTGGTTAATGGGGCCTGCACAGAGTAGAACAGGTTAATGCTGGTCTAAAGGTAAAATGTTTCTGTTTACATAACATATAATTCCTGGAGATCATTGTACAGCATGGTCGTGATAATAGTCAATAAAGCCAGGTATAGCATGCCTTTATCCCCAGCACTTGGAGGCAGAGGTAGGAGGCTCTCCGAGAGTTCGAAGCCAGCCTGAGATTACACATTGAATTCCAAGTCAGCCTGAGCTAGAGTGAAACCTTACCTCAAAACAAAACAAAAGTAGTCAATAAACCTCTGTAGTGAAGTTGAAATTACAAAGAGAGAAGATCATAAATGTTTTCACCATATACAAACAAGAATAGTATCTGTGAGCTGAGGAGATAGATCAGCTGTTAAAGACACTTGCTTCAAAACCTTCTGGCCTGGGTTCGATCCCTCAGTACCTACATAAAGACAGCTGCACAAAGTAGTGGGTGTATGCATCTAGAGTTAATTTGTAGCAGCAATAAAGCCTAGCATGCTCATTCTCTCTCTCTCTCTCTCTCTCTCTCTCTCTCACACACACACACACACACACACACACTCATAAATAAATATTTAAAAAATAGTAACTGAACTGTGAGGTGATGGATATATTAACTTTATGTGGTAATCATTTCATTATATGTGTAATTGAGCATCCCATAGGAACTCATATCTCTCTATCTCTCTATCTCTCTATCTCTCTATCTCTCTATCTCTCTATCTCTCTATCTATCTATATATCTCTGTATGTATATATTCCAATAACTATCCCTGAGCCATGCTGGGCACATTTTAAGTCTACTTCAGTGATAGGCACTTAGGAGCATCTAGATGTCTGGTTTGGTAGGTGTTGAGTGTCCTCAGCATCTTTCGCCATCACTTATCAGCTTAACTGAGAGCGCAGCATTCTTTCTCATTTCCCCAATTCCTCTGTGGTTTCAGCTAGGGCCAGCATGGAGTGTGCTGCACAAGTGCAATAGTGGCACACAGCCATGGTGAGAAACCACCTGCTCTTTGATTGGCTAACAAATCCACTCAGTGGAAAGGTAACCATATCTGGAACTGAGAAGCAAGTCAGAATCATATCCAGATAATGATTCTGCTTTCCACTGTCAAGCTGCCATTAGGCTTATACTATAAAAGTGTCTAAACCTTTATAATTCTCTCTAAATTAATAATGGTTATCCCATTTAACTGGCACTGTCTTCACCCTCTGTTGGAGAATCTTCTTCTGTTTTTTCAGATAGGAACTGGACTTGAGGAGATAAATGACAGACACATTTCTAATTAAGAATATGACCTTGAGTAGTACCCCAGCCTCTGAAGCCACAATCATACAACAACATATAGATAATATCTACATGACAAGGGGTAGCCAAAATCAAAGGGAGAGAACTACCTCCCATTTCTTCCCTGATTTCCACTGTTGCCACTCATCCCTCTCATTGCTTTTCCCACTTTCCACACTCAGTGGATTAGGTAGGACCTCCTGGTTACATCAACAGATCCTATGGATGTGGCTATTTCTTATCAGCTTCCTTGTTATCGCCAGTGTTAGTCACTGTCACCTCTCACTGGACTCTGCAGCCTTATATATTCTCACTTCACTATTGCTTATTTTCATTTTAATACAGAAATTGATCATGTTTCTCCCCTACCTAAACTCCTCATGAAAGTCTTCAGAGTAAATACAAGCAAAATTTAAACTCTATTGTTATGGACACAATTCTACATGGTCCAGCCCAAATTGATACCACTGACTTCATTACAAACCAGAATCACTCAGCTGTGATTACTCAGTGTTGTGCTTTCCCTGTAAATACCAAGAACATCCCTACCTTGTAGTCATGTCACTTCCTGCTAGGCATCCATTATTATTATTTATTTATTTTTTTAGTTCTGTGAGGCATTCTCAAAGATTTCTGCCTGGAAGAGGCCTTCTTTTCCTACTACATGCAATATATTAGACATTAGTAAGTATATTTCTTGTTCATTATACTACAATCCTCTGTATTAAAATAGGTACATGAGACTAAGATTTGTACCTTTTTGTTCACTTTTTTTTTTTTTTTTTTTTGCCTGTGTGGTGAGTATATGGTAAATGTTCATTTGTGCATGTTCATGGCGGGGGGCACACAGTGACACAGTTAGATGTCTTCCTCAATTGCTCTACACCATAGTTTTTAAGACAGGGTTCCCCACTGAACGCAGAGGTCACTGCTTTGACTAGGAAAGTAAGCCAATAGGCCCTAGGCATCCTCCTGTCTTTACCTCCCCAAAGCCAGTGTTAGAAGCATATCAATGTATCTAGCAGATTTTGGTCTCTGGGGATCTGAACTCAGGCCCTTTTGCCTGTGCATCCAGCACTTTACCCATTGAATTGTCACCTCAGCTCAAAGCCTGCATCTTTTAAACAATATCAACATTAGATTGGCTCTTAGTGGGAGCACAAGAAATATATGTTAAAAATAATTACCAAAAGTATACTGCTAAGTACTTTTTTAGCAAAATCCATTCTACTGCGGGTGTTCCCCATCACACTGATAAGGAGAGAACTCCAATCATCAGCCAAGTCATCCTCGGCAATCTGTGGTCTGCATCAAATAGTAAAGAATGATTTAGTGAACAAATAGCATTTGCTGACTTCATGTTTTGTATCATTTGTCTCTCACCAATCCTAGGGGATAGTCAGGGATAGTATTATTATTTCCATCTGCTTTATTGTTTCCATTTACAACTGCAGAAAAATAAAAAGTGATCAAGAAATGTTATATGAGGCTTGAGATATAGGTTGCAAGCCAGACAGTGAAGGGCTTTGGAAGCATGCTTGAAAATTTGGACTTTATCCCACATTATGTTGTCAGTTTCACCAGTTATCAATATAATAATCACCTTTATTTTCATATGTAACAGCTCTAAGTTTGAATTTTGCATTTATGACATCCAAACTCTCCATCAATTGAAAAATAAGCAAATCTCTCATGTATTCTCTACTGTATAGGTAGCCAAGGGCTTCCTCAATTTATTTTGCATGAAACTCTCAGTGTTTTGCATTTGTTCTAGGTTTCAAAAGTTAAGCAGATTCAGAACATCTTCTTTTATAAGCATCTACCAAGTATCCACGTATTCAAACAAACATATAATTATTCAATTTATTTTCTATTAATCATTTATTAAACATCTATCATATACCAGAAATTGGGCTAAGAGTCAAATAGTATCTTTCAAAGGGCTTGCATGTGTACTTGACTATTTCAGAAAGATATTTTATAATAACAACACGCAACATTGTTGTGGCATTTTTTTTTTATTTATTTTTTTTTATTTTTTATTTTTTATTTTTTTCTCCATTTTTATTAATATTTTCCATGATAACAAAAAAAATCCCATGGTATTACCCTCCCCCCTTTCCCCTTTGAAATTCCATTCTCCATCATATCCCCTCCCCATCTCAATCTTTCTACTTACATATATACAATACCAACCTAATAAAAGCCCTCCTCCCTTTCTTTCTCTTCCCTTTCTATCTCCTTTTTTTTAACTTACTGGCCTCTGCTACTGAGTTTTTCCTTCTCACACAGAAGCCCAATCATCTCTAGCTAAGATCCACATATGAGGGAGAACATGTGGCGCTTGGCTTTCTGGGCCTGGGTTACCTCACTTAGTATAATTCTTTCCAGATCCATCCACTTTTCTGCAAATTTCATAACTTCATTTCTCTTTACTGCTGAGTAAAACTCCATTGTATAAATGTGCCACATCTTCATTATCCACTCATCAGTTGAGGGACATCTAGGCTGGTTCCATTTCCCAGCTATTATAAATTGAGCAGCAATAAACATGGTTGAGCAAGTATCTCTAAGGTAATGAGATGAGTCCTTAGGATATATGCCTAGGAGAGCTATAGCTGGGTCATATGGTAGATCAATCTTTAGCTGTTTTAGGAACCTCCACACTGATTTCCACAATGGCTGGACCAGATTGCATTCCCACCAACAATGTAGAAGGGTTCCTCTTTTTCCACATCCCCGCCAACATTTATGATCATTTGTTTTCATGATGGTAGCCAATCTGACAGGAGTGAGATGGAATCTCAATGTAGTTTTAATCTGCATTTCCCTGATGACTAGGGATGTAGAACATTTTTTTAGATGCGTATATGCCATTCGTATTTCTTCCTTTGAGAATTCTCTATTTAGCTCCATTTCCCATTTTTTGATTGGTTTGTTTGATTCCTTATTATTTAACTTCTTGAGTTCTTTGTATATCTTAGATATTAATCCTCTATCAGATATATAGCTGGTGAAGATTTTTTCCCATTCTGTAGGTTGCCTCTTTGCTTTCTTCACCGTGTCCTTTGCAGTGCAGAATCTTTGTATTTTCATGAGGTCCCAGTGGTTAATCTGTGGTTTTATTGCCTGAGCAATTGGGGTTGTATTCAGAAAGTCTTTGCCAAGACCAATATGTTGAAGGGTTTCCCCTACTTTTTCCTCTAGCAGTTTCAGAGTTTCAGGTCTGATGTTAAGGTCCTTAATCCATTTGGACTTAATTCTTGTGCACGGAGAAAGAGAAGAATCTATTTTCATCCTTCTACAGATATATATCCAGTTTTCCCAACACCATTTGCTGAAGAGGCTATCTTTTCTCCAATGAGTATTTTTGGCATTTTTATCAAATATCAGGTGGCTATAACTACATGGGGTTACATTTGGGTCCTCTATTCTGTTCCATTGATCTACGAGTCTGCTTTTGTGCCAGTACCATGCTGTTTTTGTTACTATGGCTCTGTAGTATAGGTTAAAATCAGGTATGGTGATACCACCAGCCTTATTTTTGTTGCTCAGTATTATTTTAGATATTCGAGGTTTTTTGTGATTCCAAATGAATTTTTGGATTGTTTTTTCTATTTCCGTGAAGAATGCCTTTGGAATTTTGATGGGGATTGCGTTAAATGTGTAGATTGCTTTTGGTAAGATTGCCATTTTCACAATATTGATTCTTCCAATCCAGGAACAAGGGATGTTTTTCCACTTCCTAGTGTCTTCTGCAATTTCTAGCTTGAGTGTTTTAAAGTTCTCATTGTATAGATTCTTTACTTCCTTAGTAAGGTTTATTCCAAGGTACTTTATTTTTTTTGATGCAATTGTGAATGGGAGTGATTCTCTGATCTCATCCTCTGTGTGTTTGTTGTTAGCATATATGAAGGCTACTGATTTCT
Organism: Dipus sagitta; assembly: GCA_036346955.1. Taxonomy (NCBI): domain Eukaryota; kingdom Metazoa; phylum Chordata; class Mammalia; order Rodentia; family Dipodidae; genus Dipus; species Dipus sagitta. The sequence continues at coordinate 54,705,210 of CM070787.1, forward strand.
GTGTATTTATTTTGTATCCTGCTACATGACTGTAGGTTTTTATCAGCTCTAACAGTTTGCTAGTAGAGTCTTTAGGGTCCTTTATATATAGAATCATGTCATCTGCAAATAATGATAACTTGACCTCTTCCTTTCCGATTTGTATCCCTTTTATGCATGTCTCTTGCCTTATTGCTATGGCTAAGACTTCCAGAACTATATTAAATAAAAGTGGGGACAGTGGACACCCTTGTCTTGTTCCTGATTTTAGTGGAAAAGCATCCAGTTTTTCCCCATTTAGTAATATGTTGGCTGTAGGCTTATCATAAATAGCCTTTATTATATTGAGATATGTTCCTTCTATTCCCAGTCTCTGTAGGACTTTTATCATGAAGGGATGTTGGATTTTGTCGAATGCTTTCTCTGCGTCTAATGAGATGATCATGTGATTTTTGTCCTTCAACCCATTTATATAATGTATAACATTTATAGATTTGCGTATGTTGAACCATCCCTGCATCTCTGGGATAAAGCCTACTTGGTCAGGGTGAATGATCTTTCTAATGTATTCTTGTATTCTGTTTGCCAATATTTTGTTGAGAATTTTTGCATCTATGTTCATGAGGGAGATTGGTCTGTAATTTTCCTTTTTTGTTCTATCTTTGCCTGGTTTTGGTATCAGAGTGATGCTGGCTTCATAGAAGGAGTTTGGTAGAATTCCTTCTTTTTCTATTTCATGGAAAAGCTTAAGAAGCAATGGTGTTAGCTCTTCCCTGAAGGTCTGGTAAAATTCAGCAGTGAATCCATCTGGGCCTGGGCTTTTTTTAGTTGGGAGATTTTTGATAACTGTTAGGATCTCCATGCTTGTTATAGGTCTATTTAAGTGATTAATCTCATCTTGATTTAATTTAGGTAGGTCATATAAATCAAGGAAATCATCCATTTCTTTCAGATTTTCATACTTTGTGGAGTATATGTTTTTATAATATGTCCCTATGATTTTTTGAATTTCTCTGGCATCTGTCGTGATGTTACCTTTTTCATCTCTAATTTTATTAATTTGTGTCTCTTCTCTCTTTCTTTTGGTCAGATTTGCTAAGGGTTTATCAATCTTGTTTATCCTTTCAAAGAACCAGCTCTTTGTTTCATTAATTCTTTGTATTGTTTTTTTGGTTTCTATTTCATTAATTTCTGCCCTAATCTTTATTATTTCTTCCCGTCTACTGATTTTTGGTTTGCCTTGTTCTTCTTTTTCCAAGGCTTTAAGGTGAAGCATTAGGTCATTTATTTGCGACCTTTCTAATTTCTTAATATAGGCACTTAAAGCTATAAATTTACCTCTTAGAACTGCCTTCATTGTGTCCCAGAGATTTTGGTATGTTGTGTTCTCATTATTGTTTGACTCTATAAATTTTTTGATTTCCTTCTTGATTTCTTCATTGACCCATTCATCATTTAGTAATGTATTGTTTAGTTTCCATGATTTTGTGTATGCTCTATATCCTTTCTTGCTATTGATTTGTAGTTTGATTCCATTGTGGTCAGATAGAATGCAAGGAATTATTTCAATTTTCCTGAATTTGTTAAGATTTGCTTTGTGTCCTAATATATGGTCTATTTTAGAGAATGATCCATGTGCTGCTGAAAAGAATGTATATTCTGCAGCATTTGGATGAAATGTCCTGTATATGTCTGTTAGGTCCATTCCTTCTATGACCTCGTTTAGTCCAGATGCCTCTCTGTTTATTTTTTCCCGGGATGACCTGTCAATTGATGAGAGTGGGGTGTTAAAGTCACCAACTACCACTGTGTTTGGTGTTATCTGTGACCTTAGTTCTAACAGTGTTTGTTTGATGAATTTGGGAGCCCCCATGTTAGGTGCATATATGTTTAGGATTGTAATGTCCTCCTGTTGGAGTGTGCCCTTAATCAATATAAAGTGACCTTCCTTATCTTTCTTGACTAATGTTGGAGTGAAGTCTGCCTTGTCAGCTATTAGGATAGCAACCCCTGCTTGCTTTCTGGGTCCATTTGCTTGAAACACCATTTTCCAACCTTTCACCCTAAGATAATGTCCATCCTTTGTAGAAAGGTGAGTTTCTTGGAGACAACAAATTGTAGGGTCCTGCTTTTTAACCCAGTCTGCAAATCTATGTCTTTTGGTTGGAGCATTGAGGCCATTGATATTAAGAGATATTATTGAAAGATGTGTATTTATGCTTGCCATTTTTTTTTTTTTTTTTTTTGTGGTTCTGGTTCTACCTTTGCTCTCTTATATTAACTAGTATTTGAGTGTTGTTTGCTGTTTTCCAGGTTCCTTATATGTGTGTTTTTCTTTCTCTTCGGCATGGAGGATTCTTTCAAGTATTTTGTGTAGAGCTGGTTTTGTCTTCAAATACTCCTTTAGCCTGCTTTTGTCATGGAATGTCCTTATTTCTCCATCCATTTGAATGGATAGTTTTGCAGGATAAAGTAGTCTTGGTTGACAGTTGTTATCTTTCAGAATTTGGAATACTTCACTCCAAGCCCTTCTGGCTTTGAAAGTTTGTGTTGAGTAATCTGCTGTGATCCTGATGGGCTTGCCTTTGTAGGTAACTTGATTTTTCTCTCTAACTGCTTTCAATATTTTTTCTTTGGATTGTGTGTTTGGTAGTTTGATTATAATATGGCGAGGAGAGGTTCTTTCCAGGTTTTGTCTGGCTGGTGTTCTAAATGCTTCCTGTATCTGCATTGGCACCTCTTTCCCAATTTGGGGGAAGTTTTCTTCTATGATTTTGTTGAAGATGCCTACTATACCTTTGGATTGAAATTCTTCTCCTTCTACTATACCCTGAATTCTTATATTTGATCTTTTCATAGTGTCCCGAATATCTTGAAATTCCCATTCATACTTTTCTATTAGTTTGTCTTTCTCTTTGTTGGATTGTATTAGATCTGCCACCTGGTCTTCTAGCTTAGATATTCTGTCCTCTCCTTCATCCATTCTACTGGTGAGATTTTCTACAGAGTTTTTTATTTCATTAACTGTGTTCTTCATTGCTAGTAATTCTGACTGGTTTTTCTTCATTATTTCTATTTCCTTATTTATGTCTTGTATTGATTTCTTTATTTCGTTAAATTGGTGTCCTGTATCTTCTCTGATTCCTTTGATTTCTTCTTTGAGTTCATTGAACATATTTTCAATCATTCTTTTGAAATCTTTCTCAGGCATTTTCTCTAACTCGTTTTCACTAGAGGTCATTTCTGAAGCATTGATGCTTTTTGGTGGATTTATATTGCCTTGGTTTTTGGTGTTTCTTGTGTTATAATGTATATATTTTTGCATCTTGGATTAAGTTACTGCTTAGATTTTCCAGTTAGCTGGGTATCCTTTGCTGTATCTATTGATCTGATATTGTATATCTTCTATGTAGGAGATTAAGATGTTAGGTGTGGCTCTTACCACTCTCAGAGTATCTAGACACGTGGTCCTAGGGGTTAAGTTTGCCTGCTATGGGGGTATTCAAATAGGTTGAGTGGAATAAAATACAGGTATATTCTAAAATTTAACTAAACCCTATACACATTCAGTCAAGAACAGCACCGAGCATTTATGCAAGATTAGGTATTATAAAAACCAGATCCTCTATCAACAAAGAAGTTAAGATTTCTGGTCTGTTGAGGGATCCAAGTCAGCTTGTGACCAGGTGAGACCCTTCCCTGGTTCAATCCCAGTTACCTCTTTGGATGCTTTTGGTCTCAGTCAAGTTGCTGGCTGGGATGTTGGGCCGCTGTTCTGCTTTCTGGAACTGGGTACTGGCTTTTCCTTTGGGGCAAACCAAGCCTGGCAACTGTGGCCCTGCAGATTGGCGCCCCTGATGCTGGATCCCCGCTGCTGCCGCTGGAGCTGCCGCTGCTGGGACCACTGCTGCTGGATCCGCCACTGGAGATGCCGCTGCTGGGTCTGCCCCCACTCATCCGCTGGAGCTGCCGCTGCTGGGTCCTCCGCCTCTGATCCGCTGGTGCTGCCGCTGCGGGATCCGCCTCTGCCGCTGAAGCCGCTGGAGCCTCCGCTGCTGGATTCGCTGCCCTGAAGCCGCTGTGGCCGGTACCGGAGCAGCTGATGGTGTTTTGGGGGCTGGAGTCACGGCTTCCACCGCCGCTTCCGGCTTCCACCGCCGCTTCCACTGCCGGGGTCTGAGCCGCCGCTGTTGGATCCCGAGTCGCCACTGCCGGAGCCCGTGATGCAGCTGCCGGTGCCCGTGCTGCCGCTGCCGCTGCCAGAGTCTGAATCGCCACTACCAGGTCCCGAGGTGCCGCTGCCGGAGCCCAAGTCGCCGCTACCGGGTCCCGAGCTGCCACTGCTGGAACCCGAGCTGCCGCTACCGGGTCCCGAGCTGCCGCTGCCGGAGCTGCTTCGGCCTGCCCGTGTGGGCTCTGGATATCTCCTACTTCTCTGCTGCTGTTTTAATCTCTTATACACCTCCCTTGTGTATTTTGCTGGGTTTTCTTTGGCTTTTTCTCCCCTAGGCTGCTTAGGCGTGGTTCCTATGCCGCCATCTTGACCGGAAGTCTTGTTGTGGCATTTTATAAATTAAGTTTTTAAAGGAATTTCCCTTGTAAAAATTCTTCATGGACTATTGATATACTAAGGACTCAGTATAAAAAGACAAGCCAACTGTTCTGACCTTTAGAAGAAGGTCAGTCTGTACCAGTGTGGAAGGAGTTATAGAAGGGCAAGTATTAACATCAAATTGGAAAGTATCAAGTATTTGTCTTAATAATTAACATCTTAAAATACAAAAGACCTAGAAAAATAGGGAAGTTAAACTAAAACAGCAGATCCTGCAGGAGTAACGTTATCTTCACCCATGCTTTAAGGGAGAAGACACTGATAGTGTCTGTCTAATTTAGCAGAAGCCAAAGGTAGCCTTGCTTATAAGATGGCATCACCAGAATACAAATATAGTTTAGCAATTCCAAAACTATTTTTCTTTCTTTTCTGCCTACCTTCTTCTCTTCCCTTTTCAAATAGTTGAGCACAATAGCCCTCAGATAAAACAGAACAAGACTGAGTTCTTTAACCTGTTGAGGATAGCCATGGCGATTCACAACAAGATTGTATAGCCATGATTTGTCTCAGCTTCTGGTTGTCTGAAGTCTCAATGAAGGACAACTGACAACTGCATATGGGAGCTGGGTTCCAGAAGAAGATGGTCAGAACACTAAGAGGAAGCCCTATCAGTACTTATGACTGGATTTTTGGAAATAACATATGTTCCCATTTTCACAAGCTTCCCTAGCAGAGAATAAAGAACAGGAATGCTATCTCTCCATGGGGGTGGGGAGAAAATAGCATGTTGCAGGAGCAGTATGTAAAGTGGAAGATATTTTGCTAATTGTGAATTTTATACATATATACAATATATAATGTTCATAATCCCCTCTAATTACCTTCTCTTGTTCCCCCTTCCCATATCTCTTCCAGTAACCCCTTACTCATTCAACCATTCTGTCTTCTACTTTGATGTTTCTTTGTTCCCTGTGTGTCTGTGTGTCTGTGTGAGACCCACTAAGTATAATTAAGGTTGCTTGCATGATCTTGAATGGGATAGTATTTACCAAAGCAACTGCAACTTATCAGTGGCTAATCTCTGCAGAAAATGTCTCCCTCCCCCAGCAACTAGTAACTAGCAAAACCTCCTCAAGGAAGCGTGGAGGTCTCATGCCCTCTTCTATCATCTGTGATAGAATGTTAGGTCCCAAGTCTTGTGCAGGTAATGAGAATCACTGTTGTGAGAACCAGAATGACTCCATCTATGCACATTGAGTGCCATTTTATTATAACTCTCCATTTCCCAAGACTGACCCAACCACCCCTTTATTATTACTTTCCTGGAATGGCCCAAAGCACCTGTCTGATTACCACTTTCCTGAAGTGGCCCAAGCCCTGAGGCAAGGTAGACTGGACAGCCCTATAACCTGGCAATTCCAATGACCTCCCTCCCACTGCCCCATAAACAGCCTCTAGTCTATAAGGAAAGATGCTTCTGACATACCTGGTCAGAACCCTTCTCAGGTTTTCCCAAATAAAGCCTGTCTGCAGTCGAACCAAGGTTACATTTCCCACTTTTTCATAACATATGGTGCCAAAATTTGGACAGGTGCTCAGAGCAGGGTACCCCTTGCAACACAATGAGCAGTGTACAGTGCTTACTCATCCTAGACTTCCCCTGGATCACAGGGTTCCTTGATCTCCACCACTCTGTTATCTTCCTCCCTGCTTTTTTTTTTAAATTAAGTAGAAAATATGTATAGACACATCATGTGTTGGTACCAACATTTCCCTCCTCCATTCTCCCATTCTGTTGAGGGCCCTCCTCATTACCTTGGCCTGAATTTATTCCCCTTATGTTATACCCATGGTCTACTTCTTGATTTAAAAAAAATTGAGGCAAGCCCAATAGACTGGTCTTCTTTCATATAAGACAGAAGTGAAAGACAAGACGAAAGAGAGAGAGAGAGAGAGAGAGAGAGAGAGAGAGAGAATATTAGCATGCCAGGGCCTCCATCAACTGCAATTGAATTTCAGATGTGTGTACCCCTTTGTGTGCATGTGTGACCTTGTGGTCTTGTGTCACTTTGTGTGTCTGGCTTACATGGAAGCTAGAGGTCAAACATGAATCTTTATGCCTTGCAGGCAAGTACCTTAACTGCTAAACCATCTCACCAACCCCTTCATGATTTTTTGAACATAACAAAATTTTTGGACTCTTGAACATTTTCTTCTGCCTTGTCTTCCAGATCTGAGGTTATTTCCTTCTCATGAAACCAAATGGACAAAGTAGAGCATAAGTCTGGAGTTTGTTTGCATCAGCAGAACACTCATACACACACACAAACCCTCTCTCTCACACACACAAAGACAAATTCAGTCTTTTTGCCTCTATTTCTCTCTCTCTCTCTCTCTCTCTCTCTCTCTTTCAAAAAAGTAAATAAAATGATTTTTAAAAGAATATTTTAGGGGAAGCATTTAAAGGCACACTAATGGAGTTTGAACATAACATAGTCTTACTATACCAGTGTTTTGTTTTCTTTTTCCCTTATTTTGATGGCATTACAATGATTATGTTGAAAGATGTCCTTGTTTGGAGAAATTAATGTTCTAGTGTTTAGAAGGCATGGGTCAGTTGATCAACAACATGCACAGAGTTTTATCATTAAAAATATTTTATTTGGGCTGGAGAGATGGCTTAGCAGTTAAATGCTTGCCTGTGAAGCCTAAGGACCCTGGTTCGAGGCTCAATTCCCCAGGACCCACATTAGCCAGGTGCACAAGGGGGCGTACTCATCTGGAGTTCGTTTGCAGTGGCTGGAAGCCCTGGCACGTCCATTCTCTCTCTCTCTCTCTCTCCCTCCCTCCTTCTCTCTGTCACTCTCAAATAAATAAATAAAAATAAACAAACAAAAAATTAAAAAAATATTTTATTTACTTGCAAACAGAAAGATATAGAGAGAAAAGAAACAGAGAGAACTAGTATGCCAGGGCCTCCAACCACTGCAAATGAACTCCAGATACATGTGCCACTTTGGCAGATGGCTTTACATGGGTAATGGGGAGTCAAACCTGGGTCATTAAGCTTTGCAGGCAAAGATGTTAAACACTGAGCAATCTCTCCAGTTCTGATAGTTTATTTTTATTTATTTATTTGAGAGAGACAGAGAGAATAAAAAGGTGGTAAGAGACAATATGGGCTCGCCAGGACCTCTAGCCACTGTAAATGAACTCCAGACACATGTGCCACCTTGTGCATGTGGCTCACATGGGTGTATTGGAATAGAACCTGGGTCCTTAGGCTTGACAAGCAAGCAGCTTAACCACTAAGTCATCTCTCAAGCACTAATATTTAAATTTTATTTATTTGAGTGAGAGAAAGAGGCAGATATGTGGAGAGAGCTATCTTTAAATATACAATTACATGACAAGTTATTGATTATGTAATAAAAATATCTTTCTTCTTTTTTGAATAATCCAAGTAGTAAGTGGATCATCAAAAATCACGATTATCATGACTAAAGGAGGCAATTAAGGTCATCGTTCATTAAACATGTAATGAATTTACTTCCTTAAAATCAAGTGCTCTGACAGAAGCCTGTCTTGTTTGTTTTGGGAGATCTAGTAGGTCTCTCTGATCAACAGCCCATTGTGGATGTAGACTACATCCTGGTACAGGGAATTACAGGCCAGTGCCAAGGGAAAAGAAAAAAAGAAAAAGCCAGAGAAGAAAGACAAACAGGAGAAATTGAAGATCAGGTTTTGTCTCAGTCTCTCCAGGGTCCTTTGATTGAGATGCTCCCTCTAAGGTCCACTTGAGGGTTCTACCTTTTAGTCTGATTTCCAGGACACTATGGTACCAGTTCAGTTTGGGTTTAGATTTTGTGTCCCCTCTGCTCTTCCCCTTCCCTGAAGTCCTAACCTCCCTAATGTCCAAACCTCAAGATGCTATTCAGTTATGTCAGCAGCTTGGGCTGATCCAGGTCAGGAACTGCAGATGAGTGAGATCATACAATGATTGTCTTTCTATGATTGTGTGAGTTCACTTACAATGATCAGTTCCAAGTTCAACCATTTTCATACAAATTTCAATGTGTCACTTTTTTATTGCTGAGTAGAATTCCATTGGTGTAGATATACCACATCTTGGTTATCCATTCATCCAATGATGAGCACCTGGGTTGATTCTAGTTTTTAGCTATTATGAATTGAGCAGCTATAAACATGGTTGAAAAAATATTTCTGAACTAAGATGTGGAGTTTTTAGGGTAAATGACCAGTAAGGAAATACAGGTTTTTCTGGTAACTCTATACTCATCCTTTCCAAGAGGCTCCAAAATGATTACCATGGTGGTTAGACCAGTTTACACTCCTACCAACAGTGAATGAGGGTTCCTATTCATCCACAGCCACTCCAACATTTGTTGTCATTTGATTTTTTAATGTTTGCTATCCTTACAGAGGCAAGGTAGAATTTCATAGTTGTTTTAATTTGCATTTCCTAATAGTTAGGGATGTTGAACATTTTCTTAAGTGTGTGTTAGCCATTTGTAATTCTTCCTCTGAGAACTGCCTATTTAGTTATCTGCCCCACTTTTGGAGTGGGCTGTTTGATTTTTTATTGTTTAGCTTTTTGAGTTCTTTGTAGATTCTAGATACTAGGCTTCTTTCAGTGGTATAACTGGCAAAGATTTTCTCCTATTCAGTGGGTAATCTGTTGGCTCTGCTTATGGTATATTTGTCTGTTCAAAAGCTTTTTACCTTCATGAGATCCCATTGGTTGAGGGCTTGTTTAATTTCCTTGGCTACTGAGGTTTTGTTCAGGAAGTCTTTTCCCAGTCCTGTATCATGGAGAGTGCTTCTTATTTTTTCTTCCAGTAGTTGAAGAGTTTCAGGTCTTTAATCCAGTTAGACTTGATTTTTGTGTGTGACAATATGAGTGGGTCTAATTTCATTTTTCTACATATGGTCATCCAATCTGTCCATCACCATTTGTTGAAGTTGCTGTCTTTTCTCCAGTCTACATTACTGGCACCTTTGTCAAAGATCAAGCAGCTGTAGTTGCTTGCCCTAAAGTCTGGGCCTTCAATTGGTCTTCCATTGGTCTATGGTTCTGTTTTTATTCCAGTGCCATGCTGTTTTTGTCACTAGGGTTTTGTAATATAGCTTTAGACCAGGTATTGTTATACCCCCAGAGGTGTTTCTTTTGCTGTGGATATGTTTGGATATCTGAGGCCTTCTGCCATTCCATATGAATTTTGAGATCATTTTTTTAGTCTTGGTGAAGAATGATGCTGATAATTTTATTGGTATTGCATTAAATATGTAAATTAATTTTGGTAGCATTGCCATTTTCACAATATTATTTATACCTATCCAGGATCATGGGAGGTCCTTCCATCTTCTTAAGTCCTCCTCTATTTCTTTCTTGAGTGTTTTTATGTTTTCATTATTTAGTTCTTTCACATCCTTTGCTAGTGTTATTCCAAGGTATTCAATTTTCTGTTGCTATTGAAAATGGGATGTCCTCACTGACTTCTTTCTCTGTATATTTGTCCTTTGCATATAGAAAAGCTAATGACTTTGTACATTGATTTTGTATCCTGCCACTTTGTTGAAGAAATTTATCACCTTAGAAGTTTGGGGATGGAGACTTTCAGGACACTTATATATATGGTCATGTCATCTGCAAACAGGGATAACTTCACTTCTTACTTTCCAAATTGAATCCCTTTTATTTCTCTCTCCTGTCTTATCACTTGGGCTACTACTCTAGTACTATGTTGAAGAGCAGTGGTGAGAATAGGCACCCCTGTCTTGTTACTGATCTCAGTGGGAACTCCTTGAATTTTTACCCATTAAGAACTATTTGGGTTTACGAGCATTATAAATAGCCTTTATTGTATTGAGATATAAACCCTCCATGCCTATTCTTTCCAGCGTTTTCAAATGAAGCAGTGTTTTATTTTGTTAAAGGCCTTCTCTGCAACAATTGAGATGATTATGCGATTCTTTTGGTTCAGTTTATTTATGCTGTGTAATATGTGGACCAATTTCTATATGTTAAACCATCCTTGCATCTCTGGGATGAAGCCTACATAATCAAGGTAGATAATACTTTTGATGTGTTGTTGAATTAGGTTTGCAAGGATTTTCTTCAGGATCTTTGCATCTATGTTCATTAGGGATATAGTCCTATAATTTGCTTTCCTTGTTACATCTCTGTCTGGGTTTGGTATTAGGGTGTTGCTAGCTTCATAAAAAGAGCCAAGGAGGATTCCCTCATCTCCGATTATGTGGAATCATTTGCAAAAAGTTGGTTTCAATTATTCTATGAAGATCTGTTAGAATCCATCTGAGAAGCCATCTAGTCTTGGGCTTTTCTTTTGGAGGAGGTTTTTGATTACCTTCTCTCAATCTCCATGGTTGTGATAGGTTTGTTTAGGAGATTAATCTGCTCTGAGTTTAGTTTTGGTAGGTAGTATGTGTCTAGGAATTCATTCATTTCTTCCAGATTATTTAATTTTGTGAAGTAGAGGTTTTGGAAGTATGCCCTGATGATTCTTCCAATTTCATTGATGTCTGTAATGATTTCTTCTTTTTACTTTCTGATTTTGTTAATTTGAGACTTCTCTCTCTCTCTCTTTCTTTCTCTCTCTTTTGCTTGATCAGTTTAGCCAGGGTTTGTCAATCTTGTTCATTTTTTCAAAGAACCAGCTCTTGATTTCATTGATTTTTTAAAAAATTGCTTTCTTAGTTTCCAATTTGTTAATTTCTGTTCTAAACTTGAATATTTCTTTCCATCTGGAGCTCTTTGAGTTGGATCCTTCTTGTTTTTCCAGTACCATTAGGTGGGCAGTCTGGTTATTGCTTTGTGGTCTGTCTGTCTTTTTAATTACGGCATTTAGTGCTATGAATTTTCCCCTTATGACTGCCTTCATTGAGTTCCATAAGTTTTGGTAGGTTGTGTTTTCATTATAATTAAAATCTAGGAATTTTACAATTTCTTTTTAGATTTATTCCATGACAAGAGGACCTACACCTATTAAATTCTCTATAAAAAAAGTAAGGGTTATCTCATTTGTCCTGGTACTAACTTACTCTCCGTTGGAGAATCTGCTTCTCTTTTTCAGATAGATGTAGATCCTAAGGACAGAGCCACCCCATCATACCTCAAAATGGGCCCAGCTGAAACTAAGAAAAATTGGCAAAACAAGCAAGGGTGCTGTTTTCCTGGTGAACCAGATACCATTCATTGTTTAAAAGTGTGTTGTTTAGTCTCCAGAAGTTGGTAGAGTGCTTGATGTGTCTCTTGTTGTTAATTTCTAGCTTTAAAGCATTGTGATCTGACATGATGCAGGAAATTACTTCAATTTTCCTGATTTTTATGAAGGCATGGTCAATTTTGGAGAAGGTTCCATGGGCTGCTGATAAGAATGTGTATTCTGTAAAGTTGGGGTGAAAAGTTCTGTATATATCCATTAGGTCTAGTTGATCTATGATGTTGTTGAAATCTATTATTTCCCTGTTGATTTTCTTCTTCGATGATTGGTCTATTCATGACAGTGGAATTGAAGTCTCTATTTTTTTTTTTTTTTACTGTCGAGTAGATTTTGTTTTATAAATTGTGGTGCCCCTGTATTTGGGGCATATATATTTGTGATTGTAATGTGCTCCTATTGGATCATTTCCTTGGTGAGTCAGAAGTGGCCTTTTGTCCTTTTCGATTACTTTTCATTTTAAGTCTATTTAATCAGATATTAATATAAAAACACCACTTGTTTTTTATTTCCATTTGCTTGAAATATAATTTTTCAACTTTTCACCCTATATTTAGTGGTGAGGTGGGTTTCTTGAAGACAGCAGATAGGAGAGTTCCGTTTTCTGATCCATCCTGATAGCCTGTGTCTTTTGATGGGTGTGTTAAAACCATTAATATTTAAGGTTTTTACTGTGAGGTTTGAATTAAACCCTGCCATGATGAGTGAGGTATTTTATGGGGGTTGAGTGCTTACTTGTGATATGAACTGTTTTGAGCCTGGTTTATTTTGGTAATTGTGATCTTTTTCTTATTGGCTCTTGAGATTGGTTGTTTGACTGTTCTGTGTGGAGTATTCCCTGAAGTCTTCTCTGTAGGTCTGGCTTTGTGTTTATATAATCATAGAGTTGACTTTTTCATGAGAAGTTTTGCTTTCACAATCTATTGTGAGGGATACTTTTTCTGGGTAAAGTAGCTTGGGTTGGTTTTTCAGACTTTGAAGTGTTCCATTCCAGGCTCTTCTAGCTTTCAGGGTTTCCATTGAGGAATCTGATGTTATTCTAATGGGATTGCCTTTGTATGTTGTGAATTGCTTCTCTCTTGCTGCTTTTAACACTCACTTTGTTTTCATTGTTAAGGATTTTAAGTATGATGTGTCTTGGAGACTTTCTTCTTTGGTCCTGCCTGTTTGGTGTTCTTGGGCTTCTTGCATCTAGATGGACCTCTGTTTTGCAAGATTCATAAATTTTCCTTCAATACTTTTGTTGAGTATGTTTTCTATGCCTCTGGTCTGGATTTCTTCTCCTTCAGGTATACCCATGATCCAGATATTTGGTTGTTTTACAGTGTCCCACAGTTCCCTCATATTCAGTTCACTTGAGTTTTTGAACTTATCAAAGTTTTGGGCCTCCTGATCAATTTCTTCTGTCTTATCTTCCAAGTCAGATGTTCTCTCTTTCACATGAGTAACTCTGTTGGAGTTAGAGAGGTTTTTATAAATTCTGTTTGATTTTCCTTTTTGGTTGTGTTGTTTTGTATCATGTCCATCTCTTCTTGAGGTTTGATTTTAATTTGAATTCTGATATTCTTGATGCTTCCTGTAGTTCATTCTTGCATTTGATCAAGTCTTCCTTATGCTTAATAAGCCAATTGTCAAAGTCTTCCATTTCTTGACTTACCTGCAATTTATTCATATCTCTTTGGAGGGTTCTAATGATTTCTTTAATCAAGTTAAGCCTAATATCAAAGGCTGAATGCTCTAGGAGATGATTCTGTTCAATTTCATTGATATGATTGTTGGTTCTTTGATAGTGTGCTTCAAGTTCAATGATTTTTTTTTTAATCAGGGTCTCATTGATTGTTGTGTTTTCATTTTTCAGATGAATTTCTGTTGATTTCTCTATTATTTCATTGGAGGCTTCTGTAGTACGACAGGCATCCTTGGTGGAGATCTCTCAGTTTTATGATTTTTGCTGGCTTTTTTCTTTGTTGCCTACTCATCTTAGGAAGACTATTTTATTGAGGAGGAAGAAAGTTTGTGTCCTTTGTCCCATTTAACCTCTGACTCAGGTAAACAGGTATGTTGGTACTTAGTGGTCAGTCAAGATACCAGAGCAAAAGGCCTGATTCCACAGCTCACACAGGGACCAGGCCTCCCCACACAAGGCATAATGGGACCTACCAGGACCAAGGCACTAGGAGGAGTGAGGGAACATGGATCTGGCCTACTTCATGCTATGCCCTCCAGGATATAGACCAATGCAGACAACTTAGACTGTAGAGGTGGGAGGAGCCCAGAAATTGGTCTGTCCTACTCTCTCTAGACTGCCACACGTTCCCACACACTTACTGTTCAGGGAATTCAGACCAGAGCAGTGGGAGAAGTCCAGATACGGGTCTGACCTACTCATTTCAGACTGCTGTGCCCGCCCACATACTGATCATTCTGGGAACTCAGACCTGGAAGGAGGTGGGAAGAGCCCAGAAATGGGTCTAGCCTACTTACTCCAGAGTTCTGCTCTGGCCCACACACTAACTATGCAAAGAACTCAGACTTGGACGGTGGGAGGAGTCCAGATATGGGTCTGGTCTACTCACTGCAGAGCCCTGTGCCTGCCCTGCAAGCAACATTATTAATAAGTGAAAAGTAAACTCCCAGAATGGGAAGAAATATTAATTAAACTGTATATCAAATAATGGGTATTTACATAGAATAAATCAAAAACTATAATAATAAAATGATTACCTTATTAAAAGATAGAACAGGAATTAAATATGATTTTTCAGAAATTATATGTAAAGACAAGGAATAAGCTCATGAAAAAATTATTTATATCCTAAAGTCATAGCCTAAAGATGCAAATAAAAATAATAAATGCACAACAACTGATATGTTTTAATTTTAAAAAATAAAAATAGGCTGGGGAGATTTCTCAGTGGTTAAAATCACTTGCTTCTAAACCTAAGAAACCACAGACAGCTGCATACACAAGCATCTGGAGTTCATTTACAGTGACAAGAGGTCCCAGAGCTCCTATTCTCATTCATACTCTGTCTCATTCTCTTTCTCTCTCTCTCTCTCTCTCTCTTGTCTTTCTTTCTGTTCATAAATAAATAAATAAAAGTAAAATAATAAAAGTTGTAGTCAGTGACAAAAATAAATCATAATCTTTATGAAAAATAGCTTATAATCAGTCAACACATGAGTAAGTTTAGTCATTAAAACACTTCACAGTTTATGAAAGAATCGGCCAATTCTGACACCTCTCTTATTCCTTCACACCTCATCTAACTTAAAGGTCACTTGTCACTTCCTTTATGAAGTGTTCAGGGTTCCTTTTCCTTCTCACTTGCTTCAGGCTTGTCTTTTGTAATTTGAACACAGCATCATGAGTAGGGATGTCTGAACAGGCCCCTCTCCCTCACTAGGTGAAACTCAGTCATGCTGTTTGTTCATTGTTTGTTTGACTTGAATCTGCCCAAAGCAGAAATGCTGCCTGGAGGAGATAGCACAAAACCAGTCAGACCTACTCTTTAATCAAGGTAGAAAATTTCTGTTTACTCACCTGCAACTACACAGAAGACTTGCATTGATTTGTGCACACAAATGTCCACTAAATTAATCTACTTGCCAACATTTTTTTTTCCTTGTTATGCATAATTTTTTTTTCTCTCTTTTTTTTTATTAGTCAGTTCTGTATTCAGCAAATACAGTCAGTTTGGTACCATTATTAGGCTCATCCGTGACCTACCCCCTCCCCTTGGCCCCTCCTTGTTGAGGTATACAGGTCATGCATTGTGGAGTTAGCCCACAGTTATGGGAAAGCTAAATGTCTCTGCATATCATGACCCAACATGTGACTCTGACATTCTTTCTGCCCCCTCTTCCGCAAAATTTCCCTGAGCCATGTTGGGTTCATTTTTGGTCTGCTTCAGTGATGAGGTGTTGGGGGCCTCTGAGGCTCTGGCTCTCTGATTTGGTAGGAGTTGATTTTTCTCTGTGCTGATCTCCTTCCCCCTTGTGCTGGTATCCGGTTCATCAGGCAAACAGCCCCCTTGCTTGTTTCTCCAATTTTTCTTAGTTTCAGCTGGGGCCCTTTTGAGGTATGATGGGGTGGCTCTCTCCTTAGGATCTACATCTATCTGAAAAAGAGAAGCAGATTCTCCAACGGAGAGTAAGTTAGCACCAGGACAAATGAGATAACCCTTACTTTTTTTTTATAGAGAATTTAATAGGTGTAGGCCCTCTTGTAGCCCACAATTGATGGTAGCTTGATATTGGAGAGTGGGCTTATGTAACCAGATCCAAACACTTGCCAACATTTTAATATAGTGAATTCTTCTAATGAAGTCCAGATTTCAAGAGTTCTAAAAGTTTAAAGAAACTGAGACCCTTAATTTACCATGGTAATAGACAACTGCAAAACTACTGCATCCTTATTGTCCCAGGCTTTACCCTTTCTGTCTATGCTACTCAGGCAGGCACATTTGCTGCGAGTCCTGAGTGTACATGGGATTGAGTGCATTGGCTGTCATTCTTTCAAGTATACTAGAGTATTCAACAAAGAGTAAAAGACTGTTTTTACTTTATTGAAATTGCCTTAGAAATAAGACTATCACTAGGGTGATTTCAGGTTGCTGGTGTGACATCAGCATGTGTTGTAAGTGGATAACTCATCAGAGCAGTCACACCCACCATTATTCACTCCAGTAATCATGCTAACAAGTGTATTTGCTACCCACAACATTGAGTCACTATCCAGAAACTCTGTGGTTATAAAATAATTTGGTAAATAATTTATCTCCTTTTTTACATTAGAATAATTCCCCTAAGGTCTTTTATTTTTCTTTCACCTTCCTTTTCTTTTAATATCCACTGTTCCAGTTAGAAGTCCAGAAAATTTCCCAGGTGGAAGTCTGCCCTTGAGGGTATTCTTCACTCATAAATTCTTGTCCTTCTATCTGACTTATTTCCTTTCTATCATTGCACCTGTTATTCAACTACCTTCTTACAGAATGATCAGAAAGGTGATTCCATTTATCCCTATGGCATACAGTATAGTAACTGTAACTAGGCATTGATTTTTTTAAACTTTCTACTTATTTATTAGAGATTGAGAGAAAAGAGAGAGATAATGGGTGCACCAGGGCCTCTAGCCACTGCAAACGAACTCCAGATGCATGTGCCACTATGTATACCTGGTTTATGTGGGAGCTGGACAACCAAACCTGGGTCCTTAGGCTTTGCAGGCAAGTGCCTTCACTGCTAAACCATTTCTCTAGACATCTTTAAATGAAACTTCTGTCCCATAAATCTGATGCACATATCCAAATTCTACTTATAATTACTCTTAAAAACCCAAACAGCTTTTCCAAGTTTAGGTCTTGATGGATTCCCAAGCATGTTTCATTCATGGTCTGTTCCATCTCTGTCATAGTAATGGTAGTGCCACTCCTCCACTGCTAGTCAAGACTTTGGAGTTACTCATGATTCTGTCCATGCTCTTCTCTGCAATTTGTTACTCAACAACCTCTTGGCTACATGTCCTTGAATATTCTGCCACATATTCCACTGACAAACTCCCTCTGTGCCTATTTTCCTGCTCTCTCCCTTACCCAAGGCCTTAACACAACCAGTACAAGTATAATTTCACCAGTTCCATACTGACACCAATAATCCACACAGCAGAAATATCATCTCACCAGCCCCGTGCTGACATCAACGACCCATCCAGTAGAAGTATCATCTCACCAGCCCTGTACTGACATCAACAATCCATTTTAATTCCTCAAGGTGGGAATAAGCCTTTAATTTGTAGGGTTTGAAGGGGTGTGAAGACCCAAACTATAACATTCTACTTCTGATTCCCCTAGGTTAAATCTATCTCATTATGCAAACCAAAGTCAAATCATATTACATTGCCTAAAAGTCCAAGTAAAAGGGTGCTCTCAGTCTCATCATATTCAAATGTAAGTCCTTATGAATGACAAGAATTGTTACTGTCTTCTAAGATACAGTAATGGAATAGAGAATAGGATAAACATTCCTTTTCCAAAGAGGAGAAATAGGGGAATAACATGGAACTGGACCAAAGCCAGCCTGAAACCCAAGCAGGCTAAAAATTAATGCCTGAAACCCCATGCCAAACATCCAGGGCACATTAAGAGGGGTTGGGAAGACATGCCCCAAAGCTTTTCTGTTTGTGGTCCATAAGGGGCTACTTTCACATGAATTTTCTGTTTCATTAAGCTTTTTGTCACCATAAAACTATCACAGATAATTGTCTCCCCAAAAGAAAAGGTCTATTTTATCTCAGAGTCTTATAGATTATAATTCACAATTGGCTGGCAGCATAAGAGAGTATAGCATGGAAGAAAGTATGTGGCTAAGGAAAACCACTTACATTGTGGCCAGGAAGTGTAAGGGAACAAGAGGAAGAACAAGGGTCTCACAATTCCCTTAAGTGGGACACCCCAATGAGTGAAAGATGTCACACTAGGCCCCACCTTTTAGAGGCTGCCAGGAGCATTCACTTGGGGACTAAGCCTATACCTCCTGGATGATTAGGAGACATTTTCAATCCTAACTAGGCCCTGTAGATATTGACAAACTTTCATATTTAGGAGTATTTCTAATCTCAGAAACTTGGATCACATATGCTCTGATATATATACAAATATATCAGTTTAACAGAGGTGGAAATGACTAAAGGAGGCTAAGGGAAGAGATTAAGTAAACAGAAGGGGGAAGGCTAATCAAAATCAAAGAGGATATGAATAAGTCATACGGTAACCTACAGTTTTGGACAATGGAACATCCAGAAGCCATAGATTGTTACTAGAAAATTTTCAGTGTCAGGGATAGGCTTCCTTCCAGTGAGTTGTTGGCCACAGGGGTCACTGATGCCCCCAAAACATGACAGGCCATTGCCAAGCCTCTTGTTTTCCCACCAGGAATAGATGGTAAGACCCCATTGCTGAAGACTCCACATGCTTGTGGTGCAATGTCACTGAGAAATCCTGCTGCAGATGAGCTTAAAACTTCCTCCATGTAGATTAGTTGACATAAAATTGGAAAAAGCTACACTGCATGAAGTTCAATGGGGGAGAGAGAAATCCCCAGTGGAGATACTCAACAGTGGACACTGCAAGCCTTAAATGTGGCCAGCCAGGCCAAGTGATCCAACAGGTGCAACAGTGGCATGTCTGATTTGAGGGAAACTAACCACTCTCTAATTGGACTGGAGGCCCACTCCACAGGAGGAAATACATGCCTGCTACTGAAAATGACAGGGGTAGTCAGGAGTCCTAGGGGTATAATATCTGCTGGTGTCTGGCTAAACATATATACTATGCTCACTAAACTGCCCAGTAAATACGTCTATTAATGTTCATATCCATATATTAGTCCCACTGTCACTTTTGGATAGAGAAGCATCTCTTTTCAGATGGCAGTGACCTTGGGATGACTCAGAAGGCACCATGGTGCTGAGAAGAAGTTACAGAGGAATACTCAGCACTAAAACATCTTTATCATATTTTCCAAGGCTCAGGGTCCATTGCAAAAGATTTGGCAGAAAGTCTGTTAGAGCCAAAACAAGGGTAGGACTCCTTACAACGCACTCCTCCAGACACAAAATGGCCTGGATATCTATGACCTCGCAATCCCTGATACTACCTACAGAAGACCATCACAAGAGAAGAAAAAGATGATGACATCAAAATAAAAGAGAGCTTGATTGAGAGGAGCAAGGGGTATCATGGAGAGTGGAGATACAAAGGGGAAAGGGGGAAGATGGAGGGAATTATCACAGGTTGTTGTCTATAATTACAGAAGTGGTTAATAAAAACTAAGTTAAAAAAGAAAAAATAAAATAAAATGTTCTCAAAATGCTGGTCTTTAGCCTTGGAGGACTCAAGATTGTACCATCACTTATGTCTAAGCAGTCCCATAGAGCAATTATTGAATCTTATGCTTTCTTTGGAAAAAATAAGAATAGAGAAGATAGTGATATCAGGTCTTTCTAGAGACAGTGTTCCTACCATTTCCATGTCACCACACTTGCTGGTAAGTTAGAGAGCTTCTGGCTACTGCCTTTGAGATACTTTGTTAGGGGGCAGCCAACACAGAGAGGAGGCCATCACAGTTTTCTCTGGTGGTTCCCACACATCCATGTGAATACTCCTTTTATAGATCTATATCAGTCATCTATAGAGAGATTAATAATGATTACATTGGTCACAGTGGTCATCTTTGGTCTACTAGTTAATTCATGCCAGTCATTGTGATTTTAGTGTTTTATTTCACTTAGTTGTTATGTCAGCCCTCTGCAAAATATGGTATTTTCAATTTTTTTCGTTGTTAAATGTAGTAGCCAGCTTTAGGTCACTGAGCTGAACTCCCAAACCAGGCACAGTTCTGGAAGAAGGGATATTTATTAAAGCTTACAAACACAGAGGAAGTTCCCCAATGACAGAAGAAACTTGACTGCTTTCACAGGTCCAAGCAGAGAGAGAGAAACCACAAGGCAAAAAGCCCAAAGCTATACCACACCCAAGCACACTTCAGGAACTACAGGTGATACTCAGCACTTTGCATATCTTTAGACTGGAATTTGAAATCCACCACCACACCTTAAGGCTGGACCCAAAGATCTGCCAGTGACAACTCCTTGAGCCAGGTGACTGGATATCCATGAAGTTTTAATAAACTCCTGAGTCTACTGTGGGACATTTATTCAAACGACCTCTCTGGACAACAACTCACTGAAAGGTATTCCATCCCTGGCACTGAAAATTTTCTAGTAACAATCTATGGATTCTGAGTGTTCCAGTGTCAATCCAGTGTCCAAAAAAGTAGGTTTCCATGTGACTTATTTATCACCTCCTAAATTTTGATTAGCCTTCCCTCTACCTTTCATTTGCTCAATCTCTTCCCCTGACCTCACTTAGGACTTTTCATCCCATTAACCTGTTCTGCTACTTACATATATACAATACCATCCTATTAAGTCCCTCCTCCCTCCCTTTCTGTTCCCTTTATATCTCCTTTCTACCTTACTGGCCTCTGCTACTGTATTTTATTCCTACTCACATTGAAGTCCAATTGTTTGCAGCTATGATCCACATATGAGAGAGAACATGTGATGTTTGGTTTCTGGGCCTGGGTTACCTCACTAAGTATAATATTTTCCAGATCCATCAATTTCCCTGCAAATTTCATAACTTCATTTCTCTTTAGAGAAAAGTAGAACTTTTAGTAGAACTCCAATGTTTAAATGTGCCCCATCTTAATTATCCACTCATCAGTTGAGGGACATCTAGGCTGGTTCCATATCCTACCTATTGTGAATAGAGTGGTAATGAACATGGTTGAGCAAGTATTTTCAGCATTTTTGTCAAAGGTCAGGTGGCTATAGCTACCCAGACATACATCTGGGTGTCTATTCTGTTACGTTGATCTACATGTATGTTTTTGTGCCAGGATCATGCTGTTTTGTTACTATGGCTCTGTAATATAGGTTAAAATCAGGTATGGTGATACCACCAGCCTTCTTAATTTTGTTGATCAAAATTGTTTTAAATATTCAATTTTTTTGTGCTTCCAAATAAATTTTTGGATTGTTTTTTTCTATTTCTGTGAAGAATACCATTGTAATTTTGAAGGGGATTGCATTAAATGTGTAGATTGCTTTTGGTATGCTTGCCATTTTCACAGCATTGATTCTTCTGATCCAAGAACAAGGGATATGTTTGCATTTCCCAGTGCCTTCTACAATTTCTAGCTTGAGTGTTTGAACGTTTCAATTTTAGAGATCCTTCACTTCCTTGGTTAGGTATTTTCCAAAGAACTTTATTTATTTTTTTGATGTAATAGTGAATGTGAGTGATTCTCAGATTTTATCCTCTGTGTATTTGTCGTTAGCATATAGAAAGGCTACTGATTTATATGTGTTTATTTGGTATTCTGGTACATGGCTAGAGGTGTTTATCAGCTCTATCAGTTTGCATCTCTTCCTTTGCAATTTTGCAACTTGTATCCTCTTGTATGTAGTATGCCTCTTATTTTACTGCTATGGCTAAGACTTCAGTACTATATTAAATAAAAGTGGGGATACTAGACACCCTTTTCTTGCTCCTAAATTTAGTGGAAAAGCTTCAGGTTTTTCTCCATTTAGTATTATTTTGGCTGTATGTTTGTCATAAATAGGCTTTATTATGTTCCTTCTATTCCCAGTCTCTATAAGGCTTTTATCATGAAGGGGTGTTAGATTTTGTCAAATGCCTTTTCTGCATCTAATGAGATGATCATGTGATTTTTATCCTTCAGTCCATTTATATAATGTATTACATTTAATAATTCATTTATGGAGAACCATCCCTACATCTCTGGCATAAAGCCTATTTGGTAAGGGTGAATGACCTTTCTGATATATTCTTGCATTCTGTTTGCCAATATTTGGTTGAGTTTGCATCTATGTTCATGAGGGAGATTGGTCTGTAATTTTCTTTTTTTGTTCCTTCTTTGTCTGGTTTTGGTATCAGGGTGATACTGGCTTCATAGAAGGAGTTTGGTAGGAATAATGAATAATAATTATGTAATTAACAGTGTTAATTATGTAGAAAAAAATTTATATGTTTATGTGCCATCTGCATTTCTTCCTTTGAGAACTCTCTATTCAGTTTCATATCCCATTTTTTAATTGGGTTGTTTGATTTCTTGTTTTTTTTTTAATTCGCTGCATATTCTGAATATTAATCCTCTGTCAGATGTATAACTTGCAAAGATTTTCTCCTATTCTGTAGGTTGTCTCTGCTCTATTCATAACGTCCTCTGCTGTACAAAAGCTTTGTACTTTCATGAGATCCCAGTGGTTGATGAGTAGTTTTATTTCTTGAGCAACTGGGGTTATATTTAGAAAGCCATTGCCCATGACAAAATATTCAAGGCTTTACCCTACCATTTGCTCTAGCAATTTAAGAGGCTCAGGTCAAATATTAAGGTCCCTGATCCATTTGGACTTGATTATTGTGCATGGAGAAAGACAAGGATCTATTTTCATCCCTCTATATGGGAATACCTAGTTTCCCCAGCACCACTTGTTGAAGAGGCTATTGTTTTCTCCAATGAATACTTTTGGCATTTTTGTCAAAAATCAGATGGCTGTAGCTGCCTGGATAAACATCTGGGTCCTGTATTCTGTTCCATTGATCTATGCATCTGTCTTTGTGCCAATACCATGCTGTTTTGTTACTATGGCTTTGCAATGCAGCTTAAAACTGGGCGTGGTTATACTACCAGCCTTACTTCTGTTGCTCAAAATTGTTTTGGCTATTTGAGTGTGTGTGTGTGTGCTCTCAAACAAATTTTAGAATTTTTTTTTTCTATTTATGTGAAGAATGCCATTGGACTATTAATGAGAATTACATGTGTAGATTGCTTTTGGTAAGGTTGACATTTTCACAGTATTGATTCTTCCAATCCAAGATTATGGGATGTCTTCCCATTTCCTAGTTTCTTCTACAATTTCTCACTTTTGTGTTTTAAAGTTCTCTTTGTAGAGATCCTTCACTTCCTTGGTTAAGTTTATTCCAAGGCTCTTTCTTTCTTTCTTTCTTTCTTTATTTATTTATTTATTTTTGAGGCAATTGGGAATGGAATAGATAACCTGATCTCAACATCCACAAGTTTGTTGTTAGTATATAAGAAAACTACTAATTTCTGTGTTTATTTTGTATCCTGATAGTTGCTAAAAGTGTTTATCATCTCTAACAGTTTGCTGGTACCATATTTGGTGACCTTTATGTATGGAATCATGTCATTAGCAAATAATTATAAGTTGATCTCTTCCTTTCCAATTTGTATCCCTGTTATGAGTGTATCTTGCCTTATTGCTATAGCTAACACTTCCAGTACTATATTAAATAAAAGTGAGGACGGTGGACACCCTTGACTTTTCTTGAATTTAGTGAAAAGCTTCAAGTTTTTCCCCATTTAGTATTATGTTGGCTGTATGCTTATCATAAATAGCTTTATTATTGAGATATATTCCTTCTATTCCAACTTTCTGTAGGACTTTTACCATGAAGGGATGTTGGATTTTGTTGTGTGCCTTTTCTGCATCTACCGAGGTGATCACAGGTTTTTTGTCCATAAGTCCATTTACATACTATATTACATTTATCAATTTGCATGTGTTGATTTATCCCTGCATCTCTAAGATAAAGCTTACTTGGTTGGGGTGAATGATCTTTCTGATATATTCTTGTATTCTGTTTGCCAATATTTGGTTGAGAATTTTTTTGATCTATGTTCATGTGGTAGATTGGTCTGTAATTTTCTTTCTTTGTTCTGTCTTTGTGTGGTTTTGGTATCAGGGTGATGCTGGCTTTGTAGAAGGAGTTTGTGTCCTAATAAATGGTCTATTTTAGAGAACATTCCATGTGCTGCTGAAAAGAATGTGTATTCTGCAGCATTTGGATGTAATATGCTGTATGTATCTATTAGGTCCATTTGTTCTATGTCCTCATTTAATCCAGATGCAACTCTGCTTATTTTTTGCTGGGATGGCCTGTTAATTGATGAGGGTAAAGTGTTGAAGTCACTCACTACAACTGTGTTTGGTGTTATCTGTGACCTTAGTTCTAATAGTGTTTGTTTGATGAAGTTAGAAGCCCTCATATTAGGTGGATATATGTGTAGGATTGTAATGTCCTCTTGTTGGAGTGTGCCTTTAGTCAATATAAAGTTAACTTCCTTACCTTTCCTAACTAATTTTGGTCTGAATTCTACCTTGTCAGATGTTAGGATAGTGACCCCTGCTTGTTTTCTAGGTCCATTTGCTTGAAACACAATTTCCAACCTTTCACCCTAAGACAGTGCCCATTCTTTGTAGAAAAGTGAGTTTCTTGGAAGCAACAAATTGAAGGATTCTGCATTTTCACCCAGTCTGCAAACCTATGTCTTTTTGTTGGTGTATTGAGGCTGTTGATATTAAGAGTTACTATTGGGGCTGGAAAGATGGCTTAGCAGTTAAGCACTTGCCTGTGAAGCCTATGGACCCTGGTTAGAGGCTCAATTCCCCGGGACCCACGTTAGCCAGATGCACAAGGGGGTGCACACGTCTGGAGTTCATTTACAGAGGCTGGAAGCTTTGGTGGGCCCATTCTCTCTCTCTCTTTCTCTCCCTCCCTCTCTCTGCCTCCTTCTCTCTGTCGCTCTCAAATAAATAAATAGACAAACAAAAAAATTATTTTAAAAGAGTTACTATTGAAAGATGTGTATTTATTTTTTACCATTTTTCTTGTTTTGCACTCCTTCTGGTTTTACATTTGATCTTTTGCATTAACTAGTATTGGAGTGTGGTTTGTTTTTCCCAGGTTCCTTATATATGTGCTTTTCTTTCTCTTCAATATGGATGATCCTGTCAAGCATTTTCTGTAGAGCTGGTTTTGTCTTGAAATATTCCTTTAGCCTGCTTTTGTTGTGGAATGTCCCTGTTTCTCTGTCTGTATGAATGGATATCTTTACAGGATAAAATAATCTTGGTTGACAGTTGTTATCTTTTAGAGCTTAGAATACATCATTCAAAGCCCTTCTGGCTTTTAAAGTTTGTGTTGAGTAATCTGCTGTGATCCTGATGGGCTTGCCTTTGTATTTGACTTGATTTTTCCCTCTAACTGTTTTCAATATATTTTCTTTGGTTTGTGTATTTGGTAGTTTAATTATAACATGGAAAGGAGAGGTTCTTTCCAGGTTTTGTCTGTTTGGTGTTCTAAACTCTTCCTATATCTGAATTGGCATTTCTTTCCTAATTTTGGGAAAAATGTTCTTCTATGATTTTGTTGAAAATGCCTTCTATGCCTTTGGAGTGAAATTCTTCTCCTTCTACTATACCCTGAATTCTTATATTTGATCTTTTCATGGTGTCTCAAATATCTTGAAATTCCCATTCATACTTTCCTGTAAGTTTGTCTTTCTCTATGTTTGGCTGTATTAGATCTGCCACTTGTTCTTCTAGTTCAGATATTTTGTTTTCTCCTTCATCTATTCTACTGGTAAGACTTTTTGTACAGTTTTTTTTTTTTTTTTTTACTGACTGTGTTATTCATTGCTAGTATTTCTGACTCATCTTTCTTTATTATTTCTATTTCCTTATTTATGTCTTGTATTGATCTCCTTATTTAATTAAATTGGCTTCCTCTGTCTTCTTTGGGTCCTTTGATTTCTTTTTGGATATCTTTGAACATGTTTGTAGCCATTCTTTTGAAATCTTTCTCTGTCTTTTCCTCTAAATCAGTTTCACTGGAGGTCATTTCTGATGCATTAATATTGTCTTGATTTTTTTGTGTAATGTAGTGATTTTTGCATCTTGGATTAATTTAATGCTTGGATTTTCTAATTATCTGAAGAATTATTAGATGTATCAATCAATCTGATGTTATGTACTTTGAGGGTAGGAGTTTAAGGTGCCAGGTGCAGCTCCCAAGACTCTCAGAGTAACAACAAAAGTGACCCTATGTGTTGGGTTTCCCTTCTATAAGAGTATTCAAATAGGCTGAGTGGAACCAAATACAGACAATTTCTAAAATTTAACTAAACAATGTGTGCATTCAATGAAAAATAGCACAGAGTATTTATGCAAGATTAAGTATTATGAAAACAAGATCCTCTAACAAAGTCACAGTCCCTAAGGATGTGTGTTGCCCCACATCCTTAATCCTGTCAACTGGTAGACTAATATTTCTGGTCTGTAGAGGGTTTCAAGTCATTTTGTGACCAAGGGAGACCATTCCTCAATGAAAGACAAAAGAGGAAACAAAGGCACTATAAATCAGGAAGCAACAAATGACAAGCCCAAAATATAGCTATTTAAGAATGGCAAATCTAACCATCTATCATATTTACCATATGACATGGAAGGCGCAATTAACGATTCTGATTCAAGCCTATATCCCAGGGTTATTTAGTGTGTACTGACCTGGTGTAATCCTGGTTACCTTTTGGGATGGCTTTGGTCTCAATTATGCTGCACGCCCACTTGACTCTCTCTTTGCTGCACTGTGGGCTCAGGTAGGCTGGCTGGGTTGGTAGGTTGCTGCTCTTGTCACCTGTGCTGGACGCTGTGTAGTTGAGCTCCCTTCCCCAGGTATCTAGTGCTTGCTGGTACTTGTGCTGGCAGTGGGGGAGGGGAGGCTGTGGATGGTGTCTGAAGTTCTCCTGCTGGTTCTTGTGATCCTCTTCCTCATGAGCCACTCCCTTTGTCCCTGCCATCCTCCCTTCATGTTTCTTGAGCTTGCAAGGAGGCCGGTGTGAGTGGAAAATCTCCTCACCTGGCTCTTCCTTTGGCTCAGGCCAAGTATTGTAGCTGTGGCCATGCAGACCTGCTGCTGCTACTGGTGGAGCCACTTCTGCCTACTTCTGTGGCTTCTAGATGCTCTGAGTCTTTCCTATTTCTCTGCTGCAATTGATACTTTCTTATACAACCTTGCTTTTTAGTAGAAGAGTGGATTTTTCTGGGTTTTTTTGTTTTTTTGGGGGGGGGTTGTTGTTGTTTTATTTGGCTTTTTCTCCCCTGTTCTGCTTTGGCATGGTTCCTACACCACCATCTTAACCGGAAGTTCAATATTGATATTTTATATCATTGACATTGAATTTTGATATCATTACCAATGTGTTTAGCGAGTTTCAATATCCATAGGTCAGCCCAAACTCACAAAAAAAGTATCTATGCCTTTCTCAAAGGTCATTCACATTACCACATGTGTGAGGATGAATATTTATCTAATGAAGCCATAGAAGGCTCATTTCCATATCACTGTATACCACATGGCATTTCAAAAAGTGTTTATGCTAATTACTGTTACTATTTTCTTTTATTTTCAAAAGTCTCTGAATACTGGGGAATAGCTCAGCAGTAGAGTGCTTTCTTAGAATGCGCCAACTCTGTTTTGTTACCTGTATAGCAACCAAGCAATCAAAAGTGTTATGTTAGCACAATAATCCTATAAAGACCCACATTATGGCATTTACAAAATTTAACATACATTGAGGGGCTGGAGAGATTGCTTAGCAGTTAAGGCACTTACCTGCAAAGCCTAAGGACCTAGGTTTGGTTCCCCAGTATCCACATAAGCAAGATGCACAAGGTGGTACTTGCATCTGAAGTTCCTTTCCTGGAGGCCCTGGTTCAACCATTCTCTCTCTCTCTCTCTCTCTCTCTCTCTCTCTCTCTCTCTCTTCTGCCCCTTCTCTCTCATAAAAATTAATTAAACAATTAAAATAAAATAAAATAACTTGAGCTAATCTAAACTACCACATGTCATGAAGGAGCAAAACCACACAGAAATTGACCTTTGACTCCATAGGTAAGGGTACAGTTCTGCCACATAGGCCCTGCAGCTTCTCAATGGCCAGGGTAAAATATTGCAAGATCCAGTGTGTGATTCTCATCTCCAGAAACAAATGTATAAAAATTGTGCTTCACTTTTCAGAAAGGAATTTCACCCATGAGGATTTCTGAGGAAATCAGAGAACAGTGGATCATAAAGAAAAAATGGCAGCTAGAAGCAGTGTAGGTGGGTCTAGTGCATTGATTCCAATTCTTCCTGGTTCTGACATGCATAAAAATTTATGCAAAAGTGAAGGAATGAGCTATGGCAATCTATTTCTGGTTTCCACAGAATTTCTGTATGACCTTATAAATAGATCTATGTTGTGGATGAAGATACATCCTGAGAAAAAACATAAAAAATATAATGTAGGGAAAAGTAATATCATCATAATGAACTACAACAAAATGTAGCCTTGAGCACTAGAAAACTTTGGTCAGTCAGTCCCACATGGAGGCTGTACTCTGAATATAAATGTGTTTGGGTCTCCATTACTATAGTGATACTAGGTTCTTAAATAATCCAGGCAAAATCTGAAAATTCAATTCAAACATCCACCAGTAGATGATAATTTGGCAGTTAAGATAAATTATATATATATATATATATATATATATCAACACACACCTTTGGAAATCATCTTGCTAAAATATCAAGGTAATTATAGAAATATTAACATATGATATGTGTATTAAATAATTTTAAAGTCAGAATTTTATTATAGATGAAAGTTTTACCCTTTAATGGTAAATTACAAACCAAACTCATCTTAACAACTGCCTCTTGGGAAGGGAGGATAATAACAAAATATGATTGATATGACTGAGTATCAGGCTTCATCTTTATAATGATTCCATTTTATTAACCAAAATATGTGAAGCTAGTATGACGTGTCAATAATTATAAATGGCAGGTAAAGAGATGGTTGCTAGTTTATACTCCTCTTGGTTCTGTATGGTTCAATTTTTGCCTTTTCAAAGACTCAAACATATTTGTGATAAATTCACGTTAAGAGTGGTGGTTTCATCACAATGCTATCCCCATCTTCTTCAGACAAGGCAGCTTTGGTTAAACACAGTCCTGTGGAAAGGCTTCAGTATCTGGGAGAACGGTAAGCATCCCACAGATGTGGCAGTCTTTTACATCTGTCTCTGGTGTGCATGAGAAGCCCCGAGATACTGCTATTGTGACTGTGTTACAGAACATGACACATTTTGGAAGCTCCTTTTGGCAAAATCTGCAGGCTTGTTCCAAATGTTGTTTGGGTAGTTGGTAGACCCTCAATAAATTCATAAAAGTAGCAATTCTTTTTTTTTTTAAACCAGCATTCTAGAACACCCGGGTTTTAAAATCATTCTTTTTAACCAGAGGGTGCTACATGGGCGACTGGGGGAAAATAACCAATATCTGTTGAAGCAACGCATGGTCTAACCTACTTAGCAGCAAATAACTTGTTGTGATGCCCACACAAGTGCAGTGGTGGCACACAGCCATGGTGGGGAACCAACTGCTCTCAATTTGGCTAACTGATCCCCTCACTGGTATGGGACCCATAGCTGGAGCTGGGAAACAAGTCAGAACCATATCCAAATATAAGCCCACTCTCCAATATCAAGCTACCATAAATTGTGGGCTACAAGAGGGCCTACACCTATTAAATTCTCTATAAAAAAAAAGTAAGGGTTATCTCATTTGTCCCGGTGCTAACTTACTCTCCGTTGGAGAATCTGCTTCTCTTTTTCAGATAGATGTAGATCCTAAGGAGAGAGCCACCCCATCATACCTCAAAAGTGCCCCGGCTGAAACTAAGAAAAATTGGAGAAACAAGCAAGGGGGCTGTTTGCCTGATGAACCGGATACCAGCACAAGGGGGAAGGAGATCAGCACAGAGAAAAATCAACTCCTACCAAATCAGAGAGCCAGAGCCTCAGAGGCCCCCAACACCTCATCACTGAAGCAGACCAAAAATGAACCCAACATGGCTCAGGGAAATTTTGCGGAAGAGGGGGCAGAAAGAATGTCAGAGCCACATGTTGGGTCATGATATGCAGAGACATTTAGTTTACCCATAACTGTGGGCTAACTCCACAATGCATGACCCATATACCTCAACAAGGAGGGGCCAAGTGGAGGGGGTAGGTCACGAATGAGCCTAATAATGGTACCAAACTGACTGTATTTGCTGAATACAAAACTAACTAATAAAGAAAAGAATGAAAAATAAAATGAAAAATAAAATAAAATAAATCTGTCGTTGAAAAGAAAAAAAAACTATTTTAATCTTTTTTATTTTACTTTTATTATTTTGAGAGAAAGAGAGAATGACAGACAGAGAGAAAGATAGAATGGGCATGCCAGGACCTCTAGCCATTGCAAACGAACTCCAGACGCATGTGCCCCTTTGTACATCTGGCTTATGTGGGTCCTGGAGAATCGAACCAGGAACCTTAGGCTTCTCAGGCAAATGCCTTCAACGCTAAGCCATTTCCCTAGCCCAAAAGCAGCAATTCTTATTGATACTAAGATGTCTCTGATTCTGAACCCAAACTATCGTGTTAGGTGGGGCAGGATACACATATTGATAAACCATAGTCCTTATGTAACACTGTTGAAAATGACTAGTTCAAGTGTTGTGAATTTCTAGTCTGAATGCACAAGGTATGAATTTACCAATAATATAGATCTGTTGGAGCAGACCATCTCTTCTTTAGAAATTTCTCTTTTCACCCTAAATTTTTCTTATTTAACAATTGTTCACTCTTCAACATTTTTGTAATCACCTCTAGGAATCCCTATTTCTCTGTCCCAGTGCCCAGGTCTTGTTTTGTATTGTGTATTTTGTTTTCTGTTTTGTTTTTATCAATAGTATGCTATATATGTCTGTGTGTGTGTGCCTGTGTGTGTGTGTGTGTGTGTGTATGTGTGTGTGTGTACATATATATGATAGTCCATGTATCTTGTTATTAATCAATATGTGATAGAAACTTTATTTCATTTTTAATATTAATTGATTTCCCCAAAGTTATTAGTCATATTGCATATTTTAGTTTGTGACATTAAATGCTAAATGGAATTAAAGGAAATCTACATCTCATGATATGTAGGGTAGATATATAGATACAAAATTCCTTGCCTGATGATACTTCTATCTGAATGAACATCCCACAACTCCTTCTGATGGACTCTGGGGTGACCAGATGTCAGAAAACAACTCATGATTAAGTTGCTCTCTTATCTAGTGCCAAAGTGATAATAATAGTAATTAGCATTTCTTTCTAGTTCCTTACAAGGCACTAGATTAAGTTCTTATTGTATATTATCTGGCTTACTTTCCACAATAGTAATAGAGCCATAATAAAAATATAAAAATAAAATGGCTATAAGGAAGTAGGAACTCTATGTGTTTTTTAACTTGTTTCAGATCAAACATTTAATAAATTTTGAAGAACAAGATTTCTATTTGAGGTATGTGGGAATCTAGAGTGACATTCTTATGTGTGTGCTTCTGGTGTGCAAAAGATATGCCTTTACTCCAAATTCCTCTTTCACAAATGTATAGTTGAGCAGCATATTGAGAATGGGCCATTATACTGGTGTTTGAGCTGAGAGGATGATTTGAAGTAAAGGCAGATGTAATGAGACTTTCAGAAATCCAGGTAAGCAAAGGAAGTTTGATGCCAGAAAGAAGTTTATATGAAAGCTAAGCTAGTAGTAGAGGAGTCATGTGAAAAGAAGAGAGGATTAGGTCGATGGAGGAATGCAAAATGGGGATGGAAGAAGGCAATAAGTGGGGATTGTAATCAAGTTATACTTTGTTCATGTATGAAAATTACCAATAAAATAATGTTCCTATAAATTTTTCTTCCTGAGGAACATAGAATATTTTGTTTTGGGAAACAACTGTTCCAGACCTGGTCTTCTTGAGAATCTGGCCTTGTTTAAGATTGATACATATCTTTATATACACACATATACACACATATATGTATAAATAGATATATATATATATAGACATAGATACACAGATATGTTCCTATATCTAAGTATCTAAGTATAGATATGTATCTATATCTACTATATCTACATTTATAGTATATGTTACTTTCCTTTTTCTTTTTCTTTCTTTTTTTTTTTTCAAGGTAGGGTCTCACTCTGGCCCAAGATGACCTGGAATTCACTATGTAGTCTCAGAGTGGCCTCCAACTCACAGCAGGCCCCCTACCTCAGTCTCCCACATGCTGGAATTAAAGGCCTGTGCCACCACACCCAGCTTTATATATTCCTTTTCAAAATTATCTTGTCTGTGCTATATTGCTGTCATTCTAATGCTTGAAATGTTGAGGCAAGAAGATCATAAATTTGAAGTTAGCTTAAATTACACAGTGAGTTGAAGGCAAGTTTAGGCTATATAGGAAGATTCTGTCTTAAGTAGGTAAATACATAAGAAATAACAAGTACAAATAGTGTCTTTATATAGACTCAGTACATCATTGTATCTAAAATGTTTATGTACAATGGATGAATTTTGATATCTTCATTTTACAGTCAAGAAAACTGAGGCTCAGAAGGATTAAGTCCAATACTGAAACCTGAGTTTAACTTAAACACCTATTTTTATTCCTACCCAAATTGCTAACTATAGCCTATAAAATTTAATAGAGAAACATCCCTTGCTGAAAAAAAAATGCTATAAGCTAGAGGGAAAAAGATGGACGGTTTCACCTCTTACTTTGAGTCAGGACTGAAATACACCCTTGAGGACAATGGGTCATAAGGGTAAGCAGTACTTGGCTCCACTAAACAGTAAGCCTGGTACATGTGAGCAGGTAGGTTATGCAGGTGAAAGCACATACTTACAGGTGTCTGTGGGATTGTAAATACATGAAACAGCCCAATTGTTTCTATGCATGAAAGTACATATGAGTATGTTTGTGTGGAGGCATGAAAATGTGTGTGTATTTTAAAAAGTCTCTAAAAGAAACTTTATGATGAGCCAAAAGAACATCAAAATCCCCTGTCAAAGGGTGGTTGCTCACAACCACTGTTTGCTGAGAAGCTATGGAGGCTGACTTTCAGCCCATCACTCCCGAGACTTGTCCCATTCCCTGGAAAAAAATATATGAGATTTTATGGTGGCAACCTCTACCCCTACCACCCAACTCTCGGGAATTAGTGACTTTGGAGGATGTGGCCAGGAACTTCACTAAGACACAGTGGGATACTCTGACACTTGCTAAAAAGGCTCTTTATAGAGAATGATGCTGGATAACATTGTATATATGGCTTTATTGATGTATGTATCAAAATACAGTTGGTTGAAGGACTAGCATATGCAATAAAAGCAAATGTTCCTCCAAGTCCTAAACGCTTGAAAGATAGGAAGAAAGCTTAATCATTGACCAAGTGTGCCAAGAAAGGAGTTGATTTTAAAGCTTTGTTATGTTATGCCAAATATGTTTTTTTCTGTAGACTCATGAATTTCACAAATGTGGTTACTTTCAGTTCATTAAAGTATTGATGCATAAAGCAAAAGAAAACAACAGACCCTGTTAGGGCCTAAGCTAGAGTGCTAGTTTCAAAAACAAAACACACAAAACAAAATAAACCAAAAAATTCCCTGTCCTTTAGAGATTAGACCTAAACCATCTCCCTAAGGTCTCCTGTATGATACGTCAACTCTGTTTGCCAAGATCTCACCCTGGATTTGATGCCTAAACTGTGTATTTCACTGACATTGGGATTTCACTGTTTTTTTTTTTTTTTTTTTTTTTTTTAATCATTCTGAGATGTTTAATTGTGAAAATCCAAAAACATTCCCAGGGTACCTCATGAGCTTCTAAGACAATAAACTACAGCTCTGCCATTAACATACATAGCGTATATCTCACACAGTATTTTCACTTCTTTAATTTTATTTGACCCTCAAAAAATCTATTAAGATGATATTTTAAAGTCTTTAAAAGTTAGGCTCTAGATCACCAAACTGCACTTGTATTGGTTAACATTTGAACAGACCATCATAGTGGTGGGTTACTGGAAGAGGAATTTCTGCACTTCATACTGGACAGAAAGTGGCAAGCAAGGAAGTGTTTGCAGACCAAGTATAACATTCAGAGATTTACCCCAGAAAGATACTTCCCGGTGCCACCAGGTGGAGACCAATCATTTAACACCTGCACCTATAAGGGAAAATTTATATTCAAAATGTAACAGCAGTTAATAAAGTTCAGCTCACTTGAGGTGAAGGGGGGATTCCAAATCAGATCTCACTTCTCTCAGGCCCAGAATTTTCTCTTATTGTCAGTATTTGTTCCCAATCAATACAAGTTGTTCATTGTTCTGAAATATTTTCTGTCCAAGAGTTTTTGTGTGTCATTGGCAGTATGTAGCGTAGCATTTGTCCTTTACAGTAAATTTTTTTTCTCTCCAATTTTGTCACTATGGCCTAAAGATAAGCCTCTGGCATGCATATAACCTCTCCCTGAAAGCTTCCCGGGAGTTTTGGCATTTCTGTAAGCTAGAGCAGCATTCCTCAAACTTGACTAGTGCACAAACACCATCTGTAAGAAACACATTGTTATGGACCCCCAAGAGTTAGCTAACCAATTATATTATAATGTCACCTAAATATGCATGCATATAAACTCATTATAATCACCTTATGCCTATAGCTCTAATGCCAGTATAAAACCCCAAAATATTTATAAAGTATTCACTAACAAAACACAAAGCCATTATAATCCAAGTGAACAATATCACATTCAAATGCTGCTTATTACTGTTTTTCTGAAACTAAAAGAACTTTTTGAAATATGAATGTGGTAAAAAAAAACCAGATTGAGCAAATGTATATATGTGTTAGTGGTATGTCTCTATCTTTATTACTTTGGTAGGAATTAACATCTCAATTCTTCCAGCATTTTCCTCTATTAAACTGTGAGTTCAATTCATCCAACATGTGTTTCTTTTTCAACTTATTATGTAGAGTAATTTCATTTGGGTTGTACTTGAAATAAATGTACTGTTTTCATATTAAATTTGACTTTGATTCTTTTCTACAAGCAAAGCAATACTAGATACAATAGGAAGTACAGGAGTATAAGGAAGTAAATTACTTGTCAGTACACAATATCATTCAGAATAGACTGATATTAATTTGCAAAGTTTGTCTTGAACCATCACAAAAATCATTTTCAAATAATAATAGGCACCAGAGAGATCTCAATAGCAAAAGAACCATAAAACAACTCCAGCAATATAAAGGTTGAGATGAATAATGAAATGAATATTAAGGTATGGGCAGACTAAGATAGTTCGGTTAAATAAGATGGATGCTTAGAGGCACATTGCAATAAATTAGCATATAGATTTCCAAGGTAGCCATGTAGTAAGAAGAAAAGATCATGACATCAAAATCAAAGACAGACTGTTTGAGAGGGGGAGGGGATATGATGGAGAGTAGAGCTTCAAAGAGGAAAGTGGAGGGAGGGAGGAAGTTACCATAGTATATTGTTTACAATTATGGAAGTTTTCAATAAAATACAATAAATAAATAAAAATAATAGCATGTGTAAGGTCACAGAGTTGGCAGGTAGGAGACAAATGAGCATTTCTGTCTCAATGAGTCTAGTGCGGTGGGAGGGATTGCACTGGAAGTCAAGTACGCTACTGAGCAAAGGCAGAGTTGGGCCTGGCAGAGAAGACATTCCTGGGAACTCTTAGGCCAGGTTTTGAGCTACAAACTTAGAGATTCACAAGAACTTCCCAAAGAGACCAGATGTCCTCCTCTTTCCAGAGCTCCATATTCCTCATGTGTGACCAGGGAAGGGAGTGGTAGTAGTAGTAGTAGTAGTACAGTAGACAATGAAGCCACTTGTGCTCAGACTAGGGGCAGTGAAGTAACATGAATGCATAAGACCTAGAGGTATAAACATGCATGATGGAGTGACTCCTGGAAGAGATACAAAACAGACTTCTCCTTAGGTCCGCCTGGAGAAAGGCAAGTGAGAAGAAGCTGACTTGAGTCCCATTCTCATCTAACCATCTCTCCATCTAGAAGGGCTCAGCATCCAGAGTGGAGAAGGAAGAACCTCTGAGAACCCATGCTTTTCAAAAACAAAGGAAGCACTTAAAGCTACTCAGAGTCCAGTTTTCATAATATAGGCTTGCAAAAAAGAAAGGGGTATTTACATGAAAAGTGTCTGTCGTAGAAAGAAATAAGACATTTGAGCATTTTCATTCTACCACAATCCCATTACTCTCCCCTTCCTTCTGCAGACACCTTGATAGCCACATGTTATCTATGATAGTAGCAACCTGCTATGAGCCACAGGTGGAGCAAAACTGGTGTGGGCCTTCCCAGAAGGAAGTCCTTCATGGTGAAAGAACACCACCAGATAAGTTTGAACAACACAGAAGAACTGATGTGGGCCTTCCAGGAGGGAAGTCCTTGCCAGAGAAAGAACACTGTCAGATAAGTCTGAACCTCACAGGAGAATCTTCATTTCCAGAACTTGGCTCTGTCTGAGATGAGTCAAAGTTTGTTCTTCACTACCCACGAGACATTTAGCAAACACAATCAACTGCCACCCTAAAACTGTTTTCTTGGTGGTCTTACCAATTGGTGTAATAAGAGGCTGATCAAATCTTTAAAGCATAGTTACTTAAACGAACATATAGTTATTGTCTTGCAGTTTAGACATCAGAACCTGATCTCACTGGACTCAAGGGGAGAATCTGCCTCCCAGTGCTTACTTCCAACCAATAACCTTGATTCTATCTGAAACTTGGTGTCCCTTTGCTATGTAATATAACTGTGAGGAATGTACATCTGTGCAGGACTATCATTATTATTATGATACTAAATAACTCAAAACCTCCATTCCTTTTTTTTTTTTATTAGTCAGTTCTGTATTCAGCAAATACAGTCAGTGTGGTACCATTATTAGGCTCATCCATGACCTACCCCCTCCCCTTGGCCCCTCCTTGTTGAGGTATACAGGTCATGCATTGTGGAGTTAGCCCACAGTTATGGGAAAGCTAAATGTCTCTGCATATCATGACCCAACATGTGGCTCTGACATTCTTTCCGCCCCCTCTTCCGCAAAATTTCCCTGAGCCATGTTGGGTTCATTTTTGGTCTGCTTCAGTGATGAGGTGTTGGGGGCCTCTGAGGCTCTGGCTCTCTGATTTGGTAGGAGTTGATTTTTCTCTGTGCTGATCTCCTTCCCCCTTGTGCTGGTGTCTGGTTCATCAGGAAAACAGCCCCCTTGCTTGTTTCTCCAATTTTTCTTAGTTTTAGCCGGGGCCCTTTTGAGGAATGATGGGGTGGCTCTCTCCTTAGGGTCTACATCAATCTGAAAAAGAGAAGCAGATTCTCCAACGGAGAGTAAGTTAGCACCAGGACAAATGAGATAACCCTTACTTTTTTTTTTTATAGAGAATTTAATAGGTGTAGGCTCTCTTGTAGCCCACAATTGATGGTAGCTTGATAGTGGAGAGTGGGCTTATGTTTGGATATGGTTCTGACTTGTTTCCCAGCTCTAGCTATGGGTCCCATACCAGTGAGGGGATCAGTTAGCCAAATTGAGAGCAGTTGGTTCCCCACCATGGCTGTGTGCCACCACTGCACTTGTGTGGGCATCACAACAAGTTATTTGCTGCTAAGTAGGTTAGACCATGCGTTGCTTCGACAGATATTGGTCAATTTCCCCCAGTCGCCCATGTAGCACCTTCTGGCACTAGACGCGCTGACTGCCTGGGGACTGACTCTCATCCAACTTCCAGCCATGCCATTCTAATTTGCATGTCAATCACATAAGGTATCTTCAGCAGTAGGGTCTTACCACTAACCTTTGGTGGGTCATCAAGTACTCTGACAGAAATCTGTCTGTCTTTTAGGAAACCTTGTAGGTCTCTCTGATCAAAAGCTCATTGTGGATGATAGCCCCATGCTGGATCTTGGAGTTACAGGTCAGTGCCCACTGAGAAAATGAGGAAAAGATAACTAATATACAAGAGTTAGAGATAAGAGAGAGAGAGACAGGGAGAGGGGAAGTGAGGGAGGGAAGATGTAGGAGATTAAGGTTAGTCTTATTCTTACCCTCTCCAGTGTCTTGTGGTTCAGGTGTTCCCTGTAAGGGCCTGGTGAAGGATCAGCCATTTGGTCTGTCTTTTAGTAAGTAGAAGATTATGGTACCATTGCCGTTTGGGTCTAGATGTGTGTTTCCCACCCCTTTGATGCTCTCCCCTCCCTCCCCTTCCATCCAAGTGTCTAATCTAGGAGATGCTTGCTGGGTATGTGAGGTATCTTCGGTAGATTCAGGTTAGGTGCTGTAGATGAGTGAGACTATGTGGCGATTTTTTTTCTGTGATTGGGTAAGTTCACTGAGAATGATCTGTTCCATGTTCAACTATTTTTCCATAAATTTCATTGTGTCATTTTTTCTTACTGCTGTATAGAATTCCATTGTGTAGATATACCACATCTTAGTTATCCATTCTTCTAGTGATGGACATCTGGGTTGATTCCAGCTCTTAGCTATTACAAATTGAGCCGCTATAAACATGGTTGAGCAAATCTCTTTAGTCTGTGATTTGAAGGTTTTAGGGTAGATGCCTAGTAAGGGAATAACTGGGTCTGTTGGTATCTCTATACTCAGCTTTTTCAGAAGTCTCCATATTGCTTTCCAAAGTGGTTGTACCATCCTACATTCCCACAAACAGTGGATGAGTGTTCCTACTTCTCCACATCCTTGCCAGCATTTATTTTTATTTGATTTTGTGATGCTTGCTATCCTTATTGGGGTAAGGTGGAATCTCATAGTTGTTTTAATTTGCATTTCTCTGATGATTGGGGATGCTGAACATTTTCTTAAGTGTATGTTTGCCATTTCTATTTCTTCCTCTGTGAACTGCCTGTTCAGCTCTTTGCCCCATCTTGTGAGTGGGGTGTTTGACTTCTTACTGTTTAGATTTTTGAGTTCTTTGTAGATTCTAGAGATTAGTCCTCTATCAGTTGGATAACCCACAAATATTTTCTCCCATTCTGTGGGTAATCTATTGGCTTTGCTAACTGTATGCTTGTCTGTAAAGAAACTCCTGAGCTTCATGTGGTCCCATTGGTTGAGTGATGGTTTAAGTTCATGAGCTACTGGAGTTTTGTTCAGGAAGTCTTTTTCCATTCCTATATCATGGAATGTACTTCCTAAATTTTCTTCCAGTAGTATTCGAGTTTCTGGTCTTATATTGAGATCTTTGATCCATTTGGACTTGAGTGTAGTGCATGGTGAAATGTGTGGGTCAAGTTTTAGTTTCCTGCATATGGTTATCCAGTTTGTCCAGCACCATTTGTTAAAGATGCTGTCTTTTTTCCAGCCTATATTGTTTGGGCCTTTATCGAATATGAAGTAGCTATAGATGCTTGACCCAAAGTCCGGGTCCTCAAGTCTATTCCATTGATCTATAGTCCTGTTTTTATGCCAGTACCATGCTGTTTTTATTACTATGGCTTTGTAATATAGCTTTAGATCAGGTATGGTGATGCCTCCAGAGGTATTTCTTTTGCTGAGTATATGTTTGGAAATGCGAGGCCTTCTGCCTTTCCATATGAAATTGGAGATCATTTTTTCTATCTCTGTGAAGAACAATGTGGGGATTTTAATTGGTATTGCATTAAATCTGTAAATTGCCTTTGGTAGGATTGTCATCTTCACAATGTTAATTCTGCCTATCCAGGGACATGGGAGGTCTTTCCATTTTCTCAAGTCCGCCTCAGTTTCTTTTTTGAGTGTTTTTATGTTTTCATTGTATAGATCTTTCACTTCCTTGGTTAACGTTATTCCAAGGTATTTTACTTTTTTTGTTGCAATTGAAAATGGGACTATGTCCCTTATTTCTTTTTCTGTATCTTTGTCCTTTGCATAAAGGAAGGCTTCTGATTTTTGTGCATTGATTTTGTATCCTGCTACTTTGCTATAGGAGTTAATCCCCTTCAGGAGTTTTGGGATGGAGTCTCTCGGGTCTCTTACATATACAATCATGTCATCAGCGAATAAAGCTTACTTAACTTCCTCCTTTCCAAATTGTATCCCTTTTATTTCCTTCTCCTGTCTTATTGCTTGAGGTAGGACTTCCAGAACTATATTGAAAAGCAGAGGTGAGAGTGGGCAACCCTGTCTTGTTCCTGATCTTAATGGGAATTCCTCCAGTCTCTCTCCATTAAGTATTATTTGGGCCTTCGGAGCTTCGTATATTGCCTTTATTAGGTTAAGATATGAACCAACCATGCCAACTCTCTCCAATGTTTTGAACATGAAGTGGTGTTGAATCTTGTCAAAGGCCTTTTCTGCATCTATTGAAATGATCATGTGGTTTTTATGTTTAACCTTGTTTATGTGGTATATTACATTGACAGATTTCCGTATGTTGAACCACCCCTGTGTTCCTGGAATGAATCCCACTTGGTCAAGGTGGATAATTCTTTTGATGTGTTGTTGGATTCGGTTTGCAAGGATTTTGTTTAGGATCTTTGCATCTAAATTCATCAGGGAAATAGGCCGGTAGTTTTCTTTTCTTGTGGCATCTCTGCCTGGTTTTGGAATTAGGGTGATGCTAGCTTCATAAAAGTAGTTGGGTAGCTTTCCCTGTTCACCAATTGTGTGGCACAGTTTGAGGAAGATTGGTTTGAGTTCTTCCATGAAGGTTTGATAGAATTCAGCTGAGAAGCCATCTGGTCCTGGGCTCTTCTTTTTTGGGAGGTTTTTTATTACTTTTTCAATCTCCATGAGTGTGATGGGTTGATTGAGGTGATTAATCTGCTCTGTGTTTAGCTTTGGTAGATGGTATGCGTCCAAGAATTTATCCATCTCCTCCACATTATCCAGTTTTGTGGAGTAGAGGTTTTTGAAATAAGTCCTGATGATTCTCCCAATTTCACTTATGTCTGTTGTGATCTCTCCTTTTTCATTTTGAATTTTGTTAATTTGAAGCTTCACCTTTTTTTGCTTGATCAGATTGGCCAGAGGTTTGTCAATCTTGTTTACTTTTTCAAAGAACCACCTCTGTGTTTTGTCAATTTTCTTAATTGTTTCCTTCGTTTCCAGTTCATTGATTTCTGCTCTGATTTTAATTATTTCTTTCCTTCTGGAGCTCTTTGGGTTCGATTTTTCTTGTTTTTCCAGTGCCTTTAGGTGGATGGTTAGGTTATTGATTTGGGACCTTTCTGTATTTTTTACGAAGGCATTGCGTGCTTGAATTTTCCCCTGAGGAGCGCCTTCATTGTGTCCCATAAGTTTTGATACGATGTGTTCTCATTGTCATTCAATTCCAGAAATTTTGCAATTTCAGTTTTTATTTCATCCACTATCCATTTATTGTTTAGAAGTGTGCTGTTCAGTTTTCAGGTGCCTTTGGGATTCTTGGTGGGTCTTTTGTTGTTGATTTCTAGCAATATAGCATTGTGATCTGATATCATGCAGGGAATTATGTCAATCTTCCTAAATATGTGGAGGCAGTCTTTGTGACCCAATATATGGTCTATTTTAGAGAATGTTCCATGGACTGCTGAGAAGAATGTGTAGTTTGTGGATTTGGGATGGAAGGTTCTGTAGATGTCTGTTAGGTCTAAGTGATCTATGGTTTTGTTGAGCTCTCTTACTTCCCTGTTGAGTTTGTGTTTGGATGATCTGTCTATTACTGATAATGGTGTATTGAAGTCCCCAGCTATGATGGTGTTTGTGGTTATTTCTGTTTTATTGTCAAGTAGGTTTTGTTTTATGAACTGTGGTGCCCCTCTGTTTGGTGCATACAGGTTTATGATTGTAATATCCTCTTGATGGATCGTTCCCTTGATAAGTAGGAAGTGGCCTTCTTTGTCTTTTTTGATTATTTTTGGTTTGAAGTCTATTTTACCCGATATTAATATAGCTACACCTTCTTGTTTCTTATTCCCGTTTGCTTGGAATACTGTTTTCCACCCTTTCACCCTGAGGAGATGTCTGTCTTTAATGGTGCAGTGGGTTTCTTGAAGGCAACAGATTGAGGGGTCTAATTTTTTGATCCATCCTGTTAGCTTGTGTCTCTTGATGGGTGAATTAAGGCCATTAATATTTAGGGTAATGACTGTGAGATTTGATTTGATCCCTGCCATATTGTGATGGTAAATGTGGGTTGGAGTTTTCATGGACATTGAAGTTTTTTGTGCCTATTCTGAGTTTGGTTGTTGTGATCTGCTTCTTGTAGGCAATTGTGTTTGATTATTTTTTTTCTTCTCTGTGGAGAATTTCCTGAAATACTCTCTGTAGGTTTGGTTTTGTGTTCATATAATTGTAAAGCTGAGTTTTGTCATGGAAAGTTTTTCTTTCACCATCTATTATGTGGGATACTTTTGCTGGGTAGAGTAGTTTGGGTTGGAAGCCATAGGTTCTTAGACTTTGCAGTGTTTCATTCCAGGCCCTTCTAGCTTTCAGGGTTTCCATTGAGAAGTCTGAAGTAATTCTGATGGGGTTACCTCTGAAGGTGGTGTGCTGTTTTTCCCTAGCTGCTTTTAGGATTTTCTCTTTGGTGTCAATGTTTAGAGTCTTAATGATAATATGTCTTGGAGAGTTTCTCCTTTGGTCCAGTCTGTTTGGAGTTCTATTGGCTTCTTGTATCTTGATGGGCCTTTCTTTTAAGAGATTGGGGAAGTTTTCTTCAATTACTTTGTTAAATAAGTTCTCCATGCCTTTGGTCTGGATTTCTTCTCCTTCTGGTATTCCAATGATCCTGATATTGGGACGTTTAACTGTATCCCACAATTCCCTCATGTTCTGTTCACAGGAGCTTTTAAACTTACTGAAATTTTTGAACTCTTGAGCTGTTTCTTCCATCTTGTCTTCCAGATCAGAGTTTCTATCCTCCACTTGGCTGACTCTATTCTTGAGAGCTTCTAGTGAGTTTTGAGCTTGTTCAATTAAGTTTGCACTTTCTATTATTTTTCGATGTATAATTTCCATCCCTCTGTCAAGCTCCCTTTTCACATCATTTCCTGATTTTCTTGATGATTCTTGGAGTTCATCCTTGCATTTCTTTATGTCTTCATTTAGCATGGCCAGCTGATTTTTAAGGTCTTTTTTTTTTTCACTCTCCCTCAAATCTCTTAACTCTCTTTGAAATCCTTCCAGTTTCTTATCTAATCCTTCCAATTTCTTATCTATTAGTTCTAGTTTAGTGATGGCAGCATCCACACGATTGTCGGCCCTTTGTTGCTTTCCTGCAAGTTCTACCAATAGGTTGGTTAGAGTTGCATTGCTCATAGCTTCAATTTGGTGTTCTGGTCCTATTTGTTCTTCTATGTTTTGGTTAGAAGTATTCATTGTGGGACTGGGTGATCTAATTGGATTTTCTTGCATTTGATTATTCATGTTATTTCTTTTGCGCTGTGTTCTGCCCATGACAGTGTATGGGCAGATAAGTGGGCGTATCAGCCTGGGCTCAAGAACAATGGGAATCTTATGCAGCCTGGGGGCGTTGCCAAGAAGCCTGGGCTTTGGCTGTCACTTGCCAAAGCCGCCTATCTACTGCCTGGCAGGGGCGCCGAAGTTGCCTGAGTTCTCAAGCGGTAATGTGCCAAAGCTGTCTGCCTTTGAACTAGGAGTGGCACTGAGGCACCAAGCACTGATGCTGCCCGAACTCTGGCTGGGCACGCTGGGAACCGGAAGCAGTCTGCGCTCCCCCACCACAGGACAGTTGTGGACAGCCGCGCGGTGGACAGAGGGCAAGTGGACGAGAGTGCGGAGCAGTCTAAGCTTCTGCACGCAGGGAATAATCTCACTTGCCAAAGCCGCCTATCTACTACATGGCAGGTGCGCCAAAGTTGCTTGAGTTCTCAAGCGGTACTGTGCCACATCTGCCTGCGTTTGAGCTAGGAGTGGCACTGAGGCACCAAGCACTGAAGCCGCCCAGACTTTGGCTGGGAACGCTGGGAACCGTAAGCAGTCTGCGCTCCCCCGCCACAGGACAATGGTGGCCTGCTGGTGCGGCAGGCAGGTAGGGGGTGGCACCTGAGCTGACGCAAGCGAGAGATACAGTCTGAGCTTGTGGGACTGGGCACACTCAGTAGGTGGGCGAGTGGACAAGGGTGCGGAGCAGTCTAAGATTCCACGCGGAGGGAACGATCGGCGCGCGGTGGCAGCCGTGCGGGCTCCGGAGCAGCAGCAGCGGCAGGGGTGGAGCTTTGAACATGGTGGTTATTTGGGGCGAGGGGTGCCTACCCGCCCGCAAGGGGATCAGCAATTCCCTGTTCCCCCACCTCTGTGCCCTCCCAGATTTCTCTCCCCTAAAAGCCACTATATACCCTTAATATCTTGCCTTTCTTTCCCCGGGATTTGCAGTGCAGCTAGGCGGTCGCCATCTTGGCCGGAAGTGCAAAACCTCCATTCCTAATAGTATCCCAGATAGTTGAGCCCATATATATGTCCATTAAAAATGTGTACCAGAATGTTCCTGATAGAAGCATTATTTATAATGTCCAAAAATTAGAAATGACCTCAGTGTACATTGGTTGATGAAGATAAATAAAATGTGGTACACTTACAGAACCCAATGTTCTTTAGCCATAAAGAAATGAAGTTTTGACACATGCTACAATATGGACGAAGATTGGGAATATTACATGAATGAAGGAGCCCAAGTTATAAAAGGACACTTACTGTATAAGTATTTGTCTGAAATCTACAGAATAGGTAAATCC
This sequence comes from Dipus sagitta, assembly GCA_036346955.1. NCBI lineage: Eukaryota > Metazoa > Chordata > Mammalia > Rodentia > Dipodidae > Dipus > Dipus sagitta. The sequence goes on from CM070787.1 coordinate 54,750,102, forward strand.
ATGAACATAATGTAGACCACTGATTCCCATAACTGAAGGGAGAGATAGATCAGGAGCCACTGTCTATGGTATGACATTAATTTTAGAGTGATGAAAATATTCTAGAACTAGTGATGTCTTACACACAACTTTGCAAATATATTTAAAACACATTAAACTGTATTCTCTCAAAGGATGGATTTTATGGTATGTAATTTATCTCTCAAGAAAGATGTATCAAAAATAAAGTTTAAAAATTAAAATACAAGGGTTTGAAAATAGGTCAGTGAGTAAAATGCTTGTTGTGCAAGATCAGATCTCCAGTTCCTGTATAAAATCCAAATATGACAGAATGTCCTTATAATCCTAGTGCTGGGAAGACAGAGACAGAATGATTCCTGGTGCTTGCTGGCCAGCTAGTTTAACCAAATCAGTGAGCTCTAAATTCAATGTGAGACCCTGTCTCAAAAAATAATGTGGAGGGACTGTGGATAAAGCACTTACTGTGCAAGTGTGAGCATTAGAGCTCAGATTCCCAGAACTCACTCATATGTGGTTGTAATAGCATAAGTATCTGTAGTTATAGAGATCCTGTAATGAAATGGAAGGTGAAGATAGAATACTGGAAGTTCATGGGCCATCTCACCTGCCATGTGCAGGGGTAAGCAACAAGAGAATGCTCCAAGCAAGGCACAAGAAGAGGGCCGACACTCAAATTTGTCCTCTGGCCTCCACTAATGAGCAATGGCACCGGCACACCTTCATTCTCACACACATAAGCATGCATACCCACACATCACACACATGTACAAACATAAGGTGGGGAGAAACTGAAATGGACGCCCAATGTTTATTGCTGGCCTACACACACATCAGTACATGTATCTTCTCATATACAAGCATATAAAAATGCATACACTTATATATGCAGCATATACACATGCATGGATCAGAGGCCAGCCTGAGACTACATAGTGAATTCCAGATCAGTCTGGGCTACAGTGAGACTCTACCTCAAAAAAGAGGTGGGGGGTGAATGGAAATAGAGAGACATTCTGCATGTGTGGTGCTTGGAGAGGGAGTTTTTATTTATTTATTTACTTGATAGAGAGAAAGAGACAGAGAGAGAATGGGTGCACCAGAGCCTGCAGCCACTGCAAATGAAACTCCAGGAGCATTTGCCACCTTCTGCATCTGACTTACGTGGGTCCTAGAAAGTCAAACCTGGGTCCATTGGCTTTACAAGCAGTCATCTTAACCACTAAACAATCTCTCAGGGCAGGAGAGGGAGTTTTAACAAAGGAAGTATTTCTTCCTCAAGGGCATACTATAGAACCCCAACATGGAAATTGGGATTTATGGAAGTCATCTAGCTCTTCTATCAGATTATCCTCTTGTCTTCCCATTTCCCCAAGTCCCAAGCCCTATTTTTTTTTTTTTTTCATTTGGTTTGATAAGAGTTTAGGTGGCTTTTCCACAGTCACATAACTCACCAGTGCTCTCGGGGGATTTGAATGCAGACCTTTCCGCCTCCAAAACTGGTGTTAGTTTCTATAATGAGCAGCTTCTGAGCAGCAGAAGTGCCACCTCTTACCAGCATCCAGTACCAGAGCAACAATAACAACAATAGACAGTTTGCTACTAAAGGAGCATTGCTCCAGTCACAAGCCTGTTCACAGGTACTGCCAGGAACAGCCTGGAGCCTTCAGGAGAGGGGCCTGAGTTTCCAGGCATGGCAAAGGACCCACAGGTTACAGGAGGCCACTCCTTCTCCAAGCCCAGCACACCTGAACTTAGGCTCTGTCCACAGCCCTGTAACCTTTGGCCAGTTGCCTAGGAAACTCCTTAGCCTTCCCACAGCCCATCCCCCTGAGATCGTATATCACCTGACCCCCCCCCCACCGCCATTGCCTATGTCCCCATATCATAATTAGGCATCAGTAATGAACTTGGTACGTCCAATTCTCTTAGGGTCTTCCCTCCAACCCTCAGATGCTTATAAACCCATTTTCCCTGACAATAGACTGAGAGAACTGTTCACCAAAACTCCTCCCAAAAGTCTTTTACTTTCTGGGGCTCACCCACCCTGGAGCAAGAACCCCAGGACCCAAAGTGGTAATGTAGTAATGAAGTTAATTACATGCAACACTGTTCTGTTAGCTTGAAGTCTTTGATTTGGTTTGTAGTTCCATGGTTATTATTCTAACTGAGGATGGTTTCCGAGAGTTCTCAGAGAAGTCTATAATACTGCTGATAATTTTTCCCCTTTATTATTCATTAATATTTGTGTCTAGAGGTTTCCCATTGCAGAACTGGAGAACTACTTCATGAAGTGACTTGTGTAGAAAGCCCTGAGTATGTTGGTGCATGCAGCTCTTAACCCTGAGGTCAATTTCTGCATATATTTGATTCTCATTTCGTTAATCTATGGAAAGAATGTTATATAAGTGTATGACCTACGTCCTCATGCCCAGACATTGAGATATAAGTATCCATTTATTTATTTTTATTTATTTATTTATTTATTTATTTTTTGGTTTTTTGAGGTAGGGTTTCACTCTAGCCCAGGCTGACCTGGAATTCACTATGGAGTCTCAGGGTGGCCTCGAACTCACTGCGATCCTCCTACCTCTGCCTCCCGATGCTGGCCTCTGAAAGGCCCAGGTGTGAGGCCTAGTGGAACTTCCTGAGCCTAGCTAAAGTTTGGTGATCTGCCTCTGGCCAGACGTGACTCAGCAAGACGCCTAATGGCTTCTTGCCTGCTACTTCCGCATGGGATTTAGGATTATCATCTCAATAGTCAGTTTACTATTGGCCCTTACCTTTCCCCACCGTCCTAAAATCCCCGCCTTCTTCCCAACATTATATAGGCAACTGTTCATAGCAATAAATCGAGTTCCTGCTTCGACAAGACTCCCGACTCAGTGTGGTTTTTCTCCGGTGGCCAGGAGAGGTCTGAGTCGTCGGACGCTCATCTCCTCCTCAGCCCCTCGGGAGGAACCAGCGGGCCTGGTCCTTCCCTCGGCACTACCTGCCCCCGCCGGCGGAGCCCGGCATCTGGCGCCTAACGTGCGGCTCTCGGAGTCCGGCAGACTAGTGCCCCCTCAGAGACATTCGTTGAGGAGCTCAATCGGTGTACATATGCGGGTGAGCGTACCCCCATAAGTAGTCTTTATATTTAATGTGCTAAACTTTGCTTCTATAACCTGTACTTGTTGATCAACATCTCTTTGTTCTCTTTCTCTTTCCTTTCACTTTTAGTTTGCAGACAAGCTACATCTGCGGCTTTTGTACAGCATGTTTACCTATCTTTTGGATCCTTGTGGTTGTATTGTACTCATGTGTATGTGGGTTGCTATTGCCCTAATTTTATGGACATTTTTCTCTCAACTTTATAATGAGGGACAGTCTAACTGTAAATCCAATCCTGCCTTAGAATCTCTCAGGGCACTCCTAAAGAGTAGAGGGCTTAATTTGACTGATAATCAGGCTCAACAGACCTGGGATTGCCTTCTCAAACTGGCGCCATGGCTGCCGGAAGGAAATCTCTTTGATTGGGACACGTGGGATAGGGTAGAGGCCCTTGTTTGTCGGGCACATGTGGAGAAGGATCAAATACCCCCCTCAGGGGTCCTCCCTATGATCTCAGCCCTCAAGGCCTGCTTCCCTCCAAGGCCAACCAAACATAAACAAAAGACAGAAGAAAAAGATAATATACAGCCTAATCCAGCTACTCCTCCTGGAGATACAGCTTTAAAAAAACCCCAAAAGGATGCATCTTTATGCTCCTCACTCGATCCCTTTGAGAGTGCTCCCTGGCCTTCCGGGGGACCTCCTCCACCTCCTCCATCAACTAACCCTTTCTGGACCCCCTTGGCCCCTCCTTCATATTCGGCCGCCGAGACCCCCTCAGCCCCTCCATATTCGGCAGCCAAGCCGTCAGAAAATAAAGCTACTTTTTTATTTCCCGTCAATCTAAATCCTGGGGGCAATCGCCCTGCTGCCTGGTATCCGTGGGAAGCTCAGGACCTTAAGGAGCTTAAAAAGGCGGTCTCAGAGGATGGACCCAACTCTCCTTGGGCTGAGACCCTGTTACAGGGACTTGCCCATCAACCTTGTACAACCCAAGATTGGAAAAATCTAGTCAGGGCTGTCTTGTCAGGTCCCCTATACATTAAGTGGTGTGCCTTTTTTAGAGATGAATGCCATGCACAGGCAGAACGAAACCAAAATCAACAGCCCCCTGTGCCGATAACTTTTGGGATGCTCTCCGGTACCTCTGATCAATATGCTACAGGCACTCAACAGGCGGCTATACCTGACCCATATAGGGACCAGGTCAGGGCACTGGGCTTGGCGGCATGGAAAAAGCTTGATGAGGGACCCTCTGAAACTCCCCTTATGAGTATTACTCAAAAACCATCTGAGGATTTGGCTACATTTATAGATAGGGTGGAAAAAAGTCTCCAAAGAAAATTTCCCCCAGGGGCATTACGGGATCAGTTTACTAAAATGTTGGTCTGGGAAGGGATGACGGCCGATCACCGCCTTGCCTGTGCGGGTCTCAAGGACAACTCCATGAGTAGATGGATTGTAGCCACCAAGGACGTTGGCACTATCTCCCATCAGGCTAGGGCCATGGCTGCCGCCCTTCAGGAAAATAAACAGAGAGATTTGGCCAATACGATCTGTGCATTACAGTTAAATTCTAAAAACTTGACATGTTTTGGATGCGGGGACGAGGGCCACTTTAAAAAAGAGTGCCCCAACAGGACAAAGCCTCCTCCGCGCTCTGGGGGGACGACCAACGCCCCTCACACCCTTTGCCCTAAATGCAATAAAGGGTTTCATTGGGCTAAGGAATGTAAATGGAAGTTTAACATACAGGGAAAGCCTTTAAACTCCTCCAGGGGCTTCCCCCAGCCCCGTTAAATAAGGGGAAAGAGACCATCAAAGCCTATTGGACCGTCCCCCTGGTCTCCGGCCTTAGACCCAAAATTATTTTGAATATTGGCAATAAAAAATTCAAACTTCTCATTGACACTGGAGCGGACCGAACGGTCCTGAGAAAGGAGGAAGTGCCCCCCTCCTGGCAGCTTGTGCCTGGCCCTCCCCTACTGGGAATTGGCGGGCAATCCACCTCCTGGGAGACTGCCACGTGGCTCCCTTGGACTGACCCAGGTGGGGACAGGGGAAAAGTCCGCCCTCTCGTGGTGACTGGGCTCACTGCTAACTTACTGGGGCAAGACATCCTTGGAGATGCTGAGGCTTTCATCACTACTGACCATAAGGCCTTTTATAATGATTTGTTAGATAAAAAAGAATATCAACAACAGTCTGAGGAAGGGAGGGAATATCATCCCAATTATAGAGATGACCCTTACTTTGAGCAACTCAGACAAAAGTACTCCAATAAACACCCCCAATTCTAAGGGCCACTGCCCAGCCCCCCCCATTTAAAATCCAGTGGAGACCGGGGGATCCTGTATGGGTTGAGCAGTGGCCTCTCCCTTCTTCTAAGTTACACCAACTCCACATACTTATTGATCAACAGTTGGAGGCCGGACATATTCGTCCCTCCACTAGTCCCTGGAACTCTCCTGTCTTTGTCATAAAAAAGCCTAATGGGTCCTGGAGATTTTTACATGATTTAAGAAAGATCAATGAACGCATGATCCCCTTCGGAACTCCCCAGAGGGGACTCCCATGGATCCCAGCTATTCCCAATATATACCATATTACTATCATTGACATTAAAGATTGCTTCTTCTCTATCCCTCTCCATCCAGGAGACATGAAAAAATTTGCATTCTCTGTACCTGCTGTTAATTTTTGTGGCCCAGATAGGAGATTTGAATGGACTGTCTTACCTCAGGGCATGGCAAATAGCCCACCCATTTGTCAATATTACCTGTCATCCATTTTCTCTTCTCTTATCAATCTCCCTGATACTCTGTTTTATATTTACATGGATGATATTATTCTTGGGTGCCTAGATTCCTCCACACTCCAGGACCTTACCCACCAATGTCTAACTATCCTGCATACTCACGGCTTTAAAGTAGCTCCGGAAAAAGTTCAAACTGTGCCTCCCTTTAAGATCTTGGGCTCGATCCTTACCCTAGATACAGTTTCACCTGTTAAACCACAACTTTATATTCAGGATTCTTACACCTTGCCTCAACTCCAGAAGCTTTTGGGAGAAATTAATTGGATGAGGCCTTGGATATCCATAACTACTGAAGAGCTGTCCCCTTTATTTGACCTCCTAAAGGACCTTAACTTCTCCTCTCAGGTAATTTTGTCCCCTTGTCATCAACAAATTTTTCGTAAGGTACAACAGGCTATAAATACTGTGACCCTAAAGAGGTTCAATCCTGATTTGCCCATCTCCCTTTACATTTTCTCTGGGGAAACATTATGCACTGCACTGTTGGCCCAGGAAGGTGAACCCATCCAATGGGTCCACCTCTCAATCGGTGGGGTCCCCAGAGTTTATTCTATAACCAACCAGGTTGCTGATTGCATTATCAAGGGCAGAGACACCTCTGTCCGGTTGTTTGGCACAGAACCTCACCTTATTGTCACCCCCTTTAAGATAACAGATTTCACCTGGCTTCAGAGAAATAATAATAGAGTTGCTACGGCTCTCGAGGGGTTTCTAGGTAAAATTGATTGCCATTATGGCCCCCACAAATGGATGAGTTCTTTCTCCAGATTAGAATGGAAGCCCCCCAGGCTTTTTCTGTCTCAACCTAACCCTGACTTTCTTACCGTGTTTACCGATGGAGGGCACCTGGGGGCTTCCCTAGTCGTTTACCCTCCCTTAAAACAGGAAAAAGAGCCTATGCCCATAAAGTCAGTCTCTCATGAGGTTGAGGGGTCAGCACAATTCAAAGAACTATTTGCTGTCGTTCTAGCTTTGGACACTATTCAAGAGCCATTTAACTTATTTTCTGACAGCCTTTATGTTGTTAATTTATTACCCAACCTGGTTGAGGCCCATATTAGACTGGACTCCAACCCTATATCTCCTCTGATGATTCAAGCTCGTTCCCTACTCAAACAAAGAATTAACCCCATTTTTCTTCAACATCTCAGGGGTCATCAAAACTTACCGGGATTTCTTTCTCGAGGAAACAATTTGGCTGATAAAATGGCTTCTATGCCTCAGTGTAATACTATTACAGAAGCTACACGCTTCCACTTATTGACCCATGTCAACTGGAGAGGTCTCAAGCACAGGTTTCCACAGGTACCAGTCAAGGACCTTAAAAAAATTGTCCGGACTTGTAAGTCCTGTCAGCCTTTCCTCCAAGTACCCCCCCCTTCAAACTACAGGAAGCAATCCTAGAGGGCTATGCCCTAATCATCTGTGGCAAATTGATGTCACACACTATTCTCCATTTGGGAAACTTAAATATATTTTTCTTTCAGTTGATACCTTTTCCCGTGCCTGCTGGGCATCAGCACATGCCGGGGAAAAATCTAAACATGCCATTAGTCATATGCTTCAATGTTTTGCCACTCTTGGGCTGCCTGATCAAATTAAAACAGATAATGGCCCCTGCTTCGTAAGCAAGGCCTTTGTAGATTTTCTCCAGAACTGGAAAATCTCACATTCTACAGGCATCCCATACAACCCCCGGGGCCAAGCTATCGTTGAAAGATATAATCAGACTCTCAAGTCTCAATTACAAAAACAAAAGGGGGAATCCTTACCCCCACACGACCAACTAAAAAAGGCATTATTTACCCTAAATATTTTAAACTTTTCTAAAGAAGATAAACAACTCTCCCCTTTTCAAAAACATTGGTCTTCATCCATTACCTACAGTTCTATCTGGGTAAGATGGAGGGACCCATTGACTGGGGCCTGGAGAGGGCCTGATCCGCTCCTCACAGCAGGGAGAGGGTTTGGATGTGTCTTCCCTCAAGATGAAAAAAGACCCATTTGGGTACCAGCGAGAGACCTAAAATATTTGTCCCAACAAGAGGACACTGACAGTCACTTCTCTAGGGAGTGTCCCACCCCTGAGGACTGTTCCTAAAATGGTCCTTCACCCTACTAAACTAAACAATTCCCTCCCTTGTGGAGGATTGCTGGCTTTGCCTCCAATCTGGGCCTCTCTGGCTGCTTGCAGTACAGTTGCCTGTACGACCTTAAAACATTACTCAGCCACCTTCCCCATCCCCGTCCAGCTTTTCCCAATGTTTCCCCTGGAACTTGCATTTGGGCCCCGCCTTCCCCTAATAATTCCAGTATAGATGTGGGATACATTCATCCTTCCTTCTGTACTTTTAACACAGCTGATCCCAATGCTCAATGCTGCCCACCTTCTGGAATGGTTTATGTTTGTGGAGGCGGGATGGCCTATGACTTTCTGCCCACCAATTGGACGGGCCTTTGTGCCCCAGCCACCTTAATCCCAGATGTAAATATCATCCCTGGAAATGAGGCCCTCCCTGTATCAGAGGGAGACCTATCTTCAACAACAGCTAGATTCCCTGGCTGAGGTAGTCCCACAAAACAGGAGAGGACTAAACCTACTAACGGCCGAAAAAGGAGGCGTATGTTTGTTTTTACAGGAAAAATGCTGCTTTTACGCCAATAAATCAGGAATCATCCAGGACAAGATTAAGAGGCTCCAGGAAGACTTGGAGAGGAGGCAGCAGGACCTCCAGGACAACCTGCTGTGGACGGGCTTACATGACTTCTTACCCTACCTTCTGCCTCTACTTGGGCCCCTCCCCCTCCTTCTTCTCCTTTTCCTTCTCCTCACTGTCGGGCCTTGTGTAATTAATAAGATTACACAATTTATTCACCAATGGCTAGAGGCAATAAAACCTCATCAGGTCAAAATACAGGCTGGAAACTCAGGAATTAAGTTCCTCAGATGACCCACTGCCACCTCCTCTGCCCTCCATGTGACCAATGACGGGTAAGATCCCCATAGGGGGACAACCTAAGACAGGCCATGGGGTGGGTTCTCACCGAGCTAAACACATGGTACCCAGTGACGGGTAAGATCCCCAGAGGGGGACAACCTAAGACAGGGGCCATGATGAATGCTCTGAGCTAAACACCTGGTACCCAATGACGGTTAAGACCCCCAGAGGGGGACAACCTAAAACAGGGGCCATGGTGACTAATGCTCTTACAAAAACAAAAGGGGGAGATGCTGGCCTCTGAAAGGCCCAGGTGTGAGGCCTAGTGGAACTTCCTGAGCCTAGCTAAAGTTTGGTGATCTGCCTCTGGCCAGACGTGACTCAGCAAGACGCCTAATGGCTTCTTGCCTGCTACTTCCGCATGGGATTTAGGATTATCATCTCAATAGTCAGTTTACTATTGGCCCTTACCTTTCCCCACCGTCCTAAAATCCCCGCCTTCTTCCCAACATTATATAGGCAACTGTTCATAGCAATAAATCGAGTTCCTGCTTCGACAAGACTCCCGACTCAGTGTGGTTTTTCTCCGGTGGCCAGGAGAGGTCTGAGTCGTCGGACGCTCATCTCCTCCTCAGCCCCTCGGGAGGAACCAGCGGGCCTGGTCCTTCCCTCGGCACTACCTGCCCCCGCCGGCGGAGCCCGGCATCCCGAGTGCTGGGATTAAAGGCGTGCGCCACCACGCCCGGCTTAAGTATCCATTTATTATGCAGATACATCACCTGGGTCAAATGATCCTGTTTATCAGCTGCAAGGGTGACAGGTAATAAATAAGAAAGGACAATCTCCTGAGAAAGTCCACGGAGGCTAAAGTCTTTCTTCCAGCAGTAAAAGTGCCTTGCCCTTCTTGGACAAACACATGTTATTGGTACTTCTGGCATTTCTTCAAAGCATCTGGGACACAGGCATTCTGTAATAACTTCTTTGGAAGTTAATAAATTATTAACTGTGCTCTGAGTTATGTGTTTAGTGTTCTGAACAGTATGGATCAGAAAAAAGTTGCCCTGATTCAACAGTCAAGCCTTATAGCTCAATTGGTTTATTAAGATGATCTTGTCATAAAAGCATTGAGAATTTTAAAAATCACTGAAAAGCTAGCACCCTCACTCTGTGAGATGTGAGAAGTTTTGAAAATATGCTTGAGGCCCCATTTTAGTTAATGGCAGAGCTGGTATAATGTCTTTCTCTAAGTGTATTCCCTAAACATCACTAAGTAGTACATATATATCAGAAGTTGGGGATTTTGGCTGGCTTCCAGGATTGGATATTTGACTTGAGGAATTTAGTAGGTAAGTTAATGCTCATAGCACAACACTGTATGGACTCTGGATTTAAATTTTTTTTTTTTGAATTTAAAACTCAGTTTTTCCACCTAGTATATGTGATAGCTGAGTTTCATGACCTGAAAAATGGGAATAATGATTGCTCTTACATCTTAAGTCTGTTATATATATTAATTGATACAGTAACTATAAATCCCTTAGAGTTTTGCTCAGAATACTGTAAGCAACCAGCCTGAGTTCACATCAACATCCTATCACACTGATCACCATCATTATTATATGCACCATGATAAAGTTAAACAAGGCTTTAAATCACATTCATATAAAAGTCTATAATTCAGACTCTGAAGCCAAAGTAGAGTTGTAGAGAAATAAGAAAAGTGACAAATAATGGTCTCCAAAGATCTCATCTCTAATTCCCTGGAACCCAGAACAGTTATGATATTGGAGGAAGGAAGTGTTTACTGATGTAGTCAAATTAGGTTCTTAAATCAGATGGATAGAATATACCACATAATACAAGCATGCCCTGAATATTACCACAAGCGTCTTAATAAAAGAGGCATAGGGAAAAATGACATTAAATAGCAAGAGAAGGACATGTGACGATAGACAGAGAAAGATGTTTGATGATGCTGGCCCTGACGACCTGAGTGATAAGGTCACAAAACAAGAATACTGTAGGCAGACACCAGAAGATAGACACAACGCAGAAAGCTTTGCAGAACTGGAAGGGTGTGTAATCTGCCAACAGCAATGCTGAAGTTAGACTACTTTTGGCCTCCAGAACTGTCAGATAGAAAATGTTATGGTCTGCTATGGCATTTGTGGTATTTCTAATACCATTCACAAGAAGTGAATACAGAAGCATTCCTGGAAGAAGGTACTTTGAGGTACATAACAGAGTGAATAAAAGTTGGCAGAGCATGTTGGAGTGGAGGGATTGGCATCTAAATGGAAAATCTCTGCTGAGACTCCCAGTTTATAATTTCATAAAGCTGTAATTAATGCAATGTATAAGAACTTTCCTGAAAATTATCCCATAGATGAATTATGAGAAAGATGTCCCAAATTGTGTACTTATCTTGAATTTGTAGATTATCCTAAAACTAGATTGTTTGGGCATGCTTATATAACACAAATTGGAAAGAAGGGTTCAAAAGTAAATATGAGCAATTTGCAATATTTTTTATATATTAAAGTTCTCAATAAAATTAAAAAATAAAATTATATTATGGAAGGAAAGAGAAGTATGACCATCCTTGAATAAATAGAGAAGAATCCAGATCTTTACTTAAAAACAAAGTGAAGACTACATCCTTACCACCAGGCATAAAGGGAAACTACAAACATACTCCTTGTAAAGATGTGACTCATGCAAGTTGCTATTTCTGTTATTATTATTATTGTTTAGCATGGAAGATTATCAGTGTCTCAGCAATATCAGTATACTTAATGCAGTATCCCAGAATTTGCTATGTTTAGAGGCAAATCTGACAATATATCTGTCTTGGTAATGAAAGTTACTAAGAAACATTGTTGGTGCCCAAGTCAAAGAAAAACTATCAGGGGAAGCCAAGCAGAACATCAAATTAAATGGGAAATAAAGAATTAACACCATACTCAAAATGTATCTTTTAAATGTAAATAAAATAAGTTCTTTATAGGTTAATTTTTTAAAATTTCATTTTAATTAAGCAAGAAGAACAGTTATATCATTATGCAATTCCATAGGACATTTTATTGATAGTTGATAATCCTGCAGCCAAATCCACCATGACTTAGGTTTGTCATTATTGTTGTTCTTTGTCATTGCTGCTATAGGAGGGTAGGATTTCTCTCTCTCTCTCCTTTTTTTTTTGCAAATTCTTACCAAAAGCTGTATTTATTTTTCTATATGTTATAATTGTTTTTGGTAACTTGATAGCCAACCAAATTTGCTCCTAAAATCACTTTTACTGGAGTTGAAGCTATGGTGTCAAAATAAGTCATATTTCCAATAAGAATCACATGGTCTTATATCAATGTGCATTCATTTGCTATGTGGTTACTGTTTTTCATAACTAACATGGCTCAGAGGAATTGACTTTGCTGAGAGTTAAGGAAGAATGCCCACCAGGTATGCCAAGCCCTACACATATGAAGTTTGTGCATTACCCCATTTTTCCCAGCAGGTCTACAAGGCACCCCTTCTTCCGTATGTATACTCTGAGGTTGGGGAAACTTGCTAGAGTCGCACATAAATGGGCAGAACTGGAATGCAGGTGCTTGACCTCAGGAACTGCAGTTAGAGACTTAAATAGTAAAAGGGAAGAACATCCTACACTTTCTATGTGGGAATCAGTAAGAAAGAAACAGGGAATCTCAGAAAATAATAGAATATAACCCTTTGAGGTCCTAACCCTTCTAAAAGTCCAACACACACCAAATACTATTATCAAAGAGAATAATAATTCATCATCTTTCAAAACAAAGGAGAGATTTAGGATTTTTCATTAAAACTCATCCTTTCAAAATTTATTGGAAAGTACTCGCCAGATGTGAGAGTAGGAAGAGCTGTCTGATAGGTCCATATATCTATCACCAAGGTTCAACTTTTACCATCAGTTGAAGAGCTGTGTGATGAGTCCACATATCCACCACTAAGATTCAACACTTATCATCAATTTTTTTGTGATGGGCAATTTGTGGTTTGTATTTTATTGCTGTAATAAAGGAAGGTTCACAACTCACGTCCTTCCGTGTCTCTGATCTTTAGTATGTACCTCTAATAAACACCAACACAACTACAATATCATTTTAACACCTAAAAAATTGTTACTAATGTCTTAGTTTAGTGGTGCAGTCAGCTTGACATTGCTGGGTTGTACATCCAAACCAGATAAAGTTTATGGTAGGAGGGGGTTTATTAAAAGCTTACAGATCCAGGGGGAAGTCCCATCAGTGGTTGAAAAGCTGCTTCCATACATCCAAACAGAAAGACAAACAGCAGCAAGCAAAACACCAGCACTAGCACACACACCATTGTCTTGGGGTGAAAGGATAGAAATGGTATTTCAAGCAAATGGGGCTAGGAAACAAGCAGGTGTTGCTAGCCTAGTATCTCTGACAGGATATATTTCAAACCAACATTAGTGAGGAAAGGTAAAGAATATCACTTTATTCTGATTAAAGGAACACTCCAACAGGAGTACATTGCAATCCTCAATGTATATGCACCTAACATGGGGGCTCCCGATTTCATCAAACAAACACTATTAGACTTAAGGTCAAGGTAACACCAAACAGAATTGCAGTGGGTGACTTCAATACCCCACTCTCAACAATTGCTAGGTCATCCTGGCAAAAAATTAATAGACATCAGGATTAAATGATGTCATGGAACAAATGGACCTAACAGTTATCTACAGAACATTCCAGCCAAATGCTGTAGAACATACATTTTTCTCCATAGTACATGGAACATTCTCTAAAACAGACCATATATTAGGACATAAAGCAAATCTAGTAAATACAGGAAAATTGAAATAATCCCTTGTACTCTTCTGAACACAATGGGATCAAACTACAAATCAGCCACAAGAAAAACTAAAGAGCATACAGAAATTCATAGACACTAAACAGCACACTATTCAATGATGAATGGGTTATTGAAGAAATCAAAAGGGAAATCAAGAGCTGGAGAGATGACTTAACATTTAAGGAACTTGCCTGCAAAGCCAAAGGACCCAGGTTCAGTTCCTCAAGACCCATGTAAGCCAGATGCACAAGGTGGCATATGAGCCTGGAGTTCATTTGCAATGGCTGGATGGCCTGGAGTGCCCATTCTCTCTCGCTCTTCCTCTGTCTCCTTCTCTCTCTCTCTCTCTCTCTCTCTTTCTCCAGTAAACAAATAAAAATATTAAGGGAAATCAATAAGTTCATAGAATCAAATGATGATGAGAATACAACATACCAAAACCTTTGGGAAAAAATGAAGGCAATCCAAATAGGTAAATTTGTGGCTGTAAGTGCCTATATTAAGAAATTGGGGGCTGGAGAGACAGCTTAGTGGTTAAACGCTTGCCTGTGAAGCTGAGGGACCCTGGTTCGAGGCTTGATTCTCCAGGACCCACGTTAGCCAGATGCACAAGGGGGCGCACGCATCTGGAGTTTGTTTGCAGTGGCTGGGCAAGCCCATTCTCTCTCTCTCTCCCTCTCTCTCTCTCTGTCTCTCTCTTTCTCTCTCTCTCTCTATGCCTCTTTCTCTCTCTGTCACTCTCAAATAAATAAATAATAATGAACAAAAAAATTTAAGAAAAAAATTAATTGGTGAGTTCATAAGGAAACAATTTAAAGCTTCACCTTAAGGGCTTGGAAAAAGAAGAGCAAGACAATCCAAAACTCAGGAGGTAGAAAAAATAAGTATTAGGGCAAAAATTAATGAAAAAGAAACCAAAAGAACAATCCAAATAATCAATGAAACTAATAGTTGGTTCTTTGAAAGTATAAACAAAATTGATAAACTCTTAGCAAATCTGACCAGAAGAAAGAGACAGGGAATGAAAATTAATAAAATTAGAGATGAGAAAATCAGATTTACAAAAGATACCAAAAAAATCAGAAAATCATAAGGACATACTTTAAGAATATATGTGGCACTAAGATTGAAAATATGAAAGAAATAGATGATTTCCTTGATTTATATGACCTACCAAAATTAATCAAGATGAGATAAACCATTTAAATTGACCTATAACAAGTATGGTGATCCAAGCAATTATAAAAATATCCCATCTAAAAAATGTCCAGGCCCAGATGGATTCACTGGTGAATTTTACCTGACATTCATGGAAGAACTAATACCATTGCTTCTCAAACTTTTCCATAAAATAGAAAAGGAAGGAATTCTACCAAACACCTACAAAGCCAGCATCAGCCTGATATGAAAACCAGACAGAGGCTGAGAACAACTTCAAAAAAATTATGGACCAATCTCCCTCATGAACATAGATGCAAACTTTCTCAACAAAATATTGACAAACAGAATACAAGAATATATCATTTTGATCATTCATCACAGACAAGTATGCTTCATCACAGAGATGCAGGGATGGTTCAACACATACAGATCGATAAATGTAAATAAATGGACTGAAGAACAAAAGTCACATGATCATCTCAGTAGGTGCAGAAAAGGCATTTGAAAATATCCAACATCCTTTCATGATTTATCCTACAGTCCTACAGAACCTGGGAATATAAGGAACATATCTCAACATAATAAAGGTTATTTATGGCAAACCTATAGCCAACATGATATTAAATGGGGAAAACTTGAAGCTTTTCCACTAAAATCCAGAACAATACAAGGGTGTCCACTGTCCCCACTCTTATTTAATATAGTACTGGAAGTCTTAGCTATAGCAATAACACAAGAGGCACTCATAAAAGGGATATGAATTCATAAGGAAGAGATCAAATTATCATTATTTGCTGATTACATGATTCTATACATATAGGACCATAAAGACTCTAATATCCAACTGTTAGAGCTGATAAATAATTTTAGAAATAAAGCAGGAGGCAAAATAAATACACAAAATCCAGTAGCTTTTCTTTCTTTCTTTTTTTTTTACATAGACAAAAGAGACTTTTCTCCTTTGTTGACTTATTTTAGAACACACCAATTGATACTCTTCCTAAGACATATTCCATTAAAGCACACACACACAATTATTTACCTGTTGCTGTCAACATTGATAGTCTTCCCAGATTGCCAGAAGCTGAATTAAATGTAAAAATCTAACATGGATAATATAACACATTTTCTAGTTGAATGGTACTTTGTAAGTTGAACTCCTAACCAAATACAGGATCAATAAATAATTGCTAGGTGATGAGGAATTTAAACTTAAAAGTCAATACATAATTACTCTGGCAAGTCAACTGTAACCAAAGCCTAATAACACAAATTTGAGGTATAATACTTTAAGTTGCAATGTTGGAGCATATGTACACATATATGTATACACATGTTTTAAGTATATGATTTTTTTTTTTAATTTAGGGGTGGTTACCTCTGCCAATATCAATAAAGAAGAAATATAGTCATCTGTTTAAGTTGGGAACAGGGCATACTTTTAAAGTTTCAACAGTATATTTTGTATACTGGGTGTTAAAACAAATTGGGTGTTTTATAAATTGTTAGCTGAAGCCTAGGATAGTAGTAAGGTTTGCTTTGAGAATAGCATTTACTGAGGCTGGAGAGATGGCTTAGCAGCTAAGGCATATGCTTATGAAGCCTGAGGACCCAGGTTAAATTTTCCAGTTCCCAAATAAGCCAGATTCACATGGTGGCATATGCGTCTGCAGTTCATTTGCAGTGGCTAGAGGCCCTGTCATACCCATTCATTCCTTCTCTCTCTCTCTCAACTAAATAAAAAAGGTAGATGAGAATAGCAGTTATTGCCAGAAGTGGCGGTGCAAGCCTTTAATCCCAGCACTTGGGAGTCTGAGGCAGGAGGATTGTTGTGAGTTTGAGGTCACTCTAAGACTACATAGTGAATACCAAGTTAGCCTGGGCTACAGCAAGACCCTACCAAATATATGTATGTGTGTGTGTGTGTGTGTGTGTGTGTGTGTGTGTGAATATCATTTACCACTGGGTGTGGTGGCACATACCTCTAATCCCAGCACTCAGGAGGCAGAGATAGGAGGATCACTGTGAGTTTGAGGCCACTCTGAAACTACATATAGTGAATTCCAGGTCAGTGGGCTAGAGTGAGACTCTACCTTGAAAAAACAAAAAAGAAAAAAATGATACTTAATAACTAGTAAATATTTGTGGGTTTTTTTTGCATAGGAATGCTATTTATATTTTATATAATTAAGACCTGAGTTTACATTAAACATCTCTATAATATTTAAGTTTAAAAAAATGTTGATGAGTTTCTAAAATATCCAACAAACCTTGAGCACTATTAATCCTTTGCTACAAGGAAAATTACTAAAACATTCACTAAATAACACAAAAATATTACCTGAGAAACCAGTGCTTTTCTATATACTAACAACAAAAACACAGAGGATGAAATCCAGGAATCACTCCTATTCACAATTGCCTCAAAAAATAATAATAATAAAGTACCTTGGAATTAATCTAACCAAGGAAGTGAAGCATCTCTACAAAGAAAACTTTAAAACACTCAAGACACACTCAAGACAAAAATTTCAGAAGACACTAGGAAATGGAAAGACATCCCATGTTCTAGGATTGTAAGAGTTAAGATTATAAAAATGTCAATCTTACCAAAAGCAATCTACACATTTAATGCATTCCCCTTTAAAATTCAAGTGGCGTTCTTCAGGGAAATAGAAAAAAAATCTTAAAATTCATTTGGAAGCATAAGAAAAAAACAAATAGCAAAAATTATTTTTAGTAACAAACCTAAGGCTGGCATTATCACTATAGCTGATTTTAAGCTATATTACAAAACCATAGTAACAAAACAGCATGGTACTGGCACAAAGACAGACCCATATATCAATGGAACAAAATAGAGGACCCCGATGTTAATCCAGGCAGCTACAGCCATCTGATTTTTGACAAAAGTGGCAAAAATATTCATTGGAGAAAAGATAGCCTCTTCAACAACTGGTGCTGAGAAAATGGGATATCTATATGTAAAAGGATGAAAATAAATTCTTGTCTTTCTCCATTCAGAACAATCAAGTCCAAAATGAATCAGAGACCTTAATATCAGCTCTGAAACTCTGAAACTGCTAGAGGAAAATGTAGGGAAAACTCTTAAAATTTGGCAAAGCAATGACTTACTGAATATAACCACAGTTGCTCAAGAAATACAACCACTAATCAACCACTAGGATCTCATGAAATTACAAAGCTTATGTACAGCAAAGGACATTGTGAATAGAGTAAAGAGACAACCAATAGTGGGATAAAATCATTACCAGCTATACATCTGACAGTGGATTACTATCCAGAATATCAAGAGCTCAAAAAACAGAACAATAAGAAATCAAACAACCAAATTGAAAAATGGGCTATGGAACTAAATAGAGAATTCTCAAAAGAACAAATACAGATGTCATATAAACATCAAAAAACATGTTCTACATCCTTCACCATCAGAGAAATGCAAATTAAATCTACTTTGAGATTCCATCTCACTCCTGTCAAAATGGCTACCATCCACAAAATAAACATTAAATGTTGGTGAGGATGTACAAAATGGGAAACACTTCTACTCTGTTGCTGGGAATGTAGTCTTGTACAGCCATTGTGGAAATCAGTGTGGAGGTTCCTGAGACAGCTAAAAATAAATTACCATATGACCCAGCTATAGTAATCCTAGGCATATATCCCAGATAATTCTCACTACCTTAGAGATACGTGCACAACAATGTTTATTGCTGCTCTATTCACAATACCTAGAAAATAGAACCAGCCTAGATGTCCCTCAACAGGTGAATGGATAATAAAGATGTGGTACATTTACACAATGGAGTTCCATTCTGTGGTAAATAAAAATGAAGTTAGGAAATTTGCAGGGAAATGGATGGATCTGGAAAGGATTATACTAAGTGAGGTAACCCAGGCCAAGGAAGACAACCATCACATGTTTTCTCTCATATGTGGATCGTAGTTATAGATGTTCAGACTTGTGTGTGAGTTGGTTGGAGTGAAAATTAGTAGCAGAGGCCAGAAAACTAGAAGGCTGTGAGGGAGAGAAGAGAGTGGTATTTAAGGGTATGGTACTGTACATATGGACATATTTCTGTGGGTGGAATGGGCTAAATGAGTTCAGGGGAAGAGTAAAAGAATTGTGGAAGGAGGGGTATTCAAAATTGAGGATATTGTGAATAAGTCACATGACAACCTAATTTTTTGGGTAATGGCACACCCAGAAGCTATATACCATTACTAGAAAAATTTCATTTGGCTCTATAAATTTTTGATTTCTTCATTGACCCATTCATTATTTAATAGTGTATTGTTTAGTTTCTATGATTTTGTGTATGTTCTATAGCTTTTATTGCTATTGATTTGTAGCTTGATCCCATTGTGATCAGATAGAGTGCAAGGAATTATTACAATTTTCCTGTATTTGTTAAGATTTGTTTTGTATCCTGATATATGGTCTATTTTAGAGAATGTTCCATGTGCAGCTGAAAAGAATGTGTATTGTGCAGCATTGGATGAAATGTCCTGTATATGTCTGTTGGGTCCATTTGTTCTATGACCTCATTTAATCCAGGTGCATGCCTATTTACTTTTTTCCAGAATGACCTGTCAGTTGATGAGGGTGGGATGTTGAAGTTACACACTACAATTGTGTTTGGTGTTATCTGTGACCTTAGTTCTAATAGTGTTTGTTTGATGAAGTTGGGAGCCCCTATGTTAGGTGCTTATATGTTTAGGATTGTAATGTCCTCTTGTTGGAGTGTGCCTTGTCTTTCCTAATTAATGTTTGTCTGAAGTCTACCTTGTCAGATATTATGGTAGTGCCCCCTGCTTGTTTCCTGGGTCCATTTGCTTGAAACACCATTTCCCAACCTTTCATCCTAAGATAGTGTCCATCCTTTGTAGAATGGTGAGATTCTTAGGGTCTACACCTATTAAATTCTCTATAAAAAAAAGAAAAGTAAGGGTTATCTCATTTGTCCTGGTGCTAACTTACTCTCCGTTGGAGAATCTGCTTCTCTTTTTCAGATAGATGTAGATCCTAAGGAGAGAGCCACCCCATAATACCTCAAAAGGGCCCCGGCTGAAACTAAGAAAAATTGGAGAATCATCCTGCTTTTTAACTCAGTCTGCAAACTTATATCTTTTAGTTGGGGCAATGAGGCTGTTGATATTAATAGTTATTATAGAAAGTTGTGTGTTAATTTTTACCATTTTTCTTGTTTTATAGTTCTTCTGGTTTTGCCTATACCCTTTTGTATTAACTAGTTTGTGAGTATGGTTTGTTTTATTGAGGTTACTTATATATGTGCTTTTCTTTCTTTTTTAGCATGGAGAATTATGGATTTATAGCTTTAAGTGCCTATATTAAGAAATTAGAAAGGTTGCCAGTAAACAACTTAATGCTTCCCTTAAAGCTTTGGAAAAAGAACAAGGCAAACCAAAAATTAGTAGATGGGAAGAAATAATAAAATTTAGGGCAGAGATTAATTAAATGCAAAACAAAACCAAAAAAAAAAAAATCCAAAGAATCTATGAAACCAAGAGTTGCTTCTTTGAAAGGATAAACAAGATTGATAAACACTTAGTAAATCTTACCAAAAGAAAGAGAGAAGTTCAAAAAATCATAGGGACTTACTATAAAAACATATACTCCACTAAGTTTGAAAATCTGAAAGACCCTAAATTAAATCAAGATGAGATTAACCACTTAAATAGACCTACAACAAGTGTGGAGATCTGAGCAGCTATTGAAAATCTTGCAACTAAAAAAAGGCTAGGCCCAGATGGATTCACTGGTGAATTTTACCAGACCTTCATGGGAGAACTAACACCAATACTGCTGCTTAAACATTTCCATAAAATAGAAAAAGTACCAAATTCCTTCTATGAATCCAGCATCACCATGATACCAAAACCAACAAAGACAGAACAAAAAAAATAAAATAAAATTACAGACCAATATCCCTCATGAACATAGATGCAAAAATTCTCAACAAAATATTGGAAAACAGAATACAAAAATATATCAGAAAGATCCATCACCCTAACCAAGTAGACTTTATTCCAGAGATGCAGGGATGGTTCCACATATTCAAGTCAATAAATGTAATACATTATATAAATAGACTGAAGGACAAAAATCATATGATCATCTAATTAGATAAGTAAAGGCATTTCACAAAACCCAGCATCCCTTCATGATAAAAGTCCTACAAATACTGGGAATAGAAGGAACATATCTCAACATAATAAAGGCTAATTATGACAAATCTACAGCCAACATAATATTGAATGGAGAGAAACTTGAAGCTCTTCCACTAAAATCAGGAAAGTATCAAGGGTGTCCACTGTCCCCACTTTTATTTAATATAGTACTGGAAGTCTTAGCCATAGGAATAAGAAAAGGGACATACGTAATAGGGATAAAAATTGGAAAGGAAGAGATCAAGTCATCATTATTTGCAGATGACAGGTTCTATACATAAAGAACCCTAAAGACTCTACCAGAAAACTGTTAGAGCTGATCAACACTTCTGACCATGCAGCAGGATACAAAATAAACACACAAAAATCAGTAGCCTTCCTATGTGCTAACAACAAAACAACAAACACACAAAGGATGAAATCAGAGAATTATTCCCATTCACAATTGCATCAAAAACAAATAAAGTACTTTGGAATAAACCTAACCAAGGAAGTGAAGGATGTCTATATTGAAAACTTTAAAACACTCAATCAAGAAATTACAGAACAGCACTCAGGAGGCAGATGTAGGAGGATCAACAGGAGTTCAAGGCCACCCTGAGACTCAATAGTGAATTCCAGGTCAGTCTGAGCTAGAGTGAGACCCTACCTCAGAAAACTGAAAATAAATAAATAAATTACAGAAGACACTAGGAAATTGAAGGACATTCTTTGTTCTTGCATGGGAAGAATTAATATTGAGAAAATGGCAATCATACCAAAAGCAATCTACACTTTTAATGCAATCCCCCTCAAAATCACAATGGCATTCTTCATGGAAATATAAAAAACAGCCCAAAACTTCATTTGGAAGTACAAAAAGCCTCAAATATCTAAAACAATTTTGAGCAACAAAAATAAGGCTGGCGGTATCACCGTACCTGATTTTAACCTATATTACAGAACCATATAACAAAAGCAGCATGTTATTGGTATAAAAACAGACATGTAGATCAACAGAACAGATTAGAGGACCCAGATGTTAGTCTGGGTAGCTATTGCCACCTGATCTTTGACAAAAATGCCAAAAATACTCATTGGAGAAAAGACAGCCTCTTCAGCAAATGGTGCTGGGGAAACTGGAAATGTATCTCTAAAAGGCTGAAAATATATCCTTATCTCTCTCTCTCCATGCACAAGAATTAAGTCCAAATGGATCAGACCTGAAACTCTGAAACTGCTAGAAGAAAACTAGGGGAAACCATTCAGCATATTGGTATTGGCAAAGACTTTCTGAATATAACTACAATTGCTCAGGAAGTAAAACCACTGACCAACCACTGATGTGGCTAAATTTATATGTAATACTCACCAAACTGCCCAGTAAGCACTTCTCTTAATGTTCATACCCATATATTAATGCTACTCTCACTTTTGGTTAGACAACCTTCTCTTTTTAGATGGCAGTGACCTTGGGATGACTCAGAAGGCACCATGGTGCTGAGAAGTGATAGAGGAGTGCTAAGCACTGAAATATCTCTATCATACCTTCCAGGGTGGAAGAGGTGGCAGAAAGAATGTTAGAGCCAAAGGAAGGGTAGGACTCCTTACAACATGCTCCTCCAGACACAAAATGGCCTGGGTATCCATGACCTCACAGTGTGTAACCGTACCTACAAAAGACCATCATAATAGGAGGAAAAGATCATGACATCAAAACAAAGGGAGCGAATTACCATGGGATATTGTTTACAATTATGGAAGTTGTCAATAAAAAATACAAAAAACCCAAAAACTTTCAGTATCAGTGATGATATACATTCCAGTGAGTTGTTGGCCATGGAGGTCACTGATACCCTCAAAGCATTATAGGTTCTTGCCATGGCTCTTGGTTTCTCACCAGGAATACATAATAAGACCCTACTGCTGAAAACTCCTCATGCTTGGGCTGCAAGGTCACTAAGAAATCAAACTGGGGCTGAGGTGAAAAACCTTCTTCTGGTAGATCAGCAGACAGAAAGCTGGAAAATCTGCACTGCATGCAGGCTATGGGATACATAAGCCATCAGTGCTGAAAACAGTGGACACTGAAAAGCTCAATCTTCTGAATGAGCCAACGGTTGCAACAGTGGCATGCCTGATATGGGGGAAACCAGCTGCTCTCTAACTGGACTGGAGACCTGCTCTATGGGAGGGAATACATGCCTGGTACTGAAAACCTAACCAAATGCCTATGGTGGGAGGGGTCATGAACATTAGGAATGTAATACCTGCTCTTGTCTGGCTAAATGCATCTATTATGTTCACCAAACTGCCCTGTAAGCACTACACTTAATGTTTATACCCATATGTTAATGCTACTGTCACTTTTGGTTAGAGAAGATTCTCTGTTCAGATGGCAGTGACCACTGGAATGAACCAAAAGTCACCCTAGTGCTGAGAAGATGTGATAGAGGAATTTTCAGCACTGTCACATCCCTATCACAGCTTCCAAGGTTCAGGGTCCATTGAGGAAGAGGTGGAGGAAAGAATGTAAGAGCCAAAGGAAGAATAGGACTGCTTACAATTCAATTGACCAGACAGAAACTGGCCTTGATATCCATGGCCTCGCAGTGTCTAGCATTATCTTCACAAGACCCTCATAATAGGAGGAAAAGATGATGACATCAAAATAAAAGAGAGACTAATGGAGAGAGCTAAGGGATATGATGAAATGTAGATTTGTGAAGGGGAAGGTGGGGAAGTGGAGGGAATTATAATGGTTTATTGTCTGTAAGTATGAAACCTTTTGATAAAAAGGAAGAAAAAAAGTTTCTTTAGGTGTAAATTAAAAAGAACAAATTACTAAGTTTGCTCCTATATCTTAATTCAAATGCAATAGTTGATCATCCTTTTTACTTCTTGAATTTCAGGCTTGTACTTGGTACTCAATTACACTAAGATTATTACTTATGCATAATCTTAAAATATGTTAAATTGTTTTGTACTGACAACAGTATTGCTACTAACAAATAAACAGGTGTGTGCTTTTAAATTATTATTTTTAAATATATGTACTTAGGATATATTTCAGTAATATTCAGAGTCTAAAAAGTTTCTAAGAGTTACTAAATAATTATTTTATTTATGTAGCTATTTGTTAATGGCTTCATTGTCTTAGATGGATTTTAGTATTTAGGAATTTGCTTCTTTATTTTATTTTTATTTGGTATTGTTTTGAATTTCAGGCAAATATTTTATACTTCCTGTGCAATAATACAGGCAAATTTTATGTTTCATCCCTCTACAGGTAGCAATGTTTTATTAATTCTTGTTTAAACTTTCAGGTTTTCAACAAACATAAGAATACATATAAATTTCATTTAAACTCAAAAGTTTACATCATGAATATGTTTTACATCAGCTGTCTTAGGCTTATCAATGAATACTGCAGATTTCTGAAAATTCATATGTTTTCCTTGTACTTTTTAAACCTTCATAACTAGTGTTGCATTGTGTATTCACAACAGAGTTTATTCAATTCTCTTATTCAATATATTTTGTTGATAAATAGATAATTTATTTTTATTTTTTGCTACTACCTAATTTACTAATACTTAATTAAGTAATCTTATAGTACATAAATTCAATTATTTGTGCTATATCTCATGGTGAGCTGTGATTTTGCCATGTCACATGAGATGTTTGTTTAAAAAAAGCATTGCTTATAAAATGTCATTCTTTATTTTCTCTAATTAGTCTATTATGTCCATTCATTCACTTATTCAAAAAAATACAGCAGGGAAGAGACTAAGAGGGCCTAATTCACCCTGAATTCAATTCTCCAATGTCCACATGAAAAGCTGAAGATGGTCACATATAGCTGTAATTCCAGTCCTGTGGTAGCAAGGAGCAGAGAATCACAAGGATTTTCTGGACAACCAGTCTGACCAAACACAGCAGCTCTAGATTCAGTAAGGAAATCCCTCTCAGGAGAACAGATGAATGAAAAGAAGACATTAGCTTTCTCCACTGGCCTCCAAACTGCTTACACTAGGGGCATATGCATTTGCATACAAATGTGCAAGTGCACACACACACACACACACACACACACACACACACACACAAACGCACACACACAAATCTCCAGTGTAAATTTTCTAGTTACAAGTAAAATTTTATTTGATTTGGATAGAGCAACAAATAAAAAATAACAAAAGGCCTAATTTCACAAAATTATACTCCTGAGAGGTGAAGAAGAAATAAGTGGAAAGCATGAATAAATACTGCAGAATGTCAGAAAATGACAATTGCAAATAATGGAAAGAAAGACCTCTGTAAGTAGAAGGCAGCAATGGACAGGTGCACAAAAGTAGGAAGATTATTAGCCAATCAACTCATTAGAAGACAAAAACTGGGACTAGAAGCTATAGCATATCTGTGTGTTCAGGCACAGGTAGATGACGGATGGTGATGAAAAAGAGTACATGGACATGTATGAGGGTGGAGTAGAGGAGTACAGGGAGATGGGTGAGTGTGAAGTGGAGGAGAACAAAAAGATGTGTGAGCGTAAAATGAAGGAGTACAGGGAGATTGTTAAGGTAAATCAGAGGAGAACACAGAGATGTTTGATGATGAAGTGGAGGAGTATAGTGGTATGGTGAGGGTAAAACTGAGGAAAATGAGGAGATGTTGAGGGTGAAGTGGAGGAGTACAGAGAGATGTGTCAGGATAAATTGGAGGAGTACATGGAGATGTGTCAGGGTGAAGTCCAGGCATACAGGGAGATATGCAATGGTGAAGTGGAAGAGTACATGGATATTGTGAGGGTAAAATTGAGGAGAATGAGGAGATGTTGATGGTGAAATGGAGTAGTTCAGGAAAATTTATGAGTGCAAACTAGACAAGTATAGAGACATATCTGAGGGTGAGGTGGAGAAGAGGCAGATGGGTGATGGTGAAGTGGAGGAGGAAGGGAAATTTGTGATGATGAAGTAGAAGAGTACTGGAAGATGGGTGACTATAAAGTTGAGAACAAGGAGATGGGTTAGGGTGAAGTGCAGGAGTACAGAGGGATGTCAGAGGATAAAGTGGAGGAGTATGCAGAGAGGTGTGTGTGTGCTTGTGTGTGTGTGTGTGTGTGCGTGTGTAGTGGAGGAGTACAAGGAGATGTATGAGGGTGAAGTAGAGGAGTACAGAGATGGGTGTGGGTGAAGTGGATTAGTACAGACAGATGAGTGAGCTGGAGTTCAGGGAGATATGTGAGGGTGAAGTGGAGGAATACAGAGAGATGTGGGAGGGTGAAGTGGAGGAGTACAGAGAAATCAGTGAGGGTGGAGTGGAGGAGTACAGGGAAATGTGTGATGATGAAGTAGAAGGTGGAGGGAGATGGGTAACTGTAGAGTTGAGCAGAACAAGGAGATGGATGAGGGTGAAATGGAGGAGTAAAGAGAAATATCTGCAAATTAAGTGGAGGAGTGCAGAGAGATGAGACAGAGTAAAGTGGAGGAGTACACGACAATGTGTGAGTGTAAAATGGGGGAGTACAGAAAGATGAGTGTGCTTTAGATGGAGGGGTACAGGGATATTTTGGAGGATGAAGGGGAATACAGGGAAATGGGTGATGGTGAAGTAGAGGAGTACAGGGAAATGTGTGATCACGAAATAGAAGAGTACAGGGAGATTGGTGAGGGTGAAGTGGACAGGATATGGGTGAGGGTAAAGTGGAGGAGTACAGAGAGATGGGTGAGGTAATGTGGAGGAGTACAGAGTGATGGGTGTGGCTGTAGTGGGGGAATACAGAGAGATGAGTGAAAATGAAGTGGAGGACTCCACGGAGTTATGTAAGGGTGAAGAGGAGCACAGAGAGATGTGTGAGGGTGAAGTGGAGGACAGGGAGATGGGAGATGGGCGATGGTGAAGTGAAGGAGTACAGGAAAATGTGTGATGATGAAGTAGGAGAGTGCAGGAAGAAGGGTGAGTGTAAAGTTTAGGAGAACATGGAGATGGTGAGGGTGAAGTGGAGGAGTAGAGGGGAATATATGATGATAGAGTACAGGGAGATGTGTGAGTATGAAGTTGAGAAGAACCAGGAGATGGGTAAGGATGAAGTTGGGTAGTACAGAGATGGCTGTGGTTGAAGTTGAGGAGTACAGAGTGGTGGGTGTGGTTGAAGTGGAGTAGTACGGTGAGATTTGTGAGGGTGAAGTGGAGGTGTATGGGGAGATATGTGTGTGTGCTGTTAGGCATACAGGGAGATTTATAAGGGTGAAGTGGAGTAATACAAAGAGATGGTTGAGAGTGAACTGGAGGTATACAGAGATGGGTATGGGTGAAATGGAGGGGGATAGCAAGATTTGTGAGGATGAAGTGGAGGAGTACATGTAGATGTGTGAGGGTGAAGTACTGGTGTACAATGAGATGTGTAAAGGTAAAGTAGAAGAGCACAGGGAGATGTGTGATTGTGCAGTTCAGGAGTACAGGGAGCTTTTTAGGGTAAAGTGTAAGATAACAGGAAGGTATGTGAGGGTACAATTGAGGAGTACAGGGAGATGTGTGAGGGTGAAGTGCAGGAGTACAGAAAGATGGGTGTGTATGAAGTGCAGAAGTACAGTGAGATTTTCAAGGGTGAATTGGAGGAGTACAGCGAGATGTATGAGTGTGAAGTTGAGGAATACAGGGAGATGTGTGAGGGTGAATTGGATGAGTACAGAGAGAAATCTGAGAGAGAAGTGGAGGACAAGAGGATGGGAGATGGTGGAGTAGTAAAAATAAATGTGTGACGATGACATTAAAGAGTACAGGGAGATGAGTGACTGTAAAGTTGAGTATAACAAGGACATGGGTGAGGTGGAGGAGGAGAGGGAAATGTGTGATGATGAAGTACAAGAGTACAGGGAGATGCATGGTTCTAATGTTGAGGAGAACCAGGAGATGGGTGAGGTGAAGTGTGGAGTACAAGGAGATATCTAAGGATGAAGTGGAGGAGTACAGAGAAATGAGTGAGAGTGAAGTGTGTGCATACAGGGAGAAGTTGTGAGAGTGAAGTCGAGGAGTACAGAGAGATGTGTCAGGGTGAAGTGGAGGAGTACAGAGATGGGTGTGGGTGAAGCGAAGGGATACAGGGAGATTTGTGAAGGTAAAGAGGAGGTGTACAGGGAGATGTGTTAAGGTGAAGTGGAGGAGTACATAGAGATGTGTGAGGATGAAGTTCAAGAGTACAGGAAGATGTTTGAGGGTAATGTGCAGGTTAATAAAGAGATATGTGATGGTAAAGTTGAGGAGTACAGGAAGATATGTGAGGATACAGTTGAAAATTATAAGGAGATGTGTGAGGGTAAAGTTGAGGAATACAGTGCGATGCCTGAGTGTGAAGTGGAAAAGTACAGGCAGATATGGAATGGGGAAGTGAAGGAGTCCAGGAAGATGTATGAGGGTGAAGTAGACAAGTACAGAGAGAAGACTGAGGGTGAATTGAAGGACATAGAGATGGTTGATGGTGAAGTGGAGGAGTACAGGGAATTATGTAAAAATGAATTAGAAGAGTGCAGGGAGATGGGTGAGCATACAGTTGAGAACAAGGAGACGTTTGAGAGTGAAGGGGAAGAATAAAGGAGAGATGTCTGAGGATAAAGTGGAGGAGTACAGCGAGATGAGACTGAAGTGGAGGAGTACAGGAAGATGTGTCATGGTAAATTTGATGGGTACAGGGAGATATATGGGTGAGGTGGAGGAGTTCACGGAGGTATGTGGGGGTGAAGTGGAGGAGTACTGAGAGATAGAGTGGGTGAATTGCAGGGTTTTGTGGATATTCCTGAGGGTGAAGTGTAGCTGTCCAGAGAGATGGATGAGTGTGAAGTTGAGAAGGACAAGGAAATATGTGATAGTGAATTTAAAGAGTACAGGCAGATGTGTGAGGGTAAAATGGAGGAGTACAGGGAGATGTATGGAGGGATACAGGGAGATATGTGAGTGTGAAGTGGAGGAGTACAGAGAGATGAATGTGGGTAAAGTAGAGAAGTACAAGATTTGGGAGGGGGAAGTGGAGGAGTACAGGAAGATGTGTGAGGGTGAAGTGAAGGAGTATAGAAAGATGGGTGTGGGTGAAATAGAGGAGTAAAGGGAGATGTGTGAGGGTGAAGTGGAGGTACAGGGAGATGTGTGAAGGTGAAATGCAGGAGTACAGAAAGACAGGTGTGGTTTAAGTGGAAGCCAACAGGGCGATGTGTGAGAGTAAAGTGTAGTAGTACAAACACGTGTCTGAGGGTAAAGGGAAGGAGTACAGAGAGATGCATGAGGGTGACATTGAAGAATACAGATAGATTTGTGAGGGTGAAATTGAGGAATACAGGGAGACATGTGAGGGTGAAGTAGAGGAGTACAGGAATATGTGTGAGGGTAAAGAGGAGGAGTACAGAGAGATGAGTGAGGGTGAAGGGGAGGACAGGGTGATGGGTGATGGTGAAGTGAAGGAGTATGGGAAATGTGTGATGAAGTAGAAGAGTACAGGGAAATGGGTGACTGTAAACTTGAGGAGAAAAAGGAGATGGTGAGGGGGAAGTGGGGAAGTAAAGAGAGATGTATGAGAATGATGTGAAGGAGCACTGATAGGTGGGTTCGGGTAAAGTGAGGGAGTACATGGAAATGTGTGAGGGTGAAATGGAGGCATACTGACAGATGGTGTGGGTGAATTGAAGGTGTACCAGGAGATTTGTGTCAGTGAAGTGGAAGAGTACAGACAGGTAGGTTTGTGTCAAATGGAGGAGTACCAAGAGATTTGTGACAATAAAGAGGAGGAGTACAGGGAGATGTGTGTGGGAGAAATGGAAGAGTACAGAGAGGTGCATGAGGGTGAAATTGAGGCATACACAGAGACATGTAAGGGTGAGGTGTAGTAGTACAGGAAATTGTGGGAGGGTGAAGAGCAGGAGTACAGGGAGATGAGTGAGGGTGAAGTGGAGGAGTACAAAGAAACGAGTGAGGATTAATTGGAGGACAGGGAGATGGGTGATGGTGAAATGGAGGAGTACAGGGAAATGTGTGATTATAAAGTAGGCGTAGACAGGGAGATGGGTGACTTTAAACTTGAGAACAACAGGAAGATGGGTGAGAGTAAAGTGGAGGAGTACAAAGAGATATCTGTGAGTGAATTGTAGAAGCAGTGGGAGATGGGTGGGGGTGAAGTGGAGAAGTACAGGGAGATGTGTGAGGGTGAAGTTGAGGAGTACTGTGAGATTGTGTGGGTGAATTGGAGGTTTACCAAGGCATTCATTAGGGTGAAGTGGAGGAGTACAAAGAGATAGGTTTGTGGGAAATGAAGGAGTACAGGGAGATTTTTGAGGGTAAAGTGGAGGAATACAGGGAGATGTGTGAGGGTGAAGTGGAGGAGTACAGAAACAGGAGTGAGAGTAAGTTGGAGAAGTACAGAATGATATGTGATGGTAAAGTGGAGGAGTACTGGGAGGTGTCTGAGGGTGAAATGGAGGAGTACAGAGAGATGAGTAAGGGTGAAGTGGAGTGTGCAGGGAGATGTGTGAGGGTAAGTTGGGGGAGTACAGAGAGATAGGCATGGGTGAAGTAGAGGAGTAAAGGGAGATGTGTGAGGCTGAAGTGGAGGAGTACAGGGATATGGTGAAGGTAAAACTGTGGAAAATAAGGAAATGGCTAGGGTGACGTGGAGGACAGGGAAATGGGTGATGGTGAAGTGGAGGAGAACAAGCAGGTGGGGGAGGGTGAAGTGGATGAGTGGAGGGAAATGTGTGGTGATGAAGTACAAGAGTACATGGAGAGGCATAGCTGTAAAGTTTAGGAGAACCAGGACACAGGTGAAGTGGAGAGTACAGAGAGATGTCTGAGGATGAAGTGGAAGAGTAGAGTGATGGGTGAGGCTGAAGTGCAGGAGTACAGGGAGATATGTGAGGGTGAAATGGTGGGTACAGAGAGATGTGCGAGGCTGAAGTTGAAGGATACAGGGAGATTTATATGGGTGAAATGGAGGCATACAAAGAGATAGGTGTTAGTGACATATAGGAATACAGCACGATTTGTGAGTGTGAAGGGGAGCAGTACAGGGAGACATGAGAGGGTGAAGTGTAGGAGTAGAGGGAGATGTCTGAGAGTAAGTTGGAGTGGTAGGGCAGATATGTGAAGGTGAAGTGGAGGAATACAGGGAGATGTGTGAGGGTGAAGTGGAGGAATACAGGGAGATGTGTGAGGGTGAAGTGGAGGAATACAGGGAGATGTGTGAGGGTGAAGTGGAGGAATACAGGGAGATGTGTGAGGGTGAAGTGGAGGAATACAGGGAGATGTGTGAGGGTGAAGTGGAGGAATACAGGGAGATGTGTGAGGGTGTAGTGGAGGATCACAGAGAGATGCTGTGGGTGAAGAGGAGAAGCACCGGGTGATTCGTGAGGGGGAGTGGTGGGGCATAGAGTGGTGATGAAGGTAAAGTGGATGAGTGTAGGGAGATGTGTGAGGGTGAAGGTGAAAAGCACAGATTGATAAGTGAGAGTGAAGTGAAGGAGTACAGAGAGTTATGTGATGGTGAAATGGAAGAGTACAGGGAGATGGTGAAGGCAAAACCGAGGAGAACAAGGAGATAGTGAGAGTGAAGGTGAGGAGAACAAGAAGATGTGTGATGGTGATGTAGACTAGTACAAATAGATGTCTGAGGGTGAAATGGAGGACAGGGAGTTGGGTGATGGGGAAATGGAGGTGTACAAGGAAATATGTATGATGAAGTAGAAGAGGACAGGGAGATGGGTGATTGTACAGTTGAGAGAACAAGGAGATGGGTGAAAATGAAGTGGAGGAGTACAGGCATATCTGTGAGGGTGAAGGGTGGGAGTACAGAGAGGTGAGTGAATTTGAAGTGGAAGAGTCCAGGGAGGTGTGTGATGGTGAAGTGCAGGAGTACAGCAAGATGTGTGAGGGTGAAGTTGAGGAGTCCAGGGAGATGTGTGATGGTGAAGTGCAGGAGTACAGCAAGATGTGTGAGGGTAAAGTTGAGGAGTTCAGGGAGATTTGTGAGGGTGAAGTGGAGGAGTTTGGGGAGTTCGGTGAGGGTGAAGTGAAGGATTACAGGGAAATGTGTGATGGCAAACTGGAGGAGTACTGGAAGATGTGTGAGGGTGAAGTGGAGGAGTGCAGGGAGACGGTGAATGTAAAACTGAGGAAGATAAGGAGATGGTGAGGGTGAATTGAAGGAGTACAGGAAGATTGTGAGGGCTAAGTGGAGAAGTACAGAGAGATGTATGAGGAATACAGAGACATGTATGAGTAAGAAGTGGAGGAGTACAGAGAAATGGGTCTGGGTGAAATGCAGTGTGCAGTGGATGAGTACAGGGAGATGACTGATGGTAAAGTGTTAGAATACAAAGAGAATGTTTGAAAGTGAAGTTGATCAGTACAGGGAGATGTGTGGAGATGAAGTTGTGGAGTACATAGAGATGTGTGAGGGTGAAGTGGAGGAGTACAGGCTGATGTGTGATGGTAAAGTAGAAGAGTACATGAAAGTGAGTGGGTTATAGTGGATTGAATTCAAGGACATTTACAATTCATTGGGGAATCCACAGATTTCCTCATGAACTTGTCAAGATAGTTGACATGTGAGAAAGAAATAGTACAAATATGATACTAGTAGTTTTCTTTCTGTTGCACCTAGTCACCTAAGGCAATGAACTTCCTGTATAAGCTATATTCAATAGTAAGACTATGGAAGTTGAGTGAAAAGAGATCATCTTGGGTTTATACATGTCAAGCTTGAAATATGCATTTTATATCCAAATTAAGATGCCCAGTGAACAGTCCTCCATATGAATTTAAAGAAATTGTTTTGAACTAGACCATAACATTTGGAATGGTGCATAAATATACTGATGGAATTTAATATCACTACATATTAAATTAGGAATTAATCAGTATACTTAGAAATGTTTATCAGACCTCTAGATGGGCTCTGTGCTTCCCTGGCACTTAAGATGGCAGAAAAACAGCAAGGAATGGTGAGGAGATGATTGTGAGCACAGGAGCAATATGAGGAACATGTGATTTCTGGGAATCTAAATGGGAAACAATAATTCAAAGAGGACAAAGTGAGTAATGCCAAATACTGATAATTGGTCAGATGAGTATGGATCACTGGATTTAGCATATGGGAAGTCACAGTGACCTAAGGAAGAGGAGTTGTAGAGTAAACAGAGCCACCCATGATCACAGAATTCTACAGAGTGAATGGTGAGACATGGAAAATGTCAAGTTTATGAACCACTTTTTGAATATTTTCCTACAAAGAAGATAAAATGAAAGTGATAGCTGGAAGAAGGAAGTGGATACAAGCATTTTCTAGATGACCAAAATAAGTATTTTATATTGATAATATTTCAGGGGGAAAAAACAAGAATATTGATACAGAAGGAAGAAGGGGGAAAACTTGAAGGATGGGACCTTGGGTGAAACACAGGGTAATGAGGGCTAGTGCTTATAGGGAAAGGTCAACTCTAGAGAGGAGCAAGGATAATTGACATCCAACAGTTAGTGGAAGAGCTGGAGATGTAGGTCCATTGGTACAGTAAAAGGACCAGGGTTTGATTCCTAGAAACAAATAAACTGGCCACCATGATACACACTTATAACCACAGCACTCAGTTTGTAAAAGCAGGAGGATCAGAAGTTCAAGGTCATCCTTGACTACATAGAGGTGAGCCTGAGCTACATGAGACTCTGCTCCCACCCTTACAAGAAAAGAAAAAGAAACTAATGGAAGTAAATAGTTTAAGAGAATGAATTGTGACTTTTGTTGTTTCTGTTTTCTCAGCAAAATAGTTAATGTATTAGCAGTTGAATGTAAAGAATATGGTAGAGATGCTAAGTATGTATGATGATAGAAGAAAGCTGAAATGAATGAGGGTTAATTGTTGTCTTCTCTTAAGTTCACATTCTCACTCTACACAGACAACAGGATGTGTCCTGTTTGAAAGTCTATTGCAAACATACCTTACAAGCTATTGCTCTTGTTAATATCAATCCTATTTATTGTCTCCTAAGGCCAGAAAAGTGTTTTACACTATCATTGGTTATAACTTGGACATAGCGGGTAGAGAGAACCATCTGCAGTCACATCTATAGAGTGGTGCTTGGAGAAGGTATTAGCTACTTTACTCATTGCTGCACAATACCTGAAAAAAGCAACTTACAGTTTGAGGTAACATTGTGGCCAGAAAGGTGTGTCAGCAGGGCTATGAGGAGTTGGTCACATTGCAGCCACAGTAAGGAAGCAGGAAAAGATGAGTGCAGGTTCTCAGTTCCCTTTCTCTTTTGCATACATTATAGGAACACAACCCATAGAATGGTGCCACCCATATTTAGGGTGGGTTTTCCCATTGCAATTTGTTAGTATATAAACTCCTTCACAAACAAGCCAAGAGATTTGTGCCCATTGTGATTCTAAACCCCATAAAGTTGACATAATTAACCACCACAGAGCAGGACCATGTAGGAGGACACATCCGCTTTTTTCATGAAACCTGGGCTATTTCTGCTGCTTCATTCTGTCTCTTTGGCAGTATTTGTATAGCTTATATTTCATCACAAGGAAAATAAATTTGAGCAGGTTCAACAAAAGGATTCAGATTCAAAGGCTGACCCATGGTCTGCATATGAGGTGTGAATGGGATGTGGTATAGAGAGGGGTGTTCAGTCCTTTGGACTCTAAGTTCATGTTAGGTGGGTAAGTAGGGAACATGGCTAATGTAAAAAGAGCTTCAGGAGGTGGGACAAAGCAAGCAGTTCTCATTCATCCTGAAGGTAGGTCTTGGACCCCCACGGTTTAGAATATGTGTTGTTAAGGATTCCAGAGTACCCACTTCCCTTTGTTTCAATTATCTTTGTTAGAGAAGAAAAACAAATGGCAATTCTTCAATAATACATGGCACTAACCTACAACCCTGGCTGTTAACTTCCCATAAATAATAGCTTCAGGAAAATGCCTTTTCTCTGTTAATTTTTTCAAAAGATATAAAGTGCTACCACAGATGTTTTCAGAGATAATGCACCAGAAAATTCAGAAGGAAATTATATTGTGGGATGAACGTGAACCAGGCCTATGTGGTAGTCAGCTGTACTGGGGATGGCAGATGTAGACTGAAGATTTTATTTCATGCTTGGAGTATGACCTTAGAAGACATAGGGAGCTTCTGTTTTCTCATCTTCAAATGGAGGTAATGGTATCAATTCTGCCATGGGAAGTTGTGAGCATTTGTTAACTTATGCATACAACTTATATGGCTTTTTATAAATGGATTTTTAGCATCACCCTTCACTAAATTATAACCCTTTGTCTATGGTGTCTTTTAGAAAGAAAAGCTGGCAAAGCGGGGAAGAAGATAAATAAAGGTAAAATGGTAGTGAAAAGAATAGGAGCTGGAGGGTAAGGAGGAAAAGAAAATGAACACATGAAAGGGAAGCAGGAGAGATTTTTTAGTGGCAAAACCTGTCCAAACAACTCTGACATGGTAAGCATGGTCAGTCAGTCTGACAAATGTTGTGGTAAAGTCATGTACTCTAGAAAGAATGTAAAGAAAAGATATGTCATCTTGATGAAGTATTCTTTCCCCAGGCACACAACTCCAGTGTAAGCATGAGAAGGCAAGGCAGCCTTATTTAAATGATGCTGCACAGAACACCTAACAGTACTCTTGTCTTCAAAACTATCAAAGTCATTGAGAGATAAGGAAGGAAAAAGAGACTCTCATGGATTAACAGAGATCAGTAAGTAGGACAATTCCATGCAATGTGGTATCCTAGATGGGTTCTAGCAGAGAAGCAGGAAAAGTATAAATTTGAGTGAACTCATCCATTCACAATATCACTTTGGTAAGTGCACCATTACTGGCTGCTGTCTTTGAAACTGTGCTGTAGTGATATATTGATTGTATGAGTGTAAGATGAGTGTAAGGGATAAATAGAGAGAAAATAACCCCTAAGACCTGTGTGCACTTTAAGCAAACTAAAGATTCCTAAATAAAACTGAAGAGAGTTTACAGAAACTCATACCCTTTGATCCAAGATTACATGTATGAGTGTTTATTCAAAAACATCATCAGAAGTGTTAACAAGAATTTTAACTTATACTAGGGAAGTTAGAAATCACTTTATGTCCAACAACCATGAACATATAGCAAACTGTAGGATGATGGAACATTGTCTAGCTACTGAACTTCAGCCCATGGAAGCAGATCACGGTTTGCCTAGCATGAGGGTGTGGTGTGATTAACTGTATAAGAAGATGTAGGTGGGAGCTTTGGGGATGATGGAAATGTTCTATGTCTACACTGTGGGAGTACATGCATAAATTCTCTCCACCACTGCACTCTAAAAATGAGTGTATTTTGTTATATGTCATATATATAATGAATATTTACTGATTATATATATATATGTAGAGAGAGACATATATATAGAGAGAGACCATATATATATATATATATATATATATAAAACCAATATATATATATATATATAGACCTTGTAGCTCTCTCCAATCAATAGCTCAATGTGGGTAGCAACCAATCTCTGGTATTGGGAGTTACAGGTCACAGAACAAAAAGTTTTCTTCCTTAATTTCTAAAATGAATATCAGCTTATAGCTGCTCAATTCATTATAGCTAAGAACTGGAATCAAACCAGATGCCCCTCATTGGATGAACAAATACCAAAGTTGTGGCATAATTACACAATGGAATTCTACTCAGCCATAAAAAAAAAGATACAATTAAATTTGTAGAAAAATGGACAGATTTGGAACAGGTCATACTCAGTCATCTCACACAATCACAGAAAGACAAACACAACATGGTGTCAGTTATCTGTTGTTCCTAACCTGGACCTGCTTGAGTTGCTGTCATTCCTGATATGCAACTCAGGACCCAGACAATAGTGATGGAAGGGTTTGCGGGGAGGAGATGGGAAAGGGAATGGAGGAAACAAACACAAAATTAAACCCAAAATGAACTGATACCATAGAAACCTTTACCTTGGAGATAACCTAAAAGATATAACCCTCAAAAAGAATAAGGAGGATAGCCGGGTGTGGTGGCGCACGCCTTTAATCCCAGCACTCGGGAGGCAGAGGTAGGAGGATCGCCATGAGTTCGAGGCCACCCTGAGACTACATAGTGAATTCCAGGTCAGCCCGGGCGAGAGTGAAACCCTACCTTGAAAAACCAAAAAAAAAAAAAAAAAAAAAAAAAAAAAAGAATAAGGAGGAGTACCTGAAAAGTTGGGCCCCGTTGAGGGTGGTATAAAGCCTAACCTTAAAAGATTTATTTTTCTGTCTCTGACCTGTAACTCCCAGTACCAGAGATGGGTTGCTACCCACATTGAGCTATTGATCAGAGAGAGCTACAAGGTCCCCAAGTCAAGACAGCTTTCTGTCAAAGCACTTGATTACCTGCCTGAAGAAAAAGCTAAGACTCTATTGCTGAAGACACCATATACTGCTGACACAGACTATGTAGAGACCTGGGTGGAATTCAGAAGACAGCCAGTCCCCAAACAGTTAGCCTGTCTAGTGCTGGAAAGTGCTACATGAGCTACTGGGGGAAAATGGCGAACAATGGTCTGAGAAACCAGAGGTCTAAGATATTCAGAAGCAAACACCCTGACATGGTGTACACACCAGTGCAAGAGTGGCACACAGCCTCAATGGATAACCAATAGCTTTTGGATTGGCTAAGAGATCCACTCAGTGTAAAGGAACCCATATCTGGAATTGGAAACCAGATCAGAATCCTATGAAGATAAAGATTATATTCTCCAGTGTCATGCTCTCACTATCTTTGGCTAAAAGAGGGGTTACATACATCAAATTCTCCCTAAATTAATAATGCTTATCCTATTTAAACTATGCTGACTTCACTTTCTGTTGGAGAATCTGTTCTTCTTTTTCAGAAGGTAATGAGACTGGAGGAGATAAGCCACCCCTCACACTTTAACCAAGCAACAGCTGAATACAAAGAGGAATGGGGAGACAAGCAAGAGTGCTGCTGACATGCTGTTCCTGATCATTTGTGCCAGGGTGAAGGAGATAGACCCTGAGGACATTCAACATCTACCAAAGTAGAGATCCAGAGGCTCCTAAGAGCTCATCACTGAAGCAGACTTAAAATTCACAAACCACAGCTCAGAAACTTTGAGGAAGAGAGAGCAGAAAGATTATAAGGTTGAGACATCATGCAAAGAGGCATGCCCTGCTCCCCCTCCCCCCCAAAAAAACTGGCTACTGCTCCCACAGTGCATGAACTATAGCCCTATGGGAAATCCCTGCAACCCTACTGAACAGCATCTGCAATGGAATGGAGGCAGGAACCAGGAAAAAGAGAGTAACAACACATGATGAATCCATATGAAACATCATGTTAATAATAATAATAATAATAAGATATTGCAATCACCATGAAAATGGCTATATGTGTTTATATAACATTAAAGCACTGGTCCTAACTATGGGTAGAATTAGGGCATGCTGTTACTGATGAGAATTGCATGTAATAGTATTCTTGGGAAATCTACAGAAGGGTAAAAGCACTGTGTCAATTGCAATGCTGTTACAGGTACATACCTACTTCTGAAAGACTAAGACTAGATTTTATGCAGTCACAATTATTTTCAACTTCATAACAGAAGACAGCTTCCTTCCAGAAGTCATATAGGGAAGAAGTTAAGAATGCATGCTGGGAAATCAAAATATATGGGTTCTATCCCATATGTATAACTCACTAGATAAGTTTCTTGGGCAAATTATGTAACCACTGGGTTGTTGAAGCCTTTTTATCTGCAGAATGGTCTTATGAGGCTGTTGTGCAAATTAAATGACAAATTCTGACATTTTTATTTTTATTAATCTATTTCATTTATTTAAATGTCACAATTCCTAGCTTAAAATATTACTCAATATGCACTGGACAATATGACTATTGATATGACTGTATTCCCACAATAGGCACATAGAACTCCTAAGACCTTGTTACTAATTATGAATTCTACAAAGAAAGATTCCATACCAATTCTAATGCCAGTTTAGCATTGAACAAAGACTCACCTGCTGTCAAAATATTCCAGCCATTTTTCCTGTTTCCATTTTTGTCCATGCCCCTGTCCTTGGCAAATACTTGTCCTCTGGTCCCATGTCTTCTGCAGTGTGGCAAGATTTTTACCTCTTTCCTTATTTGGCCATATTCCAGAAGAGTATTGCTTATGTTATAACTGAATATTTAAGCCACTTGAACCTTCAATACATCCACACTTGAAATATCATACAATGTGTTAATCAGCACTTACTCTTTGGAGAGACAGAAATGGGCCATGGAGATAAACATAATTTGGTTCAGTGCACCACACTGTCAAATAAGACCCACAAGGCACATGGCTTTGCCTCCCTCAGCTTCACTTCCTTCATTTGCAAAGTCAAGTACATAGCACGAGGACTGAAATAATTAACAACATCCATTCAAAGTGATTGCTAGGTACCCTATGATCTTGCAAAAAAAAACTGATACTTGATAAGCACTTAGCCAGAGTTGTGATGACTGTTTAATACTATGGTGGCTCATGACCAGCAAGCATTCCTGCACTCTTTTCCAGATTCTAGAACCTGCATTTTCCCAGAAGGAGCCTGCAATATAGCAAATGCCAGGATTGTAATGAGCACTTGAATGTCATCTTCTCCTCTGAAACAACCTCTTGTAGAACTGAGTAGTTCTCCACTGCTTATACTGGAAGTCCCAGAAATGCCCTCACTTGCCTTCAGAATTAAAAGACATGTTTACTGCTGCTGTATTCACAATAGCCTAGATGCCCATCAACAGATGAACTGTGGTACGCATACACAATGGAATTTTACTCAGCTGTTTAAAAAATGTCCTTAGATGGAAACATTATTCTGGGTGTTCAGAATGAAAGCCAAGTGTCTTTCTAAGAAAGAGGGGGTGTTGGAGTCATAGCCAGAGAATAAATGAAGACAAAAGCAGAGGCTAAGTCAGAAATATATTTGAAGATGCTATCTGTCTAGGGTTTTGATTTCTAAGAGATAGAAATAGTAAAGAAAAGCAAGGGACATCTTCACCCCTAGCGATTTCAGCAGGTGCAGAACAGAGATCACATCTATGTATAGCTCCATTTCAGGCTTCTGACATCCAACCCTGCAGGGAGATATGTGTGCAAGGCCAATGCATTCATGGTACTTTGCTGCAGAAACACCCACACCAACCAAAGCTATCAAGAGCAACAGCTTGCTCCTGCTTTCCACTAGCTTGGAAACTAGTGTGCAACATGCTTGGGCTAACCATGGAAGAAAGATGGCCAGGGTTCCTTCAAAGTGGCAGTCATTTTCTCACAGAACAGCAAGTTTCATGTAAATAAGCTGGGTCAGAAATACTTTGCATCCCAGAGAACTCTACGGAAGAGATGTCAAACTGCAGATGGCTGAAGGGCACTTGAGAGAGAAGGACAGGTCTGAATAATCACACTGGGTTAGAACTCCACTAAGCTGAAAGAAAAACAGAATATTCTAAATACTAGCAAAAAAATAGGAGAGATATGAAAACAAATGTCCCCCCACACACACACACACCTGTATGCACATCTTCTCAACTCTTTCCATATCTACCAATTCTGCTCCAAGTCCACTTTTAGGATTCTCTGTTGATTGATGCTGTGCAAACCTTCAGAAAGCTAATTAAACCCCATATCTCAATTTCCTTGATTGGCTTAAATAGCAGTTAATTGATCAGAGGTTTCAGGAGATTAACGAAAACTACCCATTTGTCACAAGGAAAAGGCTCTGTGATTAACCTCATGATAGGACACTTTCTAAATGCAAGGCACAACTCAAGTCCCTGAGAGCCTTCCAGTCAAGCACTAAATCCAACCCCTTACCTCAGCAGACCCTGCTAAGTCCTGAAACAGGTTGAACAGAGAGGGGTCCCTTGTGTGCCATTTAATAAAAGGTCTCTATTTTTACAACTCATTGTTTTATCATTGAAATTTGATTCAAAGAAAATTCCTTCCTTCTTTCTTGGCTACTATTCTTCTCTTCTTCTTCTTCTTCATCCTTTTATTTATTACATCATTCCACGATTTTTTCAGATTTTTTGCAACACTGTAGAATACACTGCTTATCTTACATCATGGAATACTCTACACAGAAAGTCCTTAGGACCTTTGGCAGTGACAGGGTATGGCAATAGCAAGCAGAGGACTGGCAATAATATTTTGAGAGAGATGGGAGGAGAAAAAGACAAAGTAGGATGAACAAAACTGTGACAGCCAGTCCTATGGGGAAAAGTTAGCATCAAGG
The DNA here is from genome assembly GCA_036346955.1 of Dipus sagitta. NCBI lineage: Eukaryota > Metazoa > Chordata > Mammalia > Rodentia > Dipodidae > Dipus > Dipus sagitta. The sequence continues at coordinate 54,791,518 of CM070787.1, forward strand.
GATAGTTTCAGACTGAATAATACGCAATCCTTTGTTAACTCCATGGATGAATAAGCACAGAACAGAATGTATATGTCCTCAGTCTGAAGATCCCATTTTGTGTGCTATATTGTCTTTAATTTAACCTAATTCTCCTTTCAGAAACCCTGTGGTATAAGGATAATTATCCCAGTTTTGCATTTGTGAAAACTGTCTGGGAGGAGTTAAGTCATTCAGAGTCACATTGTTGATGAGAAACAGACTTTTTTTAAAGCTATTTCCATGTGATATTGGAGTCTGACTCTTTCTACATCAGTTTCCCTTGTAGTGAGTCTGAGATAGGAATTTCTGGAATCTTTGAAAAAGCAAAAAGATAATTACCCTGGTCAGGAAGTAATGGATAAAGCTAAGCAACTGTTACATAAGATTCTAGGTGGTTGTTAGAACAACAGATAACAAAGATACCAAGGGTTGGTATAAACTGAGGTGCAAAGGATTGAGATTATCCTAACCCTATCTTTCCCATTCCTTTAGTTTTATATCACAATTCATGTACTGCAAATCCAAGACACACACCACAATTTATTCCAATTATATTAGCCAAGAAAATACAATCATTCAAAGTGCTAGACACTGCAGCTCTACTTTTATCAGATGGTCCATATATCCTCACACACCTCTGAAGCCTGAGGGCTATTTTCCAGTCACCAAGTCCAGCTACTTCAAAATCCTGCTCTTAAATCAAGCATGCTCAGATTTTTTCCTTTTCACAAGACTTATCTACATCTAGTCAATCTGCTCATTCAAATATATCTTGACACTACCTTTGTCTCAACCACTTATGCCAAGACTACCATATTCCAAAAAACTAGTTTCCTCTTTCAGTAGCTTTATGCTAAACTCCAGACTCTAGTCTTTTATTTATCAGTCAGTGACAGATACCAATCTAATATCTGTCTCTTCCTGTTTCCTTACTAGCAGAGTGCTAATTTGTTTGAATTTCTAGCAGGTTTGTAAAAAAATAAAATAAAATAAAACCATTTTCTTCCCTTTTTGATGCTACAGATAAATATTTGATGTTGTTCTATAGTCTCCTGATAATTGGGAAAGCATTTCCCAGGCATAGGAACTTCCTTTCTGCCTTCTTCTCTTCTTTCTGATTTGAGTATGAAACCAGGGCCAGAGCATGGAATAAGCTATTTTGTAATCCTCATGATAGGAAATATATGCTAAAGATCATAGTGCAGGAAGGTATACGAATCTATCTGTGCCTTTCATGAAAGTCTTATGAAAATCAGACCTAATTTCCCTTTAGGGCTGAAAGTTACAAAAAGGTAATAGATAAAAGATGTGAACCTGGTATTAGCACAAGGGTGAAGGAGATAGACACAGAGAACACTCAACTCCTACCAAACCAGAGATCCAGAGACATACAGGCCCCCAAGACCTCATCACTGAAGTAGACCTAAAACGGACCCAATATGGCTAAGGAAAATTCACAGAAGAGGGGGTGGAAAGATTGTTAGAGCCATAAATTGGGACATTATTCACAGAGACATTGCCTCTTCTCCATAACTGATGGCTATCCCCACAATGCACAACCCACAATCCCCAATGAGGAGGGTCCCTGCAGAGGGGGCAGGACAGGGAGGAGGCTAACGATGGTACCAACATGTGCTACTACACACTGAGTAGGTACATAATTAATAAAGAAAAGAAAAGATAATTCCATGATCTTGTGACCTCAGTATTAACCTGATAGAAAACTGCGTAGTCTTTCAAATTAATTTTCTGTCACATCATTTAAATTGCAGGTGATACCATTTTAAATTAGTAGGCATATTACTAAATTAGCTAAAGTGATTTGGTTTGTCATAATCATAGTTTTATCTGTCCCTTGCAATAAATCACAATTCCCAGATTCCCTTTATTTTGTTTCTCAGTAGTATGCACCACAAGAAAGATCCATAGGAGGTTTTTCAGTGCTAATGTATAGCTCATATTCTTATTACTGATCTGGTTGCTTGTACTGAGCTGTCATGAAGTTGGAGCTGGGTTTGGAGTTTCCCCACTTCCCACTGGCTCCCAACTTTTATTTCTCTCATTCCAGCTCAGGTCTATATTTATTCTGTGATGACCTCCCAGCTTCTGCAAAATACCCTTGCTACCGCCACTGCCAAAGGCAACAAGAATGGAAATGGCTTGTATTTTACACAAGAGTTCCATCCCATGCTTGTGGGATTCACCCTGCTCATTATCTTACTTTCTCAAATGCCTCCTGGTGGACTTTGGGCTCTGACATTGGAGGACAGCCTTATGGACACTTCTGAACCAGGTCAATAATCATAGAGAAGTTCCATGTAACACAGCCTATTATCTACTGTCTGCCTGCCTATCCATCTTTTTATCCTAGAGCTTTAGGTTCTCAAGTTTAACCCTGGCTGGCACTATCATTGTTTGCTTATACTTAATAAATAATACATTAACATCTGGTAAGCAGCCTACTAAGTGCTAGACTTTGTTTTAAATTCTTTGCACACTTCATGATGGATCCCAGAAATCAGGGAATATCATTTTCCCCATTTCACTGATAAGGGACTCTAAGTATAGGAAGGTCACAAAACTTTTCAAGCCACACTGTTGGTAAGCAATAGGGCTGGACTAAAAAATAGAAAAATGACCTCCAGACACCACATAGCTTATTTTCAGTTAACATATGTAGCTCATTTTCCCACTGGAGGTTTGACTTGTTGTCTGATTGTAAAATTCAGTTTCCATGAATGAAACAACAGATATACAAAAGAAAAAAACAAAATGCATGCGTGGAGCATTCTGTGTTTTGAGAACTTTGATAATGTATGTGACAGATCCAAAATAAACATGACAGGAACTCTTAAGAATATATAACCTATGGGCTGGAAAGATGGCTTAGAGATTATGACACTTGTGTGCAAAGCATAAGGACCCAGGTTCAATTCCCCAGGACCCACATAAACCAGATACAGATGGTGGCACATGCATCTAGAGTTCATTTGCAGTGGCTACAGGCCCTGGCACATCCATATTCATATTCTCTCTCAAGTAAATAAATAAAAATAAAATATTTTTAAAAAGAATGTATAACCTAGTGCCAAATGCTAATCTGGAACTTGCTGAGACACTTCCAATTCAAACTATCCCCTACCTCAGGCATATCTACCTGGTACTATATGGCCTCCATATGGTAAAAGTGATGCTGAAAGTCAGATATCTTTGCCTTTTTTCATTTATGTCTCCTGTTTAATTCAGCTTCCTGCCCCTGTCCTATGACTGTGGGCTTGCTGAGTGTGCTGTGAGCCTCAACATCCTCTCTCAGGCCTCATTTGCTTTCACCCTCCAGTCTGCATGCTCAGTGTGGCCTGTGCAGTCACTTAGCACACTCAGGTTCGGGCCTAGGTGACCCAGTACAAGATTGGTGCTCCCTCAATCTTTACCAAAGATTAACTCAAGCCCAGAAAAACATGAATAATACCAGTGAATTATGAAAGAAAGAAGTGAGTGTGGTAAGCAAGACATTACAGTCAGCCTGACTACAAACTTCAGGTTCTATATTTGAGCATTCTCTCTTGGGGTATTTAGGAAGTGAAATTTAAGGCCAAATACAAAAAGAAATTCTGGGTAGAGCTCAGACTTAGTTTGAAGAGATATGACAGAGTCAAAAGTAAAAAATAAGCCAATTAGCATGTCAGGTATACAGTTATGTTTTATGATATTTAATAACATGCCTTTTCAATATAACAATGAAAATTTTAAATTTGATCAAATATCTGAGATATTTTTCATTCTTTTAAGTTTTCTTATTTGTGTGTGGGGGGGTGGGTAGGTGCATATGTAGGTAAGAGGACAACTTCAAGGTGTCTGTGTTCCACTTTCTTTGAGACAGTGTCCCTCATAGCTGCAAAGGAACTACCAGGCTGCACAGACATGTCAGACTAGCTGGCCAACAAACTGGCTTCAGATCCTACCTTCCACTGTAATAGGTGCATTGGAATCACAAATGCCTGTACCAGTTTGCATCTGACATTACATTGGTGTTGGAGATTGAATTTAGGCCAGCAAAACTGCTAAGCCATCTCCCTGGCCTCTCTGGATTACTTTTAAAGGATCAGACAAATACCTCCAACTTAGGTGAATAGATAGTCTACCTGACCCAACATATATCCACCCTCTTGTAAACTCCATGGTGATGGTTAATGTGATGGTAAATTCTGATTTATATCAATCAATAGACAGAAAGGATAAAAATGCAGAGTCACTAACATCTAGCCACAATGACATGGCAGAAAGTTAAACACTACACTTGCATTCTGAAGAGCAGAATAACACAGTTTTATTATAATCTAGCATTCAAAATCACTCATTTTGAGGTTGCTAATCCCATTCTTTTGATCATCTTTCTGTCTGCTTCATTGGAAAGCATGCATGCATAGAAAACTGAGTGATTAGACAAAGACAGACTGTGTGCCAGCAGTCAGAAAAAGAGTCCACTTCTTTCTTTTATCATTGATACCCAGGATGACCTTGGGCAAATCCTTTACATTTTCTGGTCTTTCTATCCCTCTCTTTGTGAAGTGTAGGAATTTTAGCCTGTGTTATAAGGAGGTGAAGGGAAGGAAGCTAAGGTTATAACAAGTTCAAGTTTAGTGAGGAGAAAAAAATACCTCAGGAAAAGAAATTACCATGCCCACTCAAAATATAATTTATGGTTAAGTCTGAAAAAGCTGGAGAAGTTTCCCTTGGTAGTATAGTCAAATAATAAAGTGAAAGATCTCTTAACCAACCCCAAATTCCTCTCATTTCTAGATTGAGGTTTTAGGCAAAACGTGACTGATATGTATTTTCTTTCACTCAGTCTGTACAATAACACAATCACAAAATAAGACAACTGAAATCTTCCTTACTAGGGAGTTAAGCAATGTGGAAGTCAGGCTGAACTTTTGGAACTGAGTTCCACTAAACCGACAGGAAATATTGACCTGTGTTTCCTCTGCTCTTGATTCACTCGGTATGCATCTGTGGGAGATACATCCCCCAGCCATGAGGACCAGTCCAAGATAAAGGCTTAGAGCCTGGCAACTAAGAGTAGATAAATAGTAATACCAGCACTGCCCAGGAGCTAGACAGACACGCAGACTCTCAGGCATCATTCTAGTCCTGCTAAATCACAAAGTACACTTTAATATGTTTTTGGGGTGATTTAAGGACAGACTTAAGGTCCAATTATTTAAGTTCAATTTTACGATATCCAACTTACTTATTATATAATCTTAGGAATGCAATCAACTTTATAAGCCTTACTTTACTTGCCTAAAAACCTGGAATAAGGTGGAAGAATGAGTTGGGGGCACAAAAGAAGATATTGGGAGGGAATTACAATCAAATCACATTATTTTCATGTATAAAAGTTGTCACTAAAAAGAAAAACTGGGTCTGGTGACATGGCTCATTTGTTAAGGCACTTGCCTTCAGAGCCTATGGACCTGAGTTTTATTCCTTAGTGCCCACGTAAAGCCAGAAGAAAGGTGGCCCATATGTCTGGAGTTTCATTTGCAGTGACTCGAGGCCCTGAGGTGCCAACTCTTTTTGTCTGTCTCTTTTCTATCTCTCTGCTTTCAAATATATATGAAGAAAAACTGTCATAATAATATTGGCCCTTAGCTTATTCTGCAAGTAAAAGAAAGGCCTGCATTGGACAGTTAATAGCATAGAGAAAACTCTCAGTGTTATTTGATTGGCCATTATTATTATTACCATATGGCCACTGCCATACTCATATTTTCAAACAAATGTAGACAAATATGTACATCAGTCTGAAGAATTTGAATTGTTGGCACACAGAACAGGGACAAGATAGAATGTGTCAGAGTATCAGTTACACAAATGCACGAGGAACTCACAAGAATCACTGGAAATGAAGATTGTGAAAGACTGTCTCCTACTTTGTTTTCCTCAATTACCCTTTCTTTTATTCTTTTATGCTGCTTCTTTTCCCTTGATAGGTTCTCTAAATTGCAACATTCCTAGATTCTACCTCCAAACTTATCCTCTATTCCAACAACTCTTTCCTTATGCTATGTGCTTTGATTTTTTTTTTTAACTATCACCAATACCAGAAGGCCCTGAAATTTTCCTTTCCAGTCTAGGTTCTTCCCTGAATCCCAGGCTCTAAGATGTAACTGCTTTCCCAGCATCTCACAAATATAAGAAGATCTAAACCTCAACTTGACCTAAAACATGTATTTATCCATGCCATACCCGATCCTCAAAATATACTCTGACCTTGGCATCCCTGTCTCCATAAATGGCATGAGCATCAACTCAGCAATGTGGGCCCCAAATTAAAAATAATCCTTTATTTGTATCTCTTTTTCTCTGACTTTAATTCCATCTATGTACAAGCCCTTTGGGCTCATCTTCCAAAATGCACCCCAAATCCTCACTATTTTGCAACATCAGTACTCCTAAAATCCAAATCCTTGTTAATATGACCCATAGCCATTATCCTGACTAGTGTTCTCATCATGAACAGAGGACTTGCACATAGAAGATGAAGCGGGCAAGATTTGTCAATAATGGAAAAGTCCAGCATTAAACCATGCCTATGTTTTTACCTTGCTTTTGTGGTGGTTTAAATGTGAAGTGTCCTCTATAGCCTCCTGTATTTTGAAAGCTTGGACCCCAAAAGGTGACAGTTTGGGAGGTGGAGCCTTGCTGTACCTGTGTCACTTGGGTAGGATCTTCAGGTCCAGCTTGCTAGTGCTAGCTAGCTCGATCTTACTGCTACCTTTTAGCTAATGTGCAAGATGTGATTCCCAACCTCTGCTCTGCCATGCCACAATGAAACTTCCTCTTGAAACTATAAACCAAAATAATACCTTTCCTCCCAGCAGCTGCTTTAGGTCAGATATTATCCCAGCAATGAGAAAGTTACTATGCCAAGTAGGGTGGCACACACCTTTAATCCCAGCACTTGAGGGGAAGAGGTAGGAGGATCTCTGTGAGTTCAAGGCCAACCTGAGTCTAATTCCAGAGAAGTCTTGGCTAGGGTGAGACCCTATCTCAAAAAGAAGGTGGATACATAACACCCTTTAAGATCTTCATGACCTTGCCCCTATCTGTCAGTAACTGCATCTTGTGGCACTCTTTCCCTCTTCCACATGACCCTCTTGCCTCTGGAGTGGTTGCATACTAGGTGAATTAATTTTATATCTTTTTTTATCAACTATCTTTGTAGAGTACTTCTCAGATTCTCACATGACCACTTTGCTTTCATTATTCAGTCAACACAAATGTCATCCTAGAGCACCTATCCCCAGATGATCAACACTCTCAGTCACTTTAAAAAATAGACAAGTTTTATCTTTGTCATAGTGCCTATCAAGTCCTTACATCTTCCTCATAGCTTGTTCCTGGTAGCATGTTTCCTTCTGTTTCTTGCTCCAAAATACAAGCTCTTTGAGGGCAAACATCATGTCCTTTTATTTTATTTGCATCATACCTATAACATTGTTTTGCAGGTAACTGTGCAGGAAAAGTATCCTAAAACTACCAGTGATGCCTGAAATGATGTTTGCATGCACACCTTCCCAAAAGTCACACAGCATACCTGTGTGTCTGTCATGTCCACTGATGGTGCCTCTTCCTCAACTGTCCTAGCCTCTCAAACATCATCTGAGTCTTATCCATTCCCTTCTGCTAAGAGCATTTATTCATGCTTTTGATCTTGGGCTACAGATTTTGTCTTGTTGATCTCTGTTAGCATGCACAGCTTTCTATATTTATCCACTCAGATCTTAAAGCAGCCGACCTGGGTGGCTTATTTCAGATGTGATGCTTGATGAGAATGAGGAAGCAGAGTGCTTTCTTGAACAGGAGCTCAATGTTTTTATGAATAGTGTGAAATATGAAGACAAAGTTTCTCTGTGCATGCCTTAGCTGTTCATTCCTTTAACACATAGAATTAAAAAATCTGTTTATAGCAGAAAAATGTTGTATCTAAAAATAGAGTGGAAGAAACATCATTATGCATTCATAAAAAAGAAGAAAACTATGTTTCATCTTGTTAGGTGTTTAATAATTATCTGTGTTCATTCACACTGTTAAGTCCAGAGAATTAGAATAATTAGAATAAAAATTGCTCTTAAGAGAAAAGCAGTGGACTAGAAAGAATAAAATCAAATGCTTTCATTATGTTTTTCATACTCAGTGAACATAAACAGCTATCTGATACAATCTGTAATGTACAAGTCTGAGAATTGATTGTAAGCTTCATGAAGAAAAGAGTCTACATATTACCTGTGATTTACTCCATTGTCACATATCAGAGTTTGGGGAATCGGAAGAGTTTAGTAACTCTGTTGAACCAGTGAGATAAACACTTTATAAGTGACATTTTGAGTTTATGTTGAAACCATTTAATTCTTAAGTATCTACTATGTACTAAATACTATACCAATGGCTTATGATAAAGTAATCAATAGCTCATGGTACAGAGACATCTTAAGAGCAACTCTGTAGAGATTTCATTATAGGAGATTCACCTCAATGTGACCATGGGAAAGTCTCAAAACCATACCATGTTTCAACTTTTTCATGGTAATAAGATGTTCATATTCAACAATGGCAGCTACAGCTGTTCTTGGCTTGAGCTATGAGGCTTCCCCTCTACATTTAAATCTATATTTATTATATAATGTCCTCACAACAAGTATACAGATCATTGCTATATCCTATATTAATGTGGTTTGGCAGGAAAGTGCAACATTTTCCCCTATCACAAGTTTAAGTAATATGGACTTGAATTCAAGTCTTCACATGTACTAAGCCCATGCTTCTGGATCTCTTCTCAGATCCATCATACAGCTCATGTATGATGCTTGAGTTTGTTCAAGACATATCTACTCTAGCTAGGCACCATGTTCTCCATGATCTTTTTAGTTTGTGTCATTCTCACTTTCAGTCTCTCCTCATATATGCCCTTTTCTCCATCTTCTATTACAGCTCAGACAGCAAGGAATCTCAACTGGGTGTGATTACTTTTCTTTTCTGGTTTTGTTGCTGTTGTTGTGAGGCAGAGTCTCACTCTAGCCCAGGCTGACCTGGAACTCACTCTGTAGTTCCAAGCTGGCCTCTAACCCATGGCCATCCTCCTACCTCTATCTCTTAAGTGCTTGGATTCAAGGTGTGTGCCACCATTGCCAGGTACTTCAAGAAATGTGAGTTGTATTCATTGCTATGGAAAGTCAAATCATCTTTAAATAAACAAATCAAATTCATTTTCCAAACTAAGAATGAAGGTGCAGAAGTGATCAAGAAAATAGGATGATGACATCAGCATCAATAATAATGAGCACAAATCATAAACACAGCTGTGCTGCCTTGACTCTATAATCAATGTTGGCCTGTTTTCACTGGACCTATCTTTTTAACATAAAAAATTATTTATTTGTACCTCTCTGTGTGTGCATGCACACCATGCTCATATGCCAGCCAGGCAATTGAGTGTCAGAAATATTAAGCACTCTTTTTTATTTGGTCTTATTTAGGTACTAGGGAATTGAACCTAGGGTAGCAGAGTTTGTGGAAAGTGCCTTTAACCACTGAGACAGCTTCATAGGCCTCTAAACTACTCTTTTATAAGCACTTAATATCAGAGAAACTGAGGACCCCTATGTACAAACCATGCACTTGAATATCCTAATCCCTGAACCATTTTGTTCTCCTGTCCTTAAAATCATAGTCATAACACCTACCTAAAAGAGTATACTATGATATACCACATCTTAGTTATCCATTCTTCTAGTGATGGACATCTGGGTTGACTCCAGCACTTAGCTATTACAAATTGAGCCGCTATAAACATGGTTGAGCAAATCTCTCTAGCCTGTGGCTTGAAGGTTTTAGGGTAGATGCCCAGTAAGGGAAAAAGTGGGTCTGTTGGTATCTCTATACTCAGCTTTTTCAGAAGTCTCCATATTGCTATCCAAAGTGGTTGTACCATCCTACATTCCCACCAACAGTGGATGAGCATTCCTACTTCTCCACATCCTCACCAGCATTTATTTTTATTTGATTTTTTGATGTTTACAATGGAATTCTATGCAGCAGTAAGAAAATATGACACAATGAAATTTGAGGAAAAATGGTTGAACCTGGAACAGATCATTCTCAGTGAACTTACACAATCACAGAAAAAAAAAAAATTGCCACATAGTCTCACTCATCTACAGCACCTTACCTGAATCTACCCAAGATACCTTACATACCCAGCAAGCATCTCCTAGACTAGACACTAGGATGGAAGGGGAGGGAGGGGAGGGCATCAAAGGGGTGGGAAACACAAATCTAGACCCAAAGGGCAATGGTACCATAATCTTCTACTTACTAAAAGACAGAACAAATCGCTGATCCTTCACCAGGCCCTTACAGGGAACACCTGAACCACAAGACACTGGAGAGGGTAAGATCAAGACTAACCTTAATCTTCTACATCTTCCCTCCCTCACTTCCCCTCTCCCTCTCTCTCTCTCTCTTATCTCTACCTCTTGTATATTAGTTATCTTTTTCCTCATTTTCTTAGTTGGCACTGACCTGTAACTCCCAGAACCAGCATGGGGCTATCATCCACAATGAGCTTTTGATCAGAGAGACCTACAAGGTTTCCTAAAAGACAGATTTCTGTCAGAGTACTTGATGACCCACCAAAGGCTAGTGGTAAGACCCTACTGCTGAAGACACCTTATGTGATTGACATGCAAATTAGAATGGCATGGCTGGAAGTTGGAAGAGAGTCAGTCCCCAGACAGTCAGCGCATCTAATGCCAGAAGGTGCTACATGGGCGACTGGGGGAAAATGACCAATATATGTCTAAGCAATGCATGGTCTAACCTACTTAGCAGCAAATAACTTGTTGTGATGCCCACAAAAGTGCAGTGGTGGCACACAGCCATGGTGGGGAACCAAGTGCTCTCAATTCGGCTAACTGAACCCCTCACTGGTATGGGACTCATAGTTGGAGCTGGGAAATAAGTCAGAACCATATCAAAACATAAGCCCACTCTCCAATATCAAGGTACCATCAATTGTGGGCTACAAGAGAGCCTACACCTATTAAATTCTCTATAAAAAAAGAAAGGGTTATCTCATTTGTCCTGATGCCAACTTACTCTCCGTTGGAGAATCTGCTTCTCTTTTTCAGATAGATGTAGATCCTAAGGAGAGAGCCACCCCATCATACCTCAAAAGGGCCCCGGCTGAAACTAAGAAAAATTGGAGAAACAAGCAAGGGGGCTGTTTTCCTGATGAACCGGATACCAGCACAAGGGGGAAGGAGATCAACACAGAGAAAAATCGACTCCTTCCAAATCAGAGAGCCAGAGCCTCAGAGGCCCCCAACACCTCATCACTGAAACAGACCAAAAATGAACCCAACATGGCTCAGGGAAATTTTGAGGAAGAGGGGGCAGAAAGAATGTCAGAGCCACATGTTAGGTCATGATATGCAGAGACATTTAGCTTACCCATAACTGTGGGCTAACTCCACAATGCATGACCCGCATACCTCAAGAAGGAGGGGCCAAGGGGAGGGGGTAGGTCACGGATGAGCCCAATAATGGTACCAAACTGACTGTATTTTCTGAATACAAAACTAACCAATAAAGCAGAAAAAAAAAAAGAGTATAGTATGACTATCATACAGAGTTGATGAGGTCAACCCGTAGCTACAAAAGTTTGTGTGGTGTTTTGCTTCTGGTATTCCTCCTAAACTTATGTGTTATGAATGCTAAGTCTCCAGCTGTGGAAATTTGGGCATTGGAGCCTTCTGGAGGTGAAATATTGATGGGGGATGCCTTGTGAGTATTCTAGGCCGCTTCCTCTTGCCAGTGTTTGACACACTTTTCTGTTGTTGTCCACCAAATGTTGCCCAGGAAGTGATGTCCAGCCTCAGTTCAGACCACATTTTCCCCTGCCTTCATGGAGCTTCACCTTGAGTCTGGTACGCCCTTTCCTCTCAAAAACTGCTTTTGGTCTTGTACTTCCTGGGAGCAACAAGATGCTAACTACATGTGATTCTGCTTCCTTGAGTTCTACCACCAGGATATATCCACAAAAATCCATGAGTCAATGTGTGTTTTCATTTAGCAAACACTTGTTACATGCCTACTATGTATCAGGTACTTTTCTGGATCTATTCATACAGAGCCCAACAAAACAAAGAAAATCTTAGGTATCATGTTGTCTATGTTGTAAGGAGAGAAGTCAGGCAAATGGCATATTTAATATACAGCACAGCAACAAAGAACATGAAGATAAATAAGGTGAGAGGCTGAATAATAATGAAGGAGCTTTTTATGTTTGTTTGTTTGTTTTAGTTTAAATAGGGTGATTGGTGATGCCTTCCTTTAGGGGATAGTCAAGCAGAAATGTAAATCTGGGGAAGAACAAGCTAAACAGAGATCTAGGCAGGGAGAAGAACAAATGCACTGGACATCTGGATCCACAATAACAGGAAGACCTGTGCAGCTAGGGTTTGATGGGCAAGAATGTGGGTGATGCCAAAAGTGAGGTAGCAAGTTTATCAGCTATGGCAAGGAATGTGAGATTCCTTTTATTCTCAGAGAAATAAAAACTGTTGAAAGATTTTAGTGTCAATTCACAAAGATGAATTCTTTGTGAAGAATTCACAAGGTATGGGGAGATGGATCAGTGGGGAAAAGTACTTGCTGCACAAGTATGATTACCTGAGCTCAGATCCTCAGAACCCAAGTAAAGCCAGATGCCGTGGCAAACCTCTGAAATCCCATCCCTCTTATGACAAGATAGGAGGTGGAAACAGGAGAATCCCCATAAGCTCATTGCCCAGCTAGCTGGATATAGACAGCAGTGAACAAAAGACCCTGCTTTAAACAAGGTGTTAAGAAAGGATCAATACCCTAGAATGTCCTCTGATATCCACATACACTTTCACACACATACAAAAGTTTTATAAATTGTGCTATGTAAAAAAAGAATGCTAAGTCACAACTAGAAACTGAGTGGATAATGAATAACAGGATATGAGTTGGAGAATACAGACAAAATCTATACCTGAGTCTGATCACAGTGAGAATAGGAAGGCACGGGGAGACATTCTAGATCTAAGGGAATAAATGTCTTTTACCAGGGTGCATGCTGTGATGGTTTGATTCAGGTGTCCCCCATAAACGTAGGTGTTCGGAATGCCATGTCCCCGGCTGAGGGCAATTGGGAATTAAACCATCCTGGGTGCAGTGTATTGTTGGAAGCAGGCTTATGGGTGTTATAGCCAGCTTTCTCTTGCCAGTATTTGGACATTCTCTCCTATTGCTGCATCCATCTTATGTCGGCCAGGAGGTGATGTATACCATCTTCTCATGCCATCATTTCCCCCTGCCATGTGGAGCTTCCCCTAAAGTCTGTAAGCCAAAATAAACTCCCTTTTTTTCCAACAAGCTGCTCTTGGCCATGTGTTTTCTGCCAGCAACACAAACGTGACTGCAACAGTAAAATTGGTGTCAGAGTGGGATCATTGTTGCTAGAAACCTGATTCTGTGGCTTTGGCCTTTTGGAACTGCTTTGCAGAAGGATGTGGATGAATTTGAAATCCTGGCCTAAGAGATACAGCTTGGTGGGCCATTCCAGTTAGATTTGAAAGACCTGAATGCAGTAACAACTGTGGCCTCTGAGGTTTGGCTTATGAGGGTGAGAAAGAGCTTTTCCTGGACTGGGCTAGAAGCAGTTTGTGTGAGAGGCTTGCTGTTATGCCCATGTCCTGAGGACTTATGCAGGGTTACATTGCATAGAAATAGACTGGTATGAGCAGAGGGATATGGCACAGAATGAAATATTTGGGCCTAGTCTTCTGCCTGTTCATCTGCAACTGTATGGAAGATTACAACCTTTGAGTTTGGGCCAGCTGACCTGCACTGGGACAACAGGAAGAATGCAGACTCTTTTGAAGGGGCCTGAATGCTGAAAGAGTGCCCTGTTCTTCAAATTCCACTTTATTTTCCACCCCCCACCCCGAATTAACAAATTGGTAGCTCATCTGGTATTACGGAGTATTAACAAATGCAGGAAAGAGAGAGTCATTGAATTTGCAATACAGTTGTATTTTTTGAAAATGGCCATGGACAGTGTGAACCAGGCTTATTACCTACATGGAGTCCTGTGGAGCCATGAAGATAAACCATGAGTTGCAGTGGAGACCCAATGGAGATGCTAGGACCATGAGATGGCTACCAAGGAGAGATGCCAGAACTGTATGAAATTTGCCAGGTCTGTGAGTAGCCTAGCTGTAAGAGTGGAATTGGAACTCCAGAGACTTGTCACTGGTTAGAATTGACTTGGAGACTCGTCACTAGTTAGAGTTGTTGGACTTGGAGATACAGAGTTTGATGTTTGCCCTATTTAAATCTTGTATTGCCTGAATATTTCTTTGCTATGTCTAATGCTATCTTTTGCCACATGAATGTTTATTCTGTGTCATTATAGATTTTTTTTTTTTTTTTTGGTATTGTGGTTCAGTTAAAAGACCTTGGACTATGGGGATGTTTGAACATCATTGGGATTGATAATAACTATGGGAACCTTTAAGTTGGATGAATGCATTGCATTTTAGTTCATGTTTATAGGGGCCAGGAACAAAATGTGATGATTTGATTCAGGTGTACCCCATGAACTTAAATGTTCTGACTAAATGTCATGTCCCCAGCTGATGGCAGTTTGGGAATTAAACCCTCCTGAAGGCAGTGTATTGTTGGGGGTGGGCTTGTGGGTATTATAGCCAGCTTCCTCTTGGCAGTGTTTGGAACACTCTCCTGTTGCTAGTGTCCATCTGATGTAGACCAGAAGGTGATGTACACCCTCTGCTCATACCATCTTTTGCCCCTGTCATCATGGAGCTTCTCCTCGGGTCTGTAAGTGAAAATAAGCCCTTTTTCCAACAAGCTACTCTTGGTCAGGTGTTTTCTGCCAGCAATGTGAACCTGAATGCAACACATGTGATGCTTCAGATTATAGAGCTGTCTAAGATATAGAGAGCTATTATTATATGATCGGTCCTGATGAATAAAGTTCCCTTGTATGGAGACTTCTTTCTAGGCACAATTGAGTGAGAGGAAGTAATGCATTGGACTAGGGCCTCAAACAAAATGTGATTTCATTTAAATCTCACAAGAGCCCTTTTGGATAGATATTGTAATTCCCACTTTACAAATGAGAAGCCTCAGTGGAAAAGAGAAAGTGTTTTGCTCATGGTCTTAGGGAGGAAGCCTTGGCTCCAAGACACAGAACCAACTTCCTCTTGCCCAGCCTCTGATAGGTTGGAAACCTGAGTATTTAGTCTCTGCCCGTCCCTCTTTCAGTAACAGAGTGAATTAATGCCTGTCATAACCACCCCCACCCACACAGGCTTTTGCAATGTATCCAGCTCTTTCACTCATTATCATGTGCCTTCTGGGAGCTGGTTCACACCCTCCTTGCCAGGATGTGATAAATACTGTGAACAAGGAAACGTTTAGCCTGAGCTAACTATTATCGGCAGCATCTGTGATGAATGACTTACTATAACCCTGAATGCCAAATGTGATGACTAATCGTGGCTAAAGGTACATGGAAATTTACTTCATAAAAAATTGCATGTAAGTAACTCAATTAACTTTGAAACAAAAACATAGCTAGAGAGAAAGTCAGCAAAACACACGCACACAATGATTTTCTCCTCCTTGCCTGGGTGGCAATAAAGATAAGAATTACAACCTCAAGAGCAGTGAGAGAGGTAAGGAACATGTTTCACTTTTACATAGTGGTTGCAGAAAATGGAACAGTAAAGAAATGCAAGCAGGAAAGCTCTAGGGTTCCAGGGAGTCAAGAAAAGCCTATGCTACAGACAGGCAAGGGGTTCTTCATCAGTCTAGCCAGTCCCTTCAGGTAGCTGATGAAAAAGCCCAGGCATGCAAGAAATGTCTCATTTAAGGCACAGGATTCAAGCTGTGAGTATCCCACTGGACTTAGCCTAGTGGCTCTGTTGTGGGTGATGTGGAATAAATCACCTAACTTCTTTGGTACTCAGATTCTTTACATAGAGAGTATAAGTAACACTGCCAGCTCTATTGTGTTATAGTAGATAAGTTCCTAGCATATGTAAAATAACAAGTGTATTGTCTGAATTGGATAGACACTATTATTTGTCTCATGCTCAGGGATACCATGAATGCTATATGAAGCCTTATAAGTTCCATGCCACCCTGAATGTAGATCAAAGCCTTGACATGGACCTCAGAGGCAAAGACAAAAGCCACATAATTATTTTACTTATATCTGTGAATATGTAACTCAAGGATTCTACATCACTAGAAGAATGGATAACTAAGAGGTGGTATATCTACACAATGGAATTCTACACAGCAGTAAGAAAAAAATGATGCAATGAAATTTGAAGAAAAATGGTTGAACATAGAACAGATCATTTTCAGTGAACTTACCCAATCACAGAAAGATAATTGTCACATAGTCTCACTCATCTAAAGTACCTAGCCTGAATCTACCCAAAATGCTGACATACCCAGCAAGCATCTAGACGACTAGACAATAGGGTGGGTGGGGAGGCAGGGAAGGGCAAGGGAGGGAGTGGGGCACAAATCTAGACCCATATGGCAATGGTACCATAAAATTCTACATCCTGAAAGGCAGACCAAATGGCTGGAACTTTCACCAGGCCCTTAGAGGGAACACCTGAGTCACAAGGCACTGAAGAGGGAATGATGAAGACTGACCTTAATCTTCTACAGCTTCTCTCTCTGTCTCTTTCTCTCTTCTCTGTAACTCTGTTATATTAGTAATCTTTTTCTTCCTTCTCTTCATGGGCACTGACCTGTAACTCTTATCAACAATGAGCTTTTGATCAGAGAGACCTACAAGGTTTCCTAAAAGAATGATAGATTTCTGGCAGAGTAGTTGATGACCCACCAAAGGTTAGTGGTAAGACCCTACTGCTGAAGACACCATATGCGGTTGACATGTAACATGGAGTGACATGGCTGGAAGCTAGAAGAGAGTTAGTTCCCAGACAGTGTGTCTAGTGCCAGAAGGTGCTACGTGAGCAACTGGGTGAAAATGACCAATATCTGTCCAAGCATCTCATGGTCTAATCTACTTAGTAGCAAAAACCTGTTGTGATGCCCACACAAGTGCAATAGTGGTGCACAGCCATGGTTGGAAACCAACTGCTCTTGATTTGGCTAACTGATCCCCTCAGTGGTATGGGATCCATAGCTGGAGCTGGGAAACAAGTCAGAACCATATCCAAACATGAGCCTGCTCTCCATTATCAAGTTACCACCAATTGTGGGCTACAAGAGGACCTACACCTATTAAATTCTCTATAAAAAAGTAATGTTTATCCCATTTGTCTGGTGCTAAATTTATTCTCCATTGGAGAATCTGCTTCTCCTTTTCAGATAGACCCAGATCCTAAGGAGAGAGCCACCCCATCATACCTCAAAAGGGCCCCAGCTGAAGCTAAGAATAATTGGCAAAATAAGCAAGGATGTTGTTTTCTTGGTGAACCTGGTAACAGCACAAGGGTGACGGAGATCGACACAGAAAATAATCAACTCCTACCAAATCAGATATCCAGAGACACAGAGGCTCCCAACACATCATCACTGAAGCAGAGCCAAAATGAACCCAACATGACTCAGGGAAATTGTGCGGAAGAGGGGGCAGAAAGAATGTCAGAGCCACACATTGGGTCATGATACACAGAGACATATTCTCCTACCCATAACTGTGGGCTAAATCCACAATGCATGACCCATATACCCCAACAAGGAGGGGCCAGGGGGAGGGGTAGTACCTGGAGGAGGCTAACAATCGTACCAACTTGACTGTATTCATTGAGTACAAAACTAATTAATAAAAACAAATAAATTTAAAAAAGGATTCTATACTAGGTTGTCCTAAAATGAAAGTGAATTTTCCCCTTCTCCCTTCACTTTGTCTCTACTCCCCTCAAGTGAAACTTAGTCTATGATTTTGCATGAGGCCTGATGCCCGTGTGGAGCTGGAAGAGACCTGAAAAGCCATAGAGGGCAAGCTACAGACTGAATTCACATGTGTGGAGGTGGAAATCTCACTGGTTGTGGGCTAGTCTGTGAAGTTAGAATTCCCTTTCCCACATGCTTTCTGCTAGCTGCACAGATATTGAGTGCATGAAGGAGGCACAGATATGCTGAGCCTTAAGACTACATAAAAGCCATGCCCAACCCCTTTCAAAATAATTTCCCTTGTTCTTTATAATAAAGTCTGTACTGTGGCCTCCCTGAGTACTTTAGCCTTCCAGGCTCTGTCCTCACTATCCTTTCTGTCTCTGGAATGCATCAAGTTCCCATCATGAGATGGAAATACCTCAGAGCATTTGACCACCACGTGGTTCCCTCTTCTGGTTGATTTCCCAAAAACTGGAAGGGAAATTTCCCCAATAACACTTCAGGTCAAATGTTACCTCTCTAGAAGGACCTTTGGGAACATCTTCTAAGTATGTCTCCTTTTATCTTTTATTTTAAAGGAATATTACTAGCATGCAAAGAATTAGGTTCATTAAAGTGTTTTCGAACAATTTTTGTTTACCTTTCCCCATTCTCCCTTTCCCACCCCTTTGTGTCATCACCGCCCCAATTTAGCTTCCTTTCTGGTGTCATATTACATGCTTGATTTTGTTCTGCCCTCCTCCTAACCTCTTGTTCCCATCTCATTTCCTCTCCAAGTATAGCTCATACTGTATCACATTTCTTTACTTATGTACACAGAAACATTAAAAGTTAGAATCCACACATGAGAGTTCACACCGAAAAAGCCCCACAAAACTTCCTGGCCAATGAAATGAACAGGCAGCTCTCAAAAAGAGAAACACAAACATGAGCACCTTTTCTTTATTTTACGCCTCTGAGTCCTTAAGCACACCTTTCCTCTGATCTCCAGGATGGTGCTATGTACTTGCTGATTTGCTCATCCCTTTACCGGCATGTAAGCTGAGAGGGTGTTGTTTGCTTGTTTCTCGGGGCTGCTATAGCAAAAGCTCATGGACTAGAGGTCTGAAAGGGTAGAGATGTCCGAGAGTTTGAAATCAGACATCCTAGATTCAATAGGTTGGTTACTTCAGGAGATTCTGATGTTAGTTTGCCCCATGCCTTTCTTCCAGGTTCTGGTAATTCCTGGCAGTCCTTAATGGTCTTGGCTTGGGGATACAATGCCACAGCCTTGTCCTCATCTTCTACATGACTTCTTCCTATGTCTGTCTCTTTCACAAGGACACCAGACACTTCATTTAGAATCTGTTGAAAATTGAATGAAATACTATTCTGATATTTTTAAATAAATTTGTGTGTATGTGTGTTTGCATGTGTGCACTCATGTATGGTGCCTCTTGTCACAGCAAATAAACATCAGATACTTTTGACAGAGAATAGGAGCAAGATAGCTTTTTTATGTAGGTAAACAGGCAGGGACAGAGACCCAAGGAAATGCCACTTGATCGGTCATGGCTGGACTAGAACCTGCATCTGGTCCAGTCTCATCCAAGATGGCTGTAAGCAGCAATTCTTCAGTAACAGCTTTCTGCTTCCTCTGCTTTTCCTGGGCTTAGCACCCTTGTAGGCCAGCCTTCCTGCTTCTGATGGTGAGGCCCATCCTAACTGGATGTTTGACCCACTTAAATGAGTATGAAGCATGTATGACTCTCCTGGCCATTGCTTCTTGGCCCCTTTTCTAACCACATTAAAACTTCTGGGGTGTTACACCTCAGAAACCATACTCCCAAAATCACTTCTCAGAAAATACCCCCAACAGCCCCTAGACTCCCACTCATACCTGCTCCTTTGATCTGTAATTTTATAAGCTTTGCTTCAGCTCTGGTGAGACACAGAGAGTCTCTAGCCCATACAGCTTATAATAAATGTTTTCCTCTGTCACAGATCCAGTCTATTATCTTTTTCTTCAACTTTCCTTACATTTATTGCTGCCAAGAGCTGGGACCCCCTTCAGGGATTTTCAGTGCTGAAGCCCTCTCCTTTCTGCCAGCAGCTCATTCCTTCTGCAGTATGGACAATCACCTCACCCACTAAAGGATTAAATAACCATCAGTCACAACCTGTAGGGCCTTTGCCCACTTAAGAGGTTCAGGCTCTGTTCACCCTTACCCGCCAGGGGGTCATACTGGTATTGTTGTGTAAACCCAGTCTGGTCTCTGGCTTTCTCTTTGTTTTCACTTTCTGTTTCCCTATGCTCTCCCCCTTCCCCCAGACTCTTAAACTCCAGAGGACAGGCCACTTGCCATCTGACCGCATCTCACCCACCATCTTCAAACCTCCAACCCTTCAGAACAAGGTAAAATTAATCCAAGAGACCCTTAAAAACACAGAAAGTCTCCCATGCAGTATCCTGCCTATGCAATCTCATAGGAGGCTCATGGAGCCTACTCTCTTTGTTAATCCACAGGCACCCTGAAAAGTACGTGTGGTTACACCCCTTCCTAATCTATTAGATCCCTCATCTTTTCACTGCCCACTCTTAGCCTCAGAGACATCCCAGGTGGCAGGACAGATCATTTCTTCTCAGTTCAACCTTAGTTCAAAATGGGTTCCAAATTGTCAGTTCCAAAGGACTGACCTTTTGCTTGTCTCAGGGCTAACCTCAAAGAGCTCAGATTAAAAGAACGTCAGCCCTTAAAACTAATTCAGCTCTCCACTCAGATCTGACCTCAATATGACCTAGTCAATGGCAATTACTGGCCAAGATTTGGGACTTTCAATTTCAATATTCTCACTGAGCTCCATAAATATCTCTGACAGAAGAGAAGGTGGTCTGAGGTGCCGTACCTCCAAAGTTTCTTTGCTGTCCACTACAGTCCCTCCCTTTGCTCCCCCTGCTCGACTTCCCAAATCTTGCTCTGTCAGGCAGGTGCCACTAAGACACTTCCAAAAACCATCCAAACCTCCTCCTTTGAGCTGACCAATGGATCTCCTCCCCCATTCAACACTTGCATCTCCCATGGCTCTCATTCTTCCCTATCCACACCTTCCTCACCCACCAACTCTCTTTCTGCAGAGACTTCCCTCCCTAGCTCTCCCCATCCCAGTTCAACTGCCCCTTCATCATCTCCCAAATCCTCTGCCTCTGCCTCTGCCTCACCAACTTGCTCCACTTCAGAACTCTATCCCCTTTGCCCCCTCTCCTTCACTTGCCTCTCTTCCCCCCCCTCTTTCCATCTTCTCCTCATACCCAGTCTAGTAGAAACTTCACACCTGAAACTGAAATGTTTCCTTTGTGAAGTAATGGGGCGAAATGGACTTACCCGTGTTCATGTTCAATTTATATTAAATGAAATGGACCTCACTGAACAAAAATTAGGTTCGTTTTTTTTTTGAAAACCCCCAGCATTTCAGAAAACAATTCACATAACTGACTAATATTTATTCTTTAACTTGGAGTGATATCAATCATGGCCTTAACTCTCCACCCTTACCCTAGTGAATGTTGGAAAGCCACTCAGGCTCATGCCAACAGGGTTAATGAACAAGATTACCAATCCCACCCCCCTGGATGAATAACAGTCCCTGATACAGAATATATTTGTGACTACAAAGAAGATTCAAATGACCTTAGGCACCTCCAGCTTATGGTCACTTGTTTAGGTGATGGGATGCACCAACAAGCACATGGAAGAATTAATGCTGACTGGCTCAAGGAAATAATTCAATGTCCTAATGAAAATGCAGCCCTTTATCTTAACTGTATATCTGAGGCCATTACAAAATATACAAATGTAGATGTTAATTCTAGGGAAGGCACTCTCCTCCTCTATATTCATTTCCTAGGTCAACAAGCCTCTGATACTATACGAAAACTATAAAGATTAGAAAAGGGCCCTATGACCTCCCAAGAGGAGATTTTAGACTTTGCCTTCAAAATTTTTAATGGCAGAGAAGAAGAAGCAAGAAAGAAAAAACCAAAAAAAATGACTGATAAAGGAGGGAACTTCAAAAAGAATACTAAGCTGCTTTTCAGCTTTTGTCTACAACCCTCCAACAGTCCCAGCCGAAATCCCTTCCATCTATCACCCAGAAGTAGGGTCAGCCCCTCAGTCCATGTTTCAGGTATAACCTATTAGGCCACTGGGCAAAAGTGTGCCTTAATCCTCAATCCCCTCCAAGGCTTGCCCTAGCTATGGGCAATGGGGACACTGGGAGATGGACTGCCTGACAAACCAGCTTGCCTGCCACCTGTCACCTGGTCTTGTCACATACCTTGGTACATTAAGGGGGGCCAGATTTCCTGGCCCCAAGCCAGACTATAGCCTGACTCAAAGTAACTCAGGATTCAAGGAATAATGGCTGGCAAAAGAGTTTCTCTTCTGTTAGATACTGGGTCCTCTTATTCTTTACTTACCTCTTGGCAAGGATCTATATTACCCATCAACATCACTAACACAGGGGTCTCTAGACCACCCTACAACCCTTCCTGTACCCTCTCTTTTGCCAATTTGGTGATCTAACCCTCACACATTCTTTTATTATAATGCTTCAATGCCCCACTCCCCTCTTAGGAAGAGATCATCTCTCCAAACTCAAAGTATCTCTCTACATACCCCCTTTAAAGGCCACCTCTATTTTCTTTCTACACCTGGGCTCTGACTCAGAAAAGTCTCCATCCCCAACTCAGCAGCTCACATGGACAGTTCTACTCCAGGGTTCAAGGATAAGTCCTACAAAAATACCTGGCCTCTCTGGACCCTAAACCCAGCTTCCTTCTCCAATATGTAGATAATCTCGCCCTCTGCAGCCCCACTGCTGAACTTTGATTCTTTAGCTATATGGGGCTGCTGAACCTCTCAAGACAAAGCCCAAATCTGTAAAACCTCTGTTCTTTACCACAGCCTCTCTATCTCAAAGATGGGCAAAGCTACCCAACCTTCTAGAATTCAAAACCTCCTGAACTACCCTTCACCTCACACTAAACAAGTTGCTTGCCCCACTTGGCCTCTTTAATTTCTTCCGTATCTGGATTCCAGACTTCTCCCTTATTGTTCAGCCCCTGTATGAAGCCACCAAAGGAAACCTAGATGAACCTCCCCTAACCCCAAATTCCTTACACACCACCATCAATCTCTTTAAATAATCCTTGTTTACTGCCTCTACTCTCTCCCTGCCTGACATTAACAAACATTTTTCCCTCTATCTACACCCACCCTTGCTCAAGATTTCCTTTCTTTTCTCAGGACAGAGCTGTGGAAAACAACTTGTACCAGTCTCCCTGCACTGGCCCCAAATATCCCCCTTCCAGCTCTAATTGTGGGAGACCTAGTCTAAATATCCTCCTTACAACCTAAATGGCAGGGCCCCCATAAAATCATGCTTCTCCCACTGCTGCCGAACTTCAAAACCTCATTCCTCGGTTTCAACTTCCTCATAGCAAAAATGCAAATTCTTTTCTCTCTTCCACTGACTTGGGACCCCATGCCTCCCCCCATCCCTGAAGAGCCAAAAGACAATGCCATTAATCTAATATCACCTCTTCCAGATTCTTTGGATGTCACTGCACCTCCACCAACATCCTCTCTTCCTGGAGAATCTGATGAGGGACTCATGGTTAACACCACGACTTATCCACAACCTTGACCAGCTGCTGAATATCATTGAGATCCTTTGGTTACAAGGAACCTTCATGTCCTTTCAGCCCCAACTGAATCAAATTCTTCACTGTTGTCCTTCACTTTCTCCTTCAAAGAGAATGCTCTGGCCCCCCTTGCCTCTCATCCTCTCCCTCATATTCATCATTCTTCTTACTCTTGGATTACTCTGTGCAACTCCTGATTGGACTTGCTTTGAAAAACTATTTCTTACACTTTTTATCTGGACTGATATAGCAGGTTTATTGGTCATAAGATGTCAACCCTTCTTTTATTAATCTTGCTTCTCCTCCTGCCAATCCTCATCAGACAGTCCTTTAATCAACCCCTCTTCCTTTAACCAACATAAACTGGTCTGGGAGACCTCCCTTTACCTCTCAGATTATCATATCCCTATGAACATATGGACCTGCTCCCCACATGGGTCATTCACCCTGTCCTTCCAATGCTGCAGAGTCTCATCCCTGAAGCTTACACCCACTTCCAATTCTTGCTGTGAAGGCACTGGGTCCCCTGTCTACACCCACTGTAACAGTTACACAAACAGTATCAAGTATAACCAGACTACTGGAAAAAACATAATTGAAGACATAACTGCATGTGGCCATGGCACCCACTCTACCAGTGACTATGGGGGTTCCTCCTGATCATTCCTCAAACACTGGAGCTGCATGGATTTTGCCTCCTTTCAAATAAACTGGAAAGGGTCCCTCTATCAGGGCAAAAAGTTCAAAACTTAAGAAGAGTCCCAGAACCAGGAAGCACACTCAGGGTATTGGTTTGGGAAATCACTGTTAGTCCCCTCGACTAGGAACTCACAACCTTGGAATGGGATGGTGGTTCAACTGTGCAGGATGCTGTAGTCCTAACTATAGGCTTACTATCAAGGCAGCTAATGTTTCTTTACCTGTAAACAAGACAAACTCTGTAGAACCCTAGGTTCCTGCCCAGCAGCCTGGCCCTAATGCTTATCAACATCCTGAACATCCTGATCCCCCATTAATACAGATGATAGCTGTAGCTAAAAGTATCCATGAACTCCTCGAACAGGCCAACCCAGAATTAGGAAGTGACTGTCATATCTGTCTTAAGGCAGGGAAAACTTCTTATAAAGGAATAGGACTCTCCAGCCTCACATTCCCTAACAACACCCACATAAAAAAGACACTTGTCTAGAAGGTCCCCCTTTTCCAGTCATTGGTGAACCACAATGCATCACCTCACTCCCCATTTCAATTTCACCCATATACTTATTAGTTCCATTGCCCCAGAGGGCAGATAATTCACATGTCCCAACAGGATCCACACCTCTTATATAGATGGCCAGTGTGATGTGGTTTTCCTAGCCCCAGATCTAGACATTCTCCTGGGACATGAAGTTGAGAGCAATACCTGACACCCACACTCAGGAATAAAGGAAACCCTGTTTTACTTCCAGCACTACTGGGAATGGCTATTGTCAGGGCCACAGCCACAGAGGCCACAACTATAGGCCTCTAACACAGTCAACTCACATACCAAGTCAAGAAGGACCTATCTCTGATCCAACAGAGTTGTCATCCTCCAAAACCATTTGACTCCCTAGCTAAAATGGTATTATAGAACAAGAGAGGACTTGATCTCATGACAACACAAAAAGGGGAACTTTGTGGCTTTCTCAACGAAGAATGTTGTTTCTATGCCAACCAATCAGGCATAGTCAGAGAGAATGTTAGACAACTATTAAAAAATATGAAAACCAAATATGGTTCCAATAAACAATCCCAATGGAAGAATACCAGAGTCTCCTGGAGCCCATGGTTGGCTCTCTATGTAGGACCTGTCATCATAAACCTGCTAATAGCTTCCTTCATTGCCTGTCTTTTCAGATGTTTCTCCAATTTTTTCCAGGAAAGAATTCATGCTTTCACATCACAAAGAGTGACAGAAGACTTCAGCCCCAACTCCTCATCAGACCTCACCTATCCCTCCCTAGAAGGCTACAACCCCTTTCAGCAGGAAGTCACCCTCCCAAGACCTTTGCCTTTTTCCTTTCTTCAGAGTCTGGATATGAAGGACTCTCCTCTGGCTCAGAAAGAAAAACAGGCTCTCCTTGAGTTCATGACCCATGAACTAACATTGACTTAATCCATACATGAATCATAGAGAAATAACCCACATCCTGACTCACAAACAACCTCCAACTACATGAAAACTTCTGGGGCATTACAACCTCAGAAACCATATTCCCTGAATCACTTCTCAGAAAATGCCCTCAACAGCCTCTAGACTCCCACCTGTACCTGCTCTTTTTATCTATACATTTCTAAGCTTTGCTTCAGCTCTGTAAGATGCAGAGAGCCTCTAGCCCATACAGAGGTCTCTGTCCCTCACTGTCCATTGTGCTTGCAATAAGTGGTTTCCCTCTATTGTAGTTACAGTCTGCTGTCTTTTTCTTTAATTTTACTTGCACTTATAGTAGGGATATCTAGGACAGAGGAATACAACTTTATTGGAGGAAAAAATCTTAGTCCATAGAGGGATATCACATGTCTTAGGAGAAACTCTGGAAATGGAAATGAAAAGTACCTGCCTAGTATTTGGAGGGGGGTGTTAATATCCAAGAAGAGGGTATGGGAGAAGCATTAGCAAGTGTGAAGGCAGCACTTATTTAAACTCCTTCTTCCCAAATAACCAGTCAAGTGTCACAGCAGAGGGCTGTCTCCTGACAGACTTCTTGGTGGACAGACTTCTTGGCATTCACCAGTAGTAGGCTAACTCCTTCAGTATCTGTTTGAAAACAAAACAAATGGAATAAACAGACTGGGTAGGATAGTTTATAAGCTATTATATTTACCCAGGGTAGTTCAGGGAATGAGGGAGAGTCTACAAATACACAAAAGGGGAAGAGATACAACCACTTGGTTTGAGAGCCCAAATGAGAGTTGAGCACAGGCCTGGGGGATTTGCTAAAAAAAAAATTAATAAAAGACGTGTTCTTTAAAAAATCAAAAGGCCATAGAAATGGTAGAAAGGAATATATATGGATAAAAGGATAAGACAGTGTGGACCCTAGTAACTATTTATTTAGAGTCAGAGGACTGTATCCAGAAGAGGTTGGCACACCTGAATACAGGGGAAGACCCAACTGGCAGAGAAGGAGTCAACACACACACTTGGGTAAGGTGTGTGTAAGAGAGGGAGCTGATTGGCTGAGAATGGAACAGACACTGAATTCCAGTTTTGCGGCAGCAGCAGGGTGACTATGTGATATAAGATTTCTCTCTTATAAGCATTTCCCAAAACTGCCTAACAGAGCTACCTGACTTCCTTTCAGCCTGTCCTTCTTTGCTTTCCACATGTGTGAGCCCCTTCTCCAGAGGCCTGTTCCCCAGAGATCTCTCTTTGTGAGGAAGACTTTTCTCTGTTTCCCCACCCTTTCCTCAGCTAAGCTTAGAGAGAACATCTTTTGGCTTGGGTTTCCCAGCTAGTCTTCTGTCTGGATTCCAACTCTTCCTAAAATAAATCTCATAATTCATAATTTACCCTACTCTGAATCCATGTTTTCAATTCTTTGATAACTTGGACAAGGATCCAAAGTTGAGATCCATGGGTCTAGGGTCTCCTGCATCTTTATGGACATCTAACACCCTTGTGGACTTCAAAAATCTTGCATTACAAGGAATGATGGTTCAACATATGCTAATCAATAAATGTAATACACTATATAAACGGACTTAAGGACAAACATCACATGATCATCTCAATACATGCAGAAAAGGCATTTCACAAAATCCAACATCCCTTCATAGTAAAAGTCTTACAGAAACTGTGTATATAAGGAACATTTCTCAATATAATAAACGGTATTTAGGAAAAACCTACAGCCAACATAATACTAAATTGGGAAAAACTTGAAGCTTTTCCACTAAATTTAGGAACAAGACAAGGGTGTCCACTGACCCCACTTTTATTTAATATAGTACTGGAAGTCTTAGCCATAGCAATAAGACAAGAGACACTCATAAAAGGGGTACAAATTGGAAAGGAGATCACATTATCATTATGTGCAGATGATATGATTCTATAATAAAGAACACCTCAGACTCTACCACCAAACTGTTAGCTCTGATAAACACACAGAATTCAGTAACTTTCCTATATACTAACAACAAATATAGGGAATATGAAATCAGGGAATCTTTACATTCACAATTGCCTCAGAAAGAAAGAAAGAAAGAAAGAAAGAAAGAAAGAAAGAAAGAAAGAAAGAAGCCTTGGAATAAACCTAACCAAGGAAGTAAAAGATCTCTACAATGAGAACTTTAAAACACTCAAGCAATAAATTACAGAAGACACTAGGAAATGGAAAGACATACCATGATCTAGGATTGGAAGAATCAATATTGTGAAAATGTCAATCTTACCAAAAGCAATCTACACATTTAATGCAATCCTCATTAAAATTCCAATGGCATTCTTCACAGAAATAGAAAAACCAATCCTAAAATTCATTTGGAAGTGCAAAAACCTCTAATAGTCAAAACAATTTTAAGCAACAAAAATAAGGCTGGTGGTATAACCATACCCAATTTTAAGCTATATTACAAAGCCATAGTAACAAAAACAGCATGGTACTGGCACAAAGAGAGACATGTAGATCAATGGAACAGAATAGATGACACAGATATTAATCCAAGCGGCTACAGCTATCTGATTTTTGACAAAAATGTCAAAAATATTCATTGGTGAAAAGACAGCCTCTTAAACAAGTGGTGCTGGGAAAATTGGATATCTATATGTAGAAGGATGAAAAAAGATCCATGTCTTTCTCCATGCACAAGAATCAAGTTCAAATGCATCAGTGGCCTTAATATCAGACCTGAAACTCTGAAACTGATAGAGGAAAAGGTAGGGGAACCCCTTCAGCATATTGGCGTAGGCAATGACTTTCTGAATATAAGCCCAATTGCTCAGGAAATAAAACCACTAATCAACCACTGGGGTCTCATGAAATTACAAAGCTTTTGTACAGCAAAGGACACTGTGGACAGAGCAAAGAGACAATCTATGGAATGGGAGAAAAATCTTTGCCAGCTATACATCTGACAGAGGATTAATATCCAGAATATACAAATAACTCAAAAAACAAAACAGTAAGAAATCAAACAACACAATTAAAAATGGGCTATGGAACTATATGGAGAGTTCTCAAAGGAAGAAATACAAATGGCATGTAAACATCTAAAATAGTGTTCTACGTCCTTAGCCATCAGGGAAATAGAAATCAAAACTACTTTGAGATTCCATCTCATTCCTGTCAGAATGGCTATCATCAAGAAAACAACTGACAATAAATGTTGTCAAGATGCGAACAAAAGGGGAAAACTTCTGCACTGTTGGTGGGAATGTAGTCCGGTACAGCAATTGTGGACATCATTGTGGAGGTTCTTGAGGCAGCTAGAAATAGATTTACCATATGATCCAGCTATATTACTCCTAGGCAAATATAGATATTTGCACAATCAAGTTTATTGCTGCTCTATTCACAATAGCTAGGAAATAGAACCAGCCTAGATGTCCCTCAACAGATGAATGAATAATAAAGATATAATACATTTAAACAATGGAGTTTTATTCAGCCATAAAGAAAAATGAAGTTATGAAACTTATAGGGAAATGGATGGACCTGGAAAGGATTATATTAAATGAGTTAACCCAGGCTCGGAAAGCCAACCACCACATGTTCTTTCTCATACGTGGATCCTAGCTATAAATGTTTAGACTTGCTTGTGAGCTGGAACCAAAAATCTGTACCAGAAGCCAGTAAGCTAGAAAAAGGCCATAGGGGTGGTGAGAAGGGAGAAGGACTTTAGGGGATAATAATGCATATATATAAGTAGAAGAACAGATTACAGGGAGTGGAATGGCCTAAGTGAGGCCAGGGGAAGAGGTTGAGTAAGATAAATGTGGGGGGTGGGTCAATAAAAATTCAAGATATTCTGAATAAGACATGAAAGCCTAGTTTTTTGGATAATGGCACATCCATAAGCCATAGCTTGCTACTAGAAAATTTTCAGTGCCAGGGATGGGATACCTTCCAGGGAGCTGTTGGCCAGGGAGGTCCCTGTTGCCTCCAAAACATTACAGGCTATTGCCAAAGCCCTTGGTTTCCCAGGAGTAACAGATGGTAAGACCCTACTACTGAAGACTTCACATGACTAGGCAGCATGATCACTGAAAAAAATCAAGTTGGTGCTGAGCCTAAAACCTTCTCTCTGTAGACCAGCCAACTGAAAGCTGGAAAAAGCTGCACTGCATCCAGCCCTATGGGAGACAGAAGTCATCAGTGGTGAAAACAGTGGACACTGGAAGCCTCAAGTTTGGCCAGACAGGCCAAATGATTGAATGAGTACAATAGTGGCATGTCTGCTTTGGGGATAATCAACTGCTCTCTAATTGGACTGGAGGCCTGCTCTGTGTGGAGGGGGAGGGGGGATACATGCCTGGTACTGAAAACCTAATCAAAAGCCTATGACAGGAGAGGTCATGAGCCTTAGGGGTATAAAGCCTGCTCTTGTCTGGATAAATGCATATATTATTCTCACAAAACTGCCCTGAAAGCACTATACTTAATGTTCATATTCATATATTAATGCTACTCTCACTTTTGGTTAGAGAAGTTTCTCTTTTCAGATAGTGGTGACCACTTTGATAATCCAAAAAGGCAACATAGGGCTGAGAAGAAGTGACAGAGGAGTGTTCAGCACTGAAACATCTCTATCATACCCACCAAGTCATAAGGCCAATTGCAAAAGTGGTGGCGGAAAGAATGTAAAAGCCAATGGAAGGGTGCCACTCCTTATAATGGAATTGTCCAGTCAGAAATTGGCCTTGATATCCAAGACCTCACAGTTCCTAGCAATACCTTCACAAGACCCTCATAATAGGAGAAAAAGATGATGACATCAAAATAAAAGAAAGACTAATGGAGAGAGGGAGGGGATATAATGGAGAGTAGAGTTGTGAAGGGGAAGGTAGGGGAGGGGAGGGAATTATCACGGTTTATTGTCTGTAAGTATAGAAGTTGTCAATAAAAAAGTTTTAAAAAATCTTGCATCACTTTCATCACTTCTTTTGTATCTGGCTTACATGGGTGGTTTGGGACTTTTACTCCGGCAAGCAGGCTCTGCAAGCAACCACCTTTAATCACTGAACCATCACCCCTGCCTCTTAAATAATTTTTTAATTTTTTTTTGTTTTTTATATTTATTTATTTATTTGAGAGTGACAGACAGAGAGGAGGCAGAGAGAGAGAGAGAAGAGAGAGAATGGGCATGCCAGGGCTTCCAGCCACTGCAAACGAACTCCAGATGCATGAGCCCCCTTGTGCATCTGGCTAACGTGGGTCCTGGGGAATCAAGCCTCGAACCGGGGTCCTTAGGCAAGCGCTTAACCGCTAAGCCATCTCTCCATCCCTTAAATAAATTTTATTCAGTAAAATACTATTTGGAAGCTGGGTAAGAAGGTAAGAGCTATACAAGCATGAGGACCTGAGTTTGATCCCTAATGCCCACATTGAAAGTCAGGTATGTCTGCACATGCCTGTAATCCTAATGCTTACAGTGGAGGAGGTGAAGACAGTAGAATTACTGGGGTTCCATGATCAGTCTGTCTCCCTGAAAACCAAGTAACTCCAGGTTCAATGAGAGACTATGTTTTGGGAAAATGGGGTGGAAAAATGTTAGAGGAGGATACCTAACATTTTCCTCTGACATCTGCACACATGCACAAAGGGCACATGCATTTTCACACACAAGTGTGTGTACATGCACATGCATGAACAAATATGCCATATAACACACACAGAGAGATAGATAGATAGATAGAGAGAGCTCTTTGTGAATAATGTAATTTCACATCCTCAGGTACCAGAGGTTAGTTCTTAGATTTATCCTCTTGGGAGAGGAATATATTACAATCCATTAACCCACTAGTTTAAGTCTCTGGACCATCTGAGCCTGAGTAATCACACCTTAGCAAGCTTTCATTGTCTGTATGTCACATGAACCAACACTGTCCCTTTAAAACTTTTCTTTGATCTCAAATCCTTACCAGGTGGCCCCTCTGCTCCTGAAAGCATTGGTCTTCCTAATTTACTAATCACTGAACCTCCATGGGAGGCCCCAGCAAGACTGGCAGGCTGTCTTCCTGCAGGATTGGGAGACTGTCCCCCTGCAGGACTGGCAGGCTGTCCTCCTGAAGGACTGGGAGATTTTCCCCTGCAGAAGTGAGAACCTCTCCTCCTACAGGACTGGGAGGTTATCCTCCTACACCAGCATGGCCTATTCTCTGTGTGCTGTACAGAGAGACAGAAAAGAATCTGTTTCACTTGGGCTATGTAGTCTTACATTCCGGAACTCCAACTGCCTGCTAAGGTGACCTTCCTTACCAAGTACTCCTTGGCTATTAGCTTCCCCTTCCCTGTAGTATCTTTTTTTCTTATCATTCCTGTGTCTCTTTTATCCTATCCATGAATTCTACCATCACCTTAAAATCCTCCCTTTGTAGTAATTACCTGCAAGGCCCAATTTACTTCTTGAAAGAACTTAACACAGCATCCATTCATCTATACAATGAATGGCTTTCTAAAGTTCTTTACCTTAGGGCAGACTGAAGCTCTAAAAGTGAGGAGGTATTAACCCTGTGAAGAAGGTACTACTTCGAATATACCATCATGAGAGGAAGTAGGCAGTTAGGGTGACTATGCCCCTGAAAGGAAAAAAGATAGGAAGGTCTGCACTTGCTAGAAATCAAAGCTGATCTGACTTCTTATCTCTTTTTTTTATTTTTTAATACTTTATTTTTTTACAATTGCTTTAATATTAAGAGAAAATAAGACAGCATAATTGCAAAATTAAAATGTAGAACATACCTTTGAAATTAAGATTAATAATCAAGGCAATTAATCTTCTTATCAGAATGTGTTTCCACAGAAATTTAGAAATAGCAGGCAATAGTGATGCCATTGTATGAATCTTTTTTTCCTTCTTTTTTTTTTTCTTTTTTTTTATTAATTAGTTGTACTCAGCGAATATGGTCAATTTGGTACAATTGTTAGGCTCATCCATGTCCTACCCCTCCCTCCCCCTGGCCCCTCCTTGTTGAGGTATATGGGTCATGCATTCTGGAGTTAGCCCATAGTTATGGGTAGGATAAATGTCTCTGCATATCATGACTCAACATGTATCTCTGACATTCTTTCCACCCCCTCTTCTGCAAAATTTCCCTGAGCCATGTTGGGTTCATTTTTGGTCTGCTTCAGTGATGAGGTGTTGGGGGCCTCTGGGTCTCTGGCGCAAGGGTGAAAGAGATCAACACAGAGAAAAATCAACTCCTTACTTTTTATCTCTTGCTTAGTTTCCTAGACTCGTTTTCCACAAACAATCTAGGTCCCCACTTGGGAGGGAGGTCTTTGCTAGGGAACACTGTGGTTGGTCAAGCTCAGGCCCCACGACTTGGTGTCAGGGCTAGTCTCTTCCTGAGATAGGCCCTAGCCATAACCAACCATCTGTCCCTCTGGTTACCTGAGCCAGAAGGCATGGCATACCACCATAAGGTTATAAATACTTTTGAAAGGGGAGGGCATGCTCTGTGAGCTGCCTGATTACTTAGGAACTTTCAGCTGTTCGTGAGTTTTCCCTTGGCTCAGCCCAGGCCTAGCCAGCTCTTAGCCCTAACTCTTTACCTGGGCCTTTTCTTCCCTGCAGCTCCTCACAGGGCAGGAGGTCTTTAAACTTTCTTTTCTCCTTTCTTTCCATGGTTTGCCTAGGTCCTCCATGTGGGATCTCTTGCCATGTGGGTGCCTTTTCTTGGCTCTGTACTTCCCAAAATAAACATAATAATTTAATAATTATCATTTTCATTCTTTTTTCAATTATTTGATTAAAATTAGAAGCTAACATAGGGTTTGGGGTTCAAGGACTTTTCTGAAACCTGAGCACCCTGTTAAAAATCACACTATTTAAGCCATCATTCTCTCATTCATGATTCTAACTTCCTCTATCCTGAATGCAGCCCTGCATTCATTGAGAATTGTTTACATGTTTCTATGTGAATTCCTACAAACCCTGGTCTTGACCCATAAGATATACACAGCAGATATTGTTCTCCAATATCTACTCCTTCCCCATCAAGACTTATTCATGCAGCCCATCCAATACTTGTTGATTTCTTTCAAGTATCTGTATCTTTCTTTTTACTGTAGTTGATAGGTTCCTATTTGTATTAGTTTTCTAAGGCTGCCATAAACAAGCACCTCAGGCTGGGTGTTTTAAATAACATCATTAGTCAATCTTCTCACAGATCTCAAAGCCAAAATTCCAAGATCAAATTTACAATTAAGACAAATCTTAGCGTTAACACAGTGAGGTCAGGAACAAGGAGGAAGAAAAATAAGAGGATTTACAGTGGGGTATGAGATAGCCAAAGGAAGGGCAGGACTCTGGGGAAAACAACAAAGTTGTCTTGGCAGGTTCTTCCTGGCTTCTGTTGATCCTGCCATCAGGAGCTTTCATAGTGCATCTTGGTCCTTTTCCCTAGTACACTCCTCAACTCTACCTTCAAACATATCCTTGCATCTAGTTGTAAGGGAATGATATGGGGTCATAGCAGCATCTAAAAAAGGCTCCATGGTTTTGCCTTAGATCATCCCAAGGGGAAGCAGAGGAAGGAGAAATAGTAGACCAAGATTGTAAATCTGATACTAGAAGCCATTGTTTACTGTGGTCCCTTTTCACAATCCACCATACAGCCAGTCCTTCCTCAAGTCTAGAGAGTGTACTTTCCACTTTTCTTTTTGTTTGCTATCGTAAGAAACTTTTCCCTGAAGGAGATGTGAACACAAGTCCTTACCCAAATAGGGCTCAGATCGTAGACCAAAGTGTGCTTACACCAATACCAGCTCAGTGAACCAATGAGGTCATTGGGGTTGCTTAGAGAGGATGGAGTGGGGTTATTTATAGGAATGTGGAACTCCCAAAGCAGCCACTTTGATGGGGCTTCCTGTCTCTGTCAAGATTACTCCTTAGATGCTCCTCCCTCAGCCTCAGGATTGGGGCTTACTTACAGTGTGGGAACCCCAGAGCAGCCACACCACCAAGAAGTCCCATCCCACCCTGAATGATTACTTCAACTGTGGTCACTTCCAGAAGCTCCCTGTCCCTGCCCAGGAGTATGAGACCACAGAGCCACAGCACTTCAGTGGAGCGCACTATGCCAGGGTTACCCCTGCACATGCTTCTTCCTCAGCCTTGGGGTGAGGGCTTACTTACAGAGCATAGAGACTCCAAAGAAACTACTTTGGTGAAGTTTATTGTCCCTTGATCTTTAACCCTGTATTCTATCTCCCACTGAAGCCACACAAGCTTGTGTGTTATTATATACAGCTGGCACAGTGGCACCTGAGCTCTCAGGAGGGGGTATGATGACCCTCCCCTTGCTTTCTCTCATGAGTTGTTCCAGCTTCTTTTGATAAACCTGGCAATAGCTATTCACTGCTTTCAGTGTGGAGGGATTTTTCCATGCAACACTTCCTGAAAATAACCTTAACCACCTTGTACCTGTGTTCCAACATGAATGTGAATACTTCTCCTACATGAACACATGAATGGGACTCCTGCTGTGATTAGGCTTGGGGGGGGGTGTCTGAAGAGGCATATCTCCTCCTCTATGACAGAGGTTTGGTTTCTTCAAAACCTCTTTCCTTGGCTTGTTGGAGGTCATTTCCTTCCTACATCTTCTGCTTTTTCTATGCTTTAAACTTTTCTTACCAGGATGCCATTCATATTTGACTAGAGTCCACACTAATGACCTCATTTTAATTTAATGACTTCTTTAGAGTTACTATCTAAAATAAACTCATATTCTGTTATATTATAGCTAACAATCTATAAATTTGTGGGAAGAGAAGCCTCATTCTAAGTACTTCAGTTTGAACACATCTTTGCAGATATGTTCATAGGTATACTAAATAAAGTAAATGTTTCCCATCGTAGTCTTTTATTCATTCTACCTTAGCTCCATGAAACTTGCCTTGGAAAATTTCCTGTGTATTTATGATGGCTCAATGTAAAGCAGTTGCCATAGCCTTATGAATTTTGAATACTTGGTCCTTATATGGTGGCAATTTGGGAAAATTTTAGAGCCTTGGGGAATAAAAGCTTTATTGGAGGAAGTATGTTGCTGGAGGTTGGATTGAGGTAGTATAGTCCAGTCCTAAACCCAATACTAGTATAGCTTTATTGATGGAGATGCAGCCTCAGTTTTCTGCTCCAGCCTATAATGCTGTCTCTGTAATGATGAAACTTCTCCTCAATATTTTAAGCCAAACTGGACTCTTTTCCTTCCATAAGCTTCTTCTGATAAGGCAATTGGTCTCAGCAAAAAGAAGGTAACTGCTATAGAAAATTGGTACCAAGAAGTGGGAGAATTACTGAGATAAGTGTGAACATGTGGTTTTTAGTCATTTGGAATTGGTTTGTGGGAGGAATATGGTATGATTTGGAACACTGAACTACAGAAGCCTTACAATGCTATAAGGAAAATTAAAGAGCCTTCGTGGTGAAAATTTGAAAGACCAAAAAAAAAAAAAGTCTAGGTAAGCGCAGTTGATTTCTCTGTATACAGGCTCTGCTGTGGATGGAATATATCCCCCACCCTTCAACTGTTGGAGACCTGGTTTCCAGTGCACCAGTGTTAAAAGGTTAGGAGGTGAATAGATGATGAGAATTCTTCCTGAGTAAAGGAATGAATGGATGAATGAGGTATTGTTGGAGTGACCTTGCTCTCTGAGGAAGTTCTCTCTACTTTACTTGGACTTCTTCACTATGTCACATCCTCCACCATGTTACCATGCAGCAAGAAGACCCTAAACATGGTAAGCAGAAACTGGCATCATGGGATTCAAAACTTCCAGAACTGTGAGTAAATTGATCTTCTAGCTGTATGACCCTCTTTTCTGGGTCTTTCTTTGAGTTGTCAGAGAGAACTCTCTTCCAACTAGTGCAAGTCACTGGCAGAATCTAGTTCACCATGCTTGTGTTGTGGAACTGAGTTCCCTGCTTCCCTGTGGCAGTGTGATGATGGTCTCTCACTTTTTTCAGAAACTAAATGCACTGCTCACATGGCATACAACAACTTCATAGCCTTGTCTTTGAAACTGGAATTTCCAAGCTTGTTTATTCTTTATACCACCAACCAGAGGAAGTTCTTCAATTTCAAGGCCAAATGTAATTAAATTGAGTACACAAAAATACTGTTTCATTTCTAAGGCCATTTGTGTCATGTAACATAAATATGATGGGACATCCAATATTCAAAGCCACATGGTCCACACCAAGTAGAACATATATTCCTTATGGTAATGCTTAGGACTCTGCCAATGACAAATGTAGAGAACATCTCACTCCCCAAGTATCTAAATGCCCACAAGAGCTTCTGATATAAAAAAGTTTTAATACTTGGGCTAATTTTAAAGTTAACTGAATTTTGTTTCAATAATCTGGTGTCTATTACATGTATACCCCCAAGCCAAGCTCTGTAGTTAATCTTGGTTGTCAACTTGATGGGATTTGGAATCACCATAGAAAAAGATGTATGGGTACATGGAAGGGATTTTCCAGATTGTATTAATTGACATGGAAAGACCCACACTAAATAGGGGCAGATATCAGGGGTTGGGATCCTAGACTACATAAAGCAGAGAAGGCCAGCTGAGTGCCAGCATTCTTCTCTCTGCTTCTTGATCAACAGCTTCACTGTCTTGCCATACTGAAACTGTGCCAAAA
Organism: Dipus sagitta; assembly: GCA_036346955.1. Taxonomy (NCBI): domain Eukaryota; kingdom Metazoa; phylum Chordata; class Mammalia; order Rodentia; family Dipodidae; genus Dipus; species Dipus sagitta. Next base: position 54,829,067 of record CM070787.1, read on the forward strand.
ATAACATCTTCCTTCCTTGAGTTGCTTTTATCTACTTAATACACAAAACAACATAAATAAGCTATCACCAAAGACACCAAAACAGCAATCATTGAAAGAAAGCAAAGTGGGCCAGAGAGCTTTCCTGATGAACGTTACTCCTTGGGGAGAGGAAAATATAAGAGAAATGTGACAAAAGTGAAAGAAAATTTTCTTAAAATTTGGTATTTATTTTTATTTGTGACCAAGAGAAAGGGGGTAGAGAAATAGAGAGAGAGAGAGAGAGAATAAGCATGCCAGGACCTCTAGCCACTGAAAATGAACTCCAAGTGCATCTACCACCTTGTACATCTGGCTTACCTGGGATCTGGAGAATGGAACCTGGGTCCTTAGGCTTCACAGGCAAGCCTCTCAACTGCTAACCCATCTCTCCAGCCCAAGAAAATCTTCTTGAAAAACCTAAGTGCAATGTGCTATTCTGAATATCTCACAGATGAATCTATTGATCTTTAAGCTGAACAAATAAAATGTTTGCACAAAGTGACCAAAATTGCTTTAGAATTAAAATGCCTCGATTCAATTGCCTTCATAGAGAAATGTCACCTGAAGCAGTAGGAATATGTCTCTCACAATCTTGCCCCTAGAATGTTCTTTGAGAGGCTAGCAATTTTGCTTTGGAGATGGGGTATTTGCATGCCTCTGTTTGTTTATGTAAATCACTGCAGTGTTTTGCTTTCTTCCTACATGTACGCCAAGCAGTCTAGTATTTTTTGGTAACTATATCCTCTGTCCTTCTTGCTGATTACAGCCTTACCTTCATTGTGTGCTTAGGGGTCCAAAGAGATAAGGAAAGTGGACACTTGTTTTTGGTTGCAACTCACCTGCATAAAACTGCTTCATTGATTCAGAGCATTGATATCAGCCAGTATCTTAGATTTCTTGACACCACATTTTTACCAGTGAATAATAAGCCATTGCCTTGCTACCAAAAGCCTCTTTCCCTCTAACTTTCACCTTTCTTCCACCATTAGTCATGCTAGAATAGCTCACCACCTGTCACTAAGCATTCTTTTGAAAAGAATTTCACCCAGTTAATGTAGACATGACTGCATGGAAGCTGTGAGCACACCTGTGCTTACCAAGTCTGCAACCCACTAGCTGTAATCTGGTGAAAAGTATTTTGGGCTGTTTGTATATCACAATCTGCTTTCTTGATATCACTTTTAAAAATAGTTCTAACATTATATTTTTGAATTAAGGAGACAACAGTATGGTTCAAAAAAATATTTAAGCATATAAATACATAGTAATCTTGAACGAAAGACTAGTGTTAAATAATTGACTTAGATGTGATTTATGTTCCTTTATTACTCATAACATAACTCATGGGCAGAAATTATGTGCTGTGTTGTTTTAAATGGATAGAAAAATTAAACTCAAATAGTAGTATCACTTTGCCTAGGTGGTTCACCTGCTAAGTGAGAACTTTCACACTAAGAAGTGTCTGGTTGCAAAGGCTTCACAATTCCCCTCTATATGTCCATTATTCCTTGATTATAGTGCTTCATTTCATCTATTCATTTGGTATCCAAAGAACTCTCTTATGATACAGAAGCTGTGCTATCAGCAAAGAATTTGTGCAAGAAAAGATACCTTCCTGTCTCCCAGATGCTTGTAGACTACCTTCACAAAGGACCGTGCAAATGAATGACCATAAGACAAGAATATTAACAGTGCTGTAATGTAAATGAGTCTCAATGTATGTCAATCTATACCTGTTTCAATGCAGTAGCCACACAGCTCATGTGTAAGAATTTAAATTTAAATTTTTAATAATTAAAATGATTTTATAAATAAAATCATGAATTCAGTTCCTAATTCATCAGGCAAACCAATTATATTTCCCAAGTTCCATATTTTCATGTTGCTAGTGACAATTGAATTAGATTGTACAGGTTATAAAACATTTCTAACAATGTACAATGTATAATTTGGCAGTGTTAGTCTAGGGAACTAAACCCTTGCTAACAAAGTACTGGATCTGAGGTTTGTAGACTAAATAAGAATTTTCTGTCTAGAAGCAGGGCCAGGAAACTCGAGGCAGATAAAACCAAATATGCAAAGGCAAGAAGATGACATGAGGACATACAGATTGCTCAAGCAATTGGAAGTAAACCAAAGGGCTCTTCACAGAGGTAAGTCCTTTTTGACATAAGATGAAGCATGTGTGTCTTAGGACAGATCATGGACTTTACCCTGTTGACCAGCAGCTTGCAAGTGTTGTCAGTTCTAGAATCTTTTATACTTTTCAAATAAAAAGTGTTCAGAATTCATAAACAGAACATAAACACAAAGAAAACTACTCTTTTTACCCTTTCAGAAATTCCTGTACCCCAGAAACTGATCCTCCATTGGTGCCCTGACCTCTGTGGAACTGATGGAGGCTCCAATGACCAGGGAATTGTGAAGAGACCACAGATGGTAAATAATGGTACTGAGAAGACCCTGCTCTGGTGTGTAGAACTTGTGGATAGAGATACAACAGACTAGGGATAGATAATTAACTATGGAAGTAAAGGAAGAAAAACGGGCCAGTGTCATTTTTATCTAGATAAATAAAGCATAGTCCCAGATATGAAGTAATCAAGATGAATAGAAAAAGCAGAGTCCAGGGACAGGAAGTTATCTAGATAAATAGAGAAAGCACAGTCCTGGCATATGAAGAAACCTGGACTACCAGAAAGAGAAGAAGCAGACTCACTGTCAGGTGTTTTGGGGGTTGTTTTAATGGGCAATTTGATGACTGATGGTATCATTTTTCATGGTACAGAATTCAGGGTAACATTTTACTTATTAGATGATAGGCTTAAATTTCCTATTCTTTAAAATAAAGAAAGAAAGAAAATGGCAGGATTGGGAGGGTGGTGGTTTACATTTAGGCCTTGAGTTACAACTCTTTCATTCTATCAAAACCTAAGGGGTTATCACAAAAATCCTTCTACTCACTTCAATGAATAATGTATGTCTCACTTCTTTATTCTTCCCCATAGCAAACACAAATCAGAAACGTCTGAAACAAACAGACCACAGAAAACCAAAGTCAAAACTGGTATTTTGTCAGCTGATTAGATGGCAGTTAGTTTAATGCTAACATTAATCAAGGTCTGATTGCTCCATTGTCCAGAATAAGCGCCATAAGAGGAGATTAATACAGAAGAGCAGGGAGCAGTGTGCTTCTGCAGAAACCTCCATGCAGTAATTAAGAAGAATACAAAATGAAGGTTATTGATCCACTGTGTTATTGAGAAACAACATAATTGATATTTCAGAACTTAACTATTGGGTCCAAAGTAGAAGTGACAGTTTATATGCATCATTAGAATAATTTCTTTATTTGTTTTTAATCATTTAAATCAAAATATTGAGATCAAATGTTACCCAGCTTCAAAAAAAACATTGATGTATTTGTAAAATTTTTTTCATTTTATGTATTTAAAAGTATCATTGTCTTGACATTCATGAGGCAGTAGAATACTGACTTTGGAGTTAAGCACATTCTACACTTGAGCTTTGTGGAATTAGGTTGTCATTTAATCTGTCAGGATTTCCTCCTACATGGTAACAGTGATAGTGTCCACCCCACAGATTTGTGGAAATAATTCAGGAAAAAAGTCATATTTCCTAGACTCAAAGACACTGATTCAAAACTGTGGTGTTTCAAAATTATCTCTGCCACTTATAAACTGTGCATTCTTAGACACTTACTTAACCTCTCTGTGTCCCAACTTTTTGGAGCATCACAAAGGGGTGGCAACAGTGGCATCTCTGTTAGGAAGAGCACATGGATATTTGGATCATCCAACAAGGCCACAAGCAGCACATACTCCACCAGTGCCTTTGATATTACCATCATTATTTAAAAGTGTATTGGAGCCCATTGTGTTGACACACATCTTTAATCCCAGCACTTGGGAGGCAGAGGTAGGAGGATCACCACAAATTTGAGGCCAGCTTGAGAGTACATAGAAGTGCTTATGCATGAAGTTGATTCTCAGTGAATATGAACCATGCATTTTATTCCTGTGCTTCTAGATGGTAGAACCTGTATCACAACCTTGGCCTTTGTAGAACAAGCAGAAAATAAGACAAGTGACAGGAAAGCCTGCCTGTTCTACATACCCAACCCGTGATTCCTATGTGCAAAAGAGTACTTGCCAATGGAGTGAGTAGGCCAGAGCTCCCAGTTCCCCTAGTGCCTTTGATGTACCTGAAATCTCCACAACCTGTGCATCTGTGGTTAAAACCCTATCAAACACTGGTACACCAATCCAGCTCACATTTAAAACAGAACACCCTCTGAAGATCCTACTAGGGTAAAACCTTGCTTTGTCCTCAAAAGAATAGTGTCTCTCCAAGATGGGTAGACCACAATGCAAAAATCCAGCAAAAGTAAGAAAACTTAGAGATATCCATCAAGGATACCTAGTCCCACAATGGAAGCCTCCAATGAAATCATAGAGAAATCAAAAGAAGTTCAATTCCAAACTGAAAACACAAAAACAAATGATACCCTGATCAACAGAATTGTTGAACTGGAAGAAAACCATCAAAAAATGAAGAATCATATCATTAAAATTGAACAGAATCATCTACTAGAGCACTCACCTTTTGACAGTAGGCTTAATTTGATTGAAGAAAACATTTGGACGCTTAAAGGAGTTATCAATGAATTGATGATGAGTCAAAAAATGGATGATATCTATAATCAATTGATTAAACTTAATGAAGAATTGATCAAATGTAAGAATGAATTCCAGGAAGCATCAGGAAAATCAGAACTCAAACTGAAATCATACCTCAAAAAAAGAGATGGACATGATGCAAAATAACACAACAAAAAACAAAAATCAAATACAGCTTATAAAAACCTCTTTACAACCCCTCACTAACAAAGTTACTCATGTGGAAGATAGAGCTTCTGCCATGGAAGACAAGACAGAAGAATTTGATCAGGAAGCCAAAAACTTTGCTAAGTTCAAAATATCAAGTGAACAGAATAAGAGGGAACTGTGGGATACCCTAAAATGACCAAACATCAGTATCATGGGTATACCAGAAGGAGAGGAAATTCAGTCTAGAGGTATAGAGAACATATTCAACAAAATTATTGCAGGAAAATTTCCCAATCTTTCAAAGGAGTGGCCCATACAGATACAAGAAGCTCACAGAAGACCAAATAGACAGGACCAAAGAAGAAACTCTCCAAGGCACATCATAGTTAAAACTCTTAACAATGAAAATAAAGAGAGTTCTAAAAGCAGTGAGAAAGAAACAACTCACTACATAAAAAGGAAATCCCATAAAAATTAAATCAGATTTCTCACTGGGAACCCTGAAAGCCAAAAGAGCCTAGAATAGGACACTTCAAAATCTAAAAAGCTATGGGTTCCAACCCAAGCTACTCTACCCAGCAAAAATATCCCTCATAATGGATGGTGAAAGGAAAATGTTCCGTGAAAGAAGTTAACTCTATGATTATGATACACATTCTTCTCAGCACCCCATGGAACCTTATCCACAACAGACCATATATTAGACCATAAAGCATGCTCAATAAATTCAGGAAAATTGAAGTATCTTCTTTTTATTTTATTTTATCTTATTTATTTATCAGAGAGAGAGAGAGAGAGAGAGAGAGAGAGAGAGAGAGAAGAAAGAAAGAGGCAGAGAGAAAGAGAGAATGGGTGCACCAGGGCCTTCAGCCATTGCAAACAGACTCCAGATGGATGCACCACCTTGTGCATCTGGCTTATGTGGGTCCTGGGGAATCGAATTAGGGTCCTTAGGCTTCGCAGGCAAATGCCTTAACTGCTGAGTCATTTTTCCAGCCCTATCTTCTTGCATCATATCAGATCACAATGCTTTAAAGATAGAAATTAACAACAAGAGACTCATCAAGAACTACACCAGCTCCTGGAGACTAAACAACATACTTTCAAACAATCAATGGGTTGTGGAAGAAATCAAAACAAAAAAAAAGAAATTTTAAAATTCCTATAACTGAATGATAATGAAAATACAACCTGCCAAAACTTATGGGACACAATGAAGGCAGTCCTAAGGGGAAAATTCATAGCACCAAATGCTTTCAAAACAAAGACAAAGAGATCCCAAATTAATAACCTAACTGCCCACCTAAGTGTACTGGAAAAACAAGAAGAATCCAACCCAAAGACCTCCAGATGGAAACAAATAATCAATATTTGAGCAGAAATTAATGAATTTTAAACTAAGTATACAATTTTAAAAATAGATGAAATGAAGATCTGGTTCTTAGAAAAAATAAACAAGGTTGATAAACCCCTGGACAATTTGATCAAGAAAGAAAGATAAGTTCAAATTAACAAAATCAGAAATGGAAAAAGAAAGGTCACAACAGACATCAATGAAATTGGAAGAATCATGAGGGCATACTTTCAAAATCTCAACTCCACAAAATTGAATAATCTGGAAGAAATTGATAGATTCCTAGATACATACCAGCTCCTAAACTCAGAGCAGATTAGTCTCCTAAACCAACCTATGACATCCATGGAGGTTGAAAAAGTAATCTTAAACCTCCCCCAAAATAAAAGTGCAGGCTCAGATGACTTCACATCCAAATTCTACCAAACCTTCCTTGAAGAGTTGAAACCAGTTTTTCTCAAACTGTTTCAGATAATCAGGGATGAGGGAATCCTTCTCGACTCCTTTTATGAAGCTAGCATCACCCTAATACCAAAATCAGACAGAAATGCAACAAGAAACCTATAGGGCTATATCCATTATGAATTTAGATACAAAGATCCTGAGCAAAATCCTCAATAAATGAATTCAATAACACATCAAAAGCATTATACACTTTGATAAAGTAGGTTTCATCCCAGGGATGCATTAGTAGCTCAACATATGGAAATTGGTTAACATAATACACCACATAAATAAATGTAACCATAAGAACCACATGATCATCTCAAGTGATGCAGAGGAAACCTCTGACAAAATACAATACCATATCATGATCAAAATGTTTGAAAGAATAGACATGGATGGTTTATATCTCAATACAATAAAGTCTATATATAAAACACCCAAAACCCAAATAATACTTAAAGGGGAAAGAGTCAAGAATTCTGGCTGAGATCAGTAACAAGACAGGGGTGCCCACTCTCACCACTGCTCTTCAACATATTACCAGATGTATTACTCTAAACAATAAGACAGGAGAAAAAAATAAAATGGATTCAAATTGGAAAGGAAGAAGTCAAGTTAGCCCTATTTGTCGAGACATGATCTTATACATAGGTGACCCAAATATCTCCATTTTAAAACTTCTAAGGGTGATTAATTCCTTCAGTAAAGTGGTGGGATAGACAATCAATGAATAAAAGTGTGTAGTCTTTCTATATGCAAAGAACAAATATGCAAGAGAAAGATATCATTGAGTTTTGTCCCATTTTCAATAGCAACAACAACAAAAAATTAAATACCTTATAATAACACTAACCAAGGATGTCAAACACCTATATAATGAAAACATTAAAAAAAAAAACTCAAGAAAGAAATTGAGAAGGGCTTGAGAAGATGGAAAGACCTCCCATGCTCCTAGGGAGATAGAATTAATATTGTGAAAATGGCAATTCTACCAAAAGCAATATACAGATTTAATACGATACCATTAAAAATAGCAACAACATTCTTCACAGAGATTAAGAAAATGATCTCAAAATTCATACGGAAAAGTATCAGGCCTCAGATAAGCAAACATATCCTCAAGAAAAAAACACACCTCTGGAGGTATCACCATACCTAATCTAAAGTTTTATTATAAAGCCATAGTAACAAAAACAGCATAGTAGCATGGTACTGGCATAAGAACAGAATCATAGACCAATGGAACAGAATTGAAGGCTCAGGCCTTAGGTCATGTAACTACAGCTACTTAATCTTTGACAAAGGAACCAATAACATACACTGGTGAAAAGACATCATCTTCAACAAATGGTGCTGGACAAATTAGATGACTGTATGTAGAAAAATGAAATTAGACCCACTCATATCTCCATACACAAAAATCAACTCCAAATGGATTAAAGACCTCAGTAGAAGACCTGAAACTTTTCTCCTGGAAGAAAAAACAGGAGGCACTCTCAATGATATGGGAGTGGGGAAAGACTTCCTAAACAAAACCCCAGTAGCCCAGGAAGTTAAACAATCACTCAACCAAAGGGATCTCATGAAGCAAAAAGGTTTTTGGCACAGACGTATACGCTACATAAGCAGAGCCAATAGATTGCCCACTAAATGGGAGAAAATCTTTGCCTCCTATACCACTGACAGAAACATAATATCTAGAATCTACAATGAACTCAAAAAATTAAACAATAAAATGTCAAACAACCCACTCCAAAACTGGGGCAGAGAACTCAATAGGGAGTTCTCAGAGGAAGAATTACAAATTGCTAACACACACTTAAGAAAATGTTCAACATCATTAACCATTAGAGAAACACAAATTAAAACAACCATGAGATTCCACCTTACTCAAGTAAGGATGGAACCATTAAAATATCTAACAGCAGCAAATGGTGGTGAGGATGTAGGGAAATAGGAAGCCTCATGCATGGTTGGTAGGAATGTAAACTTGTACAACCACTATGGAAATCAACTTGGAGATTCCTTAAAAGGATGCCCGTAGAGCTACCACCAGCCCCAGTTATTCCCTTACTGGGCATTTATCCTAAATGCACAATGCATCAATACACAGACCTGCATATAGCTGCTCAATTCATTATAGCTAAGAAGTGCAATTATCCCAGATGCCTCTCATTGGATGAACAGATAGCAAAGTTGTGGAACAATTACACAATGGAATTCTACTCAGCCATAAGAAAAAAATGATACAATGAAATTTGTAGGAGAATAGACAGATTTGGAATAGATCATACTCAGCAAATTCACACAATCACAGAAAGACAAACACAACATGGTGTCAGTTATCTGTGGTTCCTAACGTGGACCTGCTCAAGTTGCTGTCATTCCTGATAGGCAACTCAGGACCCAGACAATAGGGACAGAAGGGTTTGGGTGATAGTAGGGAAGAGAAGGGGGGGGATGAACAAACACAAAATTAAACTCAAACTGAGCTGATACCATAGAAACCTTTACTTTGGAAATAGCCTAAAAGATATAACCCTCAAAAGGAGTAAGGGGGAGCACCTGAAAAGTAGAGTTCTGTTGAGGATGGTATAAAGCCTAAGCTTAAAAGATTTATTTTTCTGTCTCTGACCTATAACTCCCAGTACCAGAGATTTTTTTGCTACCCACATTGAATTGTTGATCCAACAATCCCCAGATCAACACAGCTTTCTGTCAAAGCACTTGATTACTTGCCTGAGGCAAAAAAATAAGACCCTATTGCTGAAAACACCTTATGTCACTGACACAGAGCATGGACAGCCCTGGATGAAATTCAGAAGGAAGTAAGTCCCCAGACAGCTGGTCCAGTGCTGGAAAGCACTACATGAGCTACTTGGGGAAGATGGCCAACAATACTCTGAGCAACCAGATGTCTAAGCTACTCAGAAGCAAACACTTTGACATGATGTAAACCCCACTGCAATAGTGTCACACAGCCTCAGTGGGTAACCAGTAGCTTTCTGATTGGCTAAGAGATCCATTCAGTGCAAAGGAACCTATATCTGGAATTGGGAACCAGATCGGAGTTCTATGGAGACAAAGATTATGTTCTCCAGTGTCAAGCTCTCACTAGTCTTCAACTAAAAATGCAGCTACATGCATCAAATTCTCTCTAAATTTATAATGTTTATCCCATTTAAACTATACTGACTTCACTCTCCGTTGGAGAATTCGTTCTTCTTTTTCAGATGGTAGGGAGACTGGAGGAGATAAACTACTCCTCACACTTCAGCCAAGCCTCAGCTGAATCCCAGCTGAATGGGGAGATGAACAAGAATGCTACTTCCACTCTGTTTCTGATAATCAGAGCAAGGGTGTGGGAGACAGACACTGAGGATACTCAACACCTAACAAAATAGAGATCCAAAGGATCCTAAGAGCTCATAGCTGAAGTAGACTTAAAACTCACCCACCGTGGCTCAAGGAATTTTACAGAAAAGGGGGCAGAAAGATTTTAAGAGCCCAGAGGCATTTCTTCCCTCCCCCCACCACAAAAAATAACTGACTACTTCTCCCACATGCATAAACTACAGCCCCATGGGGAATACCTGGAACACTACTGAAGAGCTCCCCAATGGAATGGAATCAGGGATGAAGGAAAAGTGGGTACCAACACATGATGCAGCCACACAAAACATCTTGTTAATAATAATAATAATAATCATTAAAAAATTAAAGAGGGACAACTTCATGAAGTTCATGTAAAGTCAAGTAAATAATAAAGAAAAGAAGAGTGAAAATGATAGAAAAGAATATGGAAGAAGAGACAATTTAGTGGACCCAACACAGGATTAAAGAGATTCTAGGGATGGAGAGATGCCCAGTAATTAATAGCACTTACTGTTGAAGTGTGAGGGCTCAGGGAAGCCTCAGAGACCACTGGAGTACAATTACATAAGGTCGACAGAAACAGCCTGGCATGTCCACACATGTCTGTAGCCTTGTTCTGTGGGTAGCAGATTCTGGAGAATCACTGGAGCTCAAGAAACAGGGAAGTTCCAGGGTTAGTAAGAGGCTCCAGCTCAAGTAAAAATGAGTGGAAGAGTGTATACCTGACTTCTTTCCCTCTGGTTACTGCAAATGAGCTCACCCCACTATGGGAGGGCATAGGGCATCACATAGGCATGTACACCACACACAACACACACACACACATATACACACACACATACACACACATAAATACCACATTATATATCCATGCCAAAAAAAATAAAATAAAATTCTAGCAAGGACTGATGACGGAGGTAAGGATATTGCTAAGGATATAATACAAGAAATGTTTGTACAACTGAAGGGAATGCTAATCCTCGAAAGGTCTCAACCTCAATGAGATTCAATTTTTCATCTACTAGAATGGCTTGTAAAGTATATATTTTCCTAGTTACTGACAGGCTCAGCCAGCTTGTGCTGATTTTGCAAGTAACCTAGCTAGGTTTTAAAATATTATTTTGGCCCACCTACAACACTTTTCTAATGGAAAATGTTCTTACTGATTTAAGTACTTATTTTAGCCTATGGAACCTTTCATGTGCATTTGGATCATATAGATTATTTCCCCCAGTCTACTTGAAGGGAATATATCCCAATGTTCATTTCACATGAGAAATCAAGATTAAATTTGCTTAAAATAGAGCATTTCATTTATTGAACCATGTAATGATCAGTTATGAAGGATCCAATATGTGCTAGGTCCAGTGCTACACAGTACAGGTGGAATAGTGATCAGAGGCTTATGTGATTAATTTGCCTTTGAAAAAACTCACAGTTGACTTCAAGGTAAACAGATTAGAGGGTGTCATGGCAAAGAACAGAAGCTAACATGATGCCTAATTAATGAATAATAGAAATATGCAAAACCCTCAAGACATGACATTGAGAGAAAGGAGGCATCCAGGATACCACCTAAGCATCTAAGTTCTTAAACGGATGACTTTCTAAAGAGAATGCCTAGCAATTATCATGTTGAGAGACTGAAGAAAATTCCTTTTCAGGATGACCCTGCAAAGTGTTTCATTAGGATGGGGTGCTGCCACAGGCACTTGGCTCATCTTAAGAGTTTGCATGCTTATAAATTCATTGGTTTCAACACTCACTAATTACACCCTCACATTTTAAGCCTATTATGGAAGGAATTCAAACCCGATGGGTCTTTGTCTACAAGCCAAAATTTACTTAAAATAAGCCTGTAGTAATAAGTTAACTTCAAGCATTGAACATATTTAAACGACAGGTGGAAAACAAAGATATTCTTTTTCTGATTTCCGCTTAAACTTGTCATTATTTGGCAGACCTGGTCAAAGTAAATGCACCATGCTTCAAAGGAGTTAGCATGAAAGAGACCAGGTAGCAATAAGATGAATCCGTTTGTCTCAGTAGACATGCTCTGAGGCCAGATATTCAGGAAAGGCAGTTGTAGTAATGTTGTACATCCTTTAATTGACCTCAAGATAAAAGCAAACAAGAGAAGCATAATGTTCCACTCACCAGGCCATAAAATGAAAGCTGTCACAAGAGCTCTGATGTATCTGATGAAATTGAGTAGGCAGTCAGGGTAACAGAACCCCAAAAGTCATGGTTTTATACTCCTGGACTTAATGCAGGAAATATGACTAAGCATACAGAAACCTGTATGTTACACCCCCCAGGAAAGACATCCTTACAGAAGATTACTGGCAAAGCTATAAAATCTCGTCTTTTCCCATAGTAATCCACTAATCTGGTCTTTCTCACATAGTCCTACCCCATAAAAACGCAAATCTGAGTCTCAAGATGGGTTTCTCAAATCTCCTCTTGCCTCCCTGGAGAAGAGCTGCACCTTGCTTCCTTTTATTATGTTCTAGGCCTAATAACCCTTCTCTTTGTACTCCTAAAGCTTTAAACTATAATAAAATCTTTCTGAACTTTATTTTCTGGTCTGTAGATTTCATTCTTCAAAATCATAGGACAAGGATCCAGGAACACCCCAAATTATTGGTGAATTGGTGTACAAGGAACCCAAAATTCTTGTATCATGACTTTACCAGAAAGACAAAATATTTTCATCAGTGCCACATATTCAATGTCGTATACTTCTTTGCTAAAGAGGAACAGGGTTATGGAATAGAAAAAAAGGGGGATTTGTATTTAGTTCAGTTTAGCTAATCCATCAGACTACAGTTTCTGAAATCTTCCAACCTTCTGAAAGGAAAAGCCAGTGCCTAGGCTTAACCAGCCTTACCAGTGAGGACTTGGTGTGTCTCCCTTTCTTAATGCTCATCACAACCCTTTGGGAATACCATTACTGTCCTCATGTGTAGACAGAGAAACTAGCATTTAGCAAGATTACCTAACTTCCGGACTTCTGGCCAAGATGGCAACCACCTAGCTGCCCCGCACATCCCCGGGAAAGAAAGGCAAGACATTAGGGGTTCACTGGGTCTTTTAGGGGAAAGAAATCTCCAATAGATTGCCAGTGGCAGGGCACAGGGGGGAAAAAAACAGGGAATCGCTGATTCCCTGGCGTGCAGGTAGCGCACCCCTCCCCCACAAGCAGCCTCCATAATTACAGTCCCAGCTTCAGGAAACTCTGGCACTTACTGTAGGAAAAGAGTCCCAGGCCAACATAGTTCCACTTGCCTCACTGCACAGGGGCGATTGCCCTGCTACCCTTGCCCACGAGCGACCTTGGCCAGGCTCCGCCCACTGGCCCATTAGAGCTCAGGCTCCTTTGATCATTTTGCCGGCCAAAGGTGCGCCACCGCCCATCCCTGCTTGTGCAAGTTTAGGCTGCTCAGCACATTTGCTCACTTACCGCTCTGGCAGCCGCACATTCACACGCGAGCTCAGGCCCATTGCAACTGCCCACACCAGGTCAGGCTGTCTCTGTCTGTGCTTGCGCTAGCTCAGGCGCCAGCTCCTCCCTGTCTGTCAGGCCTACCAGCGCCATTGTCCTGTTGCTGGGGAGCACAGACTGCTTCCAGATCCCAGTGTTCCCCCCTGGAGTTTGGGCTTCTTCAGTGCTTGGTGCCTCATTGTCCCTCCTAGGGTGAGCACAGGCAGCTTTGGCACCCCTACCAGGCATGAGCTCAGGTGGATTTGGCAAGTGAGAACCAAAGCCCAGACTGCTTGGCAACTGGCTCAGGCTGCTTCAGCTTCCCACTGTGCTTGAGCCCAGGCTGATCCACCCACGTACTTGCCCATACACCACGATGGGCAGACCACAGTGCAAAAGAAATAACATGAAAAATCAAATGCAAGAAAATCCAGTTAGATAACCCAGTCCTACAATGAACATCTCTAATCAAAACATAGAAGAGTCATTAGGATCAGAACACCAAAATGAAGCTATGAGCAATGCAACCCTGACCAAGCTACTGGTAGAACTTGCAGAAAAGCAACAAAGTATATCTGGATATCTGGCTTTGTAGGAATTGAGTATTCTCTGTGTCTATCTCTTTCACCCTTGTGCTGGTACCAGATTCACCAAGGAAGCAGCACTCTTGCTCATTTCCCCAAACACTCTTAGTTTCAGCGGCCCTTTGGCGGTGGGATGGACTGGATCTCTCCTTAGCATCTGCATCCATCTGAAAAAGAGAAGCAAATTCTCCAACAGAGAATGAAGTTAGCACCAGATAAATGGGATAACTTTTCTTTTCTTTTCTTTCTTTTTTTTTTTTATGAGAGAGAATGTAATAGGTGTAGGCCCTCTTGGGAGCATGATAACGGAGAGTGGGGTTGTTTTTGGATATGGTTCTGACTTGATTCCCAGCTTCAGCTATGGGTTCTGTTCCACTGAGCAGATCAGTTAGGCAAATCAAGAGCTGTTGGTTTCCCACCAAGGCTGTACGCCACTATAACACTTGTGTGAGCATCACAACAGGTTATTTGCTGCAGAGTAGCTTAGAGCATGAGTTGCTTGGACAGATGGTCATTTTCCCCTAGTCACTCATGTAGCACCTTCTGGGACTAGAAGAGCTAACTGGGGACTGACTCTCTTCCAGATTCCAGCCAGGTCATTCCATGTTACGTACCAACAGCATATGGTGTCTTAAGCAGTAGGGTCTTACCACTAACCTTTGGTGGGTCATCAAGTACTCTGACAGAAATATGTCTTCTTTTGGGAAACCTTGTAGGTCAACAGCTCATTGTGGATGATAGCCAAATGCTGGTACTGAGAGTTACAGGTCAGTGCCCAAGAAGAGAAGGAAGAAAAAAATAAGTAATGTAAGAGAGATCTAGAGAGAGAGAGAGAGAGGAGAAGATTAAGGTCAGTCTTCATCATACTCTTTCCAGGGCCTTGTGATTCATGTATTCCCTCTAAGGGCCTGATGAAGGTTCAACCATTTAGTCTGTCAGGATGTAGAATTTTATGGTACCATGGGAGGAGACAGTAAGGGTGGGGATTGAGGGCACAAAAAGGTCCATTTTTTGATCCACCCTGATAAACTGTGTATTTTAATGAGTGAATTAAGACTATCAATATTTAAGGTTATTACTGTGAGGTTTGAATTAATCCCTACCATGATGAAGTATTTTATGGGTTTTGGTGCTTTCTTGTGTTTTGTACTACTTTGAGCCTGGTCTATTTTGGTTATTGTGTTCATCTTCTTGTTGGCTTCTGAGATTGGTTGTTTGACTCTTCTGTGTGGAGTGTTCCCTCTTGTATTCTCTGAAGGTTTGGCTTTGTGTTCATATAATCATAGAGTTAACTTTTTTCATGGAAAGTTTTCCTTCCACCATCTATTAGGAAGGATGCTTTTGCTGAGTGAAGTAGCTTGGGATGGAAGCCATAGATTTTCAGACTTTGAAGTGTTCCATTCAAGGCCCTTCTGGCTTTCAAGGCTTCCACTGAGTAATCTAATGTAAATCTGATGGGATTGCATTTGTAAGTTGTGAATTGCTTCTCTCTTGCTGCTTTTAACACCCTCTCTTTGTTTTCATTGCTAAGAGTTTTTTTCTTTTCTTTTTAATTTTATATTGGTAACTTCTATACTTACAGATAATAAACTATGATATTTCCTTCCTCTGCCCCATTTTCCCCTTTACAACTCTGCTCTCCATCATATCCCATCCCTCCCCCCCCCATTAGTTTCTCTTTTATTTTGATATCATCATCCTTTTATCCTATTATGAGGGTCTTGTGAAGGTATTGTTGGCACTGAGAGGTCATGGATATCAAGCCCAACTTCTGTCTGGGGAGTTCCATTGTAAGAAGTGGTACCCTTCCTTTACTCTTACATTCTTTCTGCCACCTCTTTCACAATGGACCTTGAGCCTTGGAGGGTGTGATAGAGATGTTTCAGTGCTGAGCATTTCTCCATCACTTCTTAGTACTATGTTGCCTTTTGGGTCATCCCAGTGGTCACTGCCATCTGACAAGGGAAGTTTCTCAAACCAGAACTGAGAGTAGCATTAATGTTTGAATATGAACATTAAGTGTAGTGCTTCCAGGGCAGTTTGATGAGAATAATATATGCATGTAGCCAGGCAAGAGCAGGCTTTATACCTCCAAGGCACATGGCCTCCCCTGCCATGGACTTTTCATTAGACTTTCAGTACCAGGAATGTATTCCCTCCCTCAAAGCAGGCCTCCAGTCCAATTAGAGAGCAGTTGCTTTCCCCCAGAGCAGACATGCCACTATTGTACCCATTCAGTCACTTGTCCTGTCTATCCAACCTTGAGGCTTCCAGTGTCCACTGATTTCACCACTGATGACTTCTATCTTCCATAGGACTGCATGACATGCAGCTTTCTCCAGCTTTCAGTTGGCTGGTCTATAGGGAGAAGGTTTTCAGCTCAGCACCAGATTTATTTTTTGGTGATCATGCTTCCCAGGGTCTTTTCATCTGTTACTTGTGGGAAACCAAGGGCTTTTGCCATAGCCTGTAATGTTTTGGAGGCAGCAGGGACCTCCCTGGCCAACAACTCACTGGAAACTCTCCCATTCCTGGCACTGAAAATATTCTAGTAGCAACCTATAGCTTCTGGATGTGCCATTATCCAAAGAAGTAGGCATTCATATGTCTTATTCAGATTATCTTGAATTTTGATTGACCCTCCCCCCACCCTTCTCTTTCTCAATCTCTTCTCCTGGCCTCACTTAAGTCATTCTACTCCATGTGATATGTTCTTCTAATTACATATATACAATACCACCCTCTAAAGTTCTTTCTTCTCCTCCCTCCCTGATAGCCTTTTTCCAGCTTATTGGTGTCTGCTACACACACAATGCTAAACAATTGTAGCTAGGATCCACATAGGAGAGAGAACATGCAATGCTTGGCTTTCTGGGCCTAGTTTACCTCACTTAGTATAATCCTTTCCAGATCCATCCATTTACTAGCAAATTTCATAATTTCATTTTTCTTTACCACTGAATAGAACTCCATTGTGTAAATGTACCTCATCTTTATTATCCATTCTTCTGTGGAGGGACATCTAGGCTGGTTCCATTTCCTAGCTATTGTGAATAGAGCAGCAACAAACATGGTTGAGCAAGTATCTCTAAGGTAGTGAGAAGAGTCATTAGGATATATGCCTAGGAGTGGTATGGCTGGGTTATATGGTGAATCTATTTTTAGCTGTCTCAAGAACCTCCACACTGATTTTCACAATGGCTATAACAGATTACATTCCCACCATCAGTGTAGAAGGGTTCCTCTTTTTCCACATACTTGCCAACATTTATTGTCATTTGCTTTCTTGATGATAGGCATTCTTAAGGCTTTTAACTATGATGTGTCTTTTAGAGTTTCTTCTTTGGTTCTGTTTGTTTGATGTTGTGTGGGCTTCTTATATCTAGATGTGCTCTCTCTTTTGAGAATGTCAGAAAATTTTCCTCAATAATTTTCCTGAATATGGTCTTTATGCCTCTGGCCTGCATTTCCTCTCCTTCTGGTATATCCATGATCCAGATGTTTGGTAGTTTTAGGGTATCCCATAGTTCATTCATATTATATTCACTTGATTCTTTTGAACTTAGCAAAGTTTTTGGCCTCATGATTAATTTCTTCTGTCTTGTCTTCCAGGTCAGAGGTTCTGTCTTCTACATGAGTAACTGTTGGTGAGGGATTCTAGAGAGGTTTTTTTAAGCTATATTTGATTTTTGTTTTCTGTTGTATTGTTTTGCATCATGTCCATTTATTTTTGAGGTACAATTTAAATTTGAGTTCTGATTGTCTTCATGCTTCCTGGAATACATTACTTCATTTTATCAGGTCTTCACTAAGCTTAATCAACCTCTTGATGAGATCTTCCATTTCTTGACTCACCTTCAGTTTATTCATATCTCCCTTTGTAGGGTTCTAACATATTCTTCAATCAAGTAAAGCCTACTGTCAAAAGCTTAATGCTCTAGGAGATTATTCTGTTCAATTACATGATATGATTGTTCATTCTTTGATGGTTTGCTTCCACTTCAGCCATTCTTTTTTTTAAAGTTTTTGAGTTTTGCCCTAATTTTTTTTTATTTTTATTTATTTATTCGAGCATACAGACAGAGAGAGAAAGAGGGAGAGAGAGAGAGGAGAGTAGGTGCGCCAGGGCTTCTAGCCACTGCAAACGAACTCCAGACACATGCGCCCCCTTGTGCATCTGGCTAATGTGGGTCCTGGGGAATCGAGCCTTGAACCGGGGCCCTTAGGCTTCACAGGCAAGCACTTAACTGCTAAGCTATCTCTCTAGCCCCTCAGCCATTCTTTTGATCAGGGCCTCATAGGTGGTTGTGTTTTCATTTTGGGAGTGAATTTCTGTTGGTTTTTCTATGATTTCATTTGAGGCTTCCATTGTAGGACTAGGCATCCTTGGTGGAGGTCTATCAGTTTTCTGACTTTAATTGGCTTGTAGTTGTCTACCCATTTTAGGAAGACTCTTTATTTTGTTTTGGCGGAAGCACAGTTTTGTCCTTTGCCCCATGCACCCTCTGACTCAGGTGAGCAGGGATGTTGTTACAAAGTGGCCAGTCAGGATACCAAAGCAAAAGGCCTGATTCCACAGCTCATATAGGGATCAGGCCTCCCCAAGCAAGGCACAATGGAACCTACCAGGACCAGAAGACTTGGAGGAACCAGAGAATGAGGATCTGGCCTACTTACTCTAAGCTAAACCCTGTAGTACACAGACAGGCCCAGGGAACTTGGGCCAGGGAACCGGGAGGAGCCAGTCAGGAGGGGTCTAGCCTATTCACTCCAGACTGCCATGCCTACCCACACACTGTCTGTGCAGGGAACCCCGACCAGGGAAGTGAGAGGAGACCAGAAACAGGAGTCTGATCATTC
The DNA here is from genome assembly GCA_036346955.1 of Dipus sagitta. NCBI lineage: Eukaryota > Metazoa > Chordata > Mammalia > Rodentia > Dipodidae > Dipus > Dipus sagitta. Next base: position 54,848,042 of record CM070787.1, read on the forward strand.
ACTCCAAACCTCTGCACACTCACTTGTACACTTGCTGTGCAAGGAACCCCAAGATTATTCTTTAATAGAAAGTAGAACAATGTTGGAACTCACCTCCATATACATGCACTCTGGTTTGTATAAATTGATAAAAACCTAAGAGGGCTGGAGAGATGGCATAGTGGTTAAGGTGATTGCCTGTGAAGCCTGAGGACCCATGTTCGACTCTGCAGATACCACATAAGCCAGATGCACAAAGGTGAGGCAAGCAAAAGTTTGCACATGTTCAGTAGGTGGTGAAAGTGTTTGGAGTATTATTTCTGTGGCTGAGACTCTGGCGCTTCAATTCTCTCTCTCCCTGTGTCATTCTCTCTCTCTCTCTCTCTCTCTCTCTCTCTCTCTCTCTCTCTTGCGTGCACATGCACTTTCTTAAAAAAGTTAATCTAAGAGAAGATTTTGACTTATTGTTCTCTATGGCCTTCCCTATGCCATACATGTGCCAACTGAAAATTGGGATCTAGAGTACAGTTCTCTTCTTGCACAGAATCATCATGATTCTGAATACTTTCTATAAAATAGTTTCCTATGTATGGGAATATAGTAGGCCCTGCAGGAAGAGGAGGACAGAAAACTGACCTATTCTTTTCCCTCAGCATTTCTCAGGATCAGGGTGCAGATTGCAGGTAACATTCTTCTGTATCCAACCCTCAGTGTCATTTCCCAGATCCATGTACTCTGGTTCTGGTAGGCTTCAAAGGCCTCACCACACATGATAGATGGACTATCAAATTCTTCAGAATAGTACAGTAAAATGAGAAATCAAACTATGTAGCTATAACCTGCTATCTCTCTGTGGTAGTTTTGATGTTGGTCAGGTGGTGATGTCCAACTTTTGCTCATGCCATCAATTCCCCCTGCCATCATGGAGCAACCCCTCAGGTCCATAAGCCAAAATCAATCCTTTCATCCCATAAACTGATTTTGGTCCCATTCTTTGTCCCAGCAATATGAATCTGACTGCAACAGTAAGATTGGTAAGAGCGGAGTCATTTCTGCTAGAAATCTGACTGTGTGGCTTTGATCAATTGGAACTGATTTGTTGGAGGAATGTGGGAGGATTTTAAACCTTGGCCCAAGAGATGCCTTGCAGTGCTATAATTACAGCATGATGGACTATTTTGGTCAGAGCTGAAATATCTGATTGAGTAAGAACTGTGGACTCTTAGGTTTGGCTTATGAGGGGAAGAAAGCTATGTCTAGACTGAACTAAAAGCAGTTTGTGTGAGAGGTTTGCTGTCATGCCCATATCCTGAGAACTTGTGCAGGGTTGCATTGCATAGAAATGGACTGCTGTAAGCTGTTTCACTGCTAAAATCTTTGCAGTGGAACTTCTCCATATTCAACTGCAATTGTTTGAGGGATTACAGCCATTGAGATTAGGCCATCTGATCTGCATTGGGATAACAGGAAGATTGTGGACTCTTTTGAAATAAGGGGTCTGAATGCTATTCAGGCTGACTTTGCTGTTCTTCGAAGTCTGCTCTGTTCCCCACTGGGATAACAAGTTGCAGGAAAGAGAGTGTCATTGAATTTGCAACAGTTTTGCTTTTTTGGAAATGGCCATAGCAGTGTGACACAGGCTTATTGGATTACCTGTGTGGAGATACATTGGTGTCATGGGGATGATCCGTGGATTGCAGTTAGAGACCCAAAGGAAATGCCAGGACTATAGGATGTGAGTAGCCTAGGTAGAAGGGTGGAACTTGAACTCCAGAGACTTGTCACTGGTTAGAATCATCAGACTTGGAGACTTGTCACTGACTAGAGTTGTCAGACTTGGAGCTACAGAATTTGTTGTTTTCCTTATTTGTTTTAAATCTTGTATTGGTTGAACATTTCTTTGCTATGCAAAATGCCATCTTTTGCAGTATGAATGTTTATTCTGTGCCATAGTGATATGTTTTGGTATTAAGGCCCAGCTAAAAGATATTTGAATGCCATTGGAATTGATACCCTAGGCAGACTTTTTAGTTGGACTGAATACATTGCATTTTACATCATGGATGGTTATTAGTTTATGGGGACCAGATGTGGAATATGGTGGTTTGATTCAGTTGTCCCCCATAAACTTATGTGTTCTGAATTCTAGGTCCCATGCTGGTGGCAAATTGAGAATTGGATCCTCCTGGAGGCTGTGTATTGTTGGGGGCAGGCTTATGGATGTTATAACCAGCTTTCTCTCGCCAGTGTTTGGCACACTCTCCTGTTGCTATTGTCTACCTGATGTTGGCCAAATGATGCCCACCATCTGCTCATACCACTATTTTCCCCTGACATCATGGAACTTACTCTTGAGTCTGTAAGCCAAAATAAACCATTCCTTACCCTAAACTTCTTTCAGTTGGGTTCTTTGTGTAGCAACATAAGCGGATTGTGACATTCTCATAGTGAAAATTTGGCCACCAAAAATATGGTAGGTTCAGAAATTTAGTATTGTCTGACTACCCAACCTCAGCCCCTAACAAGACAAGCTACGTCAATATCTGTCTACAAAGGTGGATAGGCACTTGTGTGGAGGCTTTATGGTGAGTGGGAACAGATGCCTAAACTAGCAAAAAAGGTATCTTCAAATGTTATGTTGGGCCACTTAACAGGTCATATTTTTCAGGTCTGTGCTAAGAATGAAACCATTCTGCTCGGCATGGCTGTATCACTTAAGAGGCTGACTGAGACATAAGTATCCTGTGTTTTAGACCAGACTAGGGTACATAGCATGACCTGTCTCAAAATTCCACGGTAAGACAGGTGTGGTGGCACATTCCTATATTTCTACCACTGGGGAGATAAGACAGGAGGGTAGTGAATTTAAGAGCACTCTGGGTTACATAGTGAGTTTAAGGCCAGCTTGAGCTATGTAAAAAGACTCTAACCGTTGGGGCACAGAAATTCGAAATGTATGAACAAACCACCTTGGAAACATCGATGCAGTGTTTTGCTGTTATTCGTTATCCAAACCAAGTATTTGAACCCACAGTAGGCTGAGCAAGTTGGCCAATGAAAAGAGACTAGAAAGCTAAATAAGACACATGATAGGGGAAAGAAAAACTCTATCAAATTAACTTTTACAAGGAAAGATAACTTAAAAATTCAAAGATTATAGCAAGATTTTAACAAGAAAGCATGGTTCAGAAGTCATATTTAAATGATTACTTCATGATCCAAACAGTTACACACTTCACATTCATATTTCATTTAATCTTTAAGTAGACTGGGACTGTGTTAATTATATAGATGAAAAAGTAAATAAGGACCAAAATTCCAGAACTTACTCAGTAATGGAATTTTACAGGCTCTGATAATTCATGAGAAGAAACTCTTCTACACTTTCAGATATAATCATGGCATGTCTATTGGGTTAAAGAACATTTGCAGCCCAAGACATACAGAGTTGAGGTTATAACATTGTCTAGGGTACAACATTAGTCATAGGCAAAGGTGGCTGTGTACCTACACACCCACATACCTGGGATTCTTTGACAAGGCAAGGGCATGATTCAACATGTATTTCCCAGGGATGAGAGCTCACATCAACCTGTCAAAAGCCCATGGAATCATCAGTACTGTAATCCTAGAGAATGGAAACATCATGGGACATGTAACAATTGAGTAATCTAATAACATACATACAGTTCTCTGGTGTTTGAAAAGCAGTTTCCAGAGGCTCTACTTCTCAGCTCTTTGGTTTCTGCTCACCCTTACTCTGTTGCTGCATACTGGTTTGCTATACAAGAAAGAGGTCTTCCAGCTCCTCACAGGGAGAGGAAATGACTCAAGTCACTCCAGTCACAGGTTTAGAAATTGGTTATCTCCTGGTGGGTACCCACTCTTGGGCCTTCATGTGAAGTCAGAAAAGCAGCCCTGATATAGCCAAATCTCCCTGACATGCCTGAGCTCATCTGATCTTCTAAGCAGAGTCAGGCCTGCTTATGACTCAGGTGGGAGAGGAGCAGCTATGTGAGATAATGGTGGACCCATAATGCACCATGGTTCACTTCACAAATGCAGTGATAATTGGACACCTAAAGTGAAGTCAATTCACTCCAGCCAGATAGGCATTTAGTAGAAATTTCACCAAAATCCAACCTAACTAACTTGAAAGAGAATGTTGAGGTTACCTGCAGGAGTGTGGATGACTTAAAGGCTGCTGCATCACAAGAAAGCCCACACCAGCATAGTTGATTCCTCATGAAAGCTGCATCTCTGAAGGTCCCTTACAGGTAGCTATGCTGGTCACAGTTTCTTCTCCCTAGCAGTTCTTGATCCTTATGTAACTTTGTGTGTGTTGGGGACAAAAATGGAGTTTATAAAACTTACCTCTTTCAGGAGCTTCCTTATACTTGTGAGTTGTTTACTTCCTGAGTCTCATGGGCCTCTCTCCTCCTTCTGGAAAATAATCTTTAATTCAAAGAATTGCTGCACAACAAACTCCAAGAACATCCCAGGCAGGAAAGCATCTGGGCCACTAACATACTCTGAAAGGGCACAGCCATAGGTAAGAGACACTTCAGCATCTGGGAAGTGTAACATGGTAGACCTAATATGCCAGTGACTCCACCACACTTTCCAAATAGAGGTAAGTAGTTGTAAAGACCTCAGAATACACATTTATTCATTCCTCAGGCATTTAATGGTACTGAAAATAGAAGAAAATGGCTGGAGAGATAGCTTACTGGTTAAGGCACCTGTTGACAAAGTCAAAGGACCCAGATTTGACTCCATAGTACTCACCTAAAGCCACATGTACAAGGGGGAGCATGCATCTGGAGTTCATTTGCACAGGTTAGAGGGCCTGGCATACCATTTAGCTCTATCCTCTCCCCCTCTTAAATAAATAAATAAATAAGTAGAAAGAAAAAAACAAGAATAAGATATGATCCCTGCCCTCAGTGTTTACTATCTGTCAGAGCACAGACAAGTATATTAATGATGTGAGAACTGTTAGTGAAGGATATGAGGATATAAATAAAGGCCCATAGAGGGCAGTGTTTTTCATGCTGCATGTTGAGATCCACTGTCAGGTCATTAAATCAATTTACTAGGCTACAGACAGCATCCTTTTAAAAAGCAATGAAACTGAATCATGTTACTCACATAGCAGGAAAGATGGCACAGCTTAGTGAAACAATTGTGTTTTGATTCTGTGGGATGTAGTATATGCATAGGTTTGTGTGTAAGCTACCATTCTACTGTGAGGAGGAACACAGATGAAAGAAATCTACATGAGATTAGTAAGAGGCAGGAGACAAGTTTGCAAGTTAGAGAACTCTCAAGATTAATCTTGGAGAAAAATTAGTAATTTCAAGGGAAAAAAAGCAGCTTATGAATAAAGAACCAAGGATTGATTGAGAAAGCAGGGTAGATCACTGATGTTCTGTGACTGGGAGTGGTAGAAGGAGCCTGTGATAGGAGGATATTGGGGCTTGAGACACTGATGCTGCCATTGCAAGAGTTGATACTAATGAAAGAGGAGCTGGAACAAGTACTTACAAATAGAGTCCGAAAGTTAAGATAATCATGTATCAGATTTTAAAGCTGTCGAAAGTTACTTTTCCTTTGTAAATCAGAGAAAGAGTAATGAAGGTGGGAATATCTATTTGTTATGTTATCCATGGTTACTTTATGTGTTCAGCTTAGAGATCAACTGTACAATGTTTATAGAAGCCAGGAGTAGTGACACATACCTTTAATCCCAGCACTCAGGAGGCTGAGATAGGTGGATCACTGTGAGGTCCAGGCAGCCTGAAACTACATAGAGAATTCTAGGTCAGCCTGGGCTAGAGTGAGACCCAACATTAAAAAATCAATGACAACCACAGAAACAAAAAATTACATACTCTTTCTCAGTCCCAACACCATTCAAAAGTCCAAAGGCTCATTTGAAATTCAAGATAGGCTCTTAACTGCAAGTCCTGCTAAATCAAACACAAATTACATGCTTCCAACACATAATTATGTAGGGCAAACATTCATATTGAGAAAATAAGACATAACAAAGAAAGACTGAACCAATTCAAGATAGAAGACCAGGATTTCCAACATCAGATCCTGCAGCTCCTTGTCCAGCATCTCAGACTTGTAATGAAAGTTCTACAGGATCTACAAGGTCTACCTGGAGTACTTGTTTTCACAGAAAATTCACGGAAGCCAGTGCAAGCACCTCTCCTTGGTGGCTATACTACAGCCACAACATCTTCAAATCTTTGGATTCTCTATTGAAACTAATAGTTCGTCTTCATGGCCCCATTCTCAGCCTCACAGGGCCTCCATGAAGAAAATCTCAGTCCTACTCACATCACCCAGTAGCCGTTTTCAAAAGATCATCTTTTGAATCCAGTATCCATTCTTTCCTGCATTTGTCATGCTTCCAAAACCAGTGCACGATGTGCTACCAGATATTTTAAACCAGGGGAAATTTAAACCTGACTTTAAGGAGCAGAAAAATTGTAGTATTCTTTTTTCAGGCCCCTTCCTTTCAAGAGTCAGCATTTTTCCTGATGCCCCAATGCAGAGCATCTGGCCCATGTTCAATGGTGGTATCTCTTAAACAATTGCAGCTAAAGAAATCTCACAGCCCAGGATCTGAAGCTGCCCACATGTGTCCAGAAATCACAAAGGTCAACTATTTTATTTTATATTTTTAATTTTTTTTATATTTTATTATTGACAACTTCCATAATTATAGACAATAAGCCACAATAATTTCCTCCCTCCTCACATTCCCTTTCACAATTCCATTCTCCATCATATCCCCTCCCCCTCTCAATCAGTCTCTCTTTAATTTTGATGTCATCATCTTTTTCTCCTATTTTAGTGGTCTTGTGCAGGTAGTGCCAGGCACTGTGAGGTCATGGATATACACACCAGTTTGTTTTGATTCTGTGGAATGTAGTGCATACATAGGTTTGAGAGCCAGTGACAAGAAAGTACTTGAGTATTTCAGGGTCTGAGTTGTTAGAGAATTTATACCATCAGTGGTTTTGGACTGGTTAAAGGACTAAAGGAAGATGCGTGCTGGGAATCACTTCCTTCTTCCATTTAGGCAGTAAATCAAGCCACCAAGAGGAGAGAAGGCAGAGGGCAAACTTCTGTAGGAGCTCACAATTGTGAGCTGGGCAGGCATAAAGAGGAACACCAAAGCCACACGCAGAGACTAGTATAAGCAACATTACCACAGAGCTCACAGTACTTAATTGAGAGCATAGAACCAACTTGTTTCAGAATCTGATAGAAAAGAAACCTAGATGTCCAGCACTTTATATACTATTATGTATACCTCATCTATCCATGCAACCTAATTTTCATAGCAAGTCTTCACAGGTGTTATGATAGACATGCACAGTTTCATTTTCAGGAACTCAGACATGGTGACCACAAGATGCCTTCTACAATTACAGTCAGGAAGGGGAAGACACAGGCTTCCCACACAGAAATCTTAAGCTCCACGTCTTTCCACTTGCCCCCGCTTGCCTATAAAAATTCAAGCACTGGTCTCTTCTCTCAGCTGTTTAGTAATTGTTTCTAAACTAGTGCATTAAAAAGTGAATGAGGTCATATAAATCAAGGAAATCATCCATTTCTTTCAGATTTTCAAACTTAGTGGAGTATATGTTCGTAAAGCATGTGGTGGTTTGATTCAGATGTCCCCCATAAACTCAGGTGTTCTGAATGCTAGGTTCCCAGTTGATGGAGATTTGGGAATTAAGGCCTCCTGGAGGGAGTGTATTGTTGGGGGCAGGCTTATGGGTGTTATAGCCCAGTTTCCCCTTGCCAGTGTTTGACACACTCTCCTGTTGATATTATCCACCTTATGTTGGCCAGGGCTCATGCCATCATTTTCCCCTGCCATTGTGGAGCATCCCTTCAAGCCTATAAGCCAAAATAAACCTCTTTTTCCCAGAATATGCTCTTGGTTGGGTGATTTCTACCAGCAATGCGAGCCTGACTACAACAAAGTAAGTCCTTATGATTTTCTGAATTTCTTTGGTATGTGTTTTAATGGTGCCTTTTTCTTCTCTAGTGTTATTAATTGGTATCTCTTCTCTCTTTCTTTTGGTCAGATTTGCTAAGGGTTTATCCATCTTGTTTACCCTTTCAAAAAACAAACTCTTTGTTTTTTTATTCCAAACATTGTTTTTATTTGTTTCTATTTCATTAATTTCTACCCTGATCTTTATTATTTCTTCCCATCTACTGTCTTTTGACTTGATTTGTTTATGTTTCTCCAAAGCAATACAGTGAAAGATTAAGTTGTTTAGTTGCAAAGTTTTTAATTTCTTAATATAGGCACTATAAGCTATGAATTTCCCTATGACTGCCTTCATTGTGTCCCAAAGGTTTTGATATCTGTGTTCTCATTATCATTTGATTCTATGATTTTTTATTCCTTTTTAATTTATTCATTGACTAATTTATCATTTAATAGTGTAATGTTTAGTTTCCATGATTTTATGTATGATCTATAGTTTTTCTTGCTGTTAATCTGTAGTTTAATCCCATTGTGATCAAATACAGTGCAAGGAATTATTTCAGTTTTCCTGTATTTGTTAAGATTTGCTTTGTGTCCTAGTATTTGCTCTATTTTAGAGAATGTCCTATGTGCTGCTGAAAAGCATGTGTATGCTGCATCATTTAGATGAAATGTTCTGTAGATATCTATTAGATCCATTTGTTCTATGACTTCATTCAATCCAGATGCTTCTTTGTTTAGTTTTTGCTGGGATAACCTGTCACTTCATAAGAGTGGGATGCTGAAGTAACCCACTTCAGCTATGTTTGGGGTTATCTGTAACCTTAATTCTAATGGCATTTGTTTGATGAAATTGGGAGGCCCAATGTTAGGTGACTGCATATGTTTAGAATTAGAATGTCCCTCTGTTTCAGTGTTCATTTAATCAATAAAAAGTTACCTTCTTTATCTTTCCTAACTAATATTGGTTTGAAGTCTACCCTATTGGATATTAGCATAGAATGACCTGCTTAGGGCTGGAGAGATGGCTTAGCGGTTAAGCACTTGCCTGTGAAGCCTAAGGACCCTGGTTCGAGGCTTGATTACCCAGGACCCACGTTAGCCAGATGCACAAGGGGTTGCATGCGTCTGGAGTTTGTTTGCAGTGGCTGGAAGCCCTGGCGTGCCCATTCTCTCTCTCCCTCTATCTGCCTCTTTATCTCTCTCTCTGTCACTCTCAAATAAATAAATAAAAATAAACAAAAAAATTTAAAAAAAAGAAAGACCTGCTTATGTTGTAGGCCCATTTGCTTGAAATACTATTTTTCAACCTTTCACCCTAAGACATTGTCTGTCCTTTATGGAAAGTGGGTTTCATGGATGTAACAAATAGAAGGATTCTCCTTTTTAACCCAGCCTTCAAACTGGTGTCTTTTGGTTGCAGCATAGAGGCCATTGATACTAACAATTATTATTGAGCTTCCGGACAAGATGGCGATCGCCTAACTGCACCACAAATCCGGGGAAAGAAAGGCAAGAAATAAAGGGTTCACTGGGTCTTTTGGGGGAAAGAAATCTCCAATAGATTGCCAGTGGGAGGGCACAGAGGGGAAAAAACAGGGAATCACAGATTCCCTCGCGTGAGGTTAGCCCACCCCTCCCCCAAAGCAGCCACCGTACACACAGTCCCAGCTTCAGGAAACTCCTACACTTACTGTAGGAAAAGAGTCCCAGGCCAACATAGTTCCACTTGCCTCACTGCACAGGGGCAATCGCCCTGCTACCCCAGCCCACGAGTGACCTTTGACAGGCCCTGCCCATGAGCCCACTAGAGCTCAGGCTCCTTTGAGCAATTTGCCTGCCAAACGGTGCCATGGCACCAATCCCTGCTTGTGGAAGCTTACCCTGATGTGCCCACTTGTTCACTTACTGCTCTGGCTGCCGCACATTAACAAGTGAGCCCAGGTCCATTGCAACACCCCATGCGGGCTCAGACTGTGTCTGACTTTCGCCAGCTCAGGTGCCATTCCCTCCCTGTCTGCTGTGCCAGTTGACCACCCTTGTCCTGTTGCAGGGGAGTACAGAGTGCTTCCGGGTCGCAGTGTTAGAGCACATGAGAGTTTGGGCTGCTTAAGTGCTTGGTGCTTCAGTGTCCCTCCTAGCAGGCAGCTTTGATGCATTGCCAGGTGAGAGCTTAGGCAACTTTAGTACGCTGGCCAAGCAGGAGCTCAGGCGGCTTTGGCAAGTGAGAGCCAAAGGACAAGCTGCTAGGAAACTGCCTCAGGCTGCTTCAGAATCACACTGTGCTTGAGCCAATGCTGATCCACCCACCTACATGCCCATACACTATCAAGGGCAGACCACAGTGCAAAAGAAATAGCATGAAAAATCAAATGCAAGAAAATCCAGTTAGATCACCCAGTCCTACAAAGAATATCTCCAATCAAAACATAGAAGAGCCACTAGGATCATAACAGCAAAACAAAGCTATGATCAATGCCACTCTGACAAAGCTACTGGTAGAACTTGCAGAAAAGCAACAAAGGACCAATAATCGTGTGGATGCTGTCATCACTAGAATAGACTAATAGATAAGAAAATGGAAGGAGTTCAAAGACACTGAAGAGATATGAGGGAGAGTGAAAAAAAGAGGACCGCAAAAATTAGCTAGCATTGGTAAATGAACACATAAAGAAATGCAAGGATGATTTCCAAGAACCATCAAGAAAACCAGAAAATGATGTAAAAAGGGAGCTTGACAGAGGGATGGAAATTATACATAGAAAAGTAGTAGAAAATGCAAACCTAACTGAACAAGTCCAAAACTCTCCAGAAGCTTTCAAGAATAGAGTGAGCCATGTGAAGGATAGAAACTTTGATCTGGAAGACAAGATGGAAGAAAAAGTTCGAGAGTTCAAAATTTTCAATAAGTTCAAACATTCCTGTGAACAGAACATGAGGGAATTGTGGGATACACTTAAACATCCTAATATCAGGATCACTGGAATACCAGAAGGAGAAGAAATTCAGACCAAAGGCATGGAGAACTTATTTAACAAAATAATTGAAGAAAACTTCCCCAGTCTCTTAAAAGAAAAGCCCACCAAGATACAAGAAGCCAAGAGAACTCCAAACAGACTGGACCAAAGGAGAAACTCTCCAAGACATATTGTCATTAAGACTCTAAACATTGACACCAAAAAGAAAATCCTAAAAGCAGCTAGGGAAAAACAGCACACCATTTTCAGAGGTAACCCAATCAGAATTACTTCAGACTTCTCAATGGAAACACTGAAAGCTAGATGGGCTTGGAATGAAACACTGCAAAGTCTAAGAACCCATGGTTTCCAACCCACACTACTCTACCCAGCCAAAGTATCCCTCATAATAGATGGTGAAAAAAAAACATTCCATGACAAAACTCAGCTTTACAATTATCTGAACACAAAACCAAACCTACAGAGAGTATTTCAGGAAATTCTCCACAGAGAAGAAAAAAATAATCAAACACAATTGCCTACAAGAAGCAGATCACAACAACCAAACTCAGAGTAGGCACAAAACACTTCAAAGCCCATGAAAACACCAGCCCACGCTTACCATCACAATATGGCAGGGATCAAATCAAATCTCACATTCATTACCCTAAATATTAATGGCCTTAAGTCACCCATCAAGAGACACAAGCTAACAGGATGGATCAAAAAATTAGACCCCTCAATCTGTTGCCTTCAAGAAACCCACCTCACCACTAAAGACAGATACCTCCTCAGGGTTAAAGGGTGGAAAACAATATTCCAAGCAAATGGGAATAAAAACAAGCAGGCATGGCTATATTAATATCAGATAAAATAGACTTCAAACCAAAAATGATCAAAAAAGACAAAGAAGGCCACTTCCTACTTATCAAGGGAACTATCCATCAAGAGGATATTACAATCATAAATCTGTATGCACCAAAAACAGGGGCACCACAGTTCCTAAAACAAAACCTACTCGACAATAAAACAGAAATAACCACCAACACCATCATAGCTGGGGACTTCAATATAACATTATCAGTAATAGACAGATCATCCAAAAAGAAACTCAACAGGGAAGTAAGAGAGCTCGACAAATCCATAGATCACTTAGACCTAACGGACATCTACAGAACTTTGCATCCCAAATCCAGCCAGGTTGCTGCAGATGCAAACTACAAACAAACAACTGAATATATTGGGGGCCATCTATTCTATTCAACCGCCACATTCCATCCCTGGCCCCCAATAGATTTATAACCATCACACACTGTAAATTGTACTCAGTTGAATTTCAAAGGTCCCCACAGTCTTGACCATTTTAAGATATTAAGACCTATAAAATTAAACAAGTTAAACACTTCTAACATATAAAGGCACAGAATAAACATTTTCAACTGGTTTAAGGCATAGCAAGGAGAGAATAAAACAATGCAAACGCAACCATCATCAAAGATCAAACTTCTGCAGTTCAAGTCCAATACAACCAAAGACTGACAGTCTCCAGAGTTTGCAATTCTGCCCCTCCAGCTGGGCAGAGTAGCCAGGGAACACTTCCATCCCAGGCCAACAGTGCGCTCTATGGTAGCACTTGCACAGTCCTGGTATATACAAAACATCTTGAGGTCTTCATGCAAACCACAGTCCATTTTCCAAAGGCTCCTTCAGCCTATCAGGGCATCATGCCCTGCCTCATGCTGCGTCTCAGCAGCAGCTCCTGGAAGCATGTGCAATTCACGACCACTCCTCGCATTTCTTTTTTTTTTGGTTTTTTTTGTTTTTGTTTTTGTTTTTGTTTTTTATGAGGTAGGGTCTCACACTAGCCCAGGCTGACCTGGAATTCACTATGGAGTCTCAGGGTGGCCTCGAACTCACGGTGATCCTCCTACCTCTGCCTCCTGAGTGCTGGGATTAAAGGCGTGCGCCACCACGCCCGGTGACTCCTCGCATTTTTCATGCTTCTGAAACCAATACCAGGTGTGCAGGACACAGCCATATTCTTAATTCAGGGACAAAATAAATCCTAATCTTGAAAAGCAGTTTCCTTCTCCAGTCAACTCTTTCCAAAAGAGTTTGCATTTCTATGATAGTCTTCCCTCAGGCATCCTTTGCATGGTAAAGCAATTGGACCATCTTCCTTTAAGATTCATAATGTGTTTGACAATAGCATATTCAGTAACCTAAAACCAGTCTCTGTGCCAGTAAATTTAACTTGCTTAAAGTTTTCCAGCTTAAAACTCTTAAATCTCTCGGTCCAATATCTCTGGCCAAGCACATCAGTCCATTACAAATTTAACCTCAGTCAAACTCACTGGGCCTGGGCAGCAGGGCACAGCCAGCCCTTATGCCAGTAGCCCAGTTCCAACAAAGTCCTCTGCAGTCTTTCCTTCCCCTTAGAAAGCTCATAAGGCAAGCCTCGAAGTAAAATGCTGTCTGCACTTAGCATTCTCAGACTCTCATCAGAATAGTCCATAAAACTTGACTTACCACTCCAGAAGACATCTTCAGTTGCAAGCACCAAGTCCATGCCTATTCCTCCAAAACAAAGGATCCAAAAAATGAACATCCACATAGTCAGGTTCATCTCAGTCCACTCCTTGGTACCAAATTCTGTAGCAGACAGCTTCAGGTTCGCTGAGATGAACTTCCAGATCAGACACAGTAATGGAGGTAGGGATATTTATTGAAGCTTACAGATCCAGGGGAAGTTCCATAAAGCAGAAGAAGCTGGCCTGCCTTCATAGGACCAAGCAGACACAGAGAGAAGCACAAGCCTAAAGCCAAAAGCCACAGCACACTTTAGGAACTCCTGGTAGGCTAGGCACACTTTGCATATCTTTAGATTGAAATCTGAAACCCAACACCACACCTTAAGATCCACACAATGGCCCTGACTCCAGCCAGGTTGCTGCAGATGCAAACTATAAACAAACAACTGAATATATTGGGGGCCATCTATTCTATTCAAACCACCACAACTATTATTTGAGTATGGTTTATTTTTTCCTGTTTCCTTATGTGTGTGCTTTTTTTTTCTCTTCTGTATGGAGGATCCTTTCAAGCATTTTCTGTAAAGCTTGTTCAGTGTTCATATTCCCTTAGCCTGTTTTTGTTGTGAAATATTCTTTTTTCCCATCTATTTGTATGGATAGCTTTACAGAATAAAGTAATCTTGGGTGAAATTTGTTATCTTCCAGAACTTGGAATACATCATTCCAAGCCCTTGTGGTTTTTACAGATTGTGCTGAGTAATCTGCTATTACACTGATGTGATTGCCTTTGTATGTGACTTGATTTTTGTCTCTAACTGCTTTCAATATATTTTCTTTGGTTTGTGTGTTTTATAATTTAATTATAATGTGATGGTGAGAGGCACTTTGCTGATTTTGTCTTTCTGGTGTTCTAAAGGCTTCCTGTATCTTCATTGGCAGATACAGTTTTTTTCTTTGATTTTGTTGAAAACACCTGCCATGACTCTGAAGTACAATTCTTCCCCTTCTACTATGCCCTGAATTCTTAGGTTTGATCTCTTCAGTGTCTCAAATGTGTTGACATCCACATTCATGCCTTCTTATTAATTTCTCTTTCTCTATGTTGGACTGTATCTGATCTGCTACCTGGTCTTCTAGTTTAGGTATTACAGTAGTTTGAATAGATAGCCCCAAATATATTCAGTGTTTTTATTTCTTTGTAGTTTGGATCTTCAGCCACCTGGCTGGAGGTGATGTCACTGGGAAGATCTTAAGGTGTGGTGGTGGGTTTAAAATTTCAATCAAAAGATGTACAAAGTGCCTAGTTCCACCTTGAGTTACTAAAGTGTGCTGCATGGCTTTTGGTTTTTGGTTTTTGGCTTTCTCTTTGCTTGACCCTGTGAAAGCAGGGCCAGCTTTTACTGCCATTATAGGACTTTCCTGTATCTATAAACTTCAATAAATATCCCTTCTTCCATAACTGTGCCTGGTTTAAAATTTCATCTCTACAAACCTAAAGCTGTCTGTCTGCTATAGATATATCATCCTCTTATTGATCAATTCTACTGGTGAGACTTTCTATAGCATTTTCTATTTAACTTGCTCTGTTTTTCATATCTAACATTTTCTGACTTGCATTTTTTTCACTATTTATATTTTCTTATTCATGTCTTGTATCGATCTTCTTATTTCATTAAGTTGATTTCCTGTGTTTTCCTTCAGGAGTTTGTTTTCTTATTTCATTCCTTTGTTTTCTTCTTTGATTCCTTTGATTTCTTTGAATATACATATAATCATTTCTTTGAAATCTTTCCCAGGCATTTCCTCTAAAACATTCTCATTGGAAGTCATTTCTGATGGATTTATAATTTGTGGTTGGTTTGTATTGTCTTTAGTTTTGTGGTTTTTTTGTATTATAATGTAGAGATTTTACATCTTGAATTAATTTGTTGCTTGGGTTTCCTAATTATCTGCAGTGTTCTTAGCTGTGTAAATAAACCTTTATATATCTTCAGGGTAGGAGTTGAAGGTTCCAGGTGTAGATCTTATACTCCAAGAAAACAGCAGAATTGACCTAGGTGTTGACTTTGTCTGCTATTCAAGTATTCTAGTAGAGTGGGTGGAGCAATTTACTGGAAAATTCTAAAATTCAACTGAGCAATATATACATTCAATCCAAACCAGCATAGAGTATGTATGCAAGAGTGGAAATTAAAACACACTGATAATCTAATAGAGACAATATCCCTATGGGTGTATGTTGCCCCACAACTTTAATCCTGTAAACTGGGATGTTGAGATGTCTCATCTGAAATGGGTTCTAGATCAGCCTGGTGCTGAGTCAGATCCTGCCCCCAATAATAATAAAAGAAAAAGAAAGAGGCCCCATGAATCAGGAAACATCAAAGGCAACAATATTAAACCCCCAAATACAGCTTATTTGAGAATGGTAAAGCCAAACAAGAATATGTAATTAATAACCTGCCCTGCCATGGAAAGAGAGATTAGCACTTCCAGCGCAGGCCTATGTACCTGGCTTTGTGTAAGTAGGCCCTGTTACCTCCTGGAACAGTTTTCAACTTCACCAATTCTGAGTGTCCATCTTCATCCATCACTGTTGTGCTGTGGATCTGGTGTTCTGATCAGCTGCACTATATGCTGTGGGACTGGGAGTGAATGAGTTCTCTGGAGGTTCACAGCACTGCTGGTTGGGGCATGAAAGGCTATACAAGATGCTTGGGTTTTACCAGAGCTGCTCAGCTGGTCCTGTTTGTTTTCTCCTTCATCAGCTGCTCAACTGGTCCCTACTGTTTTCTGCTTCACGTTTCTTGACTCTGCAATGAGGCAGATGTAATTGGAAAATTCCTCCACTTGGTTTCTGCTCCCAAGGCCACTGGTGCCTTGGCTGGATTCTGGCCAGTTTCTTCCTTTCTGGAAGATCTTAATCTCTCCTGCTTCTCTGCTGTGATTGATAATAACTTATACACCTTTTTATTTTATTTATTTACACATTTTTTTCAAGTTCACTTTTTGATTAAAGAGTTATTTGGCTGTTTTACTGCTTATTTCCCTCCCTAGGCTTCTTTGTCACAGCTCCTTTTCAACATCTTACCCAGAAATCTCTGGTCAACTAATTTTAAATTCAACTCTGTTCAAATTCTTAAGACATGGGCAGAACATATCCAGAATATTACATAAATTGCCTCTATACCACTTCTGTCAAAGTTATCTTCTCCTCCACAATCCACAGTTCCCACTGCATTTGGCTTTTTCACCAGAATTTTCCATCAAACTCTGCTCACAACACTCCAAGGCATCCTTAGTATAAAATTTCAAATCCTTTAGTATACGTGCTCCAAATTAGTTCCAAACACTAAAAACTGCATAAACTAATTGGTGCCACAGCCCCATATCTGATACCAATTTTCTGTTGCAGTTAGCTTATTTTTAAGTTTAGAATTAGAATTATATTACAGATAGAACTTAAGAGAAAGGGGAAGAGGAAGTTCCAGAAAATGGAAAAGGCCACTTAGAGACTCAGACTGAGGTCTTTTCTCAGTTATGGATAGGGCAAAACTGACCATCTTTCTACTTGGGGACCAGGTTAAATCTTTCCAAAAATCTTAACTTTCCTAGAAAGAGAATTCCCTTCTATGGACTGTCTCCTTTTAAGTTTAAGTAAACACAGATCTAGGAAGAGGGTCAGTCTAGTAAATGACATCATTTTCTACATCGAATACTCCAAAAAGTATCCTGCAACCAGAATGAAGCCCAATCCTCAAAACAGCCTGCAAAGCTCCCCATGACCTAGCAACTCACTCACCATTTCCTTTTAGCTTTTTTACCCACTTCCTTTACCCTAACCACTAGGATTTTATAGTTTTCTCCAAACACTGAGTCATTTTCCCATACTAGGATTTGGCACATGCTGTTGTTTTCTTTACCTTCCAAGATTCCACAATTTCAAGAAATAAATTTCTGTTGTTTTAAGTCAGTCTGTTTTTGGCACTTTGCTATAACATCCCAAACAGAAGGGCCCATTCCCACAAATCTCTATGCAAAAATGCATCCCTACAATTTCTTTCCTATCCTTGAGATACTTTGTAACTTTATAACATTCTAACATATAAAGTAAAATTTCAGTGATTCTTAATTTCTCTTCTGTTAGAATATAATTTCCTAGCAAACTTATAATTATGACATAAAGCATGTTTTATCCCCAAAGCTAAGTTCAGTGTCATACACATGGCACAAGCACAGTAGTCTGGGGTGAGTATAAGTTAATAAATGACAGTGCTCAGCATACAGAGCTGTTGTAAATATCCAAATATTAATGCAAATTATTTAACACAGTACCTGCCTCATAACAGTGTTGAGAAAGTACAATCTTAATTTAATCATGTCAAAAACTTTGAGTCTTGGCTGGAGAAATGGCTCTACACTTAAGGATTTTGCCTGCAAACCTAGTGACTTGGGTTCAATTTCACTGTACGCACATAAATCCAGATACACAAAGTGACACATGCATCTGGAGTTCGTTTGCAGTGGCTAGAGGCCCTGGGATGCCCATTCTCTCTCTCTCTTTTCAAAAACAAATAAAAAATTAAGAAAAAAAGAAAATATCTCTTGAATGGATACTATTCTTCAGCCTTTTCCTGGGCCCAGATGATGCAGAAGCTCATAGACAGGCTTGGTCCATAAGTTCAGGATGCTTTTCCTTGATGTGGAACAGGGATAATGAATAAGGGGTTAGGAAAGGTGCTTGTCAAAATGCTGTGAGTTCTGGGTGCATATAATAGAAAAGCCTAATATACTTTGGAATTTGAAATAAAGATTAGGTAGACCTTTCTTTCCTTCTAAGCACTTCAGAAGATTATAAAATCATCATGGTAAATGTGGTACTTTGATTTAGATGTCCCCCATAAACTTAGGTGTTTTTGGTACTTAGTCTCTAGCTGGTGGCAATTTGACAAGTAGAGCATTTCTTGAAAAGGTATGTTGTTGTGGGTAGATTTGGGGTGATATAGTCAGTTCCACCTTGCCAGAGTACAGTTCACTCTCCTGCTGCTGTTTGACACCTGCTGTTGGCAGAAGTGATGGATAGCCTCTGCTCATGCCCTGCCATCTCAAAGCTTCCCCTTGAGGCTGTAAGCCAAAATAAATAATTTCCTCCCATTTTGGTCAGTTGCTTTGTGCCAGAAAAGGGAAGGTAACTACAACAGTAAAGTTTTTTTCTTTTTTTGGTGGTGGCATTTTTTTTTTTTTTTTTGCTTGTTTGTTTTTAGAGGTAGAGTCTCACTGTAGTCTAGGCTAACCTAGAATTCACTATGTAGTCTCAGGGTGGCCTTGAGCTCATGGTGATCCTTCTGCCTCTGCCTCCTGAGTGCTGCCACCACAACCAGCCAGTAAAGATTTTTATAAAGTTATATTTTTCATATTTATTTATTTGCAAGCAGAGAGAGAGAGAGATAGGTAGGAAAGACGGAGAGAGAGAGAATGAGCACACCAGGGTCTCTACCCACTGCAAATGAACTCCAGATGTATGTGCCATTGTGCATGTAGCTCTACATGGGTACTGGGGAATCAAACCTGGGTTCTCAGGCTTTGCAGGCAAGTGCCTTAATCACGGAACCATCTCTCCAGCCCAATATTTTGGTTTTAAGAAAACTCTTCACAAAGAAGTCACCTTGGTAAAAAGAAGAATCTGGGTCCAGATAAGTGAGAAATACAAAAAGTATTTGGTACCTGGAGACAGCATGAATTCTCAACATTTTGAAAATTCTGGTAGGTGTTCTTGAAGGTCAAACAATGCTAGGTAAATGCTCCTCCTTCCTGTGTGTGGGAAGAACAACTTTCTATTGGAGACAGAGGTGAATTTAAACCCTGACCTCCACAACATGGAAACACTGACACCTTCTTAGGCTTCTAAGCCAAATCCAGGGATGCTGCCTAATCCCAGAAATTTTAGAGTAAGTAAAGAAGTAAAGCATGTGTCTAAGTTGTGGCTACTGTAACTGAATGTCATTGTTGGGGTGGCTTGAATAATAAATATTCATAATTCATGTGGTTGGAGTTCCAAGACTTGGGGATGAGCATGGGCAGATCCTCTTAAAGGCTCTCCCTAGTTTGCAGATTCTTCTTCAAAATTGTGGTGAAGATGTAGAGGACAGAGAGACTCCATGGTTTTCAGATCCCTTCCACAAACACATTCCAAGAAACCAAAAACCACATGTTAAGATTCATCTCAGCCACAATACCACTTCTCAGTACCAATTTTCTGTCGGGGTTACATTCACATTGCTGGGACAAAACACCCAACCAGAAGCAGCTGATGGCAGGAAGGGATTGATTTTATCTTATAGTCAACAAAGGATGCTCCATAATGGCAAGGGAAATGATGACATGAGCAGATGTTGGACATCACCTCTGCCACAGCAGGTGGACAACAGAAATCGGAGAGTTATCCAAGGTCTAAAAAAGAGGAGCTGGCTATAACACCCCTACTCTGTACTGACTGATAAATCTGCCTGCATATATAATTGCATTCATTGTATGAGACAGGTCTATGCAACCTCTAGCATTTCACAAATAATTGGGATAAGATTTTTTTTTACAAATATCAAGAAAATAAAAATGTTTAAAGAGGAATGAATCATTATAGTTAGCTATTTCTTTTAGTTTGAGGAATTTAAATTTGAAGCTCAAGAAATTACATATTTAAGTGCCTAAGTAGTCTTCACATGCCTACAGTTAACCTCTTTTGCCATTTCATTCAAGAGAAATTAGAAATATTTTATAGACAAAATACTTACTTCTAAAAATTATGCAAATTTGAAAGTAATTTATAGTAATCTTTCAAAGCATGTAATGTTTTTGCTGAATCATATTGAACTGTATTTACTTCTTATCAGCTGTAGTTATCCCAGCGTTGTTGCCTTATTAATATGATTCAGACAAAGCCTAGCTTTTCAGAGCAAAAGTAAAAAGCTGCAGTGATTTAAAAATGGTTTTCTCTAATCAGTCTTCATCTCTTCACCTATAATTCTTTTTTCTAAGGTTTACAGATGTTTTTCATTGGAATGCTGTTTGTAGCCTGTCCTTCCAAATGTGCAGGTATGGCCCTTTGAATTTTTCTTCCCCTTCCCTTGTAGGGGAAGCAGAGGATTTGTTCATTCAGTTTAAGCTCAATTTTGATTTACAATGGAGAATGTTGTTGCTTTTATGGTTTTTATTTTATTTTTACCATTCTCTCCTTTCAGAAAAACAAGATGATGCTCCCAATTTTTCTAAAGAGAGATCACCAACTTTCAGTTCGAAGTAAAAAGAGTTACTTAGCCTCCTTCATACCCAACTTAATTAGAATCTTACACCTCTCATGACTGGTCCAATAAGAATCTGCTGTTGTTTCAGTGAGGGCACACTTAGTTGTATTGCACTAACAAATCAATGCTATAATCTTGGTCACATCATAGGATGATACAAATTGATTCCTTCCATACTCAACACCTAACCCTACTTGCAGGGATGCAGCTTCATCCTCTTATTGAGGGATATAAGCACTCTTCTTCTTATAGTTTCCTTAACATACTGACTGTGAAGTCACCTCAATAGAGAGATGAAACAAGCAAACATATTTCTCAACACTGCAGGCCACAAGTATCATGAGTCACTTTGTTTATAACTTTTGGCCACAAGGATTCCCTTAGCCTCAACCTAATGTCAAGGAAAACTGGAAAATGAAAAGGAACCTATGAAATACTGTTTTGTAAGCAAGACTTTTATCTGTCTTGATTATCTAATTGATAACATTTGCTTCTATGCTAAACCAACTGCAACAGTACTTTGGAAACACTGAAACTTGTAGCAGTGAAATCATTGTCAAGAACTCACCTGCAAGACTAAATCTGCATGCTTTTGAGGTAAAGTCCCACTGTAGATTAACCGCTAATATTTAGCAATGAAACTTTGATGGGTCCTATGGATACTTGGAGTTTAGCCTCTCCATCTGTGTAATGGAGAGAACATGAACATCACACGGCAGTGGGTTTTCAGAAGTAAAGACTGCCATGCGATTGGTGAAGTACATATTATGTACCAAGCATCCACTTTTAAAAGTAACAATTATCATGGTTATATTTTAACAATCGTAATAATCAGGTATCATTATCATCATGGAAAATAATTACTTAGCTGTATTATATTTGATTTTTCAAAAATAATGAAAACAGTTTTCAAGTATAAGCATCTGTGAGACTGCCCAGTTGAGTTCAGAAGCAGCATCGACCCTGCATTTAATTGACTTTTAGTAGAAAATCCAATATATTATTACCTTTAGAATTGCTCATTTCAGATAAAATGATGGAGCTTTTAGAATACTTACAAAAATTTTTAAAGGGGCTTGGGTAAAAGCAGAGAGGTAAATTTCCATGGTGATACCTCAGCAACACAAAGGGAAGGGGCATTTAATGAGCAATTGCATGATCCTCAGCAGAACCGTTGAACTTTTACATCCAACAGCAGCCCACAATGCAGGAAGTGCTACAAAACCAGGAGAATTGTGGCAGTTTTACGGATGAATAGACTCAAAGGACTTTCCTAGTCAGCCACTTAGAACGTGTCCTCAGTGAGATATAACCTGCTTTTACTTGTGTTGTGCTCAGCCTCTCTCTAAACCACCGAGCACCATGAACTGGCATCTTGCATTGGTTCCTTCATGCTAAGTTATTATTATTTCCTTAGATTTGTTCCCAGCCTTTCTGGTGGCAGCTTTAGAGTTAAGAGGTCTCCAGTGTTACATCTTTCTGGGATACCAGGCTATGACTCTTCCTTTTTTATTTTTTATTTTTGGCAGAGATGACACAAAGGAACCAATTAGTGACCATGATTATAGCATTGATTTGGTAGTGCAATACAACCAAGACTACCCTCACTGACACAATAAATAAATGCATATTTATTTACTTATTTGTTTTTATTAAGTAGAAACTTTATATGGGCATTTCATATGTTGGTACCCCCTGCCCCCATTCCACTGAGATGGAATCCTTAGTGGGGCTATTGGTATAAACCATGGAGTTTGGGGTTATGATATGTGAGAGCAACAGTCAGTCATTGTAAGTGGGTGGGAGGGCAATCTCTGGATATTCCCTCCCACCCTGGGGATATTATATTCTTTCTGCCACCTCTTCCACAAGTTTCCCTGATCCTTTATGGGTGTGCTTTAAGTCTATATTAGTGTTGAACTCTCAGCAGCCTTTGAATTTCTGCTTTCGTGCATTTTGAGTATCCTCAGTGTCTGTCTCTAGTGGAAAGCTCATGATGAAAGTGATTATGATGTGAAGAGTCCATAGCATCAATGGAAGCCAAATCTCAGTCATTTGATGAACAGTAAAATATGTTCATGTCCTCAGAGGGTCTGTGCAAGATTGCTTCTTAGTTGTTAAAGTGAAAATAATAGTTATACTATAAAAAACAATGTGATCAGCATTATTATCAGCAGGACAAAACACATGGATATCACATATCTCTGGAGTGAAGCTTGGAGGAGGGAACACCATCACTATAAGTATTCACACTGAGATGAAAAATCATAATGAAACATCAGCCAAAATCACACTGAAGAAAACTCCATGATGTTATGTGCCTGTACTCTTTAAAATGTCAATGTGATGAAAGTGTGTGTGACTAAGGAGCTTCCAGATTCAAGGAGACTAAGCAAATATGAGCACTAAATGGACCAGATTTATATTGGAGTTGGGCATGCTTGTATATAACTAGGAAATGGACAAACATTGGATATGAGAATGTGGATAAAAGTATCCTAACGAAGCTAAAACTCATAAATGTAATTCTTGTATGGAATTTAAGAGAACATTCTTATACTTAGAGATTATACATAGAAATATTATTAAGTATAAGTCATGATATACATTATCTTCTTTCAAATGGATTGGAATTTTAGAAGTCTGGTGATGTAGCTCAGTAGGAGTATGCAGGCAGCTTTGGCACATTACCGCTTGAGAATACAGGCAAATGTGGCACCTCTGCCAGGCAGTAGATAAGCAGCTTTTGAAAGTGAGAGCCAAAGCCCAGGCTGATTGGCAACTGCCCCAGGCTGCCTCAGATTCCCATTGTGCTTGAGCCAGGCTGAATCACCCAACTACATGTGCATATACTGTCATGGGCAGACCACAGCACAAAAGAAATAACATGAAAAATCAAATGCAAGAAAATCCAGTTCCACAATGAGCTTTTGATCAGAGAGAACTACAAGGTTTTGTAAAAGACAGACACATTTCTGTC
The DNA here is from genome assembly GCA_036346955.1 of Dipus sagitta. Lineage (NCBI taxonomy): Eukaryota > Metazoa > Chordata > Mammalia > Rodentia > Dipodidae > Dipus > Dipus sagitta. Next base: position 54,871,819 of record CM070787.1, read on the forward strand.
AGAGTACTTGATGACCCACCAAAGGCTAGTGGTAAGACCCTACTGCTGAAGATACCTTATGTGATTGACATGCAAATTAGAATGGCATGGCTGGCAGTTGGAAGAGAGTCAGTCCCCAGACAGTCAGCAGGTCTAGTGCCAGAAGGTGCTACATGGGCGACTGGGGGAAATTGACCAATATCTGTCGAAGCAAGGCATGGTCTAACCTACTTAGCAGCAAATAACTTGTTGTGATGCCCACACAAGTGCAGTGGTGGCACACAGCCATGGTGGGGAACCAACTGCTCTCAATTCGGCTAACTGATCCCTCACTGGTATGGGACCCATAGCTGGAGCTGGGAAACAAGTCAGAACCAGATCCAAGTGTAAACCCACTCTCCAATATCAAGCTACCATTAATTGTGGACTACAAGACGGGGTACACGTATCAAATTCTCTATTTAAAAAAAAAAGTAAGGGTTATCTCATTTGTCCTGGTGCTAACTTACTCTCCATTGGAGAATCTGCTTCTCTTTTTCAGATAGATGTAGATCCTAAGGAGAGAGCCACCCCATCGTATCTCAAAAGGGTCCCCGGCTGAAACTAAGAAAACTTGGAGAAACAAGCAAGGGGGCTGTTTTACTGATGAACCAGATACCAGCACAAGGGGGGAAGGAGACCAGCACAGAGAAAAATCAACTCCTACCAAATCAGCAAGCCAGAGCCTCAGAGGCCCCCAACACCTCATCACTGAAGCAGACCAAAAATGAACCCAACATGGCTCAGGGAAATTTTGCGGAAGAGGGGGCAGAAAGAATGTCAGAGTCACATGTTGGGTCATAATATGCAGAGACATTTAGCTTACCCATAACTGTGGGCTAACTCCACAATGCATGACCCGTATACCTCAAGAAGGAGGGGCCAAGGGGAGGGGGTAGGTCACGGATGAGCCTACTAATGGTACCAAACTGACTGTATTTGCTGAATACAGAACTGACTAATAAAGAAAAAAAAAAAAGAAAGAAAGAAAATCCAGTTAGATCACCCAGTCCTACAATGAATACATCTACCAAAAACATAGAAGAACCATATGGTTCAGAACACCAAATTGAAGCCAGGAGCAATGCAACCCTGACCAACATACTGGTAGAACTTGCAGGAAAGCAACAAAGGACCGATAATCATATGGATGCTGCCATCACTAAACTAGAACTAATAGATAAGAAATTGGAAGAAGTTAAAAGAGAGTTAAGAGATTTCAGGGAGAGTGAAAAAAAAAGAGGACCTTAAAAATCATCTGGCCATGCTAAATGAAGACATAAAGATATGCAAGGATGAATTCCAAGAATCATCAAGAAAATCAGAAAATCATGTGAAAAGAGAGCTTGACAAAGGGATGAAAATTATACATAGAAAAGTAGTAGAAAATGCAAACCTAACTGAACAAGTCCAAACCTCAGAAGCTCTCAAGAATAGAGTCAGCCAAGTGGAGGATAGAGACTCTGATCTGGAAGACACGATGGAAGAAACAGTTCAAGAGTTCAAAAATTTCAGTAAGTTCAAACATTCCTGTGAACAGAACATGAGGGAATAGTGGGATACACTCAAATGTCCTAATATCAGGATCATTGGAATACCAGAAGGAGAAGAAATTCAGACCAAAGGCATGGAGAACATATTTAACAAAATAATTGAAGAAAACTTCCCCAGTCTCTTAAAAGAAAAGCCCACCAAGATACAGGAAGCCAAGAGAACTCCAAACAGACTGGACCAAAGGAGAAACTCTCCAAGACATATTGTCATTAAGACTCTAAACATTGATACCAAAAAGAAAATCCTAAAAGCAGCTAGGGAAAAACAGCACACCATTTTCAGAGGTAACCCAATCAGAATTACTTCAGACTTCTCAATGGAAACACTGAAAGCTAGATGGGCTTGGAATGAAACACTGCAAAGTCTAAGAACCCATGGTTTCCAACCCACACTACTCTACCCAGCCAAAGTATCCCTCATAATAGATGGTGAAAAAAAAACATTCCATGACAAAACTCAGCTTTACAATTATCTGAACACAAAACCAAACCTACAGAGAGTATTTCAGGAAATTCTCCACAGAGAAGAAAAAAATAATCAAACACAATTGCCTACAAGAAGCAGATCACAACAACCAAACTCAGAGTAGGCACAAAACACTTCAAAGCCCATGAAAACACCAGCCCACGCTTACCATCACAATATGGCAGGGATCAAATCAAATCTCACATTCATTACCCTAAATATTAATGGCCTTAAGTCACCCATCAAGAGACACAAGCTAACAGGATGGATCAAAAAATTAGACCCCTCAATCTGTTGCCTTCAAGAAACCCACCTCACCACTAAAGACAGACACCTCCTCAGGGTGAAAGGGTGGAAAACAATATTCCAAGCAAATGGGAATAAAAAACAAGCAGGCATGGCTATATTAATATCGGATAAAATAGACTTCAAACCAAAAATGATCAAAAAGACAAAGAAGGCCACTTCCTACTTATCAAGGGAACTATCCATCAAGAGGATATTACAATCATAAATCTGTATGCACCAAAAACAGGGGCACCACAGTTCCTAAAACAAAACCTACTCGACAATAAAACAGAAATAACCACCAACACCATCATAGCTGGGGACTTCAATATAACATTATCAGTAATAGACAGATCATCCAAAAAGAAACTCAACAGGGAAGTAAGAGAGCTCAACAAAACCATAGATCAATTAGACCTAACGGACATCTACAGAACTTGGCATCCCAAATCCACAGACTGCACATTCTTCTCAGCAGGCCATGGAACATTCTCTAAAATAGGCCATAAAGTGGGTCACAAAGCCTGCCTCTACATATTTAGGAAGATTGACATAATTCCCTGCATGATATAAGACCAAACTGCTATATTGCTAGAAATCAACAACAAAAGACCCACCAAGAATCCCAATGGCACCTGGAAACTGAACAGCACACTTTTAAACAAAAAATGGATAGTGGATGAAGTAAAGAATGAAATTGCAAAATTTCTGGAATTGAATGACAATGAAAACACATCAAACCAAAACTTATGGGACACAATGAAGGCGGTCCTCAGGGGAAAATTCATAGCACTCAATGCCTTCATAATAAAGACAGAAAGGTCCCAAATCAATGACCTAACCATCCACCTAAAGGCACTGGAAAAACAAGGAACATCCAACCCAAAGAGCTCCAGAAGGAAAGAAATAAATAAAATCAGAGCAGAAATCAATGAACTGGAAACGAAGGAAACAATTAAGACAATTGAAAAAACAAAGAGCTGGTTCTTTGAAAAAATAAACAAAATTGACAAATCCCTGGCCAATCTGATCAAGCAAAAAAAGGAGAAGCTTCAAATTAACAAAATTCAAAATGAAAAAGGAGAGATCATAACAGACATAAGTGAAATTGGGAGAATCATCAGGACTTATTTCAAAAACCTCTACTCCACAAAACTGGATAATGTGGAGGAGATGGATAAATTCTTGGACGCATACCATCTACCAAAGCTAAACACAGAGCAGATTAATAATCTCAATCAACCCATCACACTCATGGAGATTGAAAAAGTAATAAAAAACTTCCCAAAAAAGAAGAGCCCAGGACCAGATGGCTTCTCAGCTGAATTCTATCAAACCTTCATGGAAGAACTCAAACCAATCTTCCTCAAACTGTGCCACACAATTGGTGAACAGGGAAAGCTACCCAACTCCTTTTATGAAGCTAGCATCACCCTAATTCCAAAACCAGGCAGAGATGCCACAAGAAAAGAAAACTACCAGCCTATTTCCCTGATGAATTTAGATGCAAAGATCCTAAACAAAATCCTTGCAAACCGAATCCAAAAACACATCAAAAGCATTATCCACCTTGACCAAGTGGGATTCATTCCAGGAACACAGGGGTGGTTCAACATACAGAAATCTGTCAATGTAATACACCACATAAACAAGGTTAAACATAAAAACCACATGATTATTTTGATAGATGCAGAAATGGCCTTTGACAAGATTCAACATCACTTCATGTTCAAAACATTGGAGAGAATTGGCATGGTTGGTTCATATCTCAACCTAATAAAGGCAATACACGAAACTCCTAAGGCCCAAATAATACTTAATGGAGAGAGACTGGAGGAATTCCCATTAAGATCAGGAACAAGAAAGGGTTGTCCATTCTCACCTCTGCTTTTCAATATAGTACTGGAAGTCCTAGTTCAAACAATAAGACAGTAGAAGGAAATAAAAGGGATACAATTTGGAAAGAAAGAGGTTAGGTTAGCTTTATTCACTGATGACATGATTGTATATGTAAGAGACCGGAGAGACTCCATCCCAAAACTCCTGAAGGGGATTAACTCCTATAGCAAAGTAGCAGGATACAAAATCAATGCACAAAAATCAGTAGCCTTCCTTTATGGAAATGACAAAGATACAGAGAGAGAAATAAGGGACATAGTCCCATCTTCAATTGCAACAACAACAACAACAAAAAAACAACCTTGGAATAACGTTAACCAAGGAAGTGAAAGATCTATACAACAAAAACATAAAAGTACTCAAAAAAGAAATTGAGGCCGTCTTGAGAAAATGGAAAGACCTCCCATGTTCCTGCATAAGCAGAATTAACATTATGAAGATGACAATCAAACCAAAAGCAATATACATATTTAATGCAATTCCAATTAAAATCCCTACAGTGTTATTCACAGAGATAGAAAAAATGATCTCAAATTTCATATGGAAAGGCAGAAGGCCTTGCATTTCCAAACATATCCTCAGCAAAAGAAATACTTCTGGAGGCATCACCATACCTGATCTAAAGCTATATTACAAAGCCATAGTAATAAAAACAGCATGGTACTGGCATAAAAACAGGAGTATAGATCAATGGAATAGACTTGAGGACCCGGACTTTGGGTCAAGCAACTATAGCTACTTCATATTCGATAAAGGCCCAAACATTATAGGCTGGAAAAAGACAGCATCTTCAGCAAATGGTGCTGGACAAACTGGATAACTATATGCTGGAAACTGAAACTTGATCCACACATCTCATGATGAACTACATTCAAGTCCAAATGGATCAAAGATCTCAATATAATACAAGAAACTCGTATACTACTGGAAGAAAATTTAGGAAGTACTTCCCATGATATAGGAATGGAAAAAGACTTCCTGAACATAACCCCAGTAGCTCATGAACTTAAACCGTCACTCAACCAATGGGACCATATGAAGCTGAAGAGTTTCTTTACAGACAAGCAAATAGTAAGCAAAGCCAATAGACCACCCACAGAATGGGAAAAAATATTTGCGGGTCATCCAACTGATAGAGGCCTAATATCTAGAATCTACAAAGAACTCAAAAATCTGAACAGTAAGAAGTCAAACACCCCACTCACAAAATGGGGCAAAGAGCTAAACAGGCAGTTCACAGAGGAAGAAATACAAATGGCAAACACACACTTAAGAAAATGTTCATCATCCCTAATCATCAGAGAAATGCAAATTAAAACAACTATGAGATTCCACCTTACCCCAATAAGGATAGCAAACATCAAAAAATCAAATAAAAATAAATGCTAGCGAGGATGTGGAGAAGTAGAAACACTCATCCACTGTTGGTGGGAATGTAGGATGGTACAACCACTTTGGAAAGCAATATGAAGACTTCTGAAAAAGCTGAGTATAGAGATACCAACAGACCCTGTTATTCCCTTATTGGGCATCTACCCTAAAACCTTCAAACCACAGGCTAGAGAGATTTGCTCAACCATGTTTATAGCGACTCAATTTGTAATAGCTAAGTGCTGGAATCAACCCACATGTCCATCACTAGAAGAATGGATAACTAAGATGTGGTATATCTACACAACAGAATTCTATACAGCAGTAAGAAAAAATGACACAATGAAAGTTGAGGAAAAATGGTTGAACCTGGAACAGATCATTCTCAGTGAACTTACCCAATCACAGAAAAAAAAAAAAAAATCGCCACATAGTCTCACTCATCTACAGCACCTAAAGTGAATCTACCAGAGATAACTTACTTACCCAGCAAGCACCTCCTAGACTAGACAGTAGGATGGTAGTGGAGGGATGGGAGGGCATCAAAGGGGTGGGAAACACAAATCTAGACCCAAATGGCAATGGTACCATAATTTTCTACTTACTAAGAGACAGACCAAATGGCTGATCCTTCCCCAGGCCCTGACAGAGAACACCTGAACCACAAGACACTGGAGAGGGTAAGATCAAGACTACCCTTAATCTTCTGCATCTTCCCTCCCTCACTTCCCCTCTCCCTCTCTCTCTCTCTCTTATCTCTAACTCTTGTATATTAGTTATCTTTTTCCTCATTCTCTTAGTGGGCACTGACCTGTAACTCCCAGAACCTGCATGGGGCTATCATCCACAATGAGATTTTGATCAGAGAGTCCTACAAGGTTTCCTAAAAGACAGACAGCTTTCTGTCAGAGTACTTGATGACCCACCAAAGGCTAGTGGTAAGACCCTACTGCTGAAGACACCTTATGTGATTGTCATGCAAATTAGAACAGCATGGCTGGAAGTTGGAAGAGAGTCAGTCCCCAGACAGTCAGCACGTCTAGTGCCAGAAAGTGCTACATGGGCGACTGGGGGAAAATGACCAATATCTGTCGAAGCAAGGCATGGTCTAACCTACTTAGCAGCAAATAACTTGTTGTGATGCCCACAGAAGTGCAGTGGTGGCACACAGCCATGGTGGAGAATCAACTGCTCTCAATTCGGCTAACTGATCCCCTCACTGGTATGGGACCCATAGCTGGAGCTGGGAAACAAGTCAGAACCATATCCAAATATAAACCCACTCTCCAATATCAAGCTACCATCAATTGTGGGCTACAAGAGGGCCTACACCTATTAAATTCTGTGTAAAAAAAATATATATATATATATGGTTATCTCATTTGTACTGATGCTAACTTACTCTCCGTTGGAGAATCTGCTTCTCTTTTTCAGATAGATGTACATCCTAAGTAGAGGGCCACCCCATCATACCTTAAAAGGGCCCTGGCTGGAACTAAGAAAAATTGGAGAAGCAAGAAAGGGCTCTGTTTTCCTGAAGAACCAGATACCACCACAAGGGGGAAGGAGATCAGCACAGAGAAAAATCAACTCCTACCAAATCAGCGAGCCAGAGCCTCAGAGGCCCCCAACACCTCATCACTGAAGCAGAACCAACATGGCTTAGGGAAATTTTGCGGAAGAGGGGGCGGAAAGAATGTCAGAGCCACATGTTGGGTCATGATATGCAGAGACATTTAGCTTACCCATAACTGTGGGCTAACTCCACAATGCATGACCCGTATATCTCAACAAGGATGGGCCAATGGGAGGGGGTAGGTCACGGATGAGCCTAATAATGGTACCAAACTGACTGTAAAAATAAATAAATAAATAAATAAAATTAAAAAAAAGAATAAAGCATTTCCCCAAGACTGGTAGACCACAATGCAAAAAAAAAAAAAAAGTAAATAAAATAAATAAATAAATCAATAAATAAAAATAAAAAAGGAAAAAGGGAAAAGAAAGTCAAAAAACCGAGAGATCTCCACCAAGAATGTGTAGTCCTACAGTGGAAGCCTGCAATGAAGACATAGAGAAATCAACAGAAATTGAATCCGAAAATGAAAACATGACAACCAATGTGACCCTGATCAAAAGAATGCTGAACTGAAAGCAAGCCATCCAAACACCGACAATAGCATGAATGAAATTTAACAGAATCATCTCTTAGAGCCCTCAGTTTTTGACACAAGACTGAACTCAATTGAAGAAAACCTTAGAAGCCTCAAAAGAGATAGAAGTGAATTAAAGGTAAGTCAACAAATGGAAGGTCTCTATAGCCAGTTGATTAAGACTAATAAAGACCTGATCCAATTCAAGAAAAAATTCCAGGAAGCATCAAGAAAATCAGACCTCTATCTAAAATCATACCTCAAAAAAGAGATGGGCACAATGCAAAATAACACAACTGAAACAAAAATCCAATAGACCTTTCAAAAAAACTCTATAAAATCACTCACCAACATAGTTGCTCATGTGGAAGGCAGAATCTCTGAGCTGGAATACAAGAAAGAAAAAATTGATCTGGAGGCCAAAAACTTTGCTGGGTTCAAAAAATCATGTGGCAGAATATGAGGGAACAGTGGAATACCCTAAAGTGACCAAACATCTGGATCATGCAATGCCAGAAGGAGAGGAAATCCAGGAAAGAGGCACAAAGAACACAGTCAACAAAATTACTGAAGAAAAAAAAGAGAGGCCCATCCAGATACAAGACGCTCACAGAACACCAATCAGACAAGACTAAAAAAGAAACTCTCCAAGATATATCATAGTTAAAACTCAAAACAATGAAAACAAAAATAGAGCACTAAAATCAGCAATGCAGAAACAACTTACTAAATATAAAGACAATCCTATCAGAAGTACCTCAGATTTCTCAATGGAAATCTTAAGAGCCAGAAGGGCATGGAATGGAACACTTCAAAGACTAAAAAATCATGGCTTCAAACCCAATCTACTATACCCAGTGATATTATCTCTCATAATAGATGACAAAAGGAAAACTTTCCATGAAAAAAGTCAACAGTATGATTATATGAACAAAAAGTCATACCTATAGAGAATACTTCATTGAATACTGCACACAGAAGAGAAAAAAAAAATCTCAAGAGCCTATAAAAAGATTACAGTAGGGCTGGAGGGATGGCTCAGCATTTAAGGCATTTGCCTGCAAAGCCAAAGGGCCCAGGCTCAATTTCCCAGGACCCACGTTAGTCAGGTGCACAAGGGGGTGCACACATCTGGAGTTTGTTTGCAGGGGCTGGAGGCTGTGATGCACCCATTCTCTCTCTCTTTCTCTGTCAAATAAATAAATAAAAATAAAATATTAAAACATTACAATAACAAAACTAGAGAAGGCTCAGAAAAGTACAAAACACAAGAAAGCACCAAATCCCATAAAGCACCCAATCATGCCAGGGATTAAATTGAACTTCATGGTTATAACCTTAAACTTTAACAGTCTTAATTCACCAACTAAATGACACAAGTTAACAGGATGGTTCAAAAATTTGTCCCTCCTATCTGCTGCTTTAAGGATCCCAAGTCACAAGAAAGACTCCTCCTCAGGAGGAAAGGATAAAAAATGATATTCCAAGCAAATGGAAATAAGAAACAAGCAGATGTTGCCATATTAACATCTGATGAAAAACAGTTCAAGGCTAGAGAGATGGCTTAGCAGTTAAGCACTTGCCTGTGAAGCCTAAGGATCCCGGTTTGAGGCTCAATTCTTCAGGACTCATGTTAGCCAGTTGCACAAAGGGGCACATGCATCTGGAATTCATTTGCAATGGCTGGAGGCCCTGGTGCACCCATTCTCTCTCTCTCTATCTGCCTCTTTCTCTCTGTATGTTGCTCTCAAACAAACAAATAAAAATAATTGTAAAAGTTCAATCCAGGAGCTGGAGAGATGGCTTAGCGGTTAAGCACTTGCCTGTGAAGCCTAAAGACCCCGGTTCGAGGTTCAACTCCCCAGGACCCATGTCAGCCAGATGCAGAAGGGGGCGCACGCATCTGGAGTTCATTTAAGTGGCTGGAGGCCCTGGCGTGCCCATTCTCTCTGTGTCTCTCTCTCTCTCTGCCTCTTTCTCACTCTGTCTGTTGCTCACAAATAAATAAACAAAATAAACAAAAAAATATTTTACAAAAAAGTTCAAACCAAAATAAATAAAAAAGGACAAAGAAAGCCACTTCTTACTCTTCAAGGGAATGATTCAACATGAGGATATCACAATCATAAATCTATATTTGCCAAACACAGCTGCACCACAGTTTACAAAACAAAACCTACTTGACAACAAAACAGAAATAAACACCAACATCATCATATTTGAAGACTTCAATATTCCACTATCATCAGTAGACAGATCATCCAAGCAGAAAATCAACAGGCAAATAACAGAGCTCAAGAACACCATAGATCAACTAGATCAAATTGACATCTACAGAACTTTCAATCCCAGCTCTACAAAACATACATTCTTCTCAGCAGCCCATGGAACCTTTGCAAAAATAGACCATACATTATAAAAGCATGCCTCCATAAATTCTGAAGAATTGAAGTAACTTCCTGTATTATGTCAGATGACAATGCTTTAGAACAGGAAATTCACAACAAGACATACATCAGGAACTCTACTAGCTCCAGGAGACTGAAGAACACACTTTTAAACAATGAATTGGTTGTGGAAGATATCAAAAAAGAAAATTTAAAATTCCTATAATTGAATGATAATGAAAATACAACCTACCAAAACTAATGGGACACAATGAAGGCAGTCCTAAGAGGAAAATTTATAGTACCATATGCCTTCATAAAAAAAAAAATAGAGGTCCAAAGTAATAACCTAAATTCTACCTAAAGGCATTGGAAAAACAAGAACCCAGCCCTAAGAGCTCCAGATGGAAAGAAATATTCAAGATCAGAACATAAATTAATGAATTAGAAATGAAGAAACAATTTAAAAATGAGAAAGAGCTAGTTCTTTGAAAAAGTAAGGAAGATTGATGAACCCCTGACCAATTTGATCAAGCAAAAAAGAAGTACCAAATTAACAAAATGAGAAATGAAAAAGGAGATGTCACAACAGACATCAATGAAATTAGAAGAATCATCAGGGCATACTCCAAAACATCTACTCCACAAAATTGGATAATCTGCAAAAAAAAAAGGGGGGGGAGGGTGAATTCCTGGCTACATGCCACCTACCAAAACTAAACTCAGAGCATATTAATCTCTTAAACAAATCTCTCACATCCATGGAGATTGAAAAGGTAATCAAAAACTTCCCCCATAGGAAAAATCCAGGACTAGATGGCTTCTTAGCCAAATTTTATCAAACATTCATTGAAGATCTGAAACAATTGTTTCTCAAACTGTTTGGCATAATTCAAGAGCAGAGAATCCTCCCCAACCCCTTTTATCATGCTAATACCAAAACAAGACAGAGATTCAACAAGAAAAGGAAACTACAGGCCTTTATCCCTGATGAATTTAGATGCATACATCCTGAACAAAATCCTTACAAACAGAATTCAACAACATATCAAAATCGTTATCCACTGGAGGCTGAAGAGATGGCTTAGTGGTTAAGGTGTTTGCCTTCAAGGACCTCAGTTTGATTTCCCAGAACCCACATAAGTCAGATGCACAAGGACGCACATGCATCTGGAGTTTGTTTGCAGTAGCTGGAGGCCCTGGCCTACCCATTCTCTCTCTCCCTCTTTTTCTCTCTCAAATAAATAAATAAAAATAAAGTTAAAAAAAATCATTATCCACGTTGATTAAGTAGACTTCATCCCAGGGAGGCAGAGATGTTTCAGTATATGGAAATCCATCAACATAATACACCACAGAAATAAACTTAATAATAAGAACCACATGATCATCTCAATAGATGCAGAGAAGGCCATTAACATAATACAAACCACTTCGTGATCAAAACCCTGGAGAGAATAGGCATGGAGGGTATAGATAACGCATGTAAAGCCCAAATAATACTTAATGGGGAAAGAAGACACAAGGAGTTCCATTTGATATCAGGAAGAAGATGGGGTGTCCACTCTCACCACTGCTCTTCAACATGGTACTAGAAGTCCTAGCCCTAGCAATAAGACAGGAAAAAGAAATAAAAGGGATCCAAATTGGAAAGGAAGAAGTCAAGTTAGCTCTATTTGCAGATGACAAGATCCTATACATAAGTTAACCAAAATCTCTATCTCAAAACTTCTACAGGTGATTAATTCCTTCAGTAAACTTGCCTGATATAAAACCAACACACAAATATCAGTAGCCTTTCTATAAGCAAAGGACAAATAAAAGAAGAAGTAAAAGAAATCAGTGAGGCTGTCTTATTTTCAATAGCAGCAAAAAAATACCTTGTAATAACACTAACCAAGGGTATATAAGACATATATAATGAAAACATAGACATATATAAGAAATTAATCAAGGATCCAGGGTATATAGAATTAATGTTGTGAACATGGAAATTATACCAACAGCAATATGCAGATGTAATGGAATACCAATAAATTCCACCATAATTCTTCACAGAGATAGAAAAAAAATGATCTCAAAATTCATATGGAAAAGCATCAGGTCTCAAAGTATCCTAAGCAACAGAAACATCTCTGGAGGTTTGATAATACTCAATCTAAAGCTATATTACAACAAAAATAGCATGTTACTGGCACAAAATACAGAAACACAGACAATAGGGATTTAAGGGTACTGGGAGAGGGAAGGGGAGGATGGTACAAAACATACAAAATTAAATCTAAAATGAACTGATACCATAGAAACCTTTTCCTTGGAGATAGACTAAAAGATATAACAGGAGTAAGGGGGGATCACCTGAAAAGAAGACCCTTCTTCTGGAGGGGGTGGGATGAAACCTAGCCTTAATTTATTTTTTGGCTCTGGCCTATAATTCCTAGTACCAGAAACTGATTGCTACCAACAGTGAGCTTTTGATCAGAGAGACCTATCAGATCCCCACAAAAAGACAGGTTTCTGTCAAAGCACTTGATTCCCCTTCTGAGGCAAAAGGCAAGACCCTATTGCTGAAGACACCACATGCTGCTGACACAGAGGGTGGAGAGGCCTGGATGGAACCCAGAATATAGCCAGGCCCAGTAGCCCACCTAGTGCTAGAAAGCACTACATGAGCTCCTGGGGGAAAGTGGCCAGCAACAGTCTGAACAACCAGAGGTCTAAGCTACTCAGAAACAAACACCCTGACAGTATGTACATGCCAGTGCAATAGTGGTGCACAGCCTGAATGGGTAACCAATAGCTTTCTGATTGGCTAAGAGATCCACTCAGTGTAAAGGAACCCATACCTGGAATTGGGAACCAGATAAGAATACGGGTGGAGACAAAGATTATGCTCTCCAGTGTCACGCTCTCACTAGTCTTTGGCTAAAAGATGGGTTACATACATCAAATTCTCCATAAATAAATAATGCTTATCCCATTTAGACTATGCTGACTTCACTCTCCATTGAAGAATATGTTCTTTTTCAGAAGATAGCAAGATGCTGGGCGTGGTGGTGCATGCTTTTAATCTCAGCACTCGGGAGGCAGAGGTAGGTGGATCACCGTGAGTTTAAGGCCAGTCCAAGAATACATAGTGAATTCCAGGTCATCCTGGACCAGAGTGAGACCCTACCTTGAAAAAGAAGAAGCAGAAGCAGAAGCAGAAGCAGAAGCAGAAGAAGAAGAAGAAAGAAAAAGGAAGATAGCAAGACACAAAGAAATAAACTACCCCTTGCACTTCAGCCAAGCCACAGTTTAAACCACAGAGGAATTGGGGAGACAAGTAAGAGTACTATTTCGATGGTCAACCTGATAATCAGCACCATGATGAAGTAGACATACCCTGAGGATTTTCAATGCTTACCAAAGCAGAGATCTAGAGGCTCCTAAGAGCTCATCATTGAAGTACACTTAAACTCATCCACCACTGCTCAGGGAATTTTGAAGGAGTGGAAAGAATATAAGAGCCACAGGTTGAGACATTATGCTCAGAGGCATTCTCATCCCCCAAAATAACTGATTTCTGCTCTCACCACACATAACTCACAACCTCATAGGGAATACCTGCAACCCCACTGAGGAGGGTCCCCAGCAGAATGGGGGTAGTGACAAGGGAAAAGAGGGTACCAATGCATGATGTATCAATACAAAATATGTTAATAATAATAAAAAGAAAAATTGCATTTACTGGGGCTGAAGAGATGGCTTAGCTGTTAAGGCACTTGCCTGCAAAGGCTAACAAGCTGGATTTGATTCTCCAATACACATAAGGCTAGATATACATCTGGATTTCACTTGCAGTGGCTGGAAACCATGACATACTCCTCTCTATCTCTATTTCTTTTCTCTCTCTCTCTCTTCTTGCAAATAAATAAAAATATTTTTAAAGAGTTAAATTTTCCCTTTACATCATAATTGCCACCTTACACATTCTAATGAGGTAGTTTCTTCTTTGAATGTGTAGCCTTCTTGTAGACAGAATTCACTTCAATTAGCTATCATGCATATTTACTTTTGATGCTGAAATTGTTACATTGTGACTGTTGGAATTCTTCTAAAGCTACTTTGCTTACTCTTTGTCCTCACCATTTAATTTATTTATTTATGTATTTATTTATTTATTGGAGAGAGAAAGATTAGCAAAAAGGAGAGAGAATGAGCATGCCAGGCCCTCAGCCACTGAAAATGAAATCCAGACGCATGTACCACCCTGTACCACAAATGGCTTATATGGGTACTGGGAATTGAACCTGGGTACTTAGACTTTGCTGGCAAGTGCCTTAACTACTAAGCCTTCTCTCCCATCTCCAGACATTTTTGTTGTTGTTGTTGGGCATGGTGGCACATGCCTTTATGAGAGAGATAATGAAAGAAAGAGAGGAAAGAAAGAGAGATAATTGGCATGCCAGGACCTCAGCCAATGCAGTCGAACTCCAGACATGTGCACCACCTTGTGCACATGTGGGACCTTGCATGCTTGCATCACTTTGTGCTATCTGGCTTACATGGGACCTGGAGAATGGAACATTGACTCTTAGGCTTTGCAGGCAAGCACCTTCAAAACTAAGCCATCTCTCCAGACCGCCAGATATTTTTAACCTTCCTTGCTTGTATTCTTTTAGCTACTATCATTTACTATAATTGGAAATTCATCCAATTGTTTTCTCCTTATTAAGACATGGAATCAACTGGTCTCCAATCAACATTGATTCTCTTGAGCTCAAGAGCTTACTGACATTGGAGAATGAGGTGTGGTTACCCATGTTCATGGGTGCTGAGGGAGAAGGGTACTATGCTTGATAGACCACTATTGGAATAGAGCTGTAAGCAACTCTTTTTTTTTTTTTTTTTTTTTTTGGTTTTTCAAGGTAGGGTCTCACTCTAGCCCAGGCTGACCTGGAATTCACTATGGAGTCTCAGGGTGGCCTCGAACTCACGGCGATCCTCCTACCTCTGCCTCCCGAGTGCTGGGATTAAAGGCGTGCGCCACCACACCCGGCTGTAAGCAACTCTTTACCAAGACTATAAAGTCCATAAATATGTTTATCTCCTCTCCTATCTATTTTTCTAATTATTTTAATAGTAACAAATTATTTTAAAATTTTATGTTGATATTGCTGATACATATAGATTTTAAGTTCATTATTTCAACTGTGCCTCTTTTTATATTTGCTTTCATTTTATGTTTCATTGTACAATGTGACTTTACAATCACTTTAGTGACAGTAAAGAATTCAAGGCACCTTATAAGTATCTCTCAAGTGTCAGTACACACACCAAACAGTTAGGCCCCTTATACAAAAACAATGAAACAGCCACACAGTTATAGCCTATAAAGTCATGCTTTACAAGCCATAGCTAATTTACCAATGACACAACTTAAGGCTACATGACTTTTGTCTGCTGTCTTCCTCTCTTTGGACTTAACTCATTTGTAGTGCATTTTTTTTAATTAAAAAAAAAAAGCAGGCTTCAAGTTCCATGAATTAAAAAATGAATAAGTAGGCCTAAACATGTAGCTCAGTGGTAGAATGCTCATCTCATGTGCACAGGGATTTGGTTTAGTCCTCAACTCTGCTGAGAGAGAAAGGGGAAGGGAAGAAAGGAACAAAAGTGTTTAAAATCAGTTCTGATTCCTCTATAACAGAAAACACATGGAGTGAAGGACAAGGGATATTAGAGCTCTCCTAGTTATACAATGACAAATACAAGTAAACATAGAAAAATAATAATTTTCCTCAGCCATTTTTTTCTATTTGCATCTAAAAATTTGAGAGGTTTAAGCTGTATGAAGCATTTTATCTGTTTAATCCATGTACAAGTTGTTGGAAGTTGTGTTAGAAATGGCTTCTGTGGTGTGGGATAGATGGCTCAGGGATTAAGGCACTTGCCTGAAAAGCCTAAGGACCCTCATTTGATTCCCTGGTACCCACATAAACCCAGATGCATAAGGTGGCATATGTGTCTGGAGTTTGTTTGCAGTGATAAGAGGCCCTGGTATACCTATTCTCTCTTTCTGTCTCTTACTCCCTCTCAAATAAGTAAATGAATAAAATATTTTTTTAAAAAATTAATGGAGCTGGGCATGGTGGCGCACGCCTTTAATCCCAGCACTTGGGAGGCAGAGGTAGGAGGACGAGGACCGCCGAGAGTTCGAGGCCAACCTGAGACTACATAGTGAATTCCAGGTCAGCCTGAGCCAGAGTGAGACCCTACCTCAAAAAAAAAAAAAAAAAAATTAATGGCCTCTAAGCTAACTGATGATTTTAGTAATGAGCAGTTAAAGTGCCATGAGGTGCAGACTGCAAAGTTTTCACAGTCTGTGACTCTTGCAGCTCAGATTCAACACTTTGCCCACCACACCAAGCAGCACTTCAGGTATGAAAATGATTTCATGGTTAAGAAGCAGCCATTCACCATGAGCAAGGCTCTCATCTTTCTCTACACATCTATCTGAAAAAGATCCACCCAGAAGAGCCTTCTTTACTTGAGATAAAGGTCAGCTGAGGAAGGGCTGACTAAAGACTTTTTGCTTTTGAGCATCAAGGTTATGAGGCACAGGCTTTTGTGAGATACCTTATTCATTCCAAAGCCCAGGCTTGACACTTTAACCTATGCAGTAGCGCCATACCTTTGTTTCCAGTCCAAGAAAACCAAAGGAAAAAAACTCATGATGCACCGTTTAATTACCATACACAAGTTTTTATGCTCCCTTTGCTTCTCATGTTTTACAGGTCATGCTTTAATAACAGGGGAAGAGAACACAGATGGAGGACAGGAAATGTCAAGGAAGCAGTATGTACTTTCCAATAGCACTGTGGTTGACAAAGTGGTAAGGATTAGAGTGCACAAATGCAGTCACATTTGCCATTGTGAATCACCTATCATGATGGATTTTGATTCAGCTGTCTCTTTGGAATGGCAAACAGTAAAGGATATATACATGTTTAATTTTAATTTATGTACAATAAAGCCTATGCCTTTAATGGACAGTATTATATAAACTAACACATACTTAGAATAGTATAAGCCACACCAGTAAGGACATACAGCACGACAACCAACAGACAGCTGCTGTCTGTTTGCATTCAAAATCTGCCCACATGATCCTGAAACCTCAGAACCACCATCACCCCACATGACACTGAACCTTCAGAACCACCAACATTTGCCCTTGACCCTGAACACTCAGATCCACCATCACCCCCACATGACACTGAGCCATCAGAACCACCATCATTCCCATGTATCCCTGAGCCTTCAGAACTGCCATCACTCCCACGTGACCATGAAACCTCAGAACCACCATCACTCCCAAGTGACCCTGAACACCCAGAACCACCATCACTCCCACATGACCCTGAACCCTCAGAATCACCATCACTCCCACATGACCCTGATCCTTCAGAAGCATCATCACTCCCATGTGACCATTAATCCTCATAAACACCATCACGCTCACATGACCCTGAAGCTTCAGAACCTCCATCACTCCCACATTACCCTGAACTCTCAGAACCTCTATCAATACTGGGCTAAGAGATAAGAAAATGTTTCTTCTCCTTTTTACCTTCAGGGGTCCAGTCACCCTGATTCTATCCCCCTTTATTTCTCCCTCTCATGAGAAGACACTCTAACTGCTTATAGGGGACAAGTGACAAATACACCAGATCACTTACTATTTCCTGCTCAATGGGACACAAAGTGGGGACTTGTTGCAGTTAGAGTCTCTCCCAAAGAGGGAAACTATTCTAATGGAACCCAGAGTGTAGGAAGATAGTCTTGGAAGAGAACATTGGGGTTCAAAACTAAAAGTAAGGCGTTAATGAGAAGTGAGCACACAGCAAATTGGTCCTTTTTGAGGTCGAGAGGATCCAGATAGACAGACTTGGATCATCTCAGGACCATATGAGGATGAGCTGGCTGAGATATTTTCCAGAACTGTTCATTAAATGACACAGTAGTATTCAAGATGGCTTGTAAAACAGATGAAATATTAGCAGAGTTATCAGAAACATACACACAACATTTAACCTTGATAATAGAGAGCCATTGGGTGCCATTAAATGCTGTACAAATATATATGTATATATATATTAGTCTCAGAATTTATTTATATGTTTTAGATTTGAAAATAACCCTTTTGACATCTGTAGTTTTTTATTATTATAGAATTAGAACTATGGGGAAAAGATGTCTTAATGTTTGTTTCCCCTCTTGGAAAGCTCTTGTATTACTTAATAGGCCATTTATATATTTAAGATATTTTTTATCTTTGCTTATACATTTCTTTCTGAGTGTTTAAGACCATATATATAGCCAAAATTTACTTAAGTATTAATTTTGGAGGTCATTAATGGCTCTACAAAGAGATTTTAGGGATCCAGGAGTAGCCCTATTAGCCTTATGGGTGTTTTCTGTCTGTTAGGATGAGTCAGGGCCATGCTGGCCAAGTAGTTTTCCCTTCCCTGAGAAGTCAGAAGGACTGATTGTTCCTCAATTGTGACTCTCCTATTTCAGACTGTATGCCAATTTTGTTTGGGTCTCCATATCCTCCCTGCTCAGAAAGAGAGGTGACTTACCAGGGGTCCAGTGTAGAAGTGTCCCATCATCTCCAGTGGCCTCATGACCTGGGAGCATACACCAAAATATTGTCCCCTTTTGCTCTGATGACTCCAATTGGTTTTGGCTTTTACATAGGTAATTAGCACACTTAGAAAGTAAGTTGTGGTTCTGAAGTTTCAGGGTCACATGGGAGTGATGGTGGTTCTGAAGGTTCAGGGTCATGTGGGAGTGATGGAAGTTCTGAAGGATCAGGGTCATGTGGAGTGATGGTGGTTCTGAGGTTCAGGGTCATGTGGGAGTGATGGAAGTTCTGAAGGCTCAGGGTCATGTGGGAGTGATGGAGGTTCTGAAGGTTCAGGGTCACATGGGAGTGATGGTGGTTCTGAGGTTCAGGGTCATGTGGGAGTGATGGTGGTTCTGAAGGTTCAGGGTCATGTGGGAGTGATGGTGGTTCTGAGGGTTCAGGGTCACCTGGGGGTAATGGGGATTCTGAAGCTTCAGCGTCATGTGACAGTTATGGTGGTTATTAAGATTAAGGGTCACATGGGAGTGATGGTGGTTCTGAGGGTTCAGGGTCATTTGGGAGTGATGGAGGTTCTGAAGGTTCAGGGTCATGTGGAGTGATGGTGGTTCTGAAGGATCAGGGTCATGTGGGAGTGATGGTAGTTCTGAGGGTCCAGGGTCACCTGGGGGTAATGGGGATTCTGAAGCTTCAGCGTCATGTGACAGTTATGGTGGTTATTAAGATTAAGGGTCACATGGGAGTGATGGTGGTTCTGAAGGATCAGGGTCATGTGGGAGTGATGGAAGTTCTGAAGGTTCAGGGTCATGTGGGAGTGGTGGTGGTTCTGAAGGTTCAGGGTCATGTGGGAGTGATGGTGGTTCTGAAGTTTCAGGGTCACATGGGAGTGATGGTGGTTCTGAGGATTCAGGGTCATGTGGGTGTGATGGAAGTTCTGAAGGATCAGGGTCATGTGGGAGTGATGGTGGTTCTGAGTGTTTAGTGTCACATGGGAGTGATGGTGGTTCTGAAGGATCAGGGTCATGTGGGATTGGTTTTGGTTCTGAGGGTTCAGGGTCACGTGGGAGTGATGGTGGTTTTGAGGATTGAGTCATTTTGGGGTGATGGTGGTTCTGAAGGTTCAGGGTCATGTGGGAGTGATGGTGGTTCTGAGGGTTTAGTGTCACATGGGAGTGATGGTGGTTCTGAAGGTTCAGGGTCACATGGGAGTGATGGTGGTTCTGAGTGTTTAGTGTCACATGGGAGTGATGGTGGTTCTGAAGTTTCAGGGTCACATGGGAGTGATGGTGGTTCTGAAGGATCAGGGTCATGTGGAGTGATGGTGGTTCTGAAGTTTCAGGGTCATGTGGGATTGGTTTTGGTTCTGAGGGTTCAGGGTCACCTGGGGGTAATGGGGATTCTGAAGCTTCAGCGTCATGTGACAGTTATGGTGGTTATTAAGATTAAGGGTCACATGGGAGTGATGGTGGTTCTGAGGGTTCAGGGTCACCTGGGGGTAATGGGGATTCTGAAGCTTCAGCGTCATGTGACAGTTATGGTGGTTATTAAGATTAAGGGTCACATGGGAGTGATGGTGGTTCTGAGGGTCCAGGGTCACCTGGGGGTAATGGGGATTCTGAAGCTTCAGCGTCATGTGACAGTTATGGTGGTTATTAAGATTAAGGGTCACATGGGAGTGATGGTGGTTCTGAAGGATCAGGGTCATGTGGGAGTGATGGTGGTTCCGAGGGTTCAGGGTCATGTGGGATTGGTTTTGGTTCTGAGGGTTCAGTGTCATGTTAGGGTTATGGTAGTTCTGAAGGTTCAGGGTCACGTGGGCTTGACTGTGCTTCTGAGAATTCCAGGTCATGTGGGAGTTTGCTGGTTCTGAGGGTTCAGGGTAAAGTGGGAGTGGTGGAAATTCTGAAGTTTTAGGGTCCCATGAGTGTGATGGTGGTGCTGAGTATTAAGGGTCACTTGGGAGTGATGGTGGTTCTGAAGTTTCCAGGTCATGTGGGAGTGATAGAGGTTATGAATGCTCAGGATCATGTGGGAGTGATGGTGGTTCTGAGGATTACTGGTCATGTTGGGGTGATGTTCTTCTGATGGTTCAGTGTCACCCTGGAATGATGGTGGTTCTGAAGGTTCAGGGTCATGTGGGATTGATGGTGGTTCTGAGGGGTCAGGGTCATGTTGGAGTGATGGAACTTCTGAAGGTTCAGGGTCCCGTGAATGTGATGGTGGTTCTGAGGATTAAGGGTCACTTGGGTGTGATGGTGAATCTGAAGTTTTCCAGTCACATGGGAGTGATGGGGGTTCTGAACATTCAGGGTCATGTGGGAGTGAAGTTGGTCCTGAGAGTTCAGTGTCATGTGGGAGTAATGGAGGTTCTGAGGGTTCAACATCACATGGTAGTGATGTTGTTTCTGAGGTTTCAGTGTCACGTAGGAATGATAGAGGTTCTGGAGGTTCAGGGTCACATTGGGGTGATGGTGGTTCTGAGGCTCAGGGTCAGGAGAGAGTAATGGAGGTTCTGAATGTTCAGCATCATGTGGGAGTGATGGTGGTTCTAAGGATTAAGGGTCATGTTGGGGTTATGGTTGTTCTGAGTGTTCAGGGTCACGTGGGATTGATGGAGGATCTGCAGGTTCAGGGTCACATGGGAGTCATGGTGTTTCTTCGGATTAAGGGTCATGTTGGTGTTATGGTGGTTCTGAAGGTTTAGGGTCATATGGGAGTGACAGTAGTTCTTAAGGTTCAATATCATGTGAGAGTGATAGAGGTTCTGAAGGTTTAGGGTCATGTTGGAATGATGATGGTCCTGAAGGTTCAGGGTCACATGGGAATGATGGAGTTTCTGAAGGTTCAGGGTCACATGGGAGTGATGGTGGTTCCTAAGGGTTCAGGGTCACGTCAGAGTGATGGAGGTTCTGAAGGTTCAGGGTCTCATGGGATGGATGGTGGTTCTGAGGGTTCACCTTCATGTGGGAGTGATGGAGGTTCTGTGTGTTCAGGGTCACTTGGGAGTAAATGTTGGTTCTGAAGCTTCAGGGTCTCATGAGAGTGATGGTGGTTATGAAGATTAAAGGTTACCTGGGACTGAAGGTGGTTCTGAAGGATCAGGGTCATGTAGGAGTGATTGTGGTTCTGAGGGTTCAGGGTCACATGGGAGTAATGGAGATTATGGTGGTTCATTGTCATGTGGGAGTGATGGTGGTATTGAGGGTTTGGAGTCATGTAGGCATGATGGGATTTCTGAGGGTTCAGGGTCACGTGGCAGTGAAATTGGTTCTGAGGTTTCAGTGTCATGTGGGAATGATAAAGGTTCTGGAGGTTCACTGTCATGTTGGGGTGATGGTGGTTCTAAGGGTTTAGGGTCATAAGGGAGTGATAGAGGTTCTGAATGTTCAGGATCACATGGGATTGATGGTGGTTCTGAGGGTTCAGGGTCACGTGGAAGTGTTGGAGATTCTGAAGGATCAGGGACATATGGGATTGATGGAGGTTCTGCAGGTTCAGGGTCACATGGGTGTGAAGTTAGTTCTGAAGCTTCAGCATCACGTAAGGGTTATGGTAGTTATGAGGATTATGGGTCACGTGGGAGTGAGGCTGGTTCTGAGGGTTCACGGTCATGTGGGGGTAATTAAGGTTTTGAAGGGTCTTGGTCACTTGGGATTGATGATGGTTCTGAAGGTTCAGGGTCACATGGGATTGATTTTGGTTCTGAGGGCAAGGGTCACTTGAGCATGATGGAGGTTCTGAAGGCTCAGGGCCACGTGGGAGTGATGGTGGTTCTGAAGGATCAGGGTCATGTGGGAGTGATGGTGGTTATCAGGGTTCAGGGACTCTGTCCATGTGTGCTCTGCATCCCTGGCTCTGCAAAGGACAGGCCTCACTCTCTTTGATGCTAGTCAAGTTGTCTCTCTGCCTGTCCAGCTGTATGCTGGCCAGAGCTGAATGCCTGCTCAATATTTCCATAATTAGGAACAGTTGTGTCAAGACACTAGCTCTCCTTTGGTGCAAAATGAGTAACGACCCCATACATAAATATTGCCTCTCCCACTTATTGTTTCCCAGTCTTGATTGCTTCACAGGTGTATCCCTACAAGAAAAAGTCAGCCTACAAAGTCTGCCTGCTACAACTGCCTGTGCCAACTGAAAGAGATCTTCATCCTTCTGTTGGTGAGCCTTGGCGTGGTGCTGTCTCTGGGTGCCTCCAGTGACCAACAGCCTCAAATCTCTCCAGAGACCATGGACTTTCTCACGGGATTGGTACTTCAAAACGTCTAACTGTAGACTTCATTACTGCTGAACTTGGGGGGCATGTATGGTCCTGGGACAAAAATATTGTTTTCTTTGTTAATGAATCAAAAGTTATTAAGCTGCTTGACTGCTACAAGACTAAGGACCCCGCCACCTGGTTCTCTAACCTTCTAGTTACTTGGCTTCTCCTTAGCCCCTTCCTTACTACAGTAACCCTATTGCTTGTAGCCCCTGTCTCATTAAATTTCTCAGATAACAAATAACTAATATTGTTAAGGTTGCTATTAATCAGGTCCTGGTACACCACCTAACTCTATCTGGACCTATGGTAAATTTTAAAGAAGTCAATTGGGATGACACTGCCCCATTATAAAAACAAAGGGGGTGTTGTCAGGCACTGCCAGGCACAGGCTGGAACCTTCAGGAGAGGGGCCTGAGCTTCCAGGCATGGCTAAGGACTCCCAGGCTACAGGAGGCAACTCCTTCTCCAGGCTCAGCACACCTGAACTTAGGCTCTTCCCATAGCCCTGTAACCTTTGGCCAGTTGCATAGGAAACTCCTTATTAGCCTTCACACAGCCCATCCTCCTGAGACCCTAGATCATCTGTCCCCCACTGTCATTGCCTATGTGCTAGAATGAATGTCCCCATATGCTAATTAGGCATAAGAAAGGAACTTGGTACTTCCAATTCCCTTAGGGTCCTGCCCCCATCCTCAGATGCTTATAAACCCATTTTCCTGGCAATAAATGGAGAGAGCTGTTCAACTGTCTTTCAGGAGTGTTTCTCTTGTCACGCACTCACCCACCTGTGGTTGCCTGCGCACCTTTGGGGACCATGGCCGGGCCCCAGAGGACACAGGAACCCACACCATGTGACCCTGAAGCTTCAGAACCATCATCACTCCCATGTGACCCTGAACCCTCAGAACCACCATCATGCCCATGTGACCCTGAACCCTCAGAACCACTATGCCCACATAACCCTGAACCTTCAGAACCACAATCACTCCCAAGTAACCCTGAAACTTCAAAACCAACATCACCCCAACATGACCCTGAACCTTCAGAACCTCCAATACTCTCATGTGACCCTGAGCCCTCAGACCTCCATCACACCCATGTGACTCTGAACCTTCAGAACCACCGACACTCCCACATGACCCTGAACCTTCAGAACCGCCATCATCCCAACATAACCCTGAACCTTAAGAATCACCATCACTCCCACATTACCTTGAACCTTCAAAACCACCAACACTTCCACATGACCCTGACCCTTCAGAACCACCATCACTCCAACATGACTCTGAACCTTTAGAACCACCACCACCCCAACATGACCCTGAAACTTCAGATCCTCCATCACTCCCATGTGACCCTGAACCTTCAGAGCCACCATCACTCCCACCTGACCCTGAATGTTCAGAACCTGCATCACACCCAGGTGGCTGTGAACCTTTAGAACCTCCATCACACCCACATGAAACTGAACCTTCAGAAGCACCATCACTCCCACCTGACCCTGAACCTTTAGAACCACCATCACCCCAACATGACCCTGAAACTTCAGATCCTCCCTCACTCCCCCGTGACCCTGAATGTTCAGAACCACCATCACTCCCATGTGACCCTGAATGTTCAGAACCTGTATCACACCCAGGTGGCTGTGAACCTTTAGAACCTCCATCACACCCACGTGAAACTGAACCTTCAGAAGCACCATCATTCCCACCTGACCCTGAAACTTCAGAACCTCCATCAGGCCCAAATGATCCTGAACCTTCAGAACCACCATCATTCCAACATGACCCTAAACGCTGAGAACCACCAGCATTCCCATGTGACCCTGAACATTCAGACCACCATCACCTCAACATGACACTGAACCTTCAGAACCTTGAACACTCCCATATGACCCTGAACCTTCATAACCACCATCACCCCAACATGACCCTTAATCCTCAGAACTACCATCACTCCCACATGACCCTTAATCCTCAGAACCACCATCACTCCCATGTGACCCTGACCTTCAGACCCTGCATCACTCAACCTTGAACACTCCCACATGACCCTGAACCTTCAGAACTACCATCATCCCAACATGACCATTAATCCTCAGAACCACCATCACTCCCACGTGACCCTGAAACTTCAGAACCACCATAACCCCAACATAACCCTTAATCCTTGGAACCACCATCACTCCCATGTGACCCTGAAACTTCAGAACCACCATCCTCTTCCTCATAGAGATACACCTGTAGAACAGTCAAGCCTGGGGAACAAGTGGGAGAGGAAATATTTATACATGGGGTGGTTAGCCCTTCACACCATAGGAGAGTGGTTCTGGTTATGGAAATATTGAGGAGGCATTCAGCTCTTGTTGGCTTGGAGCTAGACAGGCAGAGGCATACCTTGACTGGAATAAAAAAGGGGAATATCAGTAAGGCAGGGTTGGGAATAGCTTGTTATAGACGTAGGGTATTTTAGGGTGGTATTAATAGGAACTAGAGTTAGCAGGGCATGGGTAGGAGATGCACAAAAGAGGCAGGTAGTAGCATTAGGATGGTTATTCAAGGGGAGAAGGTCAGCTACATATTGGATATATTGAATCCATTTTATAGTGTCTTGTATTTTTTTGTGACTTGCTTTTCCTGTGAGAGAATATTATGGCTAGTTGGCACAGGGTGAGAAGCAGGGATATACTCTCTAGAAATATGAAGAGTACCAGAAGGAGATGATGAGTACTAGAAACTGTCATTGAGTTTTTCCATTACCCCTATCCTCCAGCATTCATTCCAGGGGTCTCTTATGGAGAGTATACATTCTCTGGTTTTCCAGAAGGCTTTGAAGACAGTGACTGGATGCCTAAAGCTGTCAATGACACAGTAATTGTATTGGCATCCTCCATAATATTCCTCATTTTTAAGGCAGTGTTTGTTGGTTTAGCGATAGGCAAAACATTCCATGCTATTTGTACAAATCACAGACTTAGGATAGATATGGAAAGTGACAGTGTCTTGGCAGTCCTTAGTAGGACAATATACTGTACCAATGATTTTATTGACCCCTTCATAGGTCTCTCGGGCCTCAAAGCACCATCCTCCCCTGGTGGGAGGGGCGCTGGGGGGGGCAATGAGAGAGGCAATGTGAGAGACATTTGCATTGGAATGTAAGATTGTTCAAGCCACCAACAAAATGGATGAGAAGGAGGCCTGTGGTGGGCATATGGCTTTGGCTGCATCCACAATGTCATGGACATCCCTCCAGGGTGCTCCCTTTTTCAACCTGTGGGGGTGGTGTTTTTCTCTGTTTCTTCTGTCTGTGATTTGTCAATGTCAGTTGAGCCATCTCTTTGGTCCATGGGGTGGAATTGGACATTTGGAGCCAGTACCCAAATGGGCCTTGGTTGGTCCTGTGGGAAGACACAAGCAAATCCCCTTCCCATGGTGAAGATGGGGTCTGGTTCCTTCCACATTCCATCTAAGGGATCTCACCATCTCGCCAGAATGGGAGGGCTGTCTCTGGTGTATGCCAGTGGAGGGTGACAGGAGGGTATTGGAAGTTTTTGTATATATCGAAAATGTTTAAAGTAGTCAGAGTCATGGCAAACTGAAGGTTGGGCAGATAGGTATTGGGCTGTTGTTTTTTAAGTTGGGCTTTTAAGGTTTGGTGTGTCCTTTCTACTATATGTCCTTGGCCTTCTGGGTTATGTGGGATTCCCGTATGATGGGTAATCTTCCATTGCATGCAAAAGGCTTTGAATGAGGAACTGACAAAAGCCATTATAAGTTTTCATTTGGTGGGGGACACCCATGATGGCAAAGGTAGAGAGCATATGATGTATAAGTTTTTTGAGTTCTCTCTTGCTTGTTCTGTGGCCCATATATAATAGGAGTAAGTATCCACTGTCACAAAAACATATGCATGATGACCAAATAGGGGAATATGAGTGATGTCAATCTGGAAAAGGGCATTGGCCTTGAGGCCTCAGGGGTTAGTGCCCATCATCTGAAGGGCAGGTGTTGTTATTAATGAGGTACAGGACTGGCATGTTTTTAGTATTCATTGGAGTTGATTTTGGGGGACCAGAGGGAAGCATAGTTGTAATCCCTTAAGGTTTACATGGATGTTAACATGAAATTTTTTTGCTTCCTCAAGGGTGGCCAAGAAGGTGTCTGTTGAGTCTCCATAGTGGTCTGCTAATGCATTTCTCAAGGTGAGAGGCCAGGTAAGGGAGTGTGAGACCTTATGTGTTGCACAAAAGTGGGGGGCTTCTTTTGCAAATGAGGTTGGAGACTTTTATCAGCAGGGGTGAAAGAGGGTTTTCATCTAATCGGATATGTGAGGGAGCAAGACAGGGGAGTAAATTAATGGCATAGATGCTATCTGAAAGGAGATTAAATGGGCCTTCTTCCTCAAGGAGTGCCCGATAGATGGCATATAGTCCCTTGTATTGTGGGGATCTATCAGGAAGTTCTTTAAAAATGATGGTGTGAGGTTGATCCCCTGGGTGGTAAAGAACTACTGCTGCTCCTCTCTTTCTTCTGTCTGTAAAAATGGGGGAGGGGGCTCCCGGGATTGTTTTATTTTGAAAAGAGGTGGGGTGGAAGCCATTTTAGAAGGGTTATTGGAGGAATCCATTTTTCATTAGGGTAGTGGTTGTCAATTTGACCAGGGAAGCCTATTAGGCTGATAGCAAATCAGGAGTGGTTCTTAAATAGCCATTGTATGTCAGCAAGGGAGAAAGGGCTTATGATACTGTCAGGTTCTTTGCCCAAGATTTGGAGAACCCCATCTCCCCTGGTTTTGATCATGGCCACGAGGGTGTCAATCTCTGTTAATATGCTTGGGGCACCACCAATGGAAGTGTGAAGCCATTCTAGGACTCCTTGTAGTTGCTATAGCTCTCCCATGACATTTAGGGAAGAGTTAAATATCACAAGCTGAACAGGTTTGTCTCGTGAGTACCGGCAAGTGTCATATCAGAAAATATGTTATTAATCTTAGGTAATGCCTGTTTCGTCTATGGGCTTAGGAGGCAAGGGAAAGATGGGTCTTTGTCACCTTTTAACATATCAAATAAGTGTTGAAAATCACTAGTGGGGATAGGAAGCCATGGCTGGAGCCAATTGAGGTTCCCCAGAAAGCTCTGAAGTGAGACCAATGTAAGCTTCTGGGGAAAGGAGAGTGTGGGTTTAAGAGGCTGGGTAGAGGTGAGGGAGAGTTCTGTCCCCAGGAAAGCTATGGGTGGAATAAATTGGACTTTATTTGGGGCAATTTTGAAACCTGCCTCAGTGAGGGAGGTATATTAATACCTGATCCCTTAGCTCAGCTGGTGAGGTGGAAAAGTCTTTCCATACTAGGATGTTATCCATGTAATAATAGATATTAAAGCCTTGATCTAAATATGGCCTTAATTCCATAGCAATTGTTTCTTGGCATGTAGTAGGACTATTAGCCATACCTTGGGGCAGGACCATCCACTCAAAGTGTTTAGCAGGTCCTTCATTATTGATAGAGGGGACCAACAATGCATTGTTGGTCTCGGGGTTCAGGGGTAGAGAAAAGAAACAATCCTTAATATCAATAGCAAGGAAGGGGGTGTTGGCTGGAATGGCAGACACAAGGGTCAGTCCCAACTGAGGGGTGCCCCAAATGAACATGGCTTTATTGATGGCCCTAAGATCTTGTAGTATCCTCCATCATCCTGAGCCCTTTCAGATTACAAAGGCAGGAGTGTTCCACGGGCTTCACGAGGGGCAAATGTGATTAAGTTGGAGTTGTTCTGTTACTAACTGATTTAGGATTTCAAGTTTCTCACTTGGCAGAAGCCACTGTTCAACCCAAGTTGGCTCATCAGAAAGCCATTCAAGGCAGGGAGTTTCATATTTAACAGTGGCCTTTAGGATTGGGGGTGACATCAGTGAAGGCATCTCTCATAGTCTTCTACCTCAATACATTCTCCTTCTATATTACTGGTGATAACTACATTTAGGGCCTCAAGGATGTCTCTCCCTAGCAGGCTGGTTGTTAGATCTGCCACTAAGGGGTCGGATGAGACCTGTAGTTCCATCTGGGTCCTTCCACTTAAAGACTTCTTTGGTAACATATGCTTGTGAAGGACCACTTATCCCCATTAATTTGGGCCCGGGAAATAATTCCCAGTGTTGGGCAACTTCAGATTGCTTTAGGATTGTTTTATATGCCCTGGTATCAATTAGACATTTAAAAATTTTTCCTTCAACCTCTAAGGCCAGACTTTGGTGGGCCCCCATTGTATATTATGGGTTTTCCCTCTCATTGGCGGGGCTGAGGGTTGCTCCTTTTGGAGTTTAAAGGCTCTAGGGGCTTGCCATCTTTGTCATAAATAGAGAGGCCGTCTTTTGTCCAATGATACCCCTTGCAACATCTAGGGCAAATTGGTTTTGAAGCGGGATGCCTTTAGAGGCTTGATGTTCAGGGCATTCCTCTCTCCAATGTCTTTTTTCTCCACAACTGAAGCGTTTTCCTTTGGGTTTTAAGGATGCTGTGAAGGCCTGTGCCAGAGAGGTGGCCTTATATGAGACAGTCCCAATATTCTGAGTGGTGACTATCCATTTATCATAATGCTCATCCTTGAGGCTTTGGGAAACTAGTTTACACTCTGAAGTCATACTTTCCCAAGTAATGCTTTTGAAAAGGAGATCCCTGGCTGTTGGGTCTGGGATTTTTCTCCTAAATTGGTTCTTGCCCTTAATATAAAACCAGAGAGGGTCTCCACCAGCTTCTGATGAACATACAGTAAGGGTGCTATATGTGTGTGTGTGTGGGGGGGGGTATTCTATCCCATGCCTGGAGGGCACAGAGGAGAACTTGGTCAGACAACACTGGGGGCTGTTGGGTCTGTTGAAGGCCTGTGGAGAAATTGCCCTGTCCAAATAATTCATCAAATCTCCATGGGATGTTTTCTTGATTCTGGTTTCTTTTTATTTGTTGGAGGCATTCATCTCTATAGAGGGCTTCTCATTGAAGGAACAGGGGACTAGGCAGTGAGGACTGGCAGATACCACACCAGTCCTGGGGGTATTAATGCTGCCCCATAGGATCAGGAGGAGGGACTTAGTCCATGGTACATGGATCCCATCCTCCCTAATGGCTGTCTGAGTTCTTTAAGATCACCAACTTGATAAGGTTACCATTCTAGAGGTCCAGCATGAATTGGTTGAACATTAACGGGGAAGGCTGCTACTTCCTGATTCAATATCTTTTTATTGTTATCCTGGGCCTCACATAGTGTTTGTGTGATTGTAAGTGGGACAATGGATGGAGGAGGGTCCTGGCCAGTGGAATTTATCATGTTAGGATTCTTTTGGCCTGTGTTACATGAGTCTGGAGGGGGGCAGCCCAGATTGGGAGGCGGGTATGGTGGCAAGGGTGGATAAAGTGAAGTGGGTGTAGGGGAGTTTGGGGTAATTTTTTTCTCTAATTTCTTCTATTGGCTTTTCAAGGGAACTGAGGTCTGCTACTGTCCAGTCCTCTGGACTCATCTCATTTGGGTCATCATCTGGTTTTTGAGTGGAGGTGGTGTCAGGGGGGCTAATACATTGCCTAACAGCTGTTACAATAGGGAGAAAAGAGATGGGGGGATTCTCCCTGAACCTCTCATCTCCTGGCAAGATAAACTAAGCAGATCCACATGGGTGAGTCATATAGATCCCCAGAAATCATCCAGGGAGCAACCTGGAGGACTTCATTCCAAAAAAAGTTAGCCTCTCTCTTGGAGATCTTAATTCCCCAAACTTTCAGGAGAGCTCTTATTCCATGAATCTGAGATTTCCTTTGGTGGGAGGCAATATTACCCATCACAGAGAAAGATTAGAAATGCCAAGACCAGAGGTCAATGTTCCTGATGGCTGATTAGCACACAAGGGATTCCTCAAAGTTCCAAGCAGGAGCCAGTCCACAAGTTTAAGAGGCTGGTCACCTTCCCTACAGGCTTTTCAGAGGTCGATGTGCTACCATATTTTTGTGTCAGAGAGAAATAGATAGAGGGTTTTTGTCAACACCCAATGGCCTGCTGGGGTCCAGGCAGAGGATGGGTGGCCTTCAGTCAATGCTGAAGAGTGCCCTTGGCAAAGAGACATCAGTTGCCAGTTCATTGTGTCTGGTACCTTGAGATGGTACAAAACAAAAACAAACAAACAAAAAAAAAAAAAAAAAGGAGGAAAAAGAGAATCCTGCTAACCCTTAAAAACTTGGAGGCAAAGGCCTGATGTCCCCCAAACGACAATCATCCATCCGTCTGGGAAAGCACACATTTACCTTGGTGCATCTCAGAGAGTTCCTGATCGGGCACCAACTGTGGGTTCCTGGGTTCTTGCTTTGGGCCAGCCACAGTTTCCCCAAAGGCATCTCCTGCAACTGTGGAGACCATGGTTGTGTGCAAATGATGAGAGAAAGAGTCACTCACTCCTGGGAGTCAGTTCCAGCAAACAGTTCTTGGTTTATTGTCAGGGAAAATGGATTTATAAACATCTGAGGGTGGGAAAAGGACCCTAAAGGGATTGGTGGATTTAAAGATTGCTAGTCTATGGGGAAATTCGTTCCAGCATGTAGGCAATGGTGGGTTAGGTGACCTAGGGTCTGAAGATAAGCAGTTTCCTAGGCAATTGGCCAAATGCCACAGAGTTATGCGCTAAGCCTAAGTGTTGTCTGAAAGTCCAGGTATCCCATGCTTGGAGAGAGAGTGGCCTTACTTCCTGCCAATCTCAGGTCCAGGATTTTTCCTGGGGGTCCAGGCTCACTACAACCCCAAGAATGGGGGGAGGAGATACCCTGCCAATCCAGTTTCCAAGATATGACCTCATTCAGGCTGCTGCTACCCTTCCACAGCCTGGGGCCTTCGCATCAGACACTTTAGGTTTGCTTTGACCCAGGGCCCTGCCAATGTCCAAAATGACCCTAAATCCTAAGACCCACCATCACTCCACATGACCCTTATTCCTCAGAACCACCATCACTACCACATGACCTTTAATCCTCAGAACCTCCATCACTCCCATGTGACCCTGAACCTTCAGAACCACCATCAATCCCACTTGACTCTGAACCTTCAGAACCTCCATAACTCCCACATGTCCCTAAACTTTTAGAACCACCATCACCCCAACATGGTGCTTAATCCTCAGAACCTCCATCACTCCCATGGGACCCTGAACCTTCAAAACCACCATCACCCCAACATGATGCTTAATCCTCAGAACCATCATCACTCCCACATGACCCTGAGCCTTCATAAAATCCATCACTCCCAGATGACCCTGAACCCTCAGAACCACCATCACTCCTGTGTGACCCTGAATCCTCAGAACCACCATTACCCCTATGTGTCCCATATCCCTCAGAACCACCATCACCCCCAGGTATCCCTGAATCCTCAGAACCACCACCACTCCCGTGTGACCCTGAATCCTCAGAACCACCATTACCCCTATATGTCCCTGAACCCTCAGAACCACCATCACCCCCAGGTGTCCCTGAGCCCTCAGAACCACCATCACCCCCATGTGTCCCTGAACCCTCAGAACAACTGTCACCCCCATGTGTCTGTGAACCCTCAGAACCACCATCACCCCCAGGTATCCCTGAATCCTCATAACCACCACCATTCCCATTTGACCCTGAACCCTCAGAATCTCCATCACCCTCATGTGACCCTGAACCCTCAGAATAGCTATTACCCCCACATGACCCTGAACCCTTAGAACTACCACCATCTCCATGTGACCCTGAATCCTTAGAACCACCACCATCCTTGAGCTCTACACTAATGGCCTTTTCCATAATGTCACATAAACAGAAGTCTGGGTTTCTCCACTTTAACTAATATACAATATAATTATATTACTCAGTTTATCATGTTTATCAGTATTTTTATTAACATGTTATATTCATATTACCTGAATAAGCAGTATTTATTTATCCATTCATTAGTTAAAGGACATTTGGGGTGTTTCCAAATTTTAGTGATCTGCAGTGAAGCTCTGATGAACATTTATATGCATACCTGTGTGCGACCTGTGCTATCACCTAGTTTAGGAA
This sequence comes from Dipus sagitta, assembly GCA_036346955.1. Lineage (NCBI taxonomy): Eukaryota > Metazoa > Chordata > Mammalia > Rodentia > Dipodidae > Dipus > Dipus sagitta. The sequence continues at coordinate 54,904,912 of CM070787.1, forward strand.
GATAAATTTATAAGAAATTGCCAAAGTATTGTTGAGGAGTTATAGTACCATTTTGCATTCTCACTTGCAATGTTTGGTATGCCAATTTGTCTACAACCTCACTATAATTTAGTATTATCTTTTTTATAAATGTCTTTATTTTATTACCATTGTGATAGATGTATAGTCTAATTATTGTTTTGATTTACATTTTACTTATGACTGAAAACATTTAGCATCTTTCTGTTTGATTAGTTGCTACCATATCTTACTATCTTCAGTAAAATTATGTTTAAACCTTTTCTCTAATTTTAAATGAGTTGTTTCCTTTGTGCAGTGTTCTAACTAGAATCTAGGATTCTAATTGCATCAATTATTTCTAAGCTTCTATTATTTATTAACAAGAACTATTTCTTAAGCCAATAATGCCCTTAACTAGAGCTACTGATGTCTTATGAATTGGTTTGTGGTCACCAGAAGAGCAAGTGACCCTGAAGGGGCAGAGCAAAGAGGAGATATCTTCCATGGAAAATGAGACAACAATCCTATTTTTTTCTGAGCAATCAAGCCAGGAATGTATTCCTTGAACAATTACATTCTTTTCTTTCTGTGCACCACTATTTCTGCTGCACTCACAGGACCACCTTGCATCTCATCATTCATCCTTGATGTAGACAGAAGAATGGCTCCCTGAAAATGTCCACATTTTAACTGCAAGAACTTATGCAATCTTAATTTACATAGCTTATGATTTTTAATTATGCCACCCCCAAGAAATTCATAGGAACTCATAGCTTCCAGAACTTGAGAGTGTGGCTATATTTGGAGATAGGGTGTTTACATGGGTAAGTAAAGGGAGTTCATTCAGTTGGACCGTACTGCAATCTGACTTACAACCTCTAAATATATAAATATGGCCATGGAGTTAAAGACAGATTGAAGACACACAGGTAGAAGTAAGGCAGAGGAGATTCTCTTCCTTACATCCCTCAGAAGGAACCACCTTGCTTTGAGATTTTGTTTCCAGAACAGTAAGATGGTAAGTTTCTGTTATTTAAACCATCTTGTCTGTGTTCCTTTGCTATGGCATCCATAATAAATTATACCATTTACAGTGTTTAAAGCATTTGGGTTTGACTTAGAGAAATAATATAGAATTCTGGGTCATTCCTACAATTAAGGTCAGTGACTTCATAAAATGGTTTCTTATCTCAGTGAAGTTTATTTGTGCATATATATTGCCTTTTCACTTTAATGTAAAAACTTAATATGGTTTTAAAGGCATTGTAAATGGGTATTATATTTCACTCATATACTTCAAAACATGCTAATATCTCAATTGATCTGATGCTACCATATGTGTATTGGTTACATATTGCTGTATAAAGTTAACCCCAAAGTTCATGACCTAAAACAACATATATTTATTACCTCACATTTTCTGTGTGTCCAGAATCTGGGCTATCTTAGCTAGGTCTTCTGTCTCTGCATAACATAAGCTGTGTACTAGGGTTTCAAAGGTTCAGTGGAGGAGGTTCTGCTTCCAAGTTCACCCACTTGGCTGTTGAAAGAGTTGATACTTTGATAGTTTCTTGGAGTGAGAGCCTGATGGACTAGTTTACTGTTGCAAAGACCTCCCTCAATTCCTTACTATATGGCCTGCTTATAAAGCAGTAGGGTAGTTGGCTTCATGAGAATGAGCAGGTGACATAGTAAAAGAGAGCATCCTGGACTGGCAAGATCACTGCTCAGAGGTTTAAGAGAACTTGTCACCTAAGCACACGGGTCTGGGAGGAGTTCAGATCACTGGAGTTCAAGTTCTCCAGAATGCATACGTTGCAGTTACCTTCTCATTGCTGGGAAATACACCCAGCCAGATGAGCTAATGGGAGGAAAGGGTTTATTTCAGGCTTACAGATTCTAAGGGAAACTTTATCATGGTGGAAGCTCCCTCGCTTCATTATACATCCGTAGCAGAGAGATAGTAGCCCACAATAGCAAGCACTAGCTACTAGCTGACTCTGAACACCTTCCTTAGGGTTGGACTCAGGATCTTCCCCCAGTGACACACCTCCTCTAGCAGGGCTCTGCCTGCTGAAGACTAAGTAGATAGCTTAATCATAATCGAAAATACCTGAGGCTACGGGGCCATTTACATTCAAACCACACCATGTAAAAAGATTGGCATGGTCACACATGTCTATAAACCCAATCCAATACAGATAGAGAATAGAAAATGGCTGAGGCTTGTTGACTGAAATCAAAACTCAAGGTTGAGGGAGATCCCCTATCTCAAGGAAGCACACAGTTGGGTGATAGAGAAGGGCACTCAAACTTCTTCTCTGGCCACTACACATACGCATATGGTACACATATCTTCTGCATATATATGTACTTACCATACATAACAACAACAACAGCAACACCCACACACACATTCACACCCCTGGGGCATTCAAGATAGATATCTCTTTTTGTTTTTTTTTTTTTGGTAACCTAATCTCAGAAGTAACATCTTGTCACATTTGCCACTTTCAGTTGGGTAGAAGCAAGTCACTAGGTCCAATCCACACTGACGGGAGTAGATTACTTAGGAGCACAAATATCAGCAGATGAGATGACTGGTAGCCATTCCAGAGGCTACTGAATACAAGGTGAATCTAAAAGTCAGCATAAGAGCAAGTATCCATTAGTGAAACTGTTCTTTGAACATTGAGAAGTTAAAAAATAACTTAAGGTCAGAAAAATATAATATGATATTTCCAAGAATCTTTGAGACACCATCCTGAAGTTCTGTTCATATTTTTTCTTGTGATTTCCTCATTATGTATTATAATAAATAATGATATTATAGTAGCATGTAAAATAAGCAACCTTATATCAAATATTGAGACACTAGAAAATCATTTAATTAGGCAAGATGTGGATATTACTGTATCCTAGCAATGTGTGTCAATGCTAAAAGTGTTGGTTGTTATAAACAAAATAAGAATTTATTTTCTTTGAAGGCAAGGTCTTGTGTAGCTCAGGCTGACCTCAAACTTTCTAGATAGCCAAAGATGACCTTAAACTTCTGGTCATCTAGTTTCTAACATTAGGATTTGGGAATTCTGCTCCCTGCTAGCTGGTCGTGAAATGGAGGTCTCACAAAGGAGAGACTCAGCAGGCAAGAAGCATGCCATTAGTGTCAGTAGAGGGATTTCCAAGAACAACTTTCTGTACTGAAGGCATGAAAAGCTCCAGGGCAGAAAGAAGCCTTTGCTGCAGAGTGATACAGTAGGGGATTGAAGGCCTCAAGGTCTGAGCAGAACAATTCATTTACTTCTGCTTTGGTTTCACAAAGTCTTCCTTTTTTCCAAAGGTAATTGGGAAAAGTACTGAAACAACCTCGAGTGAACAGACATTTGGGAAGCCATCTTAAGCTGCTCAGCCATCTTGACATTCTCAAGGAGCCATAGGAGTTTAAAGATTAGCACAGAGCATTAATTACAAGAATGTGGAATGGTCCCAGTAAGACATCTGGTGTTTGCTCTCACCCTGAGGTCAAGATGTCCTGATATTTGGTATCTGCTTTGTACCTGGTGCTAAGTTTAAAAATTCTGCTCTTGTAATCATGCTTGTTTGCTTGCTCTTGCTAAAGACAGTTGTGTGTAGAGGGGGTGGCTGGGAATTTTTCAGATCATTGTAAAGGATTGTGGTTTTTGCCTTTGAAAACTCACTGTAAAAGTAGGACGGGTCTGCTTCCTCCTTGCTGTGAGGGGACTGACACTGGCTGGCTTAATAAAGACTCTCCTTTTTAATTGTTATTTGGGTGGACTTCTCTTTATTTTGGGTTGAGGACTCACTACAGTACAGAAAACTAGAAATACAAGGAAAAAATGCCAATAGTTCCATTAAGTAAAGGCAACTCCTAAATGAGTAAATAACAAGGTGAAATTAAAAAGGAAATTGAAATTGCTGGCTTGTTATAACTAGGTATTTGTTTTAAATTTGTTTTTGTTTTTTTTTAATTTTGAGAGAGAGAGAGAGAGAGAATGGGTTCACTAGGACCTTCAGCCTGCTGTGGAAAAAATCCAGATGTTTTTACCCCTTATGGCACATTGCAACATTGCATGCTTGTGTCACTGTACATCTGGCTATGTGGGACCTGGAGATTTGAACATGAGTTCTTAGGCTTTTCAGGCTAGTTCCTCAACCACTATGTAATCCCTCCGGCCTGATACCTGGGTATTTTTAAGTCATTAACATTTAAAGTAGCTTATGTTTAACTTTATTAAAATTTCATTGATTATGTATCTAGATTACCAATTTCTTGGGCACAGGTACAATTAGGGGCAGAGTTTTTTTTTAATAAAAAAAGTCAAGTACTATGTAGTCTTTCAATACTGAATTTATGAAGCAATTAAAGTAAAAATCAACATTTATTTATGGAGATGTGAAGTACAAGCAGTTAACTGTCAATTTTATCCAATTATTATCATTATTACTGTGGTGCTGGAGATTAAACCCAGGACAGCACATATGCTAGATACCATTTTTCCACTGAGCACCTCCCAGTGCTTCTTGCCAATTCTTGAAGACATATGAAAGAAGTAGGTTTGAGATATAGACATGGCACTACTTTCCCCAGTGTCACCACTAGCCTAGGCTTTTAAACTAGAATTTAATTTTGAAAGGAGTTCTTTGTTTTAAGTGCCATCATCTAATATCCTTCTGCTTCTCAGCTGTGTTTTGCACACCTCAAAGTTCATTTTTATTGTAGAATAGTATTATATTATACCAATGTGATGGGTACTCTTAGAATAGCTTTGCATTGTATGAATGTAATGGGTACTCTTAGACCCTCTGTGGATGGCATTTTGGTTGTTTCTGATTAGAAATTTGACAAATCAGGCCTTGAATACTCTTGTTTTTTCATTCAGGGTTATCATATTCACCAGTTTCATGCTCACCCTGGGCTTTAATATCCACGTTAGTTGCAAATACTGTTTAAGTTGTATTACTATCACACTATTTTAAAAACAATAAATTTTGCTGCTCTTCATTGGAAAGCATGTTGGTTTTGAAACCGAGAGTGGGTCAGCTGCATTCTCACAGCTCTTGTAGGACTGAGTGTGTTTGACATGTCTGTTCCATGAGAATTTGTTGTTGTTTTGGTGTAGTGTGTGTGTGTGTGTGTGTCTGTGTTTGTGTGTGAGTGTGTGTGTAGTATGGAGTGGTGTGTGCAGATGTGTGTGCCTCATGTGCTTGGGGAGGCCAGAAGAACATGTTGGCTGATCCCCTCCATTGCTCAGCCATGTGTTTCCTTAAGACAGAGTCTCTTACTGACTCAGGAGCTTGCTGTTTTCATGATCCCCAGCAATTCTCTAGTCTCTGCTCTCTACAGGACTGGACTTATAGACAAGTGTGGTCATGTCCAAACTTTTTGAGATGGATGCTAGGGAATCAATCTCAGGCTGCTTCAGGTCTCTTCAGGCCCTTGTGCTTCAATGGGAAGTTTGCTTACCCACTGAGCCATCACCTCAGACCCTAAGTTTTAAGAGTGGTTTTTGCATCTGAAGAAAAAAAAAATTGAAAGCTACAGAACTAGTCCCTGAACATAAAAATAAAATGTATTAAAAATTAAAGAATAAGCCGGGCGTGGTGGCGCACGCCTTTAATCCCAGCACTCGGGAGGCAAAGGTAGGAGGATTGCCGTGAGTTCGAGGCCACCCTGAGACTCCATTGTGAATTCCAGGTCAGCCTGGGCTAGAGTGAGACCCTACCTCAAAAAAACAAAACAAAAAAAAATTAAAGAATATACCATGTGAACAATAAAGTATAATCTTACCTCCTCTAGCTGGCCCTGCTTTGCTGGTCATACTTTAGGGGAAAAAAAAGGACACAATTTCTCCTCTACACTACTGGGAATTGCTTTGCTACTGGTGGTCAGATGATAAAAATGTCTTATAAACAAATAAATATGTTTTAATTAGCTGCATTTTTTCTTTCTATCTATAGAGTTATCACCGATAAATTAAATATATTAAGTTTGGGGGAGGAAAACATGAGGAAAACCATAGTTTGTATAACCCAACCCAACAAGCTTTATTATACCATATGGACAACAGATACTAATGTCTTCTTTCTAGATTCTTTAATTAAATTCAGCTTCTGTTTTCCTCTTGATTCACTCCCTTTCCTTTCTTCATTTGTAATTTCTCAGCTGGTAAGTTTATTTATATCATTTATATCCATATGTTTTTCTCCCCAAATGGAAAGTAGAATGTTTACTTCTCTCATCTTTCTCCCAGGCCCCCTGTAGCACGACTAGCCAGTGTGTAAATGCTTGTGATAAAATGGCCAATTCCATATAGTCAATATGCATGTGAACAAGATTCTTGAAGGTGGGTGATTAGTCCAGCTACAAGAATGCTGTTCTCCATCTTCAAAGCTTTTTTTTTTTTTTAAGAGTCACTGCTCTCACCAAACCTTCTTATTTCTTTTGAAAGAAAAGTAATATTTTGTTCCTATCTACAACTTCCTTCCCAGGATACTTCCTTACAGAGTTAGACATATTTATCAGATGCTGTGTAACTTGCAGCACCTCCTTGTGGTGAGACAGTTCTTCTCTGAACCTGGTCTTGTCCATGTGAGCCCTTTAACGAATGAAGTGAGAAGATTAGTCATACCCACGAGCTCTCTTGTTCTTTACCTGTCTGCAGTTCTTTTACCTCATTCTTTAAAATGGGAAGGTACTTGAAATTGCAGGAGTTCAGCTGTGTCATGCAGATGACATGATCATAGAGTATAGTGTCTGAGGTTTGGGATATGCTTGTTACTTCAGTACTTAGCACTTCTAGCCTTATGTTTCACATGTTTAATTGCTTGTTGTTATCACTAAATTCTGTTATCAATTTGATCAGATTAGAAATCCACAGACATTCCTCTTGTTTAGGTCTCTGAGTTTGCTTCCAGGAAGGATTAACTGAAGGAGTGAGTTCTTTCTCCAGGGTGAGCCATTCCCCCCGAGTGGGGGCCCTTCTCAGAGGGAAGGCTTTTTATAAGGAAGCTTTAGGAATAAGGAATCCCTTCTCCCACCTGGCTACCTGTGCTGCTTGATGGTGAGTGCCTCACTTGCATGTGTGTCTTTCTTATTTGTTGATATTGGAACCAAGTTTCCTCAGCCTTCCTGTGTGAGCTGCTTGGACTGAAGACCAGTGGGCTCTCCAGGAAGCCTTCAGGCCTTCGGTTCTAGATTGGGATGGCTACTATATATCCAGCCATGTGGACTAGGCCAGCTACTGGGTCCCTTGACTCTCAGGCCTCCAGACTGTTATTGTTGGACTGGGACTGCTGTAAGCTAATCCAATAAATTTGCTCTAGCCAAGGCTGACCTGAAATTCACTATGTAGTCTCAGGTTGGCCTTGAACTCATTGCAATCCACCTACCTTGGCCTCCCAAATGGAGTGCTGGGATTAAAGGTATGTGCCACCAAGCCTGGATAAATCCCCCTTGTAATACAATTCCTTCTGTCAGTTCTTTTCCTCCAGAGAACCTGACTAATACACTTGTCTTATTCAAAACACACACCTGTAGATAAGGGATGCCTCTTCTTTGTTGGGTATAACTTGTAATTGGAAGCCATGGAATGTACTAACATCTCAATACAGGCCTCTGGTATGGCAGCTGTGTCTACTGGAAATGACACCCAGAGCACAAAACAAGTCCTTCAATACTCCCACCATGGGTTTGATTTCCAAATATTGGACTCATGTAAGATCATCTAATTACTCATCCTGATGACAGCTATCCAGACTTTGAGAAGAATAGAACTATTCATTTTAGGATTTTTGTCTTTCTAGATTAAATATCAGTTATTTCCTAATGTATCAAATGTCTTATTTTCCTGAGGCTAATTGACCCATGACCCTTTTGGACATGGATCTGCAATTCACACCATCTGCCATATGTCCTCAGAGGAACACAAAGTGAGGAAAGGTCATCCCAATCCTTATGGATGAATTTCACTTGTCTAACACTGCTCACAATTGCCTTTGCTGTTTGTGGCAGCCACCTCATGCTATTGACTCAGCCAATTCCCTTCAGCCTTATTTGCAAGCCTCTGTTGCCAAGACGGGCCTCACCTTGTGCAGTAAATTTAGAAGACACAAATGTTTATCTTTACACTTTTCCATTCTATTTTTTTGAACTTTTTATTAGTTTTTTACTCAGTGTATACAGTCAAGTTGGTACCATCGTAAACCTCCTCCCTGTCTTCCCTCCTCCACAGGGACCCTCTTTGTTGGGGAATATGGGTCATGTATTGTGAAGTTAGCCATCAGTTATGGGTAGGAGGCAATGTTTCTGTGTATCATGACCCAATGTGTGGCTCTGACATTCTTTCCACCCCCTCTTCTGCAAATTTCCCTGAGCCCTGTTGGGTTCATTTTAGGTCTGCTTCAGTGATGAGGTCTTGGGAGCCTCTGTGTCTCTGGATATCTGGTTTGATAGGAGTTGAGTGTTCTGTGTGTCTATCTCCTTCACCCTTGTGCTAGTACCAGGTCCACCAAGAAAGCAGCACTCTTACTCATTTCCCTAATTATTCTTACTCTCAGCTGGGACCTTTTGAGGTGTGATGGGCTGGTTCTCTGCTTAGAATCTGCATCCACCTGAAAAAAAAAAAAAAAAAAAAAACAAAAAACAAAAAACAAGTTCTCCAACGGAGAGTGAAGTTAGTGCAAGATAAATGGAGTAGATTGCTTACTTCATTTCATCTTGTTTGTGGTACCTGTCTGCTTGGGAAAAAGAAGGATTTGATTTCTGGGAAAGAAATTCAGCCTGAAAAAAAAGGAAAGGAAAAATAATCTTGTCCTTAACTTGATATGGCTTGAGAGCCTTATTGTCTCATCCAAGAGCTTGCAATTAACTTTGTGATGTAATTCAATGCCACTGTTGTGAAATTTTTGCTTAATTTTTGAGGCCCTCATATATTTCTTTGTGACAGACAGACTCTATCATGGCTCCCCGAACTTGGCTTCTGAGAATACGAGCTTGAGTATAACCTTGCTCCATGTTTGCATCTGAACACTAAAACATAGCAATGGACTGGTATATGTGTAATTATTAGGACTCCCATTTTGCTGGCTATGAAGGAATAATTCCCCTTGTTAGGAGGAGTCCACATGGTAGGGAGCTGAGGGAAGCTTCTAGCTGACAGCAAAAAATTGAGGCCCTCACTAAACCAAAAGCTGAGCTCCTCACTTAGACATAGTGTAAAAAGCAGCCTGTTGCCACCAATAATCCCCAGAGACTGTAAGAGAATGCTTCTGGAGTCATCCCTTGAAGGAAGGTGCATCCATAGCTCTCCCCTTGATAGCAGCTTACCAAAGAGACTTGGAAGCTGAGCATCCAACAAGAGCCTTGGCTCCTGACACATAGAAATTGCTATAGAATAAACATGCAATGTTTGAAGCTGCCAAGTTTGTTGTAAATTGCTCGGCATTAATATGTAATTAATATTCATGTAGTTAGGTGGTAGGAACCAAATTCAATTGGACACCTATGACATTGTAAACCTAAACATACCAACGCTTACTGTTTCTTTTTGGAAGGTTGAATTGACTTAAAGGGCCTGTGACTACATCTATGCTCTGCAATTCAGTGATGTTAAATGCTGCTGGGATTATTACTGTTGAATATTTTATAATATTTCTAGTTTATCCCTAGACTACCTTCCTGATCACCCAACTGTTTCAGTGGTCCCTTTTGGATGTCTTGGTTTTGTGTCCAGATCTGAACATCTGCTTCCCCTTCCTCCTGGCCTCCTAACATTGATTCACGATTGGAATATAATTCTCTCACATGATATATCTTTCTTGGGCTCTATACGTTTAAGATATTCTCTCTAAGACCTTCTTATAAAGGAGAAGAACTGAATGCAATGAACCCCATGAATGGCTAGGAGCATCCAGCCAATAGGGTGAAGCTCAGAGAGTCACACTGGAAGTGTTAGTGGGGTTACTTAATGCATTTCATTGGGCCTACTAGGGTACCTTTCCTCTTTCAGTATGAGCTGCATCATCTTCATCAGAGTAAAATTCTGTGCATATATATATATATATATATACAGAATGGAAGTCCTACATTACTCTTAAGGGTCACTTTGATGCATGTGCTGATAGCCCTATTGTACATGACCCTAGATATTATTATGTAGGTTCTGGAAGACTTGATGTAATGATGTGATGAGCTAGTTTAAATCCTGATTGTCAGGCTGGAAAGATGGCTTAGTGGTTAAGGTGCTTGCCTGCAAAGACTAAGGACCCAGGTTTGACCCCCAGAGCCTACACAAGCCAGATGTACATGGTGGCACATGCATCTGTATGTAGTTTGCAGTGGCTAGACTCCCTGGTGTGCCCATTCTCTTTCTGTCTCTTTCTTAAATGAATGAATGAATGAATAATTATCCTGCTTGTCATTTCTGATGGTTCAGCAGCTGGATATTGGGGCCCCCAGGAATTGTGGAGGACCTTGTCTTTGTGTTTGCATCAGCTACCTTATCACACAGCTGAGCTTGCAAAGAAAGGTCTCCTAGATTCCCTTAACCCTATTGTACTTAAATACTATGCATAATGGGATAGAAAATTTAGATACCATATACTTAGGCTTATTCTTTAAAAGCAAAAGTACTTTTGAACTTGGGGATATGAGTCTTTCTCATACTCTAGATATTCCTATTCAAGCACTTTAATCAATGACTGAACAGAGTTGAGTTATGCCAATGGATAGCCCTAGAACTTTAGAGAAAGAAGAAATGAGGCTGAGTTAATGCCAATGCAAACCCTTATTTAAAAAATATTAAGAACTTTAATGAATGAACATATTGCAAATGGGTCATATTCCAATCAATTTATACTTTTATGTCCTCTCTTCCCCACCCCCATTCCAGTGAGGGCCCTCATCAGTGGAATTTTTAGGATTTACTGGGGGCTTATGAATGCACCAGTCAGTACTTATGGGGTTAGCAATACCTCATTGTACACTTTCTCTTACATTCTACTGGCCCCCTCTTATTCAACCAAACAATTAATTTTACTGACAGTAAAATGGAAACTCAGAAAGGTTTAAAGTTTGGACTAAATTTATGCAGCTAATTAATAGCAGCATCCAGACTTGATTCCAGACAAGGTAGCCATGGTGCTCTTCGAAAGGCCACAAAGAAATGGAAGCCCATAGGGGACAGTCAATCACTTTCAATTACTTGGAAAGGGATGCATTCTAATATAGGAGGCTTCACCTGAAAGGGCAGAAACCTGATCCAATGAGAATCATTGTCCATCTCTTTGTCTAGACTTGGAGGCACAGATGAAAATAGCACCTGCTAAATTAAGGGAGACCACGACTTACAGGACGAGAAGTCAGGCATGATCTCCTTTCCTCAGAATTCCCCTGAGAATACAGCAGGCATCTTTGATGGAAGTTTGATATTATAGGATTGTTTATTTCCTTCTTTCTGCTCTTCAGCATTTAGTAAAAGGCCAATTGATTTTTTATTTCAAATTCCAGCCTCATCTCAGCTGAACAGTGAGGAGTTATATGAAAAGGTTGTTTAATGTTGCTGTTGTTTTGTTTTGTTTGTTTGAAGAAAGTATTTGTGGATTATTACCCCCTGAGGCCAGCAGGATGGCAATATTGGAGTTGGAGAGCAATGCATACTGACGAGAAATGGAAAAATGAGGTCAGGTCTTGGGAATCTGTTGTTTATCTCATTGATTATTAAACTTTGCTAACAATCTATTTAGAGCCCAAGTTGCCTTTATCATCAAGTCCCTTTTGATCATCAATGTGTTAGTTTCTTATCACTATAATGAATGGCTGGGAACCTTTGTGGTCTGGTATGATTTTCAGGCAGTAATGACCTCTGGAGCAAACATCACTGAAAGGATTTGGAAGGAGACTGGAAAGAGTTCTTCTACATTTTCTTTCTGTGTAAGGTGCAGTCATCTGATTTAGTTCCTTTGTACCGTAACAATGCATATGTATTCAGTGTACACTGTGTATCAAAAGCTTAATGTATATTAACATGGGGCAAGTGTCTTTATTTCTTACCCACTTTACAGGGTAAGAAACTGAAGTGAGTGATGTCCTCAAGCTAATGTACACATGATTTGGTGATTTGAATCAGAAGTTCTCTCTGTGTTTTGAGTGCGTGGTCTCCAGCTAGTGACAATTTGGGAGGTGGAAACTTGTGTAAGGAGATGTATGGTTGGGGGTAGACTATAGGGTGTTCTGGCCAGTTCCCCCTTGCCAGAGCTCAGCTCACTCTTCCACCTTCTGTGACAAGGAGGTAATGTCCAGCCTCTGCTCATGCCATGCTTTCCCCTGCCATAATACAGCTTCCTCTTGAGACTGTAAGCCAAAATAAAGAATTTCCTCCCATCAGCTTCTTTCAGTCCAGTGTTTTGTGACAGCAATGTGAAGGTGACTACAAAACATGGGATCAAAAGATGGAGTCTGTCCTTTGGAATGGGAGTTGTGAAATCCATCAAATGCACATGTTGGAAGAGTTCACTTCTTATACCCTTTCTAAATATAACTAGGACCTCAAAAACATGAGCTGTGTAAATAAGGGAGTTACAGTGAAATCTAACACAACTATGACATGGTAACAGAGAATAGGACAATGTGTAGTGAGCACTAATTGTGCATAGGAAAGAAGGGCATTTGGAGGCAGGGAAGAATAGAACCAACGGAGTGCATTGCTTTGAGGGTTTAAATCAGCAATAGTGAATGTCATCCCTGTCCTCTGCTCACATAACAAAGATTAAGACAGATGACAGGCAAGCATAAGGCTTATTACCAATGGAAATTAAGCTAGAGAATATCACCACAAGGGAGGGGCAAAAGGCCTTCTATTTAACATTCAAACAAGGCTAACTAACATGGAGATAAAGGCTACTTTACACCAGACAAACCACTCTCCTTCAAGGAATATTTCCTAGGCAGCAAAGGAGAATACTTCCCCCGACCCCCTGGTTTCCCTGAAGGAAGTTTGCTCCCAAAAGGAAGAAAAATAGAAGTGATGTGAACATCTACAGTCATCTTTCTCACATCTGTAAGTAAATGCATCCCTCCATCTCCCTAAGAAGTCAGTGCCCTTGCAAATTCAAAGTGGCTTCCAGGAAGAACTGAATTCAGAGAGGCAGGCTGTCTCAAGAGAAGGAGCATGAACTAACTACTGAAGGGTATTAAATCCTCAAAAGAAATTACTGATGTACTGATACCTCTCAGTCTTTAGCTCCATGGGGACAAAGGTGCTGTGGCTAGTTTAATTGTGAGTCCTCAGGGTCTACTGCCTACATGCATGGCAGAGAGTTATGTAATGCTGGAAATTAATGTGTGACCTTTGACACAGATGCTGAAATTGGCAGCATCACATGAAATCAAGGATGTCAATGTGAACTAAGGTTTTCCCAGACCTATGATGCCATAAGAGCTTTCATAATTTTAATTGATTATATGTGGGAAGAACAGCACAATTGCACAGAGAACTAAGCTTTTTTTTTCTTTTTTTTAATTAATGTATTTTTATTGACAAGTTCCATGATTGTAAACAGCATCCCATGGTAATTCCCTCCCTCCCCCAACTTTACCCTTTGAAACTCCACTCTCCATCATATCCTCTCCCCTTCTCAATCAGTCTTTCTTTTATTTTGATGTCATCATCTTTTCCTTCTATTTTGATGGTCTTGTGTAGGTAGTGTCAGGCACTGTGAAGTTCTGGATATTCCAGGCCTTTTTGTGTCTGGAGGAGCACTTTGTAAGGAGTCCTACCCTTCCTTTGGCTCTTACATTCCTTCTGCCACCTCTTCCGCAGTGGACCCTGAGCCTTGGAAAGTGTGATAGAGATATTTCAGTGCTGAGTACTCCTATGTCACTTCTTCACAGCATCATGATGCCTTCTGAGTCATGCCAATGTCACTGCCATCTGAAAAGAGAAGGTTCTCTAACTGAAAGTGAGAGTAGCATTAATATATGGGTATGAAGATTAAGAGAAGTGCTTACTGTGCAGTTTCATGAGCATAGTATATACATTTAGCCAGACAGCAGCAGACATTACACCCCTAGGGCTCATGACTACTCCTGTTGTAGGTTTGCAATATCAGTGATGTATTCTCTCCCTCCAGTCAAATTAGAGGGCAGTTGGTTTCCCCCATAACAGATGGGCCTGTTGGCTCATTTGGCCTAGCTGGCTAAATCTAAGGCTTGCAGTGTCTACTTTTGAGTATCTTCAATGGTGATTTCTCTTTCCTCCATTGAGCTGCATGCAGTGTGGCTTTCTCCAGCTTTCTGTCAGCTGGTCTACATGGAGGAGGTTTTCAGCTCGGTTCCAGCAGGATTTCTCAGTGACCTTGCAGCCCAAGTATGTGGAGTCTTCAGCAATAGGGTATTACCATCTATTCCTGGTGGGAAACCAAGGGCCTTGGCAATGGCCTGTAATGCTTTGGGGGCATCAGGGACCTTCCCGGCCAACAACTCCCTGGAAGGTATCCCATCCTTGGCACTGAAAATTTTCTAGTAACAATTTATGGCTCCTGAGTATTCCATTGTCCAAAAAGGTAGGTTTCCATATGATTTATTCATGTCCTCTTAGATTTTGATTAGCCCTCCCTCCACCTTTCCTTTACTCAATCTCTTCCCCTGACCTCCCTTTGGGCCTTTTCACCCCCATTAATCTTTTCTTCGACTAACATATATACAATACCACCCTACTAGGTGCCCCCTCCCTCCCTTTCTATTCCCTTTATATCTCCTTTCTAGCTTACTGGCCTCTGCTAATGAGACTTCTTCCTACTCACACTGAAGTCCAATCATGTGTAGCTAGGATCCACATATGAGAGAAAACATGCAATGTTTGGCTTTCTGGACCTGGGTTACCTCACTTAGTATAATCCTTTCCAGATCTATCCATTTTCCTTCAAATTTTATAACTTAATTTTTCTTTACTGCTTGTAGTGGTTTGATTCAGGGGTCCCCCATAAACTTAGGCATCCTGAATGCTAGGTTCCCAGCTGATGGAGATTTGGGAATTAATGCCTCCTGGAGGGAGCATATTGTTGGAGGTGGGTTTATGGGTATTATAGCCAGTTTACCCAAGCCAGTGTCTGGCTCACTCTCCTGTTCCTATTGACAACCTTATGTTGGTCAGAGGGTCATGTCCACCCTCTGCTCATGCCATCGTTTTCCCCTGCCATCGTGGATCTTCCCCCTCGAGCCTGTAAGCCAAAATAAACCTCTTTTTTCCAGAAACTACTCTTGGTTGGGTGATTTCTACCAGCAATGTGAACCGAACTAAACATTTCTTTGTAGAACTCCATTGTATAAATGTGCCATATCTTCATTATCCACTCATCAGTTGAGGGACATCTAGGCCAGTTGCATTTCCTAGCTATTGTGAATAGAGCAGCAATAAATGTGGTTGAGCAAGTATCTCTAAGGTAGTGAGACAAGTCCTTAGGATATATGCTTAGGAGTGCTATAGCTGGGTCATATGATAGATCTATTTTTAGCTGTCTCAGGACCCTCTACACTGATTTCCACAATGGCTGGACCAGATTGCATTTCCACCAACAGTGTAGCAGGGTTCCTCTTTTTCTGCATCCTCACCAGTATTTATAGTCATTTGTTTTCATGATGGTAGCCAATCTAACAGGAGTAAGATGGAATCTCAATGTGGTTTTAATCTTCATTTCCCTGATGACTAGGGATGTAGAACATTTTTTAGATGTTTATATGCCGTCTGTATTTCTTCTTTTGAGAGCTCTCTAGTTCCATAGCCCATTTTTTAATTGGGTTGTTTGATTTCTTATTGTTTAAGTTTTGAGTTCTTTGTATATCCTAGATATTAAACATCTATCAGATGTATAGCTGGCAAAGATTTTTTTCCCATTCTGTAGGTTGCCTCTTTGCTCTATTCACAGTGTCCTTTCCCATACAAAATCTTTGTAATTTCATGAGGTCTCAGCAGTTAATCTGTGGCTTTATTGCCTGAGCAATTGGCGTTATATTCTGAAAGCCTTTGCCAAGACCAATATGTTGAAGGGTGTCCCCTACTTTTTCAGGTCTGATATTAAGGTCTTTGATCCATTTGGATTTAAATCTTGTGCATGGAGAGGAACTAAGCATTTAAACCTCACATTTTCTTTTGTTAACTAGTTTACTCAATAAAATTACAATAATATCATGAACATTGTATTTAAATACCTTATGGATTGTTACATTCATAGAATGTAAGTACATTTTGATGACTGTATTAACCATTTGAGGAAATAATATGAAATACACTGAAGTCTTCTCTCAAGTATCATACAAGTAAGAGAAGACAGAACAGTTTGACTTTGAACTACTTCTCAGTCCAGCAATGCTGGGTACATACTAGAACCTTCCACCTCAAATTTTAGTTTCTATGTTTGTATGCAAAATTGGGGCAAATGGAAACTCTATTCAAATCTCCTAACATACAGATACTTGATAAATGTCATAATATATTGTACAGCTTCATACTTCTCTCTTTTTGTTATATATTGTCTAATGGACTTTTCTAATTTTGTATGAGATAGCCATTTTTTCATTCACTTATAAAACTTGCTTTATAATAAATATTATTGCATATGTATTGAAATATGCTAACTTGATCATTTTAATGTAAGATACTTTTTTAAATTTATGAACTAATTGAACTTCAAAACATTATGTGAATTATTTATTACTACCAGAGAAGAATAGGTGGCAGATAGAAAATAGATGATAGATAAATAGTTTTATAAATATCACTGAAATTTTTTCATAATAAAAATGTTCCAAAAGTCTAAAAAGAGACTTCTTGCTTCTAATAGCTTCCCTCAGTTTGAAATCTGGAATGCAAACTAACCTTAGAAGGGAGAAAGCAGCCTTATTAATTTTGGGGGCCACATTCATGGGTGTCAATGAGGACCTCAGAGATGAGAAAGCTGCTACAATATCATTTTCTGATGGACTCAGAGAGTTCAGGGTGAACAGGGAGGTCTGCATACTCCTTCAGCCTTCCTTGTGCAAATGCAACAGGGAGCTTATAAGTCATGAGACTGATTTCGTAACTTTTCTCCTCATGTTGACCTGGGAGTTTCCAAAGGTCAGGGACTGCGTTTCCATTCTTCCCCATAAATACCCACCCACATACCTAGCACAGGGCTGCTACAGACGAGAGAGCCAATAAAAGTTGACTCAACTGAACTGATAGGGTTGCTCTTGCACACTACAGGGCTTTCCAGTATCTTTGCATAGGGTCTAAAAGGAAAAAAGATCTTCAAGACCTGCTCATCAGAGAATCAGACAGCTTTGTCTGAGTAAACTTAAAAGAGAATGCCAAAATTTCCCATTGCCCTGAGGACATCCCAGCCCATAGCAGAATGGAATAATCTCTGTAAACTGACCACCCAGAGCCCGTAGTATTGCAATCTGTGTAGCACTAATGTGTGTTACTTGGGACAAAGTTTGAGAGAAGATCAGAAATAAGATCATATATTGTCTGTAGTTTTTTTTCTTTAATCCAACACAACATAAACATTTTAAGCTTTTTCTGTGAAATCATGTTAAATAGACTTTTTTTTCCTCTGAACCACCTAAGCATTCGGGTTGCAGGTTATCACCATCTATATAGGCCCTGCCTGGCCCTTAACCATTAGGGGCACCATGCTTATAGCTCAGAATGTTTTGAGGGCCTCTAAAAACCTTAGAGCCATTTTATCAAATATCAGATGAAAAAAGTAAGTATGATGTTTAGACTTTTACATAAAAATAGTATATTCATTTTATGCCAAAACTGTCATAAAATGTAATTTTAATTTTGTATGTGCTTATATATCTCTTGGTCAGGTTTTCATCACAATAATAAAATACAAAAGACAGGCTAACTTAGAGGTGGCAAAATTTAGTTACTGCTCAGTTCCAGAGGCCAAAGTTCTGAGCCACATGGAGCAAGTTCTTGCAGTAGCCTGGCCTGGCTTACATCATCTATGGTAGATTGCAGTAGCAAGAACTCAGGCAGAAACCAGGAGAGAGCAGATGTAGACTAGCTGCTTATACAACCCTCTCTGGAGAATTACCAATGGATCCTCAGAGAACCACTTTAATCTGTTTTGTGGCCAACTCTGCAGGATCCAAGGTCCCTCCACTAGGCCCCACTTCTCAAAGGCAACTATCACCCTTAAGGCCTTGTGCCATTGGTGGGTGTGGGATGTTTGGCTCAAAAAGTATCTACATCCTGCTGGTAAGAAGGTTAGGGGGCTGATAAATGCAGAAATTATGACTTAGCCCTGTGACCACACTTGACAACAATGCATTAGATGAGATAAAGCGAGCAGAAGCCATACTTTCAGGAAAAAAAAAAAAAAATTGTCTGGATTGGGAAAATGGCTCAGTGAGATGGCAAGCATGAGAACCTGATTCCAGATCCCAAGAACCAACATAAAATGCCAGGTGCAGTGGTATGTGTCTGTAGATTTAGTGCTAGGGAGGCAGAGACAGATTCCTAGAGCTTACTGGCTGACAAATCTAGCCTAGCAGGTGCTCTCCAGGTTCAGGGAGCCCCTGTTTCAAAAGATAAAGTGGAGAGTGATTAAGGAAAACAGCTGATATCAGTCTCTGATTTCCACATGCACAGGTATACACTTGCACATGCACCCCTCCACACACATACATATGGACATGTGTACACACATGTACACATACCCACACATACACGTGCACATGCAAAATCATCAGATGTTCTACATTAATCATAGAAGGGTAGATTCTTGGCATATATGTACTGATAAGTTGGGATTTAGGATGGGCTTGTGGGGATGGTATATGATCCAGCTAAATTGGAAAGATTCTCCAGTCTCCATATTTGTGGATATAACCCTCATTTCTTCTGTCACAGGCAGACTACTCTGGCCAATTAGCAATTCAAAAGAAATACAAACAATTTTGGACCTCAGAACAATCAAATTAGTGGTGTCATTTGAGGATACCATTTTCATGCAATACAATCATGCTTTCTTTGTTTTGGTCAAAAGGAATGAAAATTAGTTTGAAACACAAAGCCCTCTCCTCTAACCAATCAGCTAGAGGATAGCAGCATTTGCTTTCAGCTCTCTTCAGTTTTCAGATGATCATTTTCTATGAAGACAGGACTGTGCAATGCACAATGAAGTGCTATCCATTCAGCTTACCATAGAACAAGACCTTTTAAAAATATGTCTGACTTCTAAGGTGATTCAGCAGTAAAAGCCATTAGCACACCATCTAAATCAGGACTTTGAAAGTTTATTAAAATTGGATTTTTAACCCGATCCCCATCTCCTCTACTTGTAAAGAATCCCATTGGACTCCTTAATATTCATGCTATTAACCTGAAAGATTCAAATGTACATTATGAGAAGAGAGGCAATATAGGGCAGCCCAGTACATACAGATTCTCCTGAAGTCTGTAAGAATGCGGGTGGGTTCCCCAAAACTTCAGAAGAACCAGGCTTACTCTTGCTTTTTCACCCTGCCCTCCTTCCTGTTAATTTTGCCCCTCTTCTCATACATTTAGAAGAAAATCAATAACCAAACAAGCAGCAGTGAATGTAAGCCAATCACAGTGGGGCTGAGGAAATGGCTAACATGAAGGTTTGAGAGGGCCTGAGCGATTGCCTGAGTTTGATTCCCAGCACCCATGTAGAAAGCTGAACATGGTCACCCATGCTTATAACCCCAGCCCTTGGGCATGGGGAGACAAGAGGATCACCGGGGCTTACAGGTCAGCCAGTAGGACCAGAAATAAAAATAATAAATAAATAAAAATAGCAGTTTCAAGTTCAGTGAGAAACTTTCTTTCAAAAAAATGGTTGAACCTGGAACAGATCATTCTCAGTGAACTTACCCAATCACAGAAAAAAAAAAATCGCCACATAGTCTCACTCATCTACAGCACCTAACCTGAATCTACCCAAGATACCTTACATATCCAGCAAGCATCTCGTGGACTAGACACTAGGATGGAAGGGGAGGGAGGGGAGCGCATCAAAGGGGTGGGAAACACAAATCTAGACCCAAAGGGCAATGGTACCATAAAATTCTACTAAAAGACAGACCAAATGGCTGATCCTTCACCAGGCCCTTACAGGGAACACCTGAAGATAGAGCAATAAAGGAGGACACCCAATTTCTCTTCTGAGCTCTGTAAGCACACACATATCACACCACACACACACACACACACACACACACCTAAAACAGTGTAACGGTTAAACCACTTCTTCCTCTCCTGGTGTTCTAATGAACCCTCTCAATTACAAAATGGGCAATATGAAAATTAATGATCCCTAGGAGAGACCCCTATTAGTATATCACCTTGAAGAAGTTACTTAACTTCTTTAATTGCTGTTTCCCCATGGGGTAAGATGTGGTAGTCCTCATTTCTGAGAAGGCTGCTGTAAGAACAGCAACTGTATCTCATGTGATAAACTCTGTCCAGCATCTGGTAAAGTCTTGGCTGTACCTTAGCTGTGATTACTGCTAATTATTGACCAAACCCAGAGACCACTTGCTTTTGTTCCATTCTCACAACTTGAGCATAGCTTCCAGCTTTACCAGGATCAGTGAGTTTCCCTAAGGTGGGCTGGGAGTGCTGGTCTTACTGTTCCCTATGGAAGATTGGGTGCTCTTTTCCGACAATGGTGACATCTGAATTTTCCATTTCATACCAGGTGCTTAAACATTAATAACATAGAGATTATGTGCTGATATACTCTCATTTTCCAGTTGGTGACATTATCTTCAACTGCACAATTATGAATGACAGTGGCTTTTCCAGATGGTTACCCCATGTCTCCTATGAGCCTCCATCCTCACACTCACAACACTGATATGGAAACATGTCTGACCCAAATACGACTTTCCTTGATTGTTTGGAGTTGCAGAGACCATGAAAGGCTTTGAGGAGAGAGAGTGATGTGACAGTTTCCCATACCCAAAGGCACTCCTAATCTGCAGGGGAGGACAGACCTGGAAACACATGTTTTCAGTACAATGTTGGTATGCCACTATGGCACTGAATAAGCTAGAAAGGAATATCAAGTCGTGTCACCAAGACTTCACAGAGATGATCCCGAGAGGTACCCAATGCCTAGGCAGAGATGCACAGCTAAGAAAAGAAAAAGTCTCACTGATAACTAAGGTCATTGAATCATGAATGTTTGGCTGGATTTTAAAAAGGAAAAAGAATGACAATAATTGAAATGCCAGCGTGTAAATTCTTGTCACCTGCCATGTGCTTGAAGTCACTTCTGCAAATGGAGATGACTACCAGAGACAGAGCTGGGCATGGGATTTGGTTTCTTCTGAAGTTTCTGGAAGGTGATTAAGCAGATTGGCTGGCTAATCTGCCTTTGGCTTCTGGGGTGCAAACAGAATGAGAATCCTTGCTAACCTTCCTTGTGACTTACTAATTAGTTACGGAATTCACATTTTTGGCACCAAATCACTAACTCTTTAGAAAAAGTAATCACAGGAATTTAGATTATCAATACCCTTCCCTAGCTTAAGGAGACCACAACTGTCAGAGCTTTAATCTTAGACCTCCGTTTGATCCAAACAATCCCTTACACAGCTTCATAGAATGTGAGGGAGGAGGGCACTTCTTTAAATTTAACACAAACCTGAAAGCTAAGGCTTTTCAAAATTTAGCTTTAAGCATTTTTAAATTCATAATTTTACCCAAAATGGGCATGACAACATTATCCAGGGCCATTAAAACTCTTTACAGCTTATTTTTCTTTTCTCTCTCTCTCTCTCTCTCTCTTTTTTTTTTTTTTGAAAGTCTAGGGCTGCCAAGTTACTTTTGGCTTTATCAGTCACAAAATATTGTCTGAATATTGCTTTGCCTTCTTACAAGACTCCTCTTTGCACTGTCAAAGTGTAAATATATACCTTAGTTGGGATAATATTAATTTTAAAAAGGTAAATATTTGTCTTCCAATTTTTAAGATATAGAAGATCTAAAAGGAAATTACTTTGACGTGTTTGAAGTGTTGGCACTTTCGTTAACCTTGACTTGGAAGGTAAGTTGTTTTGGCCCAAGCACTGCAGTGTGTCCAGGGAGATTTCAGTTCCACATTATTTCAAATTTTAAATCTCAAGTTAAATCATCGTGTGCTGGTTGACTCTCACACTAAACCTAACTTTTGAAAGGAAGTGAGAGCAAGAAGACCTTGCTGAGTCTCATAGCTGACACTTCTTTTAAACCAAGCTGAATTCACCGCGCTGGTCTAGTAAGTTCGCAGCCCCGGCTGCCCCTTGTGTTCCAGGGCGCTGCAGTGGGAGTTGGCGAGAAGAGCTCCTCCTGCTGTGCGGGGCCCCGGGTGGGTCACCTGCCAGGAGCGCGTGCGGAAAGACTCGCGTGGGAGCCGCGCAGAGCAGGGGCGACTGGCAGCGGCCGCGTCTGGAGCAGAGCGGGCGTCCAGGTTTGCAGCGTGGGTGAAGTCGCACGCTCCGCCCCACCGTCGCGGCTGCGCTGGGCGCCCGCGAACCCTGAGCCGCGGGGAGAGACCGTCAGGACCAGCCGCAGTGGCCAGGCAAAGGTCAGGGAACCGCTCTCCACCGCGGGCACTGGGGGCCGCAGCGGAGCCGAGCGGGCCGGGCAGCAGTGGGCGCTCGCGATCCGCCTCGGCCCTGCGCGCTCCCGGGGGGCCTGGCCTCCTCGGTCCCTTCCTCCGCTCCGCTCCGCTCCTCCTCCGCTCCTCCTCCTCGGGATCTTGCACCGCAGCGCCCGCCGCGGGCCTCAGAACGCAGCAGCCCGGGCCGCCGCAGGGTCCCGTGCTGAGCGTCCTCCCTGCTGCCGCCCGCGAGAGCCGGGGCTCCTCCGCCGGCCGCGGGCCCCGGCGCCGCCGCCCATGGACGCGCTGAGGAGCCGCTTCAGGGCGCCCGGCCGGCTGGACCGCGACGCCGCGCAGGTGAGCGCAGCGCCGGGGCTGGGGCCCCCAGGTGGGGGAGTGTCCGGCGGGGCGCCCAGGCAGTCACCCCATGTCCCCGGCTTAGGTGAGTGGAGGCGGAAGCCGGCACTTGAAGCCGAGAGGGGATCCTTGGGGGGGGGGGGTGGTGTTCTCTGGTCCCTCCTGCCTTCTCCCAACACCGCCAGCCTGGCGCCGGAGAGCGCGGTGTGCCGTGTGGCATCGACTTTCTCACTTAGTCGATCCTCTCCGGCCCGCGGCGGCGCCTCTCCAGGACCCGGGACGGCGACCCGAGCGCGGCTAAGCCCCGGACCACCTGGCGCCGATCCGACTGGCCTGCGGTCCACAGACGTCTCCCTAGGCTCTGGGGTATCTGCGGTGGCGAGGCCCGGGTCCAGTTTGCCCTTGCGTTCGGTGGCAGCAGTAGGGAGATGGGACATTTCCCGAAGTGCTCGCCTGGGAAAGCGACTAGGCGGGACAGTAAGTAGACTCTTCCAGAGTTCCAATGAGCCCGGCTGTATATTTTCCACGCTACTTTTTACCATTTTTTTAAAAAATAGATCTATTTTATTTGGGGTACTGCTAAACACTGGAAACCGTTTGGGGTGGGATCAGGGACGGCTGGAGCACCAGGTACTCAGGACCAGGGCTTCCTCGTAGAGCCTGTCCTCTCCAGGTGAGCGCTTCCGCTCGGCCGCGATCCCCGCGCTGCTCCCCCTCCTGGCCCTGGCCTGTCCTGGAACTGGAGGGCCAGCCGGAGCGAACTGAGCCCGGAGCCCAGGCCCAAGGCAGGATGCTGAAGAAGGAGCTGAAGCCAGAGTCTGTACTGGAGTCAGCAATTATTTGCTGCCGCTTCAAAACCTGCGTTTCACAACCTTTGCGGAGAGGGCACTCGAGCTTTCTCGTATACCCAAGGCCCGCTCCTGAGCTAGTAGTTGCATCCTTTCCTCTCCACCCACCCCCACCCACTTTTCAGAATCCATCGTATCCTTGACTTGCCTTGCCTTGCACGAGGATCGCTCCTCCTCTTCCCTCCGCGTTATACAGCGCTATTTTTATCCAAAACTTGTGCCAAGATGCTCTTGGGGGGATCCTGAGGAGGCGGCTGCAGATCCACTGTCTTCATGCTGCCCTCCCATGAACTGCCTCCCGCCATCCAGGAGCAGCTTCAAGAGCGGAAGCAGCTTCAAGGAGTTAAGAGAATGGCCAAGGGGAGCGAGCGCGCTGCTCCTCCTTCATCCTGAGCTCTTCAGAGGGAGAAAAGCCCTGCTAGCATCCTGGTGGGCTGCGCCCCCCACCCTGAGTCCCAGCAGGGCCCCAGCCTAGGTGCTGTGAGCTCAGGCCCTGCAGCTTGAGCAAAGACAAGGTCCTTTACTTCGGGGCATGCTTCTTTGCCTTCAAATCTCACCTTGTTTTGTTGATATTCAATTACACAGCTTCTACCAGGGGTTAATTTCAGGAATTCTATATTCAACTTTTTTTTTTTTTTTTAAAGGTAGAGATAGCTCAACTTCTGCTCCTCTTTCCCCTGCGTTTCTAAAGTAGGCTCTGGGAATTATTCTTGCTTTCTGCATTTCCAGGGAGAGTAGGTGCAGTTGGAATAACTATGACCTACTGAAACTCCAGGAGATGAATGCTTCAGCTGCAAGTCCCAGAGCTACCCTTCCCTTTGTGTTTCCAACACTTAGATGCTTCCCCTAAAAAGATTTCAGAAATAACACATTGAAATAAACCGTTGTGTTATGTAAGGATTTCCCCACTGCTAGTAGGAAAGGATCACTTCTTAAAAGAGCTTCTCTGGCATGAATTGGTTACTCAGAATCTAACTCTTGAGGCCATCTTCGACAAGGATGGGCAACTTCATGACTAAGCATTCTCAAGTCAGAGGAGTTAATTACCACAGCAGCGAGGACAGCTGAGCTGTTTGTGGGCTGCAGGCACACAGTGAAGCTGCTGTGCATGCAGTACCCCAAAGCATTAAGATGGGAAGAGTTTACTGGGGAAGCTAGGGGTGAGTTTGCAAATGGGAGTCTGGGCCAGCTGAGGTCTGGAGCTATGTGGGAGTCTGAAGCTGTATCCTTCTAGCAGTGCCCTGCCAGGGCTTCTGCTTACTAACAGTTATTAGGAGAAAAAAGTTTGACCTTACTCCGACAACTCCTTGTAGTTGGATTCATGTTTTTGTTGTCTTGATTTAAAGCTTGGTAGAGAGACTTGAAAGGGACTAGGATGGTGGCTGGCTGGTGTTAGTTGCTTGACCTGCACACTGCTTTTCCAAAACCAAGGCATCGATGTTGGGTAGGACTGGGCCATGTTTGAGCTAGAATTTGGAGGGGAGGGCACATGTATGCTCTGATAAAACAGAGCCTGTGGCTGCATTTGATGACCAGATACAGGCTTGAGGCAGGGACCTGCTGAGACTCTTGTGGTCAGAGCTGGAGATCTTCCTGACTGCTAAGTGAGAAATAAATACAGGAACTGTCCAGCTGTTGCTGCAGAAGACAGTAACTGTCTGAGGTCACAGTGACCAGAGTTGCCCACCATCCTTCAACCTGGCCACTTTCTACCCATGCTAGCTTTCTAGAAAGGGGTGAAGCCAACTTTTTGCCCATAGCCTTGGGTAAACTGGCAAACGATTTTCTCTCTTTACACTTCAGATTCTATCTCTACAAAATAGTACTTGAGAGATTATTAGGGAAAAAGTGAGAAAATGTATGTTGATTGTAAACACATGTAGAATTTTAATTTGCCTTGCTGAGTTTCTATTTTATATCTATTTTAATGTTTCTAGTAATTGTAGTTGGAGTAGGTCTACACATAGGCTAACGATTAAATGAGAGAAGACTTCAGATACTTGGCCATTTCTTGTTGTGTACTCTACATGAATTCTGCTGATACCAGGCCCACTGCTTCTCAGAATTATTGGTGTTTTGTTTCCAGGATCAGACTTGATTTTTAGAGGTTCTTTTTGAAATTAAACAAAACAAAACAAACAAACAAAAAAGTGTGTGGGCTGGAGGCATGGCTTAGCAGTTAAGGTGTTTGCCTGCAAAGCCAAAAGGACCCAGGTTCTATTCCCCAGGACACACGTTAGCCAGTTGCACAAGGTAGCACATGCATCTTTAGTTGGTTTGCAGTGGCTGGAGGCCCTAGCACACTCATTCTCTCTCTCTTCCTCTCTGTCAAATAAATAAAGAAAAATCAAAAATTTGGGGGGGGGGAATTGTGTATGTCATGTGTGTGTATTTGATGATGCAGGGAAATCAGAGGACAACCTTGGGATGTTGGGTTCTCCTTCCACCTTGTTTGAGACAAGGTCTCTCTTGTTTATTGGTTTTTGTCTTCTTTTTTGTTTTTTTGCTGCTAGGAATGCCATACTAGCTTTGCGATTCTCTTGACTTTGCCTTCCACTGCTGTAGGCATGTTGGGATGGTAGATGTATAGACACATTGCATCAGGCATACAAACTCTCATTGGCAGGTTTGCAGAGCAAGCACTTTCAAACTTAATGTGTGATGTTTGTCCAAGAAGAAAATGTGTTTGGAGGGTTGAAATTAATATTTCTTGATTAAAAAATGGAGAGAAGTTAAAGAAAGGGGAGTGATTTGTGGGAAAATGGAACTTGCCCAGTTTTCTCAGATGAACTGAGTCCCCCTTGTCTGAACCTGTCACCAGCACAGAGCACCTCCCCTGTTACATTTTTGATGTTGTATGGAATTTGTCCCTGGAACCTAGTATATTATTTGGCACTTAAATAGATAAGTGTGTTTGGAAAAATGAGTGCATTATTAAACTGCATCTTCACATCCCCCCTAAAAAGCGGATGGCATTGTTTCTACTCTAAACACTGGGAATGTGGATTAGGTAGCTTTGTTAGTTTTCTAAAGTATAAAGGACTGGAACCTAGAATTCAGATCTGTCTGTTCTTATCGCAGCTACATACTGTGTGTGCTCCCTCTCTCCATCCCCACACAAAGACTCACTAAGTGGTTGAAAAGTGCCCAGTAGCCAAACAGCATCATATTTAGGGAGTACCACTTTGCTACAGAGATCTTTTTGATGGGTGTTGTGTCTTTTCCTTGTCCATATCTCCCAGCTCAGAATTCAGGTTCAGTTAAAAGATCCCACTGGGGCCTGGAATCTGGAGGGAGCAGCTTAGCAGTTTAAGGATGTGGGGACCATTGAGTGTTTATTTATCAACTTGGGTCATGACTCAGCACAGCACCTATGTCCCAAGATGTGGTCCCAGCGCAACTGTTCCTTTGACATCATCTTGAAGTGATCCCTAGAGTCAGGTTCCCTTCATTCTTTTCCTCTTCCAGTCTGGAACTTCTGTTGTCTCCCTGATTTCTAGAGTCTTCAAGCAACATATGCTGGGTCTGAATTAAGCAATTTTGTAACCAGCCTATGCACACAGATTCCACGGTCCATCTTCAGGACTGTCTACAACATGAAGTATTTTCATCTCCCCCTTTCCACAGGGAATTAAGTCCATAAGTTTTTCAGGCTGTTAGAATAATGTTTACTGTGCTATGGTTTGTCAGTAGTTATGTGCTACCACAAGAGGTCTAGAAAAATGAATCCATTATTCTTCAAGGAGTGGTTTGAACATAACAGAATAGATCCCAGTGGACATCTTTCTAAATTTCCCCTGGCTTACTGTATGTTTCTTGGTAGTTTTCCAGCAGGGGTCGCAAGCTGTGATCCTTTCAGCTGCCAGGCAGGAGACATCAGATCTGAGCCAAGCTCCTGTTCTGTACCAGGCTGAGGGCTGGGACGTGGAATCTAGCATTTCGCCTTTCTCGATTTGTGAGAAGACTAAAGGTTCTCCGTTTTACAGAAAATCTGTAAGCGCCTGCAGCTAATTCAAAATGTCTAAGTAATACTATGTGGCCTCACAAAGCATGCCTCCATGTAGGCCTCAGATGTGTTCCACGGGCCTGTGTTATTTGGTCTCTGGTTGATGGGAACAGAAGAAACTTTTACATGATTACTTGGTGTATTCCAGCAGAAGTGTGGGGAATGGGTACAGACAGTGCTTTCATCAGTGCTCTCCACATTGACAGAGCATTTCTTCATTTTAGCCCATTTGAGACACCTTGTCCATGTATTGGTAAGGCAGCTTCAAGAATCAGTTTCTGGCCTCAGCTATGCATTGTTCTGCCAATTGGTGACAGAGCAGGGAATAATACAGGTAGAAATCCTTACCTTGTGCTTGTCTCCTAGCCAGGAGAAAAAGGAGCGAACTAATGAAAGTCTGTTCTGGTTAGCTAATGTTCTAAGGATTAAAAGTAAACCAGGAGAAGGCAAAATGAAATGTTAGGGTACTGGGTAGGTGGGAGACCTCAGGCAAGTGACAAGGGAGTGGGCAGCCCAAACTAGTTCAGTGCAACCAAAGTTGAGTTTCACTGCCTGACATAAAACAATTTTTGATGTGAGAGTTTGAGCCCTTTTCATAGTCTAGGAGTTAGAATTGGGAGCTAATCTCTGGATTTTCCCTACACACCCAATTTTAATGAAAGCAATTATTAAACACACTTGTTGAGGGTCCGCTTTGTGCCAGGCATTCTGTTAGCTGTTACAATAAATTGATGGACCAGACCAGTCAAGAAATGATAGACCAGCATAGAGGATGTTAATACATGATCACAGTTGATTAGATCAGTAAGTTGAAAGTGAGATGTAAGGATGTCACACCATTTGTGAACATTTCCATGCTCAGAACTCTAATATTTGCACCCTTTTAATTGAGCACTATGTGTATGGAACAGTTTGCATATACTCTTTTTAAACATTTATTTGCATATGTACACGTTTGAATATATGTTTGTGTGTCTTAGTGTGGACACATACATGCTATGGTGCATGTGTGGAGGTCAGGGCTATTTTTGCCATTCCACCTCATTTGAGGTATGGCTTCTCACAACCTTTATTTATTTACTTATTTATTTATTGTGCATGCATGTGTGTGTGTGTGTGTGTAGGTGTTCCAGAGCCTCATGCCTGTCCAAAGAAACGCCAGATGCTTGTGCTCCTTTTTTGCATTCGGTTTATGTGGGCAGCTTGGGAGTTAGACCTGTGCTGACTGGCTTTGTGAACAAGCGCCACTGACTGCTGAACGACCTTCCCAGCCCCTTTCGCTGTTCTCTTTGGTATGCTCACTGAGCTCCTCCAGGAAATTCTCCTGTTTCCACCTCCCATCTTGCCATCAGAGTGCTAGGATTACACCATGATTACATGGGCTTCTAGCTTTTTACAAGGAGTATGAGGATTGAACTCATGTACTTAGGCTTGACTGCAAGTACTTTATGCACTGAGCCACCTCCCCAGCCCTTGTAAATGCTTTTTGACTTGCTCCATTTCTGGATTCCGCTAATAGTGGAAATTTCTTTTAAGCTTTTATTTCTTTATTTAGCAGTGACATTTTTTCCTCTTGTAAAAATTTGTTCTGCAAGTATAGTGTGTGCTGTTGCTCTTGGAGACTTTGACGGACCATTTTCCAAATCTTCTCAACCTTGGACATTGACCTATGCTGGTAGGCAGTCGTGCAAAATCTGAAGGAATAGTTTTTGTTTCAGATGAACTTAGAGTTTAGTGTGAACTCAGATAAATTAGCAAACTTTTGCATAGTGTTCATTAGTAGGTTATTCCAGGAATGTCCCTTTCATCACTGCTTCCTGCTTTTACAGCAGTACTTTAACACACTTGTGTAGCAAGTGTGCTTCTCTGTAGTCATCCTGTTGCACAATTGACTCACTTTCTATGTCTCAGTGCCCCACCAGCCCCACCAGGAGATGTATTCTATGAGAGCAGAGACCTGGAAGTGTATGTTTGCTTCTGTTTCTGGAACAGTGTGTCTGCTCTCAAGTAGCTCCTCAAAAAAGTGGCATCTTTCCCTGGGGCAAAGAAATAGGTAAGAAGAGAGAGAACAGACAGGGAAGAAGAAAGAAGAGAAGCCAAAAGAAGAGAAAGAAGACAAAGACGAAGAGATGATCAATCATAGTCAAACTCATTGCAGCTCCAACCAAACTCTTGTCACATTGACCCATATGAACAGTCCAGCAGAGTAACCAGACCTTTGCCCCTTTGCCTTTGCAAAGCCCTCTGGCACTGAAACAATGTAACAATGATAATCCCTTGCTTTTGTAGAGTGGGATAATATCAGCAGAGACCTCTCTGTCTCCCTTACCCAATCCTGCAAAGGTCGAGAGGAGCACTTGGCAACTTTGATTTAAATTTAAGAACTTTGGGGTCGGGGTCTGAAAACACATCACTTTTCTTACATTCTCAGGGGCAAAGTGACAGGTACTGGGTATGCAGCTAGGATTCACTACCTGTGTTAAGCAGATAGCTTAAGATTATTAAGGCTCCTGAGGAGTGACTGAGTAACCCACATTTTTCTGTAAGTGAAGAAATACACTTAGATTGAAAATATTCATGTCTCTTTTTATCAGCCAAGAACTTCCACTTCAGCGTTTTATGTATTGTCAAATGAATTTCCCTCAGAATTCCTGCAAATTCAGTATATGTAAGCCCTGCAGAAGGCTATTTTATGTAAATGTCTTCATTCTTTAGTTGAGGAGAGTCAATCAAAGCTCTGTATCAGCAGTTAAAATACCAGGAGAGAAAGGTGGCTGCAAATGTAGCTGAAATGAAAAGGCATGCTCTCTTCTGCTCATTGTGCTCAGAAAAATAGCAATTTCCAGGTCAGGGACCAGAGTGGACTGGGAACCTCCCCTGGAAAAATGGCTTGCCCTGGACTCTCCTTGCTTCCCAGACCAGACCCTCCCAACCTCAGGTAGAAGGGGGGCCCGGGTGTCAGGTGCAGATATCTGGGTTTTCATTTTGTAATTATTTTTCTTTGTCTCCCTGTCTCCATCTCCCATCCTGCGTTCATATCCATTGCTTTGCCAGTAATATCCATTTGCATTTATGTTCTGGTCCTCATTGGTTGTATCACTGAAAAAATGGGTGCCATTTCTAGGATTTAGTTTCTTTCATATTCTAATGAACATAAAGGATATTACTAATGCAAGTACCTAGCACAATGCTCAAAAGGTATCTTGTGTAAAGTTGCTAGATTTAGCAAGTAAAAATTAAAAAAAGATCCAATTTCAATTTCAGATAAACAATGTTTTAGGCATATCACAGATACTTAATAAATTATTTATTATTCACTCAGATGTAGAGTATGTGTGCTTAGGATATTGAGGCCCTGGGTCTCATTTCCAGCACATGTGCATAGTGCACAGTGTGTGTATTTGTGTGAGTAATGGTCCAATATGAAAAAGAAGGATTGTTTTTTTTTTTTCTGTTGAGCTAAGTAAAGACCTGTCAAGCTAAGAAGATCGTACATACTTGCTAAAAAGAGGGAGACCAAACTTGATCTACATTTAATAGGTGAGCTGGCCCCTCTGTCTTTCTCTCAGTGCGATGAACCAGATAATTCTCAGCCATCTTTGGAAAGAAGGAATTTCAACCTTTGAGTCCTCAGGGCCATAAGGGTATGACTGGGTCCATGAAGGCAAAGACTCACTAAGTACAAATATTGTTCCTAGCTCATTATTGTGGACCTGGTATTGAAAGGAAAGGCCCAGAATAGAGCTCCACTTAGTATACCAAATGGATGTTTATAGCCAATGACTGCAAAACTAATCAGCCTGTCAGGGGCCTTTCAGACTCATTGCCCTAGGTTGGTTGACCATAGGTTATAAATGAATAGACATTTTCCTAAGACTGTTGAAGCATGTTACTGTAAGAAATGATGTGAAAATGTTAGATTTCCACTTCAGTCACCTGATGGGGAATTAAATTAGCAAGAATTTGGTCACATGTGCATTTTCCAAAACAAAGTTTTATGGATTCTTTAGCAGCAAGGTATTGGTTTTGCTGCAATAACTAATTTCTCTTGCACATACTATTAATAACTCTCTATATAACTTGAACTGCTTGCTAGTAGTGCATTTCTTTGGGCATGAACACGAAAAAAATGGCAGAATGGCTTGTAATGTGTACAACAGCTCACATTCAGTATTATCTGCTTAGAATCCATTTTACTATTTCCGAACCATGCCATAGAGGTGAGTTACACAGGTTAAGCCTCAGTCTCCATATCTTGAAAATGGACCTAATTAAGTCCATAGCAGATGGTTATTTAATGTACCAATTAAATAATTTCAGATGAATACAAAATATGCATGACATTGAAAGGAAAAATGGAGAGGTACTATTTACAAGAATGGAAAGCAAGGATGGCCCCTGGTAGGAAATTGAACATTATAGAGGCCAAAGGATTCAAAGCAGCAGTGCAAAAATGGTATGGAAAGTGTGACAAGGGGAAGACATGAAATGCATGAGTGGGTAAAAGGCAGTAAGAGGACAGAAAGAGAAAAGAGTATATAGGAGAAAAGAAGGCATGAGACAGGACAGAACACACATGAAGAGCAGACAAGGACTTCAAGGGTTTGGAGTCGAGCAATATTCTGTTGGAGGACAGTCCTTTTCAGCAGCCATCCCTATGCAGGCACATGGATAAAGGCCACCATCGTCCCCTTGCCCCGGAGCTTCTCAGGATCCCAACATAATGCACATAATCTGGAGGGAAAGGGTAAATCTGTAACTGTCAAACTGGAAAGAAGATGGACCAGAACAAAAGCAGGGAAACATGTGTTTTCCTTGCTTGCTCAGCACAAAGTCACAGATAAAAAGATGAGGGAACTGAATACAATCTGCTGGACAGACTGACCACCTTGCTTCTCTAGTGGTCCTCTGGTTGGGGGGCTACCCTTTGGTTAAATTTCAATTTTTCATTAGTAAAATCAGCCCTCAAGAAGAATCTTGGAATAGCTCCCCTGTCCTCCCTGTGATCTGATTTATAGGCATCCTAACTCATTCTTGCCTCTCTGAGCTCCATCCACATGACCTGAATGAACCAATCCCTGCTAGGAAATAGATCTATCTTTGGTCGTCCTTTTGGGAGGCAAGAGGCATGTGGGGCTGGAGCTTGGTTCTGGAGAATTTGGAGATTACTATGATTCTAGGCATAAGAGACTACCCCTGATCAGGAAAATAAGGCTTTTGTTTGACATATTTAGCATTAGAAAAACGGTTTGGTCTTCATGAACCTTGGTTGCCTTATCTGTAAAATTCATTTATACCTGCTCATGGACTCTGAGAATTTCATTGGTAATGCATGCAAAGTACCCATGAAGAAACCTAGTCAATATCTATATAGTGACATAATACAAATTATGAATTTCTCTTGCTGGAAAGGCTGATTTTGACTGAGAATCAGATTAAAAATGTCACTCTTGGATTTAGTTGTTTATATATCCTTTTGTTCTTTGTTCCTTCTGGGATCCCAGCCCTGGGGTGGTGAAAGGCCACAGTGTCTCCATGTAGCTGACGTTATCCTGTGACCTACAGTAGAAAAGGGTGACTTAAGGTCTCTTCTGTGTTTTGAGCAGGGAGGAAAATCTTTCTCAGAAACCTCGAGGTTTTTCCTATAGTTACAAAAGTCGTGAGCCTAAAGATAAATGGTATGTATGTATGTATGTGTATAAATGGTATGTACATATGTATGTATGGAAACTAAGACATGGAAAAATTGAAAACAATGAAAAAGGAAAATTAATTGAATATGGCAACTTCAATTTGATCCCTCTTGCCTTTGAGCGACTCTCACAGCTATGTTTGTACACTGCAGATGGTTCTTTCTGAGCTTCGTAAAGTCACTTAAAATTTTTTTTCTTCATTTATTTATTTATTTGAGAGCAACAGACAGAGAGAGAAAGAGGCAGAGAGAGAGAGAGAGAGAATGGGTGTGCCAGGGCCTCCAGCCAGTGCAGACAAACTCCAGATGCATGCGCCCCCTTGTGCATCTGGCTAAAGTGGGTCCTGGGGAATCAAACCTCGAACCAGGGTCCTTAGGCTTCACAGGCAAGTGCTTAACTGCTAAGCCATCTCTCCAGCCCATGTAAAGTCATTTTTATTGCTATCTTCAGCTGAAATATGAGTCTGTTACTCTCTTGCTTTCTTTTTGTTTTTTCCTCCCTAGCTCTGAAACTTCTCACCATCTACACTTTCTCTACATTAATCAGTGGCTTGAGCATTATTTATAAGATTGGAAGATGATCAGAGCCCTGTCCTGTCCCCTCATTTACTGAGAATCCTATGGAGTCCCAGTATTTATGGTATTAATGTGTAAGCATAGGGCTTACAGACAGAAGATACTTCATCCTATCCACATGATTTGGTGGAGGTGTCATCTTGGAAAAGTAAATAATCTCTCCACCTCAGGTATTCTCTCATGATTTATGTAACATTTAATTTAGTCCAGTAGATGGAGTTATAAGATTTTGGAAAACTTATCTAGAGCCCCACAATTCCCAGAAGACTACAGGGGGGCACGCAACAAACAGTTGAATGAAAACCCTAGGAATTCTATGACCCTCCACAGCATATGTCTTCAGGATTTAACAAATATTAACTGATTAAACAGATGATACCAGATGGGGTACCAACTTCTTAATCCAGGGAATAAAGCCAACTTTGAAGAACAGGATACTCCTTGAGCATTCAGATCCCTACTTTCAAAAGTGTCAACATTTTTTCTGCTGTCCCAGTGCAGATGAGCTGGCCCAGTCCTAATAGTTATAATCTTTCAAATAGTCGCAGCTGAATGGCCAGCAGTTTCAGCCTGAGGATTTCATTTTTTTTTTTTTTTTCCTGTGCTATATCCTTCTGCCCACACCAGGACATTTTTACACAAGGCAACTCTGCACGAGTTCTCAGGACACAGGGAGGCAGAGCAGAGCAAGCTCCTTACACAAACTGCTTGTAGACTAATCCTGACAAAGTTCTTTCTTCCCTTCATAAACCAGACCTCACAGTCCATGCTTTTTATTGCATGCAGGTCCTAAAACTCTGATTAGAATACTCTAGGAAGCTCTGTCTTCAGTACTACAAGGCATCTCTTAGACTAAAGCTTCAAATTCACACTCTTGCCACAAATTAGTTCCAAAGGGCCAAAAGCCACACAGGTTTCTAGCAGTAGTGACCCCACTTCACTGGTACCAACTTTACTGTTGCAGTTACCTTTGTGTTTCTGGCAAAAAAAAAAAAAAAAAAAAAAAAAAAAAAAAAAACCCTTCATGATGGCAGGGGAAAATGTGGCATGAGTAGAGGCTAGGCTTCATGCCTTGGCCAACATCAGGTGGACAACAGTAGCAGGGGATTATGCCAAACATTGACAAGGTAAAGCTTGCTATAGCACCCACAGGCCTACCCCAAATAACATACCTCTTCCAGCAAAGCTCCAATTCCCAAATTGCCATCAGTTGGGGACCTAGCATAGAACACATGAGTTTATGAAGGACACCCAACTCAATCCACTGCAACAGAATAGTGCATTTAATGACAATTTTAGTGATAATTCGTGTTAGAGAATTTATGTATGTAGTAGGTACATAAAAAAGTTGTCTTTTTCTGTTTTGTTTTCATAGTAGCAGTGTTCAGCAGCATGGTACTCCCAATCTCACCTTTCAGATCTCATCTCTTACCATTCTCTATCCTATATATACATTTAATAATCTGATGCTAAGAGCCCCCATGGCTCCCTCACATAAATCAGAAATGTGCTACTCCCTCTGCCTGGAAGTCTCCATTCACTCCCACCCCCCTTCCTCATCAGGTTCATGCTGTGTCACTCTTTATGGTCTGTCTGGATGCTTCCCTGATGCACCATTACCCCATCCCTTGACAAATAATTTGCAGGAGTGGAAGCCATTCTGGGTATGAGATGGGCTTCTGCTTTTCTCCTCAGATGATAATGAGGGAATGAATATATCACCTGGCCCGAAGCTTTAAGACCCAGCTCATGCTTGGTGCATTAATATAAGTTTTCTTCCCTGTTGGGCTGGTGACTTAACGTGCTTAAAACCATTGCTGCTCTGTTTTCTGGGTTCTCCAAAGTCTTGAGGGAATAGAGACTGCTCTGAGCCTAGAAAGAGCAAATGGCTACAGAGGAGATGTTGAGAAGTAGGTACTCAGCTCAGAAGGTACTCAGCTCAGGAGGTGTTGAGAAATAGGTACACATTCTAGGTTGTACTCTGCTTAAGAGGAGGTGTTAAGAAGTATATAGTCAGCTTAGGTTTATCCAGTCTGGTGGAATGAGGCCACCTCTCCAGCACTACTAGACCACTGCTTATCATGAAGTTGGCATAGTTATCTGTGTTGTTGTCTTGGCTGTGTCCTTCAGGAAAACGGCTCCTACCTACCAAGACAAACAACTCCTCATGCTGCTGTATGCCCTTGTGTCTAGTCCAGTGTGAATACAGTTGAGAATGAAATGTGGATGGATGTGCTGAGCAGGGTGACAGGGAGCAACTGTGGTCCTCGTAACTATGACATGAAAGTTCCACGGCACACATGTGCTCAGAGGACTTTGGCTATTGGTCCTTGCCTTTTACTTTGTTTGAGGCAGGGTCCCTCGTGGTCATTCACTGCTGCGTTTGCAATGCTCACCAGCCCAGGAGAGTTCAAGAGACTCCTATTTTCACCTCCTTTCCCTCCATAGGCCTGTAGGAATTACAATATGCCTGGTTTCTAGGGATCCTAATTCATGTACCTTTTACACAGTGTTTTATCCACAGGGCCATTCTCCAGTCCTCACTGTATGCATCTTAAAGGCCCACATTTTCTATCCATAGCTCTGTGGAGCTATCAGTATGGACATGGTTTTGTACTTTCAATGAAGAGCTTTTTGTTACAATCTCTTTTTTTAATTCTCCACTTTTTTTATTGACAACTTCTATAATTACAGACAATAAACCATGATATTTCCCTCTCATCTCCCACTTTCCCATTTACAACTCTGCTCTCCATTATATTCCCTCCCTCTCTCCATTAGTCTCTCTTTTATTTTGTTGTCTTTGTCTTTTTCTCCTATTATGAGAGTCTTTTGAAGGTATTACTAGGCACTTCAAGTTTGTGGATATTGAGGCCAATTTCTATCTGGAGAGTTGCAGTGTCAGTGTTTGGAATGTTGTAATTTCTTCCTGTGCTTATAACAATTATTTAAAAAGTCATTATAAATAATAAATAAATATTATAAAAGTATAAATAAATATATAAAGATTATAAAGCCTAAATTATTACTGTAATTGTCCTTTCATTTTTCCCTTCAAGCTAACACCACTGAGCTATGTCTGACTGGGTAGATAACTCAAAGCAGCTGTTTACTGAAAGTCTGCCTTGTGTCAAGCAGGTCAGAATGATTCTTCTAATATCTCATTTAATTCTTACAGTCATCCAAGAAGCACAGCAGAGTTCATATTGATGGGAGGACAGGCTACAGAGGAAAGTACTCTTTCCAAGGACACACGATTAAGCTAGGATTTAAACTCAAGGCTACCTGAATCACACTGCTGTGTATATAGGTATTTTCATTTACTATTACTTGGACATCATTCACATGTGTAGACCTATGTTCTGATTCTTAGCAGATTCCTGAGTGTCCCCCTGGTGTCTGCATGAAGCACAGTGCAGATGTCCTCATTTAGTCTAGTCAGTCTAGTCAGGTCTCATGCATCTCATATGGAAGTGCTTGTTTCTCACTCTACCTTTCCCCTTGTACCATGGGTTGTTGGCAGAGGCCTCACCGTTGTCCTATATTCCTGAATGAGGGCCAGTAGAGTGGAGGCCTAGCTACTGTGGTGAAAGGATGACAGAGGCTCTGGGACAGTACCGAGTTTGTTAACTCTGCAATATGGGAAAGAGGAAGAATTGGTACTGCTTGAGTGAATCTTGTGTCTGTCTAATGTGTGACAGCTATCCATATCTCTCCCACAGCCCTAACCTGCTAGAGTCCTTCCTGCTCTATAACACTACACCCAGTGTGCTGGATTCAAATTGTGTGGAGGAACTAAGTGGTGCATCCATGACACCACAGTGTTTAATGACACTAAGGAGGGCCCTCAGTGGAATTGGGGTGAGGGAGAGGGGACAAAAGAAAATAACCTAATGGAAATAGGACCAATTTACAATATATGCATATGTTAAAGTTCCTGATAAAAATTTAAAAATAAAGTAAAATGAAAAGTGAGCATGCTCCTTGACTGACAATGGGTTTATGTCTTGATAAGTGCCTGAAACTTGAAAAGTTTGTAAGAGAAATGCACTGAATCACATAGCCTACAGAATATCACAGCTTCCCAGGATGACCCACTGAAACATTGAAGAGTGTTGGGGTGATCACATGGATGGCTTGGAGGAACATACAGTGCTACAGTTCAGCAGCCAAAGAGATCATACAAAACACCACTGGCTCAGAAACAGCTCCAAATTCAAAACATTATTTTTTCTGCATTTGTATCTCTGTCTCACCACAGAAGAGTTGAAAAGCCCTAAGTCAAACACTGTCTTATTGGGATGCATCAGAAAGCAACTAGGGAGAAAATAATGCCAAAGTCAGGGGCAGTTGGAATGGCAGTGGTGAAAGCCCTGCACCAAAGCAAGCGTTCATTTCACATTGGCATGTCTTTTCTGAATAAGTCTGCTGCTATTAAAGTGAAAGCTCTCTTTTCTCTGCCCTCACAGACTCACACTGCCATACTTTCTTCTTGAGAACAAATTAAAAATGCTATTTGAGTTCAATATGTCTTTATTATAATGCTTTGGGCTCTACAAAATTAATTAGTACCTCACTTGCCTCAGATTCAAACTTTAATTTATCCACAATGAACTTACTTTAAAGAGGGGATATCTACTTCATTATCTTGCTCATCTTGAAAGACTTAAATGCCATGTCATCGATCCACATGTCTTGCCCTTGACACAACTTTCTCTGAGATCTTTACTTATTTCTTAAAATAATTTCAGTATCCATGGATCAAATAAGATGGCAGCTGCCAAGTTTAGTGACTGTGAGCCTCGCTATTCATTCCTTCTGGATGTGGATGTGAAACAGATTTTATACCTTTAAAATATTATTTGTTACCACTTACATAAAGCATCTGAAACTTATCAGCAATGACAGTTTCTGGACTCATATAGATAAATTTCTGGAGTTCTCAGTAGGAAGACTGAGGGGGAAGAGCTTGGTTTTTGAATGCCTGCTCCCCCTGATACTCCTTCTGTGTAATCTGATCAAGTTCTGGTCTCCCGATACCTCATTTTCTCATCTGAAATGTGAGGGTGACAACATTTCTGGGAATGTCACAAGGACCACAAGAGGTATTAAAACAGAAAAGGTTAAACAGAGAGCCTTATATTGAAAAAAAATAATCCATGAAATGTCAATCTATGTCACTCTCCAATTGTCTTCCCTTGTAGCTGATAAGAGCCCTTAGCCAAGGCACTAACCAAGATAATCTTGGGTACATAAAACACATCTCCACATCATCTTTGCTTGAAAGGGCCAGTACATGGGAGTGAAGGAGTGCTGACCGATAGGAACTGGGGTCAAGTCCAGTATTCTGCCCTGTCATTTTAGTGAACTTGACAGGACTCAGAAATATTCTAGGCCTCATTTGCAAAAGTAAATGATTGAGGCACAAGTTCTAGAATTAAGAAGCATATATGTGTTTTCTTAGTGATTATCTGAGATTCCAAACAAAATGTTTCCTGTTAATGTTAATAATAAAGTGTTGCCATTTGATCAGCCTAACATTTCATAGGTTAAATGTGCAAACATATCAAGTGCCAAAGCTGCTAATATTTTCTTGATCAGGTGGTAATATGGGGAAAACACCACCACTTTTGCAGGTACACTGTCCTCTCAGGAACAGTCTGTCAAACTGTGGAAAAGTGACCTTTGGAGAATATGATACTAGGAGAACAGTGCCCTACAGCATGCCTTCCCACCATGTGGCTGTTATATTCTTTTTGCTCCCTCTTCTGCAATGTTCCCTGACTATTGATGGGCATTTTAGGATATTTTTAGTGTTGAGCTCTCGGCAACATTTGATTTTCTGCTTTGATGAATTTTGAGTCTTCTCAGTGTCTACAGCCTTCTCTATAGAGAAGGTTGTTTCACTTGCTGTGAAAGCAGCACTCTTATTTAACCTGCCACTTCCTCTGAAAAATTTCCCAGGCCCTGTGATAGAGATGATTCATGCAGTGCTAACCACTCACCATTCTCTTCTAGTCATTTTCATGAGTTTGGGGTCTTCTTAGTATTTGCCCCAGCTATAAAAATCAGATTCTCTAGCCAAGAGTGAGAGCAGCATTAATAAAAGAGGAGGTCAGGGATGCTCATGAGAACCCCCTAAAATGCAGGCCATTGCTAAAGCACTTGGTTACTTACTAGAACTAGATGATAAGAGCCTATTGTTGAAGACACCACAGATTGCAGTCACAGGACTTTGAGAAATCCAGCTGGAAATTAGTGTTGGCTTAGCTTCATAGTGTTGGAAAGCAATATGTAAGTAGCTGAGGGACAAAAGTCATGAGCAGTATGAACAAACAATGGACTCTGCAAACTACAAAATCAACCTGCCAGGCAAGATGTACCCATGGGTGCACATATTAGGGGCTAATCAACTGCTCTGTAATTGGATATGAGGTCTGCTTGATGGGAGCAAATTCATGCTTAGTATTAAGAACTGAGTCAAAGCCTGTGGCCTAGAAGTCATAGATCTCAGAGAGAAGCTTCCACTGTTCTTTGGCTAAATGGAGAGGTTATGCCCATCAGAAAGCTTTCTATATGTCTCTAGATAGAACATGTGTGCAGTAGCTTCTGAGCCCCTACCTCCCAACTAGTGTTATGCATGCGACCTGCTTCATCCAAGAGGGAATCCTGTGCATACATAGCATCAGAACTCCCAGGCAAAGTCCTTCGCAATGCTATTGTGTCCCCAGGGACTGTACACCAGTCCCCTGGGGCTATTCTAAACAAATGTCATGGCATAGGGGTTGAAGCAGAGGCACTGATTGCTCTCAGTTTTGAAGGCTGGAAGCTCAAGATTGAGAAGTTGGAAAACTCAGTCCCTGGTTTAGTTTTCCTCCTGGCTTATAGATGGACACCTTCTTCCTGTGTCTTCATGTGGTAGACACCAAGAGAGTGCCAGAGAACAGTCCTTTCAGGTTAGGGCTGTAGCCTCATGACCTCATCTAAACCTGATCACCATCCAAAGACCTGCACCTGAAATACCATCACATTGGTTGTTATGGCTTCAAAATATAAACACTAGAAAAACACAG
Source organism: Dipus sagitta (assembly GCA_036346955.1). Classification (NCBI taxonomy): domain Eukaryota; kingdom Metazoa; phylum Chordata; class Mammalia; order Rodentia; family Dipodidae; genus Dipus; species Dipus sagitta. Next base: position 54,946,087 of record CM070787.1, read on the forward strand.
ATATTCACCCCATTAAATGTTGGCACCAGAAATGAGTTGAATTCCCCCATCAACTTTTGCCCACTGAGGGATTTTCTTTACTTTGCACACATCTGGTTGCATCTGAAAACTCTTCTAACATCCTTTTCCAGCACTGTAGATTTCCCGTGAATTTTGGGTCCATTGCTATGGCATCAGTGCACTGTGTTTCCCCACTCAGCTCAGTATGTGTCTATGTGCATGCCTTTGAGGTTCCAACTCTTTGTCTGCCTCAGTTTCCCGTTGTGCAAAATGGTAAGATAAGATGACAAGACAAGTTGATGGTACCCGGCCCTGCAGGTTTTTGACATTTCTGGGGAAACAACTAAGATTCACAATTGCTTATACCTGTGGGGTAATAGACGACCCTCTGCCTTAGCCAGGGAAGCTTCTGCATCTAAGAGGGTGTCTGTTAGAGGCTGAGTCAAACCTGAGGCAGCATTCCAGTCATGCATAACAAAGTGGGCTGTGGCAGCTCAGCCCCAGCCTCCCATCTGCTAGCAGGGCCCTATTTCTACACAGCCACACTGAGTAATAAAAGAAGCCCTGTCCACCCTCCTGTCATAGAGCTCTGCCATGCACTGCCTTTGCCAGTATGTTTCTGGGCCTAATGAAGGATTTATTTAGGTCACCACTGTCTTCAGTGCATGTGAAAAGGAGTGCTGCTTCTGCTTCCTTGTCTGGGGATGAAGTGCCTATACCTGGCTGCAGGGCCTTCTGGGAGCCATTAGGAAGGCCTTGCCCCATGCTGTCCATAAGCTGAGATCCTGATCATGGCTCTGTGTCACTGTCCTTTCTTCCTTGATCCACTGTGTGGATGAGTCACTGCAGCACTTTGGATCATGAACAAAAGTGTTTGACTAATTATCAGCCTGAATCCTATTTATATCATGCAGCATCTTTCTTTTTTAGGCACAAAATATCTACCATGATTTGAAGGCCTGCCACAGACTAGGTAATACAGTAATATCCTAAGCATTCCATATATACTATTTATTTAATCTTTTCAATAAAAAGTAGGGTCAATGCTGCTGATCTCTGACTTGGAATTTTGGGGTTGTGTTGCAGAACTGAGACTCTAGCCTGGATCTTATCTCAAAGTCCTTGGTGAATTCCACCATCTTACTGTTATTTTCTTCTGCAGGTCACACCACCAGTGAGCCAGGATGATCCTTCTCCCTGCTGTGTACCACCATTGTTGTAATCCTGGCATTAAAAACACAGATTTCCACCATAGTAAGGAACAAACAGGAAACAAACAGTATCTCCTCTACAGATAAAGAAAATTAGAATCTGAAAGGGCACCAAGACTCCTGGGCCATTCTGGGCACTGATGGGTAGAATAGCTACCCTGAGAACTTCCTGAAAATGCAAAAGCTCAAACTTTCCTCAAACTTGCAGAGTATGAGCTGCCTCTTTAATAGACCTCCTGGGGTCGATGTGCTGACTCCTATTCTGAAAGCATTTTATCAGGTGGATTGCAAGGGGCAACCTGAACTCCAGGGAGCTAAACTGGAGACGTCACCTCCTTCTAACTCTTTCTTGGGTTCTAGGTCTTAATCTCACACTCACTGTGAAGAACACCATTGTGTGGGTTGGCTTCTGGCTACCCTAGAGGGTAGTTTGTGTCTGTCAGTCTTACTTAGCCATGTGACACTAAGAGACTCCCAAGTGGCATTGAAATCCTCTCATCTTGTAAGGACATTGTGCCCTCCTTGACTTGCCAAGGCACCTCCCTCTTTTAGTCAGACAGAGCAATGTCCATTACCCAGGTAACCCTTTATAAATCTGCAGTCTCAGCATCGTGGAGGATACAGGGAGCCTAGAACACCTGAAGGAGCTGCATTCCAAGAGGCTTGGGCCTTTTTCTCAGGGAATGTTTCCATCACTTACACTCATTTTTCTCCAGATAGCAAATGTGCTACAAGGAAATTTATTAGCATTATGTGGACTGACTTTTGATGCTTTCTACCTAGAGCCCTTCCTACCCAATCCTACCTTATAACAATTACCATAAGTCTAAACTAAGGTGACTGTCAACACTGGCTGAGGAGTGTCATGTATAGGCATTTTCAAGAAAATAAATATTTATGGAAGTCTTGAAATATCAGTGTCCTTTCATAGACTGACAGGCACAAGCTAATCTATTTTTACTCCTTGCTTTCTAAGATGACCTGCCAAGCATGGAAATTTGACACCAAAGCAACAGGCTATTAAATAATTGTGCAAAAATGAAACCGAAGACATTTTTGACTCTTCAAGATGAACAAATAACCTGATGCTTTTGATTGCCCACTTTAGTGGCGTGAAAAATGACAGTTCTGTTGTTCAAACTGTCTTTACTCAGGTTTCAGTACATTCTGGAAAATTAAATCACTCAACCCCTTAGGCAGCTTGAAAGAAGCAGGTTTTACATAGCAATGTGAGACCAGGTACTTTCTGTTTTCTAATGCCTTGGTGAGCTTCTCCCTCTGCCAGGAATATACCCTCTGCTATTCACAAGTAAGTGTCCCATCCGGAGGGAAGAAAGGCAAAAGAAGGGTTTTCTAGATGGCTCCAGGAAGTTTTCTTTTGATGCTCTCTGGTTCTGTGACCTCCAGGGGTCATGTGATAATGGGTTTCCATAACTTATGGGTAAGAAGGCAAGACATTAGTGTCTAGTATCTACTTTGTACAGAGCACTGTGTTGAGTATTTTGTATGAATTCAATCTGATGACTCCCTTGGGAAGTAGATATAAGCCCCCCTTTTTTTAAAGTCTTTCCAAGATGAGAAACTTGCCTGAGGTTAGTTAACTGTAAGAACTCTAACTTGAATCTGATTGCAGAAGAGTTTTTGCTTTTCTGCTATTCCCTCCCACATTTTCATTACTTAAAAATAGACAGTAAGAGCCGGGCGTGGTGGCCCATGCCTTTAATTCCAGCACTTGGGAGGCGGAGGTAGGAGGATCACCATGAGTTCATGGAGTTCAAGGACACCCTGAGAATACATAGTGAATTCCAGGTCAGTCTCAGCTAGAGTGAGACCCTACGTCGAAAAACCTATATATATGTATAAAGTAAGGATTGGGGAGATGGCCCAGTAAGTGAGTTTGATTCCCAGAGCCTAGTTGATGAATTCCAGGCCAGTAAGATACTGTCTCAATAAAAGACAAAAAAGGGTAGACAATGCATGAATAATGACACTTGAGGTTGATCTGCACATGCACACACATACATCATGCATGTAACATAATACATGTGTACTGTAAATGTGTACTTATACACACATGGACATGCTGTAACAGGGTTCTAGGGATTCAAGAGAGTCCTTGAGCCCCAAACCCTAAGCTCATTTCTAATTTTAATCTAATAATTAAATAAAATTAGACTGAGGAGGATAATTATTAAATTATTATATTTATTGAAGGAAGTACAGAACCAAGGAAAGGCGCCCACATGGCTGGAGCGCCCACATGGCTGGAGATCCCACATGGAGGGCCTGGGAAAGGAAAGAGAGCTCCCGCCATGTGGAGAGCAGGAGGAGTAAAGAGCCCAAGTGGAGAGTTAGGCCTAAGGGTGGGAGGATTGTCCTCTTAGCTAGGGCCCAACTGGGCGGAACCAAGGAGGAGCTCACCAGGAGCTGGAAGTTCAGAAGAGCTCAGGCAACTCAGAGACCTTGTTTTCCCCTAGCAAAGGTATTTGTAACCCTGTGGTGGTGGCCTCTATCTTCTGGCTCAGCTCACCTGAGGGATAGCTGACTGGTTTGGGCTTGGGCCTGTCTCAGCAAGAGGCTACCCATGAGGCCAAATTCTGGGGGCTGAATTTTGACCTCTCTCCCAAGAGGGGCCCAGGTTGTTTCTGGAAAAACAGATCTAGGGAAGAGATAAGAATTCAGACTGCAAGGATATTTTGAGGTGTCACCCTAACTTCCAAAAAGAGCTATGTGAATCCCTTTCAATGTTGCCCATCTTGGAAGAAATGAGTTATTCCCAAGTGCTTATTTATTACCTAGCACACAGTGCACTCATCAAGTAATGTCTTCCTTTCTATGTCTTTTTGTAAAATCTTATAAAGTTTTGTGGTCAAGTGTCCCTGGTACCCTAGAGGAAATTCTTATTTGAGCCAGCTGTGTTTTTTTCTCAGGTGTAGAGAGTGTGAAAGTGTTCTGCAAACAGATGCATGCAGACATCACTGATCCTCCCATGAAATATTCCACTTACTTTGATCACTAAGAGAATGTATTATAGTTAATCACATTTGGATCTAGGTCATGATGTGAATTATTCAAGGAAGAGACTTCAGGAGAAAATTAAAATATTTTTGAAGAGTTATTTCATTGCTATCCCTCCTTTTTAATTAAAATATTTTCTAGACTCTCAGGTGATCTTGTCCAACCACTGTGAGAGATGTGACATTTCCCTTTCTACATTTGGCTTCTGCTTATCTCTAAGTATGGAAGAGGCACTACATTTGGGCAAAGTCTTAGTAAAATTCAGTCCTTTCCCAGAAATTTGTAGCTATTGACCTAACTGGACACTGCATTTGACAATTTGGACCTTATAATGTAATAGGATTCATGCCAGGACCTGAAATGGGCAGCATGCAAGACCAGATGGCACCAGAAATCTCGTGCATTGCTGGGTGAAGAGGCACATGGCAAACCAGAGAATGTGACATGGGACAGCATATGAAACTATAACAATGGGATTATGAGAAAGTGTGTGCTTGAAATAGGGGTTGAGGGCACAGTGCAGGAAAGTGGTTTTGAAGTGAGTATGAATGTCAAAGGTCAGCCTCACAAGGTCTGGAACATAGCATCTTGGGAAGGGGGAATCTGAAATGCTAAGTCCAAAGCAGAGCTGTACTTCAAGGACTCTAAGGAACAGAATTGCTAGGGAGACAGTAGGAGACACTGAGGTCCGAAGTACAGGCAGGTCCTATTCTAGGGGCTTCCCCAGCCTGAACTGAATTTGGATTGAAATTCCAATGGGAAAAGAGGCTACCCTCTGGGATATCTTGTGTACTTGGGTTCCTCTGACTAGCATGTGCTTAATATCTTCAAAGTGGGCTCTGTGGAGATGCCTGTAGTCACTGATGGGAAGAGCTCAAGTCACTTTTTTGAAGTTTTGAAACTTGGGACTTGGTTTGTCACTGCAGCACCTAGAAGAGTGCCTCTTTGATAAAGGACAGTGAACAGCAAGTGGCTGGTTTCCCTCTGGGACCTGCAGAAGGTGGAGAAGTTAATTTAAATTAGAGCCTTATTCAAAACGTCATCTCTCATTCAAGGATTGCATGAGAGTGTGGCAGGATTTCAATCAGGGCTCAGTTACCAAGCACCAGACATACATGATTTTGGTTCCTGGAGACTCTTTGCATACTAACTCTGGATGTTGTGAAGGGGTGAAAAGGACAGTGAAGCACTGGCTTTGCCTGCCTGGACAACTCCTGGCTCTGCTGTTGTTTTCTATCCATGCACTGTGTTCCTCTTAGCTTCAGTTTCCTAAAGTGTTGCTTTCCTTAGGTGCTGCTTGACTTATCGTGAAGACTGCAGGCATGCTATGGGAAAGCTACCAGGCTACAGCCTTTGCCAGGGAATTAGGAGCTGTATTATTTCTCTTGCCAAGCTAAGCACCTAAGCTCCAGGTGTAGTGGAGCATTCTATGCCATACCCTTGACACCTCTACACTTTAAGAAAGCTCCCTGTGATCAAGGTTTGTTTCCTGTGGAACAATATGAATTTATCTTCAGATAGAGTAATGAATGTATTTGTGCTGCCTGTAAGTTCAAACTTGCCTTCCAGCTGGGGAACTCCTTTTCTGTGAAAAGGAAGGCAATTTGTTTTGAACAGAGGGCTTTCCCTAGCTAAACAAACAAACAAAGAAAGCTTTCTCTCAGTGCTCACTGTCTGGGTTTTCCATCTCATGAACCAAATGCACATAGGACCCTCAGGTGGACTACCACAAGAGAGACATGCACATAGGGCCCTGAGGTGGACTACCACAAGAGAGACATGCACATAGGACCCTGAGGTGGACTACCACGAGAGAGACATGCACATAGGACTCTGAGGTGGACTACCACAAGGGAGAGACATGCACATAGGACCCTGAGGTGAATTACCACGAGGGGAAAGATATTTGCTGGATTATCAGGCCTTCATATAAAATAAGGCAAATTTTCTCATTAATTTTATATAAGTTTTTTTTTGTAAATGTTGAATTAAATAAAATATTTGTTTTTTTAATGTGGCTTCTAATTAATTTTACATTGGTTATTTAGCTCACATTGTATTTCTGTCAGACAATTGTCCCTGATTCATATTGCCTCTTTTCAGTTTCAAAGAGATTATTTGAGGAAGGTGGAAATATTCCCATTTCACAGATGAGCAAACAGAGGCCAAGAGGTTCAGTCACTTTAACTAAGGTCAAACGAGGGGTAGGACTTCTGATTCCACAGGATTCGTGCTTCAGTTTCTGGAGTTGGTAACTAAGGAATTTTCAGTGATGGCTATATTTTGATGGGTCTTTCTTCTCTGGGATCCCCCCATAGCTCTCATCATTTTATATAAAAATAAATCACCTTTAGGGGATGGAGGGATAGCTTACCAGTTATGGTGCTTGCCAGGAAAGCCCAAGGACCCAGGATCTATTCCCCAGGACCCACGTAAACCAGATGCATGGTGGTGCATGTATCTGGAGTTTGTTTGCAGTGGCTTGAGGCCCTGATATGCATGTCCATCCCGGCCCCTCCTTTGCCTCTTTCTCTGTCTGTCTCTCATATAAAAATAAAATTTAAATTGCCCTTTGGGTGACAGCAACAATAGCACACCGGCACAGGAGTAAAATTGAGGGCTCAAAAGTTCCAGACCCTGTGTTTCTATGGAGCTATGAGCATGTTGTCTCAGAGCCTCCTCACAAATAAGAAGAAAAAGACTAAATGATTCACTTCTTTGCTGTTGGTAAGTCCACCGTTGAGGTCGGGATGGATACAAAGGGTAAACAACTGTCTTCTCTTCTGTTGGGAAGTCCACTGTCAAGGTCAGGATGGACGGCAAAGTCTAAACCACAAAGGCTGAGTGACTCTCTGTTGTTGGAAAGTCTGTTGCCAAGACCAGGAGTGGAACTCAGCGTCATGTATTATGGTTCATGCATTGATATGTTACCTCTATTAACATTCCTGTGTTCTATATATTTACGCATGTATATATAAATATGCACATATATGCATATGTACATATAATATACATGGTATGTGTGTATATAAGACTAGTCAATTTTATCCATATACTCCAAATAGTTTTGGAACACAAAAGGTCTAGACATAAGTAAATTTATTTTCAGAAAGTATTAAAGTAGAAACAAGGAGCTTTTAAATTACTAATTGCCCAGGTTTTCTAAAGGACAAACTATATTTAGTTTTTTCTCTACTGTCTGCTGGCAGTTCCATTTTAGGAATAACTCTCAGGTGTATACTGTGCTGACTAGAATACCTTGTGTTAAAGTGAAGAAAGCATGAACAGCCAGACAATATAGATTTCAGATATGGCCTTGACTTGTGACACAGGTATCGAATAATGTGGGCCAATTGTTGCTTCCTGAGTCTGAAGGAGAACCACTACACACAGTGTGACACTGTAGTGTGCACAAGTCAGTGCTGGCCTCACTTCCATTGTGTTACTCAAATACAGACACACACCACACAAAATGTGTCCAAGGCATGAACAGCTGCTCCATTTGCTCCACAACACATGAATGATTGAGGAGGAAATGAAATTTGGCTGAAACATTCTTCAACTTTCCATTGACCTATTTTTCCCTACCAGCAGAACTGCCCTCCACTTTCGCCATCACACCTTCAACATTTTGTATTGAAGACTTTACCCACTAACCTCTCAAATCCTTTCTCCCAGTGTCTTGTGGTTCTCAAGTACCATACCTGGGGTGTGTGACTGTCTTGTTCATTGCATGATTTTTAATATATACTTTCTTTTTTCTTTTTTTTTAAATTTAGTGAGACCCTGTCTGCAAACAAACTCAAACAAACAAACAAACACAGATTAAGCAACACACGATTGCTGGTTGTGCTTTAAGAAGTAAATGGAAAGCCAGGCGTGGTGGCGCACGCCTTTAATCCCAGCACTCGGGAGGCAGAGGTAGGAAGATCACCATGAGTCGTGGCCATCCTGAGGCTACATAGTGAATTCCAGGTCTTCCTGGGCTAAAGTGAAACCCTACCTTGAAAACCAAAAAAGAAAAAGAAAAAGAAACAGTAAATTGAAAGTGTGCTTAGTCATTACAATTATGAAATAGCCTCAATAATTGCTTTATAGATATACAATAATATATACTTTCGAACCACATAGCCCAATGTCTGGGTAAGACACCCACTGGTTTGATTATAAAAGTGGAAATTCTGGATTTGTTCTTTGTTTGTGCATTGCTGGACAAGTTCTAAATTAGTGAAGTGAATTTTGAGCCTGTTATAAAGACATTAGATCCTCCTTTTTTTTTTTTTTTTTTTTGTACATTTTGCTGGCTGGTAAAAGCTACAACTCCCATGCTGCACCTTCTCCAACCTTTTCTTTTCCTTCAGATGTTTAGACAGGGATGACTGAAGCAAGAGCTTCCTTCTCTTCTGTTTGGAAAACTGATAAACATAGGTCTTTGTGCAGCCATGCTTTGAGCCCTGCTCATGGGGATGGCTCATCTTCGTGCGTCTCTGGCATCTGTGGGCTGTGTTTGTGAGCTCAGGGGACTTTGCTATCTAAATATGATGCCATTCAGTTAGGGCAAAAGACAGTAGAGATGAGGAAGCATGTGAAAAGAAATGCCTGCATTTAGGTTTTGAATTTGGGCTCTGGATTTTGCAATGACTTGTTACACAAGACTGACATCTATAAACTGGTGATGATTGTCTTGCTGTCTTATGCTACACTGTGCTGCTGTATGGACCTTTAAGTGATCCAGTTATAAGCCACTTTATAAATAGTAATGCTTTGTGCACAATGCTTTGCTCCTTTCATACTCTCACCTTTTAAATTCCTCTAGGCTTTAGACTTATCCTCTGCTGTGAAGACTTTCCAGCAAATGAATAAACATATGTCCTCATAATACCTAAGCTGCAATTGCAGCATGCATTGCGCTGCCACCTGCTGTGTCCATTCACATTTGCCAAACCCAGGCTGCAATGCGGAATGTGCGGAGGTTCAGTGATCAAAACTGTTCTTGATTATGAGTGTCTCTCCTCCTACTGAAAACATTGGCTGAACAATGCATTTTTCTGTTTTGCTTTCCTCCTCCTCCTCCTTTTTTCTTCTTCTTCTTTTTCTTTTTCTGATATGGTACAGTGCAGAGAGTAAGGCCTTTTAAGAAAAGTTGAGTTTGCCATATCTGCCCCCATGCCATTGGTCAAGCCTAGCTGAGGAGCATATTATATCTTTAAGTTTATATCCAAACATATTAGTTACTTCTCGCAACTGGAAAGCTAAGCACATTAATGGTTGCACAAAATAAGGACTAAACGGGAGAGTAGTATTTAGTAACATATGCAAGTCACTTGAACTTCACACTTTAGTGTCCACAGAGAAAGTTTGTTGGCACAGGACCATGCCTTTGTCTTTGTATATTGTTTCTGACTCCTTTAGATCTATAACAGCACAGTTGCAATCCGAGTTGCCATGGAGACCCTATGTCCCTCAAAGCCTAAAATATTTACTCTCTGGCCCGTTATAGAGAATACCTGCTACCCCTGCTTTAAAAGAAAAAGAAAAGTAGAGCGTGTCAGGGAGGTGAATGCCGTGGTGGTCTACTTTTGTCCATGGGATTGCTTCTGCATTTTATTTGGGTTAATACTGTCTCCCTTTTCTTCCTTAGTAATTGGCAGCCTGGAACCCCCATCCAGAGACATTCCATGTTTCCACACTTCATGATCCGCGGACGCGTTGCCCAGTGAAGGCCCGGTGGTGTCCAGCATGGCCATGCTGCTTCTGGGCTTGGTGCTGCTGGTGGCTCAGCCCCGGCTCCTGCCTTCTCACCCTGTCACCTCCAGGCCCGATCCTGGCCAGCAGGAGCTTCTGCGGAAGGCAGGGAGCTTCCAGGAGGACCTCGGAGCTGTGGTGACCAACGGCTCTACCCAGCGGCTGCCACAGACCATCATCATCGGGGTGCGCAAGGGCGGCACCCGGGCCCTGCTGGAGATGCTCAGCCTGCACCCGGATGTGGCGGCCGCGGAGAACGAGGTCCACTTCTTCGACTGGGAGGAGCACTACCGCCAGGGCCTGGGATGGTACCTCAGCCAGATGCCGGTCTCCTCCCCGCGCCAGCTCACTGTGGAGAAGACCCCCGCCTACTTCACGTCGCCCCAAGTGCCTGAGCGGGTCCACCACATGAACCCGGCTGTGCGGCTGCTGCTCATCGTGCGGGACCCGTCGGAGCGCGTGCTGTCCGACTACGCGCAGGTGCTGCACAACCACGTGCAGAAGCGCAAGCCCTTCCCGCGCATCGAGGCGCTCCTGGCGCGCGGCGGCCGCCTCAACCCCGACTACAAGGCGCTCAACCGCAGCCTGTACCATGCGCACCTGCGCGCCTGGCTGCGCTTCTTCCCGCTGCGCAGCATCCACCTGGTGGACGGGGACCGCCTCATCAGGGACCCCTTCCCCGAGATGCAGAAGGTGGAGCGGTTCCTGCAGCTGGCGCCGCAGATCAACGCCTCCAACTTCTACTTCAACAAGACCAAGGGCTTCTACTGCCTGCGGGACTCAGGCCGCGACCGCTGCCTGCACGAGTCCAAGGGCCGTGCGCACCCGCGCCTGGACCCTGAGCTCCTTCGCAGGCTGCGGGAGTATTTCCACGAGCCCAACAAGAAGTTCTTCGAGCTCGTGGGCAGAACCTTTGACTGGCACTGACTTGCCACAAGCCAGGCCAGAACTTTTCCTATCTAACTTCTGGTGTACATCTGAGGGGATAAATAAATTTTAAAGGGCATTTAAGCTATAACTTATTTGTAAAATCCATAAATTACTTCTGTACAGTATTAGATTCACAAATGTCATATATACTAGTTATATTTTTCTACTGTTAAATGGAGGGCGTTTTGTATTGTTTTTCATGGTTGTTAACATTGTGTACTATGTCTCTATATGAAGGAACTAAACTATTTCACTGAAAAACAAAAAGATGTTTCTGGAGACACTGTCTTTTTAAAAAAAAAAAAAAATATATATATATATATATATATATAATTGACTTGCCCCCAACTCAAAATAGCTGCCTGTTTTATACTCATTGCAGAGTCTATATTCGTTTGTTCTTAAAAAGATGTTTTCATGGTTGTTACGATTCCCTTTCCATTTCTCTTTCTGAATTGCTTTTGATTTTTAATGTCTCGCTATGGTCATCAGACCTTTTACTTGCATAAGATTCACCTTCACTGAGATTCCCTTTTATTTTTAAAGATGGCAGTTTCACTCATTCCTAACACTCTGAAGTTATTGTAAACTTGTGTAAGCTCCATGTGGACAGGAGAATGTTAAAGATGGAGAAGGGGGTGACAACTGGCAATAGATTTCCTATGGTCCAACTTTCCCTCAGGAACTATTTGCATATATGAATGATCTCAGCAGTTACTAAAACCTGATATAAACAAGAATACACCCTTGGCTTTCATGAATGAATCTCGGGCCTATGTGCTTTGCCCTTGATGGCAAATGGCCTCAGAAAGAGGCCTCAAAGAGAACTTGCAAAGAAACTTGCAAAATCTAATGTGAGGCTCTATTTTGTCAGTTATGCAAAAATCTGATAAGGAAATAACTATTTGCTCAGTTTGGGAGTCTTTATTTTCTGAAAGATCATTATGATTTTTGGTCATTTTTCTCACAGAGGCATGAATACATTTATGTTTCAAGATCAACTCCAAATTTGGAGTCCTGTCAAATTTGAAAATCCCAAGGGTTGAAGCTAAGATATGAAAAGAGCAGAGACTGGAACCTGTACATCTGCACTCAGCCACATTGCTGGGGCTACTCACACACACATCTGTGTTCTCCCACAGTCCTCAGTCAGCCAGCCTTCAGCCTTTTACAGTTAAATATATCGGATTTATTTTTCTTATGAAAGGAAGGCATATTCATCACAGTAAGACAGAATACAGGTAAACAAAATCATTTTCTGACAGTTCATTCTTAAGGAATGGGCAATAAATATGCACATTAGTTGTCCCCTACACCTACAAACTCACTGAAATTTCTACAGGCAAACTCAAGAGAAATGAATTACCACAAGTTCTAAGAGGAAGGAATAGGCCCAAGAACATCAGGAGTTTGTTCGAGGTCTCATTTAACACTGCCTGGGACATGGATGTCACTTAGAGCCAAAGCATACTTCCAGCTATGTCTGAATCAAAGTTAGTAACAGCTTTTTTTTTTTTTTTCTGATTTTACTTGACATTTCTTTCCTGATCTCAAATGTCTTCCTAAGATATGAGCCTGAACTAGAGGAAGGACAAGGAGGAGCCTGAATTTTTCTCTGCAATCTTATGAGGGAAATGAGTCACCTTGATATGTTTAGCTGCTAACATGGCCAAGATCCCAGACCAGGCCACGCACTTACAACAAAAAGAATGCCTTCCTCTTCAAAATCCATTAAGGTTGTCATTCAACCACCATCTCCCCAAAGGGAGAAGTAGAAAAATTTACACACTCACAGTAGACATGGTACTTTGCAATATGCAAAGTGGTTTCCTTTGAAGCAAACCATTGAATGTTTTATCTCACTTAGTAGCTGAAGAATGAGAGAGCCAGAGAGATTAAATCAAGTTTCCAAGGCTACCCAAGTATGAAAGTAACCTTGAATAATTATCTCTGTTATTCTTTGCAAAGCACCAATGCATGCTCATACCCTGTGCAGATGGTACGGCTGAAGCCAGACATTCTACAGCCGGGTGTGGTGCTAGTTAGGAATGAAGGGAGTCAGGGCCAGGCTGATAGAGCTGCCATAGCTGATCACATTAAGTAACAAGTTCAAATGACCAGTAGATGTAATTTCAATTAGCTGTTAAATTGGAGGTACAGTTGACCCAGAATGCTTATGCATGCATGCCACAGGGAAAGGCCATCAGGGATTCTCAGTGACAGTGACAGTAACTTACCTATACATTCTGTTTTGATACAATCATTCAGAAGGTCAAGGAGTGAAATGCTATTTCTTCAGACCTTGTTCCATGTGTTTGGAGCTCCTCTGGATCACACTGTCACATTCAGAGGATGTTGAGGTAGACTCAGGTCCATTCTGCTTGGACCTATGTATAATGAGTCAGGAGTAAAATGGGATTTGGTCCCTCCTGACCATGTCCAACATCCATTCTGTTAAAGAAATATCTGACAACAGGAAGGCCCGAGTGCATGAAGTTCCAGCCCCAGCCCAGCCCACAGTGGCCTGAAGTCCTTCAGGTAGTGTTCTTCCAGAAAGTCGTGGCTATGGTATTAGAACATGTCTTGCACTTGTTGCAGCAAAATCAAGACAACAGCTGCCCCATCCTGACTCCGAGGATCAGTGAGTGCTGAATTACTGTTAACTATATGCTATCATCTAACAGCTTGAAACTTGGTTAGTTTTAGAAAAAATGGTATTCCTCTGAGCACAGGCTGCCTTTTTCCTTCTATCTAAGAGACTTCCTCAGAAATGAGGGGATGGAGAGCAAAAGTGCCAGTGGCCCTGCCATACCTGTTGCTTACAGGGATTGGGTCAGAAGTCATCACTGTTCATAAAAATCATATTTTTTTCAGGAATGGAATATGACTTCAATTCCCAGGCATTCATGTAGATACAAACAGTTGGGTATGACCACATATTCTTGGAATCACAATCCTGTGTGGAGCAGAGACTGGATAGTCACTGGGGCTCTGGTAACCTGCAGTCCCAGGTTTAGAGACAGTTTCAGTCTCAAGGAAATATACAGATAAGCAGTAGTGGACATCTGACATTTTCCTCTGGCCTCCACACATGTACACAGGGCACATGCACTTACACACATATGTGCATATACACTACACACACATCACAGCATACATGTACATACTAGACAAGCACCACACAAAATGTTTTTCTTTTAAACCTCTACCTTACAATGATTATGGTATTAATTTTCAAGACTATAAAAAGGAAACATAACAGGACATAATACTCATTAACTCTTCTGGATTTTAATAAGAAGGAAAGAAGGGTAAGAGGACAAGAGAGATGACCTTGCTTTGTATCCAGATTGGGCAGGACAGTAGTTTCTATAGTTTGGCCTTAATTCAACCACATCATGGAGAAGAACAACCGCTTCAGTTTAGAGAGTTGTGAGAGATTTTCCTGCTTGCCAGCCAATTTTGACATAAGAATAAGGACTGGGAAGATGGCTCAGAGGATAAGAACACTTGCTTCACAAGCATAAGGACCTGAGTTCAATCCCCAACACCCACTTAAAAAGCTAGGTATAGAGCTGGAGAGATAGCTTAGCAGTTAAGCCACTTTCCTGCAAAGCCAAAGGACCCAGGTTCCCTAGGGCCCATGTAAGACAGACACAAAAGGTAGCTTATGCGCCTGGAGTTCATTTGCAGAAGCTAGAGGCCATGGTGTGCCCATTCTCTATTTGCATCTATCTCCCCCCCCCACACCCTTCTTTCTCTCAAATAAATAAAAATAACATATTAAAAAACTTAAGCTAGGTATGGACTAGCATGCCTGTAACCAAGTGCTGAGGGATGGGGAGACAGCAGGACGGCTGGAGCTCCCTGGTCAGCCATTCTAACCAAAACCCAAGGAGTCCACATTCAGTCTCAGAAATAAGGTAGAGTAGCAAGAAAGAAAGACCTGTGATATGTGCTTATGTACATATAAGGCATGCACATCTGTACATGCATGGGTATATAACACACACATATACACACCCACACACATACCACACAAACACCAAAAGGAAAAGAAAAGTTAAAACATTTTTGACAAAGTTGCAAGGAAGAGCTATGACCAGAGTCACTTTCCTTGGAGTCAGTATGCCTTTTACCTATAAAAGCTTTGTGGAGGAATTGCCTTGGAGCTAAAACATGGAAGGAATTAGTCACCAAAATGGAACATATTAGATCCTGTATAAGAAAATCTCAAAGTAGTGATGAGGAGGGTAAAGGAGGTAGGGGAGGAATAGAGAAGAAGGGAAGAGTCTTGTCTAGCAGGTATGTGTAATGAGCTGCTGAGGGGCCACTACCCATCAGGCACTTGTTGCATTGGCAGCTGCTTCCCAAGACAGAGGTATTGAAAACTGATACAACAGACCCCGTGTGTCTTGGGCTACTGTGGAGGTATGCCTATTGGTTGCCAAAAAATGACTACCATTTATTGAATACCTGCTAAGTTCTTGATATTTTGAACATGTTGCTTCTAATCCACTTAATTCTGAGAAGTAGGAAATGGCACTCTAAGTTTACAGAGGAGGAAACTCAAGTTCAGAGATTAGATTTTTCTATGATGACAGAAACATTATTTGATATAACTACAGGTTTTTCTCTATCCATGCATCTTGTAGGGGTGGCAAACACTTATAATCCCAGGATTCATGAGTTTGAATCAGGAGGGTCACAACTGAAAGTCCAGACTCAGCTACAACATTCTAAAATACTCTATAATACCTCCTGTCTTGGAGGGTAAAGTATCAATGTAAAAACTTCAACTTCAATTTCCTGAAATATTCCTGGATCAAAATACATTGCTCCTTCTTACTTCTGTGTCTCTACTCATTTGCAAATATTTCACTCAGTGTTAGTTCATAATGTCTTTTCATTTTGGTTGTAACCTGGTGGTACCTTAAACCAGTCAGGGCCTTACTAGGTAGGAAGTAGGCAGCATGGTAGATAGAATGGACTCATTTGTGAATTGAGTAATAAATCTTGTCTAGTTGTGTATATAATGTGAAAATCCTCTTTAGCTTCACAGTGTGGCCTCTCCTGAGAATGCTTTCTCTGGACCAGACACCGGGAGACATTTATTGATATGCTGCTTTATTTAGTCCCCACAAAGTCCTAGGGAAAACCCAATCCAAGTTTTCTATGTTTGCTCAATATTTTATTGCCAGCAATAGTACAATACTTGTCGAAGGAGTTACAAGTGTTTATTAGCTAACAAATCATCCCAACATCTGGGCTCTTTCTTACTTACTTTGCAACCTCTTTCTGAATATTCAAATAGTGGATAATTTGGTATTCTCCTAGGCAACCCATTATATCTGGATTCATACTTCTAAAACCTGTATTCCTCTGGGCTCCTGAGTCTGAATTCTACCCCATGGTACCATAATAACAAATTTTATACCATTCTTTCATGTAGCCTTTGGAGATACTATTCCTTGATTTTTGAAGATCTAAAATCAGAGTTGTAGATCAACATTTTTAAAATATATCTATGTGATCTTGACAATTTTCTTATTTTCCAGTTGATTTCTGTAAAACACAAAAAATAAGACCTTTTTCATAGATCCATAGATAATGGGCAATATGCAAGCATAAGATCATATTCCATAAGTGATTTTAATATTGCAAATTAACATCTGAGTGATTTCTCATGGTCTAGGGCATTCTCCACACAGAGTAAAGAAATAATTGCTGAGTGTTAACTTAAAGCTGGGTAAATATCAACTCATTTAATCCTCACAACAACCTGTAAGAGTTTATGAGTACTAGTCCAGCATAGTGATAATATCTTTAATCTCAGAACTTGGGAAGCAGAAGCAGGAGGACCACCACGAGTTCAAGACCACCCTGAGACTACATAGTGAATTCCATGTCAGCCTGGGTTAGCTCAAATTGCTACCTTGAAATAATAATAATAAAGAGTTTATGATTACTGATGTTATTTCATGGGTTAACAAATGAAGGCAAAATTATATTATCTGTCCAAAATCATAGCTAGTAAGTGGTAAAGGAAGAAATTATTCCTGGTTAGGCTCTTGGCAGCTAGCATACATCACTTCTAGACTAAACCACTTATCAGTACAGAATAGAGATGCTTTTCCAACACATCTGCTCATGTAAAAAGTGAGAATACAAAGGAATCAAAGTTGAGAGCAGTAAGTTAAGACATATTTTAGCAAAAAGACTGACAAAAGAATTCTAGGATGTCCCCAAAATGTTCATCCTTTGCTATAACTTCTGGGAAAACTATAGCTGGGTTAGGGCAGGCTTGGACTCCTAGGCCATGTGAACTGAGCAAATATTGGTTTAAATTGCTAAGTTTCAGTGTGTTAGCTAACAGGTTACTATTACAAAGACTTGGGTATTCTTACTACCATTCAGCATGGTTTATGCTCTTCTATACCTTCTTTTGCAAACAAACAAAATTTATGGCTTTTTCCCAATGAATACATATCTTTTGCATTATAACCATGATCTTCATTTAAGATTATCCAGAGGTCAGGAAAGCTGGCTAAGCAGTTAAGGCATTTGTTTGTGAAGCCAAGGACCCATGTTTGACACTCCAGGTTAAGCCAGATGTGCAAGGTGGCACAAGCATCTGGAGTATGTTTATGGTGGCTGGAGGCCCTAGTGGCCCATTCTTTCTCTTTATCTGCATATCTGTGTCTCTCTATCTCTCAAATAAATAAATGAATACTTTTTAAAAGAAAGGATAACCAGAGAAATATTTGACAATATTTTGATCCATATCCTTCCAACATTCCAACCATGAAACACTACTACTATACTGTTAAGTTGTATATCATTCCCTGTGGAAATCACTGTCTCATGCAATTTTCTGCAGAAAACAGAAATTCAGTTAGAAATTGCCAGTTAAAGCTATACTCCTTGTTAAGTGGCGCTTTGAACTGAAGGGAAAATCTGTCAGATCTGATATACCAGTCTGTTGGTTTGAATGTGGAATATGTCCCCCATAGATCCAGATATTTTTGACTAAGCTTCCTACTTAGTATTCAGCAGGTGGATCTGTGGTTTGAAGTGTAGACCTGAGAATGTTTTGGATATACCAGGACTGTGCTGTTGCTGCCATGGAGGGATGCTGGATCAGGATAGAGTTTTCTCCAGGCCATAAGCAGCCCAGCTGGAGGAGCAGAATTGGTAATCCAGAGACTTCATCTCTGGATATGTCTGTCTTGGAAGTGCAGATGTTTGATCTTTTCTTGCTACTTATTGATTTTGCATTGGTCCATTCACTCCTTCTTATGTCTTCCTTTTGGAATTGGAATGTTTACTATATGCCGTTACATGTTGTTACTTGTGTTTTAATCTTACAGTGTTATGGGGTCCAGTGTTGCACAAGTAAGACCATCAAGTCACGGAATGTGTGGGAAAGTTTTATTGGGTAAAAATGAAAGAAATGAAAAAGATAGTCTGGTATATCAAGTCTGCACCCCAGAGGTAATCTCAAGGGGCAGCCCTGAACTGTTCAGAGTTTCATTTTTTATAGAAAAAGAAACAGAATGGAATTAAACAATAAATCACAATTCACATGTGACAGTTATGGCCATTAAAGTAAAAAAAGTAACTTGTACATAGGTCTGTTGGTCACTTACAGGAAACACCTGCGGGGTGTGAGGTAGGTCTGTGACCAGGAGTCCCACTTATCTTAAGGAGTTTGCTCAACAATCCAGGCCCCAGGAAATGCTATTCAGACCAGCAGAACCTGCTGTTTATCTACTATCCCCATCTGCTTAAACAAGTGGTTCATTCCATTCTTTTATGATCTCCTACAAGGAAGTGACTTCAACTTTTCTCTATGATGGGTATAAAGAAATGTAGAGAAATATAACATTTTTCTCACTTTACAACAGAGCTTACCAATTACAGACTGTCTTGAATCTCAAATGAGGCTTTAGAATTTTGAACAGTGTTAAAACTGGTAAAAAAAAAATAAAAAAAAAAAACTATGGGGACCTTTGATGTTGCTTTAAGTGCAATTTGCATTGGAAGATGATCATGAGTGTTTGGGGGACAGGAGTGGAATATGGTGGTTTGAATGTAAATGCCTCAATAGCCTTAAGTATATTTGATTAAGCTTCCTACTTTGTCTTCATTAGGCAGAGCTATGCTGGAGAAGGTGTGTCACTGGGGCAGATCTTGAGTCCAGCTCTACTATGTGTGTACAAAGCCAATTTGAGCCCTGTTTGTACTTGCAGGTGCTGGCAGATTTTCTGTTTCATGCATGTATGATGGAATGAGCCAGCTTCCTCCAACATGATGGTATTCCCCTGCATTCTGTAAACCTGAAATAAACCCTTTCCTCTCATAAGCTGCTTCTGGTAGGTGTTTGACCCAGAAAGGAAACAGCAACTGCAACAACCAGTTACTATTATCTGTATAAAAAACTACTATAAAACCTTTTGGTTTAAAGATATAAAGTATAATCTCCTATTCCCTGAAAGTTAGATGGGTATAGTTAGCCTGGTATAGCTAACAGCTTCTGCCCTTATCAGATTTTTGGTTAGAAAGGCAGTCATTGGAAGATTATACTGGGGGATGTCCAGGATGGCTTTCTTAATCACATATTTGCTATCTACATCAGGATAACTGCAACACTTGGAGACTAGCTAGACATCATTCTCTCTCTTGTGGCCAACTGGGCTTCATCATATCATGGCAAATTTAGGACTATTGATGGGAATATTTATATTGTAGCTCATTTATGCTGGAGTGTTCCATAAAGATAGCAAAAGTTGCCAGGGTCATATAGAGAAACTGTTACTGTATTCTATTGTTTCAACATCAATTTAGAGTCCATGTGGGAAAGGGTATCATAAGGGGCAGAATAACAGGAGGTGGGGTTCACAGGGCCATTTTTTAGAAATTATTTACCACATCTGCCTATTTTTTTGACAATACAATAGACATAATACCTGCTTAATAGATCTTTGGTAATACTTTAAAAGGGAGATTAATTCAGGTATAAACCTTCATGATATGAAGGCCTATTATACAAATGTAAGTTATCATTTTTATAAGTTCTTGGGCCTCCTATATAATTTCAACTATTTTGACCTAAGGCATTTGACTATTGTCACATCAATTCTTTGATTATAAGAGATGGTGACTAAATAATTTTACATAATCTATTCATGCCAAGAGTAGAATATAGCCCTATATGTTATGCTGCTTCCTCTGAATTTTATTGTATTTCATTTCAACACAAGTATTTGAGGAAAATGTATACGTAGGACAAATGGTTGGTTAGGGGCCACTTAGAAAACTGTGTTACATGAAAGCACAAATCCAAGCAGCCCTACTGTAAGCAAACTGAAAGAGAAAAGCAAACTGGACTTGATTTCAACAGACAGACTGTTTATTGATGCACAGTAAGGGGCCACAGCTGTGTGATAGAGGCTGAAGTATTCAGCAAGGTAAGGGGCTCAGCTTAAAAGGGCACTGTTTGAGGAAACCGGAATCCGTTGTGGTTTGGTGGGGCTAGATAATAACTGAATAACAGCAACGTCTGGTTTGTTGGACCTTTGACAATGAGGCAGAGGATCTGCTTCAGTGGTTTACCATAGGCCTTAATGTCTCAAATTGTTTCAGTTCCTTGGAGCTTTCTGAGTTAAAGAAAGTTCATCAATCTTTCTTGAAGAAAGTCCATCAAACCTTTACCTCTTAAACAATTTTTCAACTACTGAAGACTGTTGATGAGACATTTAACACAGGATATTAAAAGCTGTATATAGCATTCAAAAAAGAATGCATGGCAGTTACTATTTCTAACTTCTTTAATTTGGAATTTCTATCTTTCATAGCAATATGCATTTTCCACACAATTAAAGACTGTACCTTGTTCTAATTTGCACTTCAAGTATCCAATTAAGCTACAATTTACATTGTTTCGATTTATCTGCTTATTTGCTGGCATGGGAAACCTAAGTTTTAAATGCTGTTATTATTAGTTAAAGACTAGGAACTACGAGGCAAGTTCAGTTCATCATTTCAGAGGGTCAGTCTGCTAGTGTGCTAAATGAGAATAAAATTTTCTTAGAAATAGCTATATACCTTAAAGAGTATGAGCACACCTACATATAGAGGTGGGTACATACTCAACACGTATACATTTGTTGCTCTTTTAAGGCACTTTTCAGAGACCCATTCAAAGATTCTGTAAGTATGAATTCACTATGAGCAACAGGACATTCCTTCAGATGTCATGGAACCACTACAGACATAAGGAACAAGAAAACTAAAGTTAAAAAATGTAAGTTTGTTGTGATTTGAATGTAAAATCTTAGTCATAGGCTCATACGTTTGAATACTTGGTTCTAAGCTGGTGGCTCTTTGTGCAAAGGTGTGGAACCTTTAGGAGATGGAGCTTTGCTTGGAGAAGTGCATTTCTGGAGGCGGGTGTTGAGGTTTTATAGTGTGGCTCTACTTCCTCTTCTCTTTCTACCTGACTCTGACTGCGTTGTAAGCACTTGGCTTTCTCTTCCTGCGGTCATGCCTTCCTTGCCATGATGGAATGTACCCCTTGAAACTGTAAACCAGAATAATCCCTTTTCTTTCTTAAGTTGATTCTGGTTAGGTATTTGGTCAGATAAACAACAAAATAACTGATTCAGTCCAAAAACTTAAATATTCACATAAATTGAAGTTGTGGCCAGATGTGATATAGTGAGATGATATTACATTCATCCTATGTTTTGGTCTTCACTCGTGTTCTTCACAAACAGGTCCCCAAACATTTGGGCTTTCCTTAATATTGGGCACAATAAAGAAAAAAAGACTATTTTTGGTCATTTATTACAAGCTAAACCTCAAACCTTAGTAAGTGTTAATGAGAAGACTTCACAGTCTCTGAGCAACCCTAAGGTAGGGGCAGCTGCCAGAGAAAGCAGACATGTCACTAGAAAATTTCAATTTTCTGCCTAAACCTTAGCAGCGTTCTTTCCCATCCTTCATTCTGGGGAACAAAGAAGAGGCACTGAAGGGTAAGTTGTCACCAGTGTCCAATTATCCAATCAATACAACCTCCCAAGGAAGCCTTTATAAACATTAACACAAATTGACCCCAAAAGGGAAGAATCCCAAGAGTCCCTGGGTCAGTAACCATATAGAGGTGCTAGGAGGAGGTGGGAAGCCCATGGAAACTTCCAACCCTTGGGTCAGGCCACATCCTTCCTGTTCCTGAGTTGTATCTTTTTGTGGTTAATTAGTGAAGTAAGGAATTGTTTACCTAAGTTCAGTTGTTGTTTTAGAAAATGATTGAAGCAGAGAAGAGAAATCTTTCATTTGTAGCATTGGGCCCAAAGCTCAGGGATCTTTCTTTGCCCTTAGAACTGGAGATGATCACAGGAGATTTAGCCCTTAACCTGTAGAATCCAGTGCCATATCAGAGCAGCATCAGAGTTGAATTAAATCACCGTGTGTTCTACAAATATTACAAAATTACTTAATGTGAGAAAACCCTGTATGTTTAGTGAATAGAAGGTAAGTAGTTGTGGGTGAAATGAACCAGAGTGTAGACAAACACATTCTGTTGTCACACTGTAAGGAATAAGTTCGAGTTTTGAAGCAGCTATAGGAACAACAATTGCCATTTTTGTTTTCATGGAATATTCAAATGGTGAAAAGCAAAGGTTGAGTGTTCTCTGTTCCTTTTTCCTCTACATAAATACACAGATACAGATAGAAAATTATTTTTAAAAGTTTTCCACTAAATACTTTAGAAATTTACATCTTTTCATAGAGAAAGCTGTTAATTGCCTTCCATACACATAAAGTGGAAATATTTTTCTACTAGCTAGCAATTTATTTTTTACATATATACCTTGAAAATTTAGTTTCCCCACCTCTTAATTGTACAGAGCTCTACTTAAAATTTCTTCCTTTGGGAAGTGGTGACAACTTTGAAATGACTCTAAAGAAGATATCTCTTTAAAGTTCAATGAGTATCTTAGCTGTCTATGTTCAGCTCCATACCAAAATCCAGTCTTGCTTTTATTTGTGGTTACCAAGAGCTAGACACAAACTGTTATCAACAGATGACTGGATGAATAAAAAGTGATGTATTCATACAAAGAAATGTTTATCAGCAATAAACCTGTTGAAGTTCTGATACATGTTATAACAGAGATTTAATGTGAACCCATTTCAAAAGAAAAAAATATGACAGTTTATACAAAACACTCAGTATAGGCAATTCCATCAAGTAGGAAGGGAAGTGGCAGTGAAGTGTTATTGCTTCATAGGAACAAAGTTTCTGTTTGGATAACGAAATGCTATTGAAAATGGGACCATGTCCCTTATTTCTTTCTCTGTATCTTTGTCATTTGCATATAGAAAAGCTACTGATTTTTGTGAATTGATTTTTGTATCCTGCTACTTTGCTATAGGAGTTAATCACCTTCAGGAGTTTTGGGATGGAGTCTCTCGGGACAAAATGCTTTCGAGATAATGATGTTAGATGCACAATATTTTAATGTTTGTTGTGGTGGTTTGATTCAGATATCCACCATAAATTTATGTGTTCCGAATACTAGGTTCCCCAGCCAGTGGCAATTTGGGAATTGGAGCCTCCTAGAGGCAGTGTATTATTGGGGGTGGGCTTACTGACATTATAGTCAGCTTCCTCTTTGACACTCTCCTACTGCTGTTGTCCACCTGATGTTGGCCAGGAGATGATGTCCACCCTCTGCTCATCCCATTGTTTCTCCCTGCAATCATGGAGTCTGTAAGCCAAAATAAATCCTTTCCTCCCACAGGCTGCTCTTTTTTTTTTTTTTCTGCCAGCAATGAGAGGTTGACTGCAACAACTGTGAATCATATTAGGTTTTAATTAATTCATTCATTTACACACACTGGCTGTAATCCAGGGTCACTTGCCATTGCAAACAGATGCCAGTCTAGATTTTAGAAGGTAGCTAGGGAATTGAACCTGAGTCAACAGGCTTTGCAAGCAAGCACCTATACCTGTTGAACAGTTTTTGTTTTAAACATGGTGTTGTGTGTGGTGCATACAGGTATGCATGAAAATGCACTCACAGGTGTGCAAGTGATTTTCTCCTATCAATCATC
Organism: Dipus sagitta; assembly: GCA_036346955.1. Lineage (NCBI taxonomy): Eukaryota > Metazoa > Chordata > Mammalia > Rodentia > Dipodidae > Dipus > Dipus sagitta. The sequence goes on from CM070787.1 coordinate 54,970,113, forward strand.
TGTGTATTTCCTTCAAATGGGGTTTCTCACTAAACATAGAGCTGCAGTTTTCAGGAGTCCCAATGATTCTCTGCTCCCACTTGAGTGGGGTTACAGATATGCATAGATATGCCCAGCTGTTTACATGGGTCCTGGGGAATTAAACTTAGGCAGTCTCAGGACACCTCAATCTCTCAGGCTTGGTACAAATGCTGTTACCTGCTGAGCAATCTCAGCCTATTCATGTTCTATTCATTCATGAAAATGCCACATTTTGTTTAATATATTTACTGTAATACATCCTACATGTAATTATGTTTGCCTGTGCTTCAGACCTCTGAAGAGGAAATGCTTCATCTTGGGTTTATGTGAACTTTATATTTACTGGCAGCAAGTAAACAATGTTCTTGCTCCATTTATAGAAAATGTGATACTTGCTTAATACACTAAAGCTATGCAACATTTCTGCATGAAAATTTGAGTAGAGTTGTTGCATCACTTTCTATTATGGAAAATAAACATGACACCTGTGCTGAATTCATGACTTAGCTTCAAATCAGACAAATAATTTACATTTATAATTTAATCTATTGTACAAGGACTTTATTTTTTTTTCAATTTCATCATCCCAAGAAGTACACGAATGTCTTTCAAAATATGTTCTTCCCTACCTACCTGCAAAATGTTCAACATTACAGCCCAGAATAAATGCACCATCACTCAGCTCTCTCTGGGGTGGGAATTAGCCTTTAGCCCTATCACTTCTGCTTGACAAAAATCCCTGATCTTGGATTGAATAATTTTGACAAAACTGCCTAACATAATTGCTAAAAAGATGGGTTTCTTCACTGGTAAGAGAGTTGATATACTATGTTCCTTTTAAACTTAGAGATTGATTTGATTTTTGTCAAGAATTCAGTTATTTAAAAGAAATCCTGTGCATTGTGCCTTTTCCCTAATGGAATCTCCATAGGAATAGGTTGTTCAGGGGATTTGGGGACTGTTAAAAAACAAACAAACAAAAAAGAAGAGATATAATCTGAGGGAGTGTAAAATATAAGTCTTACTGAATGGCATTTGAAGAGGTTACATGAGAAAAAAAAAAATCTTGATAGCACAGGATACCAACCTGGGGTTTAGGGCTTACCATCTGTAAAAGGGATAAGATAGAAGAAATCTCAGGAAGAAGCATGTGATGGAGGAGTCGATGTGTCCAGATGATATCTCTCAGAAGGAAATCAGAGAAGGGTCCCATAAATACTAGCCGCTCCTTCTGGTCTTGTAATTATAAGGTTCTAAATAGCTTTCCAGTTGACTGGTGAAATTTCCTAGAATGTGCAAAGCTGGCCAGCTCTAAATGGCTTGTTTGAGCTCTTTCAAAAAAGGTTAAATAAGTAAAACAATGAGTTTTGGGCCAGAGAGCATTGAACTTAAGTGTCAAATGAGGAAACAGACAACCCAGGGGCCAATGCACAGAGATCATACTTGGGTAAGTAAGAAAGACGATGTCTGCTTCATGGGAAATAGGTCCTTCACTTGCCAGTGGGTTACTGTAAACCAGGAAATCCCCACAAATTGCGTATGTGAGTTTCATTTGTCATGATAACTCATTACCACACACTTAGCATACTACATATTATGAATTTATCTCACAGTTCTGGAATTTAGATGTCTAAAACCAAGTTTCTATGAGCTAAAGGAAGGTGTTTACAGAAACATGTTCTGCCTATTGCTGTAGGAAATCCTCCTTTGCATATCTTTACAGGACTCAAACCCATCCTATACCATATCACCTTGCAAACTCTGCCTTCTGCTCCCCTCTGATAAGAACCCAGTGGCATGTGTCCCCACGTCAAAGTTCTTATGTTAATCCCATATACAAATTCTCCTTCCCCTATAAGGTAACATATTCACAGTTTTAAAGTTAAGGAATTAGGACACTGACTTCATTGGGGCTTTTATCCTGCCTCACAGTAGTCTCTAGGGCAGAGCTTTGACGTACTTCAGGATATAGACTGAAGGTTAAGAGTCTAAGGTTTAAGACATAAGATAAGAGGAAGAACAGTGGCCTCCCTGCACAGAAGCCCTGTAGCCACATCTAAAGAGCTCTCCACAGGAGGCCAGCTGTTGTGGAAGTACAGGTAAAAAAAAAATGGTTTGTGGTTTAACAAGTCAGTCTCATGTCCCAGGGCTTCTTTCTGACTCCACCCCTGGAGCAAATTGAGAGCTGAGGCCAACAAAGTCTGATATGTTTTATTTATTCCTCCTCCTCAGACCACACTTCTTGTAAAAATATTTTATGTTTGTATTTAATTGAGAGGAAGAGAGAGAGAGAGAGAGAGGGTGCCAGGGCCTCTAACCACTGCAAATGAACTCCAGATGCATGCACCACCTTGTGCATCTGGGTCCTGGGGAAGTGAACCTGAACATGAGTCCTTTGGCTTTGCTAGTAAGTGCCTTAACCTCTAAGTAATCTCTCCAGGCCCTCAGACCACCCCAAATTCTTAGTCCAGGGCAAGTGCTTCAGAGACTTCTTTCCTTCCTCCTTCCCTTTCTTCCTTTATTTCATTTTGTAATTGAGAACTTTAGTACATGAATATGCAGTAATTTGATGGAGTCAGTATCCTCTTTTGACCCCTCTCTCCCACCTTCATCTCCTGAGGACCCTCCTTCTTCAAGACAGCCCTTCTTTGGTTTGTTGTTTCATTCCTTTTGTCCTCCTCCATCCTTTACGGCAAAATGTTGATGGGCAGCTGTGCATGATGGTGGTACACACTCTGCCCAGCACTCAGGAGTCTAACCTTAAGTTAGAGGCCAGCCTGGAGCTACAGAATGAGTTCCAGGTCAGCCTGGGCTAAAATGAAAACCTACCTTGATAACTTGTCCCCCACCCCCCAAAACTGTAGAAGAGCTCAGAATTGTGCTGTTCTTGTGGGAATATTAGTAAACACTGAGGGGTCATGAAAGCACTAGTCAGTTCATTTAAGGACAGTGCCCCCAAAGAATGCGTACACATTTGTGGCTCTTACATTCTTTCTGTTCCTCCTCCACAGTGTTCCCTGAGCCACTGAGAGCATGCAGGGCATGTGAAGTCCCCTTTCGTGTTGCAGTCTCTTCAGCCTCATTTTCTACTTTTATGAGTTTTAATTCTCCCCAGAGTCCCCATAGAGAAGGCTCTCTGGCTAGCAATGCTCTGGCTAGCAGTGATCTTAGCACTCATATTCACTCTGTGGCTTCCTCCACAATGGTCCCTGATAGAAAGAAATAACTCATTCTTTGCTTCTTGTCATTTTGGTAAATTGGGTCGTCCAGGTATTCACCTCCATCTGTGACAAGAAGGTCCTTTAAACAAAATTGAGAACAGTAGTAATCAAAGAGCGTAAGCATATACATTTAGGAGACTTTTTGTTGGGAATAATGGTTCAGTTTAGCCAAAGCATAGTGATAGTTTCCCTCTGAAATCTATGATCTTCCAAGCGCTTTTATCTCAGTTCTCAGTGCCAGACCTGAATCCCCTTCCATTGAACAGGACCTCATATTCGACCAGAGAGCAGTTGATTACCTCCATAACTTATGTGCCACTATTTTTCAATGGGCACATATTTATTGAGACTTTCTTTGTCTTGAAGGAGGCCATGATGCAGTGAAATAGATAGATTACAAAATAGATAGATTACAATTTCTGCTGTAATCCCAGCAAAACCATTGCTATACAGACAATAGATGAATAGGTAATCACCTATCCATTCTCCTCCCAGTCAAAGCATAACATCAGGTACACTGCCCATAATTCTTTCCAGAGTACTGTTTGTCCATTTCCACTGTTCTTCAGGAGTTCCAAGAAACCTACTGTAGTGTTTCAATGTCTATTTGTGATATTGCCTCACACTGCACAGAAGCAACCACAAACTAGCCCCAAGCTTTCACTTTTGCAAACAAATAAGAGGGAATGCCCTTGAGGCTATAGACATACTTGTGAGTGGGAGGACAATGGAAAGGGAGGTGCACCAGAAGCATTAGGGCACTACTCTGCATAGCTTACACATGCCTTCAGGACCTACCCTTCATGTAACACTGTTTCTATATGATGTTATTGGGCTTCCCTAGCATCAGAGTTTGATGGAAAGATTATACCCAGTTCATAATGGTAACTTGCTTAAGTCAGCTCACATGGTAACTTGGTAGTTCATAGCTCGGTACTCAATTTCATCTAAGACCTTGTGGAACACCAAGGACTGTGTCAAGAAGAGAGTAGTTACCTGGGGATAGTGGCAGGACATTATTCCTGAATCCAGAAGGAGAGTATCATCTGGGAGAGTGACAGAACATTACTTCTATGTCCAGGAGGAAAGTATCATCTGGGGATAGTTGCAGGACATCACTCCTAAATCCAGGAGGAGAGTATCACCTGGGGATAGTAGCAGGACATTGCTCCTAAATCCAGGAGGAGAGTATCATCTGGGGAGAGTGGCAGGCATTGACATCCAAGAGCATAGCACTGAGGATCACCTAGATATACTAGCCAAAGGCTCTGAACAACTCCCTGTCTGCCAGTGTCCCTCAAGCACAGGGTATTCTGAAGCACACTGCAGAGCTGAGCAATTGGCTCTTAGGGCCCAAGTCTGGAGACTGCATTCTTTCCTGATAACTGAGACAATGTTACATGCAGTCACAATGCTCAGACTCAAAGCTAACTTGCTAGACCAAATATCATCTTCCCTCCTGTCCATCTTTAAGACCATAGAAAAGCATTCTGCCAGCGTTCTTCATAACATCAATGCTGAAATGTCAATAATAATGTGGAGCTAAGTAATTCAATAGGTGGGAAACCTCTGAGAACTGTGCATGCATGGCTCCAAGGGTAGTAATGTCACACTGTGATTTCTGCCTCACTTTGCCTTTCTCTCCTCCAATATCACTTCCCCAGAAAATGCTCAGGAAATACCACCTATCCCCTTGTAACTGCCAGTAGCTTTTTGTAAAATGTACTTAATTGTCTCTCATTTCACTGATTCCTACATATAGATAAGAGATATATAGAGAGGATATTATTTTAATTTTTGCCTTATTTTATTTTTCTGGTGCCAAATTATCTTTCAGTTAATCCTTCTCTTGGTATTGAGTATCTGTTATATGGCAGGCAATATTCAGGCTTTCCCAACAGAAGCTTATGTTTGTGAGAATAGAGATAATGTACTTTCTCATCATTATTTAATCCCGTAGAACCTAGAATAGTGTGGGATCCATAAAGCTAGCAATGAGTAAAAGAATGAATGATGCTTTTGTCTGACATAGGAATTGTCACCAGGAGAGAAAAAGAGGACTCTCATTGAAATTCTCCTACAGACAGAAAGTTGTGTGATAGAATATAGCTTATATTTTCTCCCATGATTCCCTGTGGTCTGTGCTTTATCTCTCCTCAATATGTAAAGTAACACTCAAGTTGTGATGTTAGTCAGTGGGTAGAAGGGCCTTCTCAGCATGCCTGAAGCCTTGAGTTCTGCCCATAGTACCTCATAAATTAGGTGTGGTAGTGGCACATGACTGTAATCCCAGAACTGGGGAGTAGAAGCAGGAGAATCAGAAATTCAAGGTTAGCTTCTGCTACATAGCAAAGCAAATTTGAGTTCAGCATGAGCTACATGAAATCTTCTCTCAAAAAATAAAGAGAGACTCAGAGATGTCAAACCTTCTCAAGGTTGCACAACTAACTCAGATTTACTTGATCATCAGCTCCAGGGACTACCCACTATATATGAGCACAGAACAGGCTAATTGGTTAATGACAGATAGGTAAAGGTACAGGATGGTCTCAATTACATGAGAACTTTCTTATGCTCTGGGAGCCACTACATACTTCTAAAACTGATATTAAGGGCTTCTAAATACCCAAGGTTTAGATACCTGAAGAAAATAAGCCACTTTGTTGGTTGATTAAAGATGAAGAGGGAGAGAGGGGAAAAGGAGAAGGAAAAGCAGCAGAGAAAACAAGAATAACCAAGGAGGGTGCTTAATTGGCATTTTATTTACAATGGTTATCCCATTTATCTTATGCTAACTTTACTCTCCATCGGAGAATCTGCTTCTCTTTTCCAGATACATGCAGATCCTAAGGAAAGAACCACCCCATCGTACCTCAAAAGGGCCCCAGCTGAAACTAAGAATAATTGGGGAAACAAGCAAGATTGTTGTTTTCTTGGTGAACCTGGTACCAGCACAAGGGTGAAGAAGATAGACAGAGATAACAATTAACTCTTACCAAACAAGATATCCAGAGACATAGAGGCTCCCAAGACCTCATCACTGAAGCAGACCTAAAGTGAACCCAACATGGCTCAGGGAAGTTTGTGGAATAAGGGGCGGAAAGAATGTCAGAGCCACATGTTGGATCATGATACACAGAGACATTGCCTCCTACCCATAACTGATGGCTAACCCCACAATGCACTATCCATATACCCCAACAAGGAGGGTCCCTGTGGAGGGGGGAGGACAGGGATGAGGCTAACAATGGAACCAAGTTGACTGTATTCACTGAGTACAAAACTAATAAAAAAAATCACATTTAACAAAAATATTTGAAGCCAGAAAATAATTTCTTCCAAGCTATAAGAGCTTGGTAATGCTTCCCGTAGGAGGCATTGTGAAGATTCCTTGGCAGGCATCTTCTCCTTCAGGCAGACCTCAAACCCCATGTCTTGCAAGCCACTTACTCTCAGGCACTGTCCATAGAGGACTTCATTGATGGATTTGGTCATGCCCATCCATGTTTTTGTTCATGGGTTCCTTTGGAGTAGCACTGTTTACTGTTGGGGCTTCAGCAAAGGACTGGAGAAAACACACTTATGTAGAATGCTCTGCAGACTGTCTCATATCATGGCACAGATTTAAATGGATTTGAACATTTTGATTTTTAGATCTGTGCACAAGAGATAAGACAAAGAAACAAGGGAGCTACATTTATGGGAGATGCTTTGGAATTCCAGAGGCCGTAAGATTTCCTTGGGGTCCAGTGAAAATTCAACTCTGAGTGGGGATAATGCTAGTATCCAAAACCCAGCTTCTTGGTCCCCAGTCATGTAGAGAGCAGGGGCAACTGTCATAGGGACAAATGGGCCAACTGGATTCTCACTGAATTCTGTGAGGGGTAGAAACACACTTTGTTTATAAAGCCTATGAGATTTGGAGCATTGATGGTGAGATGCAGTCAAAATTTCACCAACTGAGCAACCTACAGGGCAAGACAAGGAATTGATTATGAACCCATAGGTCACTCCTTTGGGGGTGGGAGAATGAATGGGAAGGCATGAACAGAAGAAGCTAAGACCCTGCAACCAAGCTCAAAGCATTGGTTGCCATTGGTGTTTTGGGTTCACTATGAATGTGACCTTACTTGGAAATAGTATTAATATCTTTGGGAGATTCTGTTTCCTGAAACCCTAAGAGTGCTTCCTTAGAGGAGAGGAATATGAGACTGGGACTTAAGTGTGGCTATCTCAAACTAACACCAATGTTCCCTTCAGATGGCACCAGCACTGCTTGCACTCATTTTCTTCCTGTGCATGCATCATTTTAATATCACACTATATGTTTAATGATCACCACAGGAAAGACAATGGTCTCTCCTCTCAAGGCCTAAATATATTCATAGCTGAAATAACCACAATTAATGTATGAAATATCTATTAATTGGCTCATCTTTGGATTTTGAAGTTATGCTCTTTGGTTTAGCAGCTGTGGGAGCTGGTGGGATATGAAGGGTTTGAAGGTGGAAGGACTTTTGTTGCTTTGGCCATCTCCTAATTCAAACAATTTCTGTTTAAATGTCCAGCATGCTATAGTTATTAGTAAACATGGATGGGTTTTTGTGGTGCAGAAAAATGGCAATACCAACTGAACCACATGGGCAGCAAGTGTGCCATACTGCAGGCTGGCCAAGTTAGCCATGACCTTTATATCTAGGAGAGCTCTCAAGAGATCCAAAACAATGGATCAGTGGTGTCACTCCACACTGCCATACCTGGTGGCTTTCCATTGATGGCAATTGGTATTGTTTCAAGTTTATTCTTTTATTTATTTTGTTTTTTTTTTCCCCATTCTGATACTCAAGCTTATAATTAGCTTGGCCTAGCTTACACTTTCCACCCCCCACCCCCGTCCTCTATTCCTCAATGGCACCCAAAAGGTGCCATAAACACTAGTCTGAATTCCCAAACAGGCCATCTGCCACTATGCTTTGTTGAAAAATATGTTCCTTCCTTTCTGTCTAGCATTGGCCTATGGGACTTTCAGCCGGAACATTGAGTCTTGAGGTAATTTCCCATAGTCCTGAGGTATCAAAGTACTCAGTACCTCCACAGCATCCATCAATTTCCAAGTAGCAAGTATGCTAACTACTCAGTGTCACAATCCTGCCAGACCTAATTCTTCAGCCAGGAGCTTTCTGAGTATCCTGTCTTCTGGTCCCCTCATAAGCACTGGCTGGCTATCAGAGCTCAGCCAAGGCTAATGGGAGAATGTTTGAACAGCTGGAGAAATAGCTGGATGTTATTGAGGTTCCTCTACCTCTACTACCATATTATCCCCTTTGTCTATATTGAGGAGAAGAAAACCTTCTGAATCCAAGGATGTAATAAGAGCAGGACAGACGAAGCAGTGTGCTTTGGGTGCAGATAGTGAGGAGCAGACTATTTGCACAACATCTGAAAATATTAATAAGGAGTTGAACAGATGGCTCAGTGATTGAAAGTTTGTGCATTCATGCAAGTCTGGCAGACCAAGTTCAATTACTAAGCACCCACAGAAATCTGGATACAAAGTGATCCATGCATTTCTGTTCCCAGTTCATCTATGGTGATGGGAGATAGAGCTGGAGAATCCAGAAGCTTACAAATCATACACACACAAAGAAAAATATTTAAAACTCTCAATGAAAGAAATTTAAAGTGATTCTGATTTTTATCATTATCATGACTTCTAATGCAAGCATAATCTGTGATAAGATATCCACCCCACACTTCAGGCAGTTCATCCTACCCCTCCTTTATACCCGGAAGTCTAATCCATCATAATTCCCTCCACTATGCAGATTGCTTCTGTTCTGTACTCTGATTCAATAGGACTTTCTCCCAGGATTCACTTGCCCATTCAATCATTCAAAAATATTTATATAGTTACTATCACAGGACATACATTGGTATGTAGTGATGGACAGGGTGTGCTGGAGCTTGGACTCTACTTGGGAGAAATAGAAAATGAAGTGAGTACCCATATATACTCACTATATGGGTGGTAATTATTTAGGCATAGAAACCCAGGAAATGGTGATGAGAGGCAGGATTTCTTTGCTTAGGTGTTACAGTGATGGTGATGGGTGAGCCATGTGAGCTAGGATCTCACTGATGAGAAGGGTCAGTGATAGGAACAGAAAGAAGATAGCTGTGATCAGAGAGATGAGTACATGTGAAGTCTTGAAGTGGGAAAATTATTAGGGCCATAAATGCATGGCACAAGCCCAGGCCACTGGCTTCATGCTTCGGTGGCGTTTCCAATTCCATAACCAGTCCTATCTTATCAGCATTGGTGTGCTCTGCAAGCTTACCTAACTGTGTGTTTGGACTCAGGGCAAAGCCTGGCAAATGCTATATAATGGGTTTTATTATTGTCCCTATCGCTTCATGGCTAACCATGGCTAGCAACACTGGCCATGAATATAGTCAAAGGCCACAGTGTCTCCCCTCTGACAAGTGTAAATAGTGTGACCCTGAGATCCCTCATATCTCCAGTTTATTTTATACTCCTTGGGTGATGGTTTGCTGTGCTTAGAATATAGCTTATCCACTGAACTCATGCCAGTGTTTAATCCCTGAAGTCATCTGTTAATAGCATTGAGAGGGTGGAAATTGGATAGGGTTAGATAAGCTTAGCACCTTCTTGATTGAACCTTCTTGATTGGCTCCTGATGGCTTTAGAAGAGAAACAGACACTTGTTATACACACACACACACACACACACACACACACACACCCCTGACCTGCTAAGTAATGGCACCTGCTGCAGAAAGAAGGCCAACACAAGACCTAAGCTGATGCCAGAGCCACCTCTTGAACATCCAGGATGATGAGATAAGGAAACCTTCCTTTTTTTAATGATGTGAGCTTGTCTCAGATGCTTCATCATTGTAACAAAATGCTGGATGAGAAATGGTTCATCTCACCTGCCACCTTAATTCAATTGACAAACAACTAATGCACAAAGAAGTTTGTGGTGGTTTGAATAGAATAGATGGCCCCCAATATATTCAGTTGTTTATTTGTTTGTAGTTTGCATCTCTAGCCATCTGGCTGGAGGCAATGCCATTGTGTGGATCTTAAGGTGTGGTGGTGGGTTTGAGATTTCAATCTAAAGATATACAAATTGTGCCTAGCTGGAGTTCCTGAAGTGTGCTCTGGCTTTTGACCTTTAGTCTTGTACTGCTCTCTCTCTGCTTGGGCCTGTGAAGGCAGGCCAGTTTCTTCTGCCATTATGGAACTTCCCTTGGATCTGTAAGCTTCAATAAATCCCTTCCTCCATAACTGTGCCTGGTCTGGAAGTTCATCTCAGCGAACCTGAAGCTGTCTGCTACAGAATTTGGTACCAGGAGTGGGGTGAGATGAACCTTACTATGTGGATGTTGATCTTGTGGAACCTTTGTTTTGGAGGAATAGGCATGGACTTGGTGCTTGCAACTAAAGATGTCTTCTGGAGTGGTAAGCCAAGTTTTATGGACTATTCTGATGAGAGTCTGAAAATGCTAGGTACAGATAGCATTGAACTTCAAGGCTTGGCTTATGAGCTTTCTAAGGGGAAGGAAAGACTTCAGAGGACTTTGTTGGAACTGGGCTACTGGCATAAGGGCTGGCTGCGTCCTGCTGCCCAGGCCCAGAGAGTTTGATCAATGTTAAATTTGTAATGGACTGATGTGCTTGGCTAGAGATATTGGACTGAGAGATTTAAGATTTTAAGCTGGAAAACCTCAAGCAAGTTAAAATTACAGGCACTGAGACTGGTTTTAGGTTACTGAACCTGCTATTGTCAAACACATTAGCAATCTTAAAGGAAGATGGTAACTGCTTTACATTAAAACAATGGAAAGAATATCTGAGGAAGGACTATCATAAAAATACAGACTCTTTTAAAAAGAATTGACTGGAGAAGGAACCTGCTTTTCAAGGTTATGATGTATTTCATCTGTGAATTAAGAATATGGCTGTGTCCTGCACACCTGGTATTGATTTCAGAAGCATGAAAAATGCGAGGAGTGGTCATGAATTGCACATGGTTCCAGGAGCTGCTGCTGAGATGTGGCATGAGGCAGGGCATGATGCCCTGATAGGCTGAAAGAGCCTTTGGAAGATGGACCATGGTTTGCATGAAGACCTGAAGATGTTTTGTATATACCAGGACTGTGCAAGGGCTACCGTAGAGCACACTGTTGGCCTGGGATGGAAATGTTCCCCGGGTACTCTGCCCAGCTGGAGGGGCGGAATTGGAAAGTCTGGAGACTGTTAGTCTCTGGGTATATTAAACTTGAACTGCAGAAGTTTGATGTTTGTTTGATGGTGGTTGAGTTTACATTGTTTTAGTCTCTCCTTGCTGTGCCTTATACCAGTTGAAAATGTTTACTCTGTGCCTTCATATGTTAGAAATGTCTAACTTGTTTGATTTTACAGGTTTTCATATCTTAAATTGGTCAAGACTATGGGGACCTTTGAAGTTGAACTGAGTACAATTTACAATGTGTGATGGTTATAAATCTATTGGGGGCCAGGGGCGGAATGTGGTGGTTTGAATAGAATAGATGGCCCCCAATATATTCAGTTGTTTATTTGTTTGTAGTTTGCATCTCTAGCCATCTGGCTGGAGGCAATGCCATTGTGTGGATCTTAAGGTGTGGTGGTGGGTTTGAGATTTCAATCTAAAGATATACAAATTGTGCCTAGCTGGAGTTCCTGAAGTGTGCTCTGGCTTTTGACCTTTAGTCTTGTACTGCTCTCTCTCTGCTTGGGCCTGTGAAGGCAGGCCAGTTTCTTCTGCCATTATGGAACTTCCCTTGGATCTGTAAGCTTCAATAAATCCCTTCCTCCATAACTGTGCCTGGTCTGGAAGTTCATCTCAGCGAACCTGAAGCTGTCTGCTACAAAGTTGAACTGATTTTATGGGATCATATAGGTATGATATGGCCATGCATGAGTTAATTATGCTTCTTTAAACAGGAAACATATGGTAAAGAATGTACAGGCACTTCTCATACACTATGCATTTTCTCAACAGTGCTAGATGTCAGAGAAGAAAATTCAGTGGAAGAGCCTAAGAGACTGTTAACAGAGATTTCCATGAGAAAGATGCTTTCTTCATCTTGCAGCCCATATTTTCTCTAGAAGTATGCCTGTTTAAAGATATACAAGCCCATTTCTATAATCATTTTGGAGGACCCTTATAGATAAGTTAGATTTGACTTGCATATTTTACATACAATATACCCATTTGCCTAATATCTGACAAGTGGGTGACACTCCACAGCCATCACTACCCCGACCTCCTTGTCACTATTCAGTTGGGACCCTAATTCAGCATAAGATAAGATCATAATCCAGTGAGGGTGGAGTTGAGCATTGTTGTGATATGCTTTGATCGCCACCAGCCAGCTGTGAGCTCAGTGCTTCCTCCCACATTTCTGTGCTATTCTTTTGCATTTGTTTGGTGGACTGGGGGGGGGGTGGTTATGTGATCTCTTTAAGAAATGGATGAGGATAGTAAGGAGTCTCTATATCAAGTCCATCATGCTATAAGCAAGAGGGAAGCATGTAAACTCTCCATAGTAACATGATCAAAAATGGAGATAATTGCTTAGTCACTCCTGTAATATTTTAAAGATAACTAACAAAATTAAATGACTTCAACCTATCAGCTTGTCAAAAATATGTGGGTAATATATAAACACAAAGTGTTCTACACTGGCAAGGATCTGTTACTGAGGGCATTCACCTCCAACAATTTCAAATTCAAGCAATAAACATATCCCCCAAAGTAAGTGCAGACTGTGTCAAGGTTTCTGCAATGAGTGTAGTCTTATGTTGAGTAATTATGTTTCATGAAACCCCAGTAAGGATATAAAAATACCTGAAGCAAAGACTTAGGAGCAAAGGTTGCAAAAATGATACTGCGATAGTGACATTGTTATAGTACCATTGAAATCAGAGTTCCGAGTGCTAGCCACTACACCATGGAACCTCACACAAATGAGATACTTAAATAAAATGTGTGCTAAAACATTGAGACACACACACACCTTGTTTGAATAGTTTCTAGGCACTATGCTCAATTAAAATAAGATCCAGAGCAAAGCCTGGATTTGAGGAAACCACACTCCAGTGGTTAATATTTTGTGTCTCTTGTTCAGAATATCAAGAATTATCATGTAGGGTTGGAGAGATTGCTTAGCAGTTAAAGGTGCATGCCTGTGAAGCCTAACGACCCAGGCTCAATTCTCCAGGTCCCATGTAAGCCAGATGCACATGGTGGCACATGCATCTGGAGTTTGTTTGCAGTGGTTAGAGGCCCTGGTGTGCCCATTCTCACTCTCTCTCTCTCTGTCTCTACTACATAAATAAATAAAAATAAAATCTTTTAAAAAAAGAATTATCATGCAATTGATAATCAGTTACAACCACAGATCATGTCAGAAATGTTGGAAAGATCACATTAACAAGAGTTTGCACTAATGATATCTTACTGGCCACTATGTGGTCATGCAGTAATTCTAAATCAATTCATGGTTTAGAGATTTATGACTGTTTGCATGTTTTCTTTTTTTTTTGTTTGCATGTTTTAAATATGTAGAGGTAATGCTGAGAATAAAACCCAGGGAGAAAAATAAAAAAATAAAAACAACTTAATGGCTTACTTCCAAAGAAATCTATTTCAACATTATAAGAGTCCAGTTTTATAAACAAGTCAAATAGCAGCAGCCTATATGCCAAATGATCAGACCTGATTGAGTAATGTGTGGTGCAGAAATGCCAGGAATGACTCTGTGTACTTTGGGACTCACTGCTTAGGAAGCAACTAGCAAAGGTTGATAGAAACTGCAGGATAACCATGAACATAGGAATAAAATACTTAAAAATATTTTTTCAGTAGGAAAACAAAGGTTGTTCAGAGAATGGTTAACTGGGTACATTTAAGTAAATAGTGTAGTGAGGCTTGGTGTCTCTCCCACTCTCTCTTTCTCCCTCTCTCTCTATCTTTCCCTTTCTCCACCTCCCTCTCTAGACTTTTGTGTACTGATGGGATTTAATTCTGGGTCTGGCACATGGTAAGCAAGTGTCTTACCCTTAAGGCCCTAAATGACATCCCCAGCTACAGACACACAGACACACAGCACACCACACATCACATGCATATATATGAAGTAGCTCAGACAGGTGTGATCCTTCTGCTTTAATCTCCTAAGTAACTTGGCTTACAAGCTTGCATCATGAGGCTGACTTCTGGCTTGAGCATATTCTCTCTCTCTCTCTCTCTCTCTCTCTCTCTCTCTCTTCTCCTTCTACCCTTCCTTTCTCCCTACTTCATCCTCCTAATTGCAGCTTTACATTTTCTCCTTCCAGGGATTTTGTCATTTGCAATGAAAATATTATAATATTAACACTGCATTTATATCATTACAGGAAATAAGCATGGTTGAGTGAGGATAAATTAAAAGGCATCAACGTTTTTTTTAAAAAAAACTTTGTTCAGTAAAATCATAGTGAATATCCATCATTGTAAAAAAATGTGCAGAAAGTATGTGTTTACGTAATGCCCTGATAAGGACAAACATTTAAAGAGATTATTAGAAGACTTTGAAAAGTTTCAGAATAGAAGATGTATAAAACACTGTTAAACTCGGTAGGACACTCAGAAAAAAACTATTTAGAATAAGCTTTGGGATGTAAGCTTTCATGAACACCTTTCAAAATACTTATTATAAAAGCTTCATATTGAAAGTGGCAGTGCGAGATTCAAGTTCCTATTAAATTCAGTCTGTGAATTTGGATATTGTTTGGACAATGACTGACATCCATCACCTCTTGAAGGATTTCCTTTCTAATCTCAAATAGGCTACCTTAGTAGGAATGCCAATAAGAGAGCAATGGAAAACATAAATTGAGATGAACTGAGATGAGCTTATCAGTGAAGTAAGCTGAGAATGTTGAAACCTACAAAAGGTAATGTAGAAAATGGCTAATCAAAACACTGGGGCAGAAAAGACTATTGTTAGCACCCAGTAGCTTTAGAGGAACAGTGAAATCTGTAGATCCACCTGGTACCCAGGGAAATAAGTAGCCTGATGTCTCTCCTCATATGTGTCTATTCTCCCTCCATGATAGATAAATCCACTGGCTAAATCCAACAGGGATCAAGAAGAGAGTCCACAGAAACACACCTCCTGGAGAAATCACAGGATGGTGACTCATGGATCTAAAGACATAGCCAGCAGATAGCCTGAACACAGCCCCCAACCTAGGGCCAACCTCACAAAGCCAGACCTTCTCATCACTGTTGGTGAGGAGAGCTGGGGGCAGGGTCCTGAGAAACATTAGCAGAGGATAGTATTGGAGAAGAGCACTCAAAATGTTCCAGTTCATTCTAAGGTTTTGTGATTCTAATGCCCTTCCAATGAAGTAGAGGCAAACAACCAATAAACCTACAATTTTGCATGATGGTTACTGACTTCAAGTCAGGAATATTGAACTTCTTCCCTTTTATAGAGCAATTGCCTTTCCTAGAATCCAAACTGATTATCTTTGGAAGTATTTTTTAAATTTTTTTGTTTGTTTTTATTTATTTATTTGAGAGCGACAGACAGAGAGAGAAAGAGGCAGACAAAGAGAGAGAATGGGCACACCAGGGCCTCCAGACACTGCAAACGAACTCCAGATGTGTGCTCCCCCTTGTGTATCTGGCTAACGTGGGTCCTGGGGAACCGAGCCTTGAACCGAGGGCCTGAGGCTTCACAGACAAGTGCTTAACCACTAAGCCATCTCTCCAGCCCATTTGGAAGTATTTTTACAATGTCATAAAACCAATGGTATATTTAATTGAACTATGAGCATTGACGATGGACAGCAAATACAACCTAGAATGAATGTGCAATGAGAGTCCTAGTTTCATGTCACCAAAACCAGGATATAAGGGCAGCATGCTTTGATATGTGTGTGTGTTTGTGTGTGTATATGTGTGTGTGTATATATGTGTATTATACAGACACTGAGATTTTACTCCAAAGTCTGGCCAAGAACACTTTGAACGATGTTCTTGGTTGCCATCTTCTTTTCTATGGCCAAAGTGATGTGTTGGGAAGACATGCTGTAGCTGTGCAATTTGCTTTGGGTGCTGTCTGTGGGGTCTCTGAATCCATTACCACACACACAGGAATGACACTCCTTGCCACGGCTAAATGACCACGTGCTGTAGGATGCTCCACACTCCACTTCCATTTCTGTAAGACCTATATCTCCTCTTAGGCATGACTTTGGCTCAAGAATACCTCCTGACCTGTCCAAAATGTTCTTGACAATATGCTGTAAATCTGCTTTATACACAAGCCCTATTTGTTCTCATTTCTCTCCCTACCTACTCCTACCTCCTTTCTATAGACTAAATTCTGTCCTTTTTCCCAAACCAATGCATTGTAGCCTTTACCTCTTAGTCTGGAAAGAGGTTTTAGGAATGTTATTATTTGAATACCCCTCCAAAGTTTATCTTAAAAACTTCATTCTCAAATTTACATGCCAATTGTATTTGGAGATGAGGAAATTAGGATTAGATGGCCTCATAAAGGCGGGGATGATTATAAAAAGAGAAAGAGTCCTGACCTTCCACACTGACTCTGTCTTATCATATGATGTACTGCAGAACAATGAGCTAAATAAATTTCTTTGTAAGTTACTTGGTCCCAAGCATTTTTTATAACAACAAAAAATGGACTAAAGAAAAGATATAATTAAGTTTATCCTCTTCTACTAAGACCTTTGGGGGGAGGGATTTATCTCTTTATCATAAAAAGACATGGCAGAAAGGCATTGAAGCCAGGAAGAAACCCTTCATGACAACTATTGAATTGGACAAGACCCTGATCTTGGTTTTCTCAGACTATAAAACTTTGAGAAAATAAAGTATTTTGGTCACCCTATGATACTTTGTTATGATAGCTTGAATGTACTACTACACTACTCCAATAATTGTGTCTAACCCCATCTTGCCACTGATTCTCAGTGGGCCTGTGTCCCATACCATGTGCTTCAGCTCACTGACCAAGGGTAGCCAAGCTCAGGTGTACACAGTGTGGCCAGGCTCAAGAATCTTCGGTGACATCTTCAGTGGGCTGCAATATGTCTTGAACTTCCAGAACAGTGACTTTGCTTGCCTAGAAACACTCCGTGGAATGCTTTTTTTCCTCATACAATCAAGGAATTTCTGCTTTTAGTTTTTTTTTTTTTTAACCTAACTTAGTGACAGTTCACTGTTTGATCTAAAACCTCTTTTCTCCAGAAAAATATCTCTGATCATTTCATTCATTCTTCTTGGTGACTTACGGCTCAAATGCTTTCTTTCTGTCCCCCTCCAAGATAATCAGGCTGGCTAGATATGAACGTAGGCAACTCCAAACATTTGTCAGCTGTGAGGCATCAGGCTCACTGACTATATGAACCATTATTGAATTATGTGTAAAAGTGAGAATGTGGACCTGGGGACATGGTTCAGCGGATAAAGTGCTTGCACGTGCAGCACTTTCTCATTGCTAGGACAAAACACCCAACCAGAAGCAGCTTAAAGAAAGAGAGGGCTTACAGTTTCAAAGCTGAGATGGAACTACTCAGATATCTTTATTATTAGGTAGCAAGTTGTGAGGGGGGGGGAGGATAAAATGACAGAACCCAAAAGACTTCACAACACCAATCTACTGCAGCAGAATTGGAATTCAGCGTCTGATGTAGTCTTATCCAATCACCTCTCCTCCACCCTCTATTCAGCTTGATCTCTTCCTGAGGCAGTGTGGAGAGCCCAGATAGAGATTTACAGAAGCAAAGGAAGGGGGAGCTTTCTCTGTATATTTCTTCTTTTTGGCAGCTCATTTATCCATGCCTGAATCGCAGGGGCCCCAGCACCAGTAAGACCATATCCTTCACACTCTGGCTGCCTGGCCGCCAGATTGGGAAAGGATCTCTCTCTATTTTCTTGTGGAATTTTAGGTTTCTTAAGCTTTAGCTTTTTTAGCTTTTTCTGAGGAATCCCCTTTCACATTCCTCCCCAGGCCCATGCTCAGCTCTCACAAGGACACGTGGGTATATCCAGCCCCTTATTTTGTCTTATGGACTCCTCTGTACATCCCTGACTCCCCTGAATAAACATAATAGTTTATAGTTTATCCTTCTCCGTCTGTTTATTTTAATTCTTTGCTAAAAACAACAGATTAAAAACCCAGGGTTTAGAGTTTAAGGAGTTATCTTGAACTCTCAAAGCTGCATTGCAAGAAGATTCATTGTGGCAATTGGCTCACACTCTCTTACATCAAAAGCAGGGAGGGAACATCAAGACTGTGCTAAATTATCTCTGAATGCCCAGAGTTATTAGTGTGGACTCCTAAACCTCAAGGCCTGTCCCCAGTGACAAATCACCTCCAACAGGGATTCACTTCCCAAAGTCTCCATCAGCTGGGAGGAAATATGAGGCTTAGTCACAAGCACATGAGACTATGGAGAACATTCCACATTCAAATCACCACTCCATACAATTATGAGTAGCTGAGTACAGATCTCTAGAAGTCCTGAAAATATCCAGACACTGTAGGGGGTGTCTGTAATCCCACTGCACCTGCAGTGATATGGAAGGTATAGGCTAGAAAATCCCCCAGAACCTCACAAACGGTCTAATTTTGGTGAATGAATCAGTGAACAAGAAATCCTACCTCAAAAGAGGTGGGAGGTCTGTACGAACATCTGAGATTGTCCTTGGATCTTTACACACTGTGACATGTGCACATTCACACATATGTGTGTGCATGTACGCATTTGCATATGTGCACACACACACACACACACACACACACACAATGTCTATTTCTGACTCATGGGTCACTTTAAGGACTCACTGAATTAACATTCATAACCCAAGGATAGGTGGTACACAAAGATATGTCAACCTCTGTTTGGATTCATCTTTTGAATGATTTGAACTGCTTACCCATAAGTCTGTTCAAAAGTGAATGAAGTATTCTCATTTATATTTTCCACATGTCCCCTGTCTGCTGTGTAATTTACAGTGGACAGATTTTGGAAACTCCATTCAGAAGTTTGGTTTAGCTTTTACATTCCTACATATGTTCCTATTGACCAAGAGAAAACATTTTGGCTTGCTGGCTTGATCTTGTGACTTGCTCATGAAATCCTGAGTACTCTTTTACAATTACAGCTTATGCCAGAAGCTGCTTGTTCTAAATAGTAGAAAAATAGTCTAGGCCTTCTTTCCCAGTACAGTTTGATCTTAATAGCATATGCTCTGCTTTCAACTCTCATTTTTAAAAAATTGATCCCAACTTAGAAAATTAAAGGAAAAATATGGAGTATGTATGTTAAACATCTCTAAAATTAAAACTAGTCACAGGCACAAGCCTCCGAGTATAATGACCTTTAGCATAAGATGGATAGAAAATAATGTGGTTCTGCTTCCAATGAGCTGTGTCACTTTAGATCGCTTCTCTAACTTCTCTGTACTTGATTAATGCAACTTTATGGTGAGAATTAATTAATCTTTCTTGGGATCTCTTGAGAGAGTTAAATGGAATCATGAAATTTTGCCTTGTGGACATGAGCAAAATCTAAATAAATGCTTGTTGATAGTGTGCTCATATGAGCCTGACATTTTAACTTTCTTGGTATTCACACTGTCTCTTCTTTGTTCCAAACCATAGATCCTCAAGGCTCTTCAGGGTTTCAAAATCTTCTCATTGAGAATTTGCTTCATTTATTTACTAGAACTTGTAGAATGGCCTATGGTAAACTGACAGTTTCACACATGATTAACTGTAATATTATTTGCAGATCTAGCTATGTTTTGTTTTGTCTTTAGTTGTGTTTGAACTGAAGAGATTTTTTTAATGTTCTAGCATGCATTTAATGAGTGTGCCTGCTGTGCATTTTAGTACCTTTAAACCTGGTGGCTTTGATTTATTCAATGTGTGGCCATCCTCCCCACCCCCGAGCCATCCCTGGCATAATGTAAGACTTTGAGTATCAGGGGACTTTCTTCCCTGAATCTAACCCTCACTCATTTTTTTAACCTTGAACAGATTAACATCTCAGAGCCTCAATTTCTCCATCTGTACACTGGAAGGGATAATAGGTGGCAGGCCAGGCCCCTGAACTGAAGATATTTCAATTCTCATCACCAAACTTAAAACTTAGAGATAAAACAAATTTTAAGCTGCACATAACATTCTGTGGGCTATATTTATGTCTACATTTACCCGGATTTTGAATGACTCCTTTGAAATATTAAACATTGGGAAAGTCCCAGTGACTGTCATCTATGGTTGCCCAAAGTTTGAAATGTATTTAGGAGGTACCATTTCCTGTCACTGTTTAGTTCTGAAAGAATCATTCCATTGTGCTAAGAACAATACATTTTATTTAATTCTTTTCTTAAAAGTGATTGCCCTCCCATCCCCAGAAACTGATGGGTGCATCCATGATCCAACAGTGAATACCCATGACCCCATTAATGACAGCCCTCAGTGGAATGTGGGTGGGGTGAGAGGATATGAAAATATAAGTGGATGGGAATATGACCAATATGTTAAAAATGAAATAGAAAAGTGACTTTTATAAGAGTTACACATTACTTATTTAAGTATATGATTTATTTTTAAATAATTTTATTGAGAACTTTAATAGGTGAACATACAGGAATACATATTCCCTTCAGGTTATCGTCTTTTGGTCACCCTTCCCCTCCCCCACTCCACTGAGGGCCCTCCTCAGTGAGGGTATTGGAATACTCCCGAGGGTTCCACTTCAGGCTAGCACCATGCCCCCTGCATGTGCCACTGGTTCTGGGAATCTGACATCAGATCCTCATGGTTGCCTGGCAAGTACTTTACCACTGATCTATATCCATGCCTTCTCCAGCTTCCTGTTTTAGTTTTTTTTTTTTTTTATGAATTGAGAACTTTACTGCATGAACATATTGTATATTCTCATCAACTATAATCTTATGTTTCCTCTCCTATGCACCCATTCCACTGAGGGCCCTCCTCAGTGAGGTGACAGATATTCTGTGTAAAGTCATGAATGCACCAGTCAGTCTCTGTGGGAGTGCACAATGCTTCAGAATATACCTTCCTACCTAGTATCTCTTATATCCTTTCAATCTTCTTCCATAGTGCTGCCCCATAGAGAACATGTCATAAGTCTCCTTTAATGCTGAGCTCTCAGCAGTCTCTGACTTTCTGCTCTGAAGAGTTTTCAGTCTCTCCAGTGTCTACCACCATCTTCCTGGTGAAGGTTGTCAGGCTAGTAGTGAGAACAGCACTCATGTTTACCCAACATAGCCTCCGTAATGTTTCCTGGGCCCTGGTAGATGTGACAGAGATATGTTGTCTTGGTCTAGGCAGTGAGCTTTATATTGTTTTTATTCTGATTAGTCTCGAATCTCTCAGTATTCATTGTCATCTGTAAAAAGCAAATTCTCTAACCAAGAGTGAGGGCAGCATGGATCAAAACCTATAAACATTTACAAGACTTTTAGACTGGCATAACTTCTCATTTGAGGCAAAGTACAGTGGGATCTTCCCTCTAGTGTCTATGACCTTGTAAGGCTGTAGGCTTCTATCCTGGTTCTCAGTACCAGGTATGAATTCCTCATACTATGCAGGCCTCATATTTAATTAGGGAGCAGATGATTACTTCTATAGCGTGTGGGCCACTATTGCATGTGTGTGTACAACTTGCAGGGATAGTTAATTTTGTATCTTGCAGAATCCACTGTTTGTTCATATTGTTGGTGATTCCAGTTCACCCAGAACTTTCCATCACTATGAGAGCTAGCCAGAAGGAAGATGACTTCCATTTCAGTTCCCGCATAATCTCTCAATATTGTACAACATTGTGTTTGTTATGTCTTCAACAGTAGGGTTTTACCAGTTAGATCTGGTGGGTAACTAAGTGCCCTGGCAATGGCCTGCATTGTTTTTGGGGTCTGATGTGCCTCCCTGACCAACAGCTTACTGTGGGGGTTAACCTAGTTCTGTCACTAGAATTTAATCGCAAGAGCCTATGGTTTAGGGTAAAGATTTCTCACTTGCCTAAAGTGTGCTTTTGCCCAAACTATCTCAACTCTTATTAAGAGTTATGTCTTTAAATTAATTAACCAAGAGGAAGGTTTACATGATACTGATTCATGCTGTCATCAGTTTTGTCCAGCTAATTTCTTAATGTGCTTATGGAAATGACAATTTGTTGGTTGATGTGACAAGTCTTGTGCCTTGTGTTGTGTACTGTTTCCCCTGGAGTGAAATATTCCCATTTGGAGGGAAGAAAACAGCTCACAAGACTCAGGAAACTTTCAAAGCTTACAAGACTCACAAGGCTCCTCCCTAAATTGATTCAAGCAATAAACAAATACTGGGTGAGAGGATATCCTGGTGGAGCTTCCTGCAAGTTGTTTAGTGAATTTGAGTGATGCACTGTTTATGAGTCATCATTTATGAGGTAGAATTTTGGGTGATATTGCCAATATCTAGATGCTTTTGCACATAACCCTTAATCCATGCTCTGTAAGTAACCCCTCACCATGCCCTGTAAGTAACCCTTTGCCTGCACTCTATAAATATCCCCTCATCCATGCTCTATAAGTAACTCAGTGAACTCATTGATTCACCAAGATAGACTCAGTCTGTTGCGGTGTCATATAAGGTGGAATAAACTTTTCATTTTTCCTCAGAAAATGTAATTCAATAGCATGATACAATGACAATATTAAGCTTCTGGGGGTTATGTAGCCCTGGACTAGGAAATGGTATCACAGAGAGGAGGTATAGTGGCAGGAAGAGTACTATGCTACTACTGCAAATGATGGCTTTTCTTTATCATAAGCTTATGGTCATGGCTTGCCTGCATGCTGTGGGAGGATATTTTTACTATCTACCTACATGTGTCTTCCACTGAAAAATAAAGTGACAGGGAAATAAACTATTTGACTTTTGGGATGTGGAGAAGGATGCCAAGGATCAACTCTTCCTTTGCCTTTCTGATATCCTGGTTCCTGAATGTACACCAGAACATATTTCTGAGGACAAAACATGTCTCTTTGACTTGCCTCTATTCATAACAGGGAATAGGTCAGGGCCCTGTGTAACAGCAATGAACTCTGGTTCCCTCATTTCATGATCATTTGAACTTGGGTGAGTTAAGTGATTCTGGTATAGACTGTATCTTCCCCAGATTTATGTCACAACCTAATCTTCAATGTGATGGGATTTGAGGGGTACATTTGGGAGGTTGTTGGATCATGAAGATGGAGCTCTTCTCAAGAGAAACTCCAGAGCTATTTTATCCTTTTGGCTATGTGAGACACAGTGTGAAAACTGTGGTCATGAACTAGAAACAGGGCCTTGCTAGTCACCAACTCTGACATCATCTTGAACTTGGGCTTTCTAACCTCCAGAACTATGGGAAATATTTGTAGGTTGATGTTAAAGCTACTTAATCTATGCAGGTTGTTGTAGCAGCCCAACTGACCACACTTCATCTGTCAAATAAGCATGATAGTATGTGCTTGATGGTTTGTTTTGAGAAGCAGCAAAACATAAGATGCAAAGTACATGACAAAAGTAAGCCCTCACTAACTTTACCTGTCATTATTATGGTTCCTACTAGAAGCGTACTGCTTTGCCCCATAGCTGCTCCAGTTCTCACACTGAATATCCTAATTGATGTTCTAAAGCCAGGATGCTGGTGTGCTGCTTAGCCTTATAACCATATTTCACCTTTTCTGGAAGGAGGATGGTGTCTAGCATCACTATGGTATTTCAAGGATGACATGAGTTAATTCATACTAAATGTTGAATAAAATACCAAGTATTTATCAAAATATATGCAAAACTTGAGACATACCCTTCCAAGTTGTGAAATGACCATGTATTGGGGCTTCTCTCTAAAGAGCCCATTTTCATGCTCACTTGTTGGTACTAGTTCTTTCATTCCTGGAGCAGTGGACTTACTCAATCACTGTTGTCACTTTTGTTTTGGGTTTGGATTTTGCTTTTTGAGGGTCATTCCTTGGAGGTTGAGCCTTTACTTTTCTTAAGGTAGCAGAAGTTGCTTCATTAAACTGAGGTTTGTGATACATTACATCTGCTATTCTTATTGTGCCCTATAGAAAGTAAAAATTTATTTAAGGGCACTGAATACATTAAAAGGTGTAAAAGCGAAGCTCTGCTAAGTAAATATTCATAAATTGCAATTTACAAATTAGAAATCTGTACTAAGTGAATATGTAGAAGATGAAACCTCATTGGACAGGTACAGAATTTAACAGAGTTATAAAATTCATTAACCAGTGAACACATTCATCCATTAAAGAATTAATCATCTTTTTCTACCTTGAAAATGAATTCATGACTTTATGGATAATTAGAAGTATCTTTTCTCACTGAATACTACTAATGTGGGAACACTGAATGGGGGAATAAAGGTGATAGGTATTGTTTTTATGTTTAGTTTAACTTCCCTGATGATATGCTAAATTTGTACTAAAGAATATTATAAATTTTGCAGTAATAAAAGAACACAGGTTTTTGTTTTGCTGCTTTTTGCTTAACTTTTAGAAATGGGGATGGATATATTTAATTTTCATAAAAAAATCTTATTGGAGTAACAACCCTGAGCCCATTTTACAGGAAAGGATTTGAAGACATATTAGAAGACTCCATGGGCTTGAGCAAGGTTTCCTATTACAAGTTGCTCTCAGAACAGAAACTGGAATGATCCAAGGGCTTTCACACAAGTCTGGTTTTTTTTTTTTTTTTCCCTATTATTTCCTTCCCAGGAGCCATATTAATGATGATTATAACCATCACTGGTGGATATCAACTAGACTTCAACTAGACTTTCAAAGCAAATTTCTCCACTGGTATTTGCTTTAGTCACACACTTGATGCCCAGACCTGCTATCTGAATACCAATCTGAGCAATTAAGGAGGTTGTTGGCTATGGGCACTCACTTAGTTGGGTATATCACATATTCATTCCTCTCACATTCTCAGAAGGGAGCAACTTCAAGCTCTTGTGATTTTTGTTGAATCCTCTGAAGTGCTTGAATATAAACAACTTTGTTGAAATAAAAATCATTATTTGTTCAATTATGTCCCGACCTCCACCCAAATTTTAAAGTTTAACATCTAAGACCTCAGAATGTGACCTTGTTTGGAGACAAGGAATTTAATGACACAAATAAGCTAAAGTGAAGTCATCAGGGTGGGTTATATTCTAGGGATAGTGTGCCTATAATAGAGGACATTTGAACACAGAGGCACATATAGGATGAAGACAGTGTCTGGGGAGGCAAAGGAGGGGGCAGCTATCTACCAGCCAAGGAAAGACCTGGAATTGGATTGGAGAGATAGCTTGGCAGTTAAGGAGCTTGTATGCAAAGCCAAATGACCAAAGGTCAATTCCTCAGTACCCTTGTAGGACAGATGCATGTGATGGCACCTGCATTTGGAGTTTTGTTTGCAGTGGCCAGAGGCCCTGGCACACCCATTCTCACTCACTCTCTCTCTTTTTCAAATAAATAAATTAAAATAAAATATTAGAAAGACCTAGAATAGACCATGACCTAATGTCCCTCAGAAGAAGCCATCTCCAAGTTCCCTCAACCCTTAGCCTTGAACTTCTAATCTGCACAATTGCGAGACAATACCCTTACATGGTTACAACTACTCATTTTATTGGGCTTTATTGTTACTGATTTTTCTGGATCAGAGTTCATTGTCCTACAAATGGTGCAGTAGAGGGCAAGCAAGCAAAATTTTTGAGAAGTAGAGTTATGGCTCCATGCGACAGGGAGAGGACAAAGCAGTGTTGGCAAGCAGCAATTGGACACAGGTTTAGAGAACAAAGAAAGTAATTTGATTGGCCCAAAGAAGAGGCTACCAGTTTGGGGTCCTTTTCCTCACCTTTCTCTTTTAGGTTTCGTATAAAATGTGAGGAAGTAGATCAGCCTTATTTCCTGAAATAATCTATATTCCTGGACTTTTCTTATCTAGGCCTGGCAATTGGTACCTACAGGACCTCCTTATCTAGCAATTCCAGTTGTGGTCCCTAGGTCTGTAGTATGTCCCTGTAGGATGTGCCCACTGGATGTTACTTGTGTTTGGCAGGTTTTGATCGCTTTTGTTCATTTGGGCCTGTGACCGTGACTAACCACCCACAAAATGGAGGCTGCCTTGCTCCTAACTCCATCACTGTCATGGTTTCCCTAGCAGGCCAACAAAGAAAGGCTTCAAGCCCTTGTCCCAATCTGCCTGCTCTGCCTTAATCTAGTCTCTTTCTCTGCTCCTTAAAAAACAACTTTATCCCCCTGTCACTCTGTGCCCATGTGTGGTTTTCCATTTTCTCCATTCACTGGCCTCTCCTCCCTGTGCTTGCTCTGAACCAGGTTTGGCTTACATACATGTGGAATAGATTTCACTTGAAGGAGCACAGACTGGAGTAGGGTGTTCAGAAGAAATTTAATAGAATAGCTTGCCTTGCCTAGCTCACACATCAAATGATGCTATTGCTAATCAGATGCATAAAATGAGGTCACTATGCATCCTAAAACAATATAGAGAGATGATACAGGAAAACATGATGAACATGGTCATTGTGTACGTATTTTCTCATGAACTACTATTGATTCCTGAAGCCTCATCAAGTTGAACAAATGTGTGAAAGAGTATGACAACACTATGTCTTAAATCCCACTATGAGGGCGAACTGGAGCAGATATGCATTCCGGTATCATTCAAGGCATTAGAGAATGAGATTTTACCAGAGTGTCACTTCAATCAATGCAATCACAACTTCTTTCTCAAGGTGGCTAGGCATAGGTCACAGTGCAGGATTCTGAAAAAAAAAAAAAAAAACAGTAGGGCTCACTCATATGTGTTCTGTTCCCCAGCTCTCAGGAAATTGCACTTTTTATAGTGACTGAATTTGGGGGCATTGGTCAAACTTGGCTCATTAAAGCCTTTACATGTTGAATTATTAATATACTTATTGAAAATACTTTTTGTATTAAGAAAACATATTTTCTTTAAGCCTAATATAGGCATGTGGAGATTTTTTTTATTTTTATCATATCTTGTGGGATCACCATGGGAATTATATATATATCAATTATATTTATGTTGCTACAATGTGGCACTCTACAGATAATTTTAGGTAGTTAAAACCTTGCTTTGACTGCTATGGACTTCTTTTTAAAAAATACATACATATATATGGACAGCTTCTATACTTAAAGACAACAAACCATGGTATTTCCCTCCCCTCCCTTCCCCCACTTTCTCCTTCATAGCTCTGCTGTCCATCATATCCTCTCCCTCTCTCCATTAGTCTCTCTTTTAATTTGATGTCATCGTCTTTTTCTCCTATTATGAGGGTCTTGTGTGGGTATTGCTAGGCACTGCGAGGTCTTGGATATCAAGGCCAAAATCTGTCCGGACAATTGTATGTAAGGAGTGGTACCCTTTCTTTGGCTCTTACATTCTTTCTGCCACCTCTTCCTCAATGGACCCTGAGCTTTGGAGGGTGTGAGATGTTTCAGTGCTATAAACTCCTCCATCCCTTCTTCTTAGCACTGTGTTGCCTTTCGGGTCATCCCAGTGGCCATCACCATCTGAAAAGACAGGCTTCTCTAACCAGAAGTGACAGTAGCATTAAATATGAGTATGAACATTAAGTATAGTACTTTCAGGGCAATTTGGTGAGAGTAATACATGCATTTATCCAGACAAGAGCAGGCTCTATACCCCTAAGTCCCATGAACTCCCCTGCCATAGGCTTTTGATTAGGTTTTCAGTTCCAGGCACATATGTGTCCAGCCTATAGAGTGGGCTTTCAGTCCAATTAGAGAGCAGTTGGTTTTCTCCAGAGCAGATATGCCACTATTGCACTCGTTCAGTCATTTGGCCTGTCTGGCCAAACTTGAGTGTCCACTGTTTTCATAGCTGATGACTTCTGTCTCCCATAAGACTGTATACAGTGCTGCTTTTTCCAGCTTTCAGTTGGCTGGTCTACAGGGAGAAGGTTTTCTGCTCAGCACCAACTTGATTTCTCAGTGACTTTGCCTCTGAGGCATGTGAAGTTGTCAGCAATAGGGTCTTACCTTCTCTTTCTCATGGGGAACCAAGGGCCTTGGCAATAGCCTGTAATGGTTTTGTAGGCAACAGGGACCTCCCTGGCCAACGACTCACTGGAAGGTATCCCATCCCAGGCACTGAAAATTTTCTAGTAACATTCTATGGCTTCTGGATGTGCCATTATTTAAGAAAGCAGATTTTCATATGCCTTATTTGGAATATCTTGAATTTTTATTGACCCTCCCCCCTGCCCTTCTTTTATACAATCTCTTCTCCTGACCTCCCTTAGGCCTTTCCCCTCCCTGTAATCTGTTCTTCTACTTACATATATACAATACCATCCTCTTAAGGCCTTCCCTCTCCTCCTTCCCTTATAGCCTTTTTCTAGATTATAGGCCTCTGCTACTGATTTTTGGTTCCAGATCACACACAAATAGCTAGGATCCACATATAAGAGAGAACATGCCGTGTTTGGCTTTCTGGACCTGGGTTACCTCACTTAATATAATCCTTTCCAGATCCATTCATTTTCCCTGCAAATTTCATTTTTCATTACCACTGAATAGAACTCCATTGTGTAGATGTACCACATCTTTATTATTCATTCATGTGTGGATGGACATCTAGGCTGGTTTCATGTCCTAGCTATTGTGAATAGAGTAGCAATAATCATGGTTGTGCAATTATCTATAAGGCAGTGAGAAGAGTCATTAGGATATATGCCTAGGAGTGCTATAGCTGGATCATATGGCAAATCTATTGTTAGCTGTCTCAAGAACCTCCACACTGATTGCCACAATGGCTGTACCAGATTACATTCCCACCAACAGTGCAGATGGTTTCCTTTTTACCACATCCTCACCAACATTTATTGTCATTTGTTTTCTTGATGGTAGCCATTCTGAGAGGAGAGATGGAATCTCAAGGTAGTTTTAATTTGCATTCCCTAATGGCTAAGTGTGGGTTTCTGGATTCTTGCTCCAAGGGCCAGCTGGATCCCCCCCCCCCCCAAGAGGTATCCAGGAAACCAGGGGTGGGTGAACATGTGACGAGAGAAACACTCCTGGGAGAAAGTTGAACAGCTCTCTCCATTTATTGTCAGTGAAATGGGTTTATAAGCATCTAAGGGTGGGGGGAAGGGTCCTAAGGGGATTGTACATACCAAGTTCATTTCTGATGCCTAATTAGCATATGGGGACATTGACTCTAGCACATAGGCAATGGTGGGGTCAGGTGATCTAGAGTACCAGGAAGATGGGCTGTGTGAGGGATGATAAGGAGTTTCCTGGGCAACTGGCCAAAGGTCACAGGGCTATGGGCAGAGCTTAAGTTCAGGTGTGCTGGGCTTGGAGAGGGAGTGGCCTCCTGTACCCTGGGGATCCTTAGCCATGCTTGAAATCTCAGGCCCCTCTCCTAAAGGCTCCAGGCTGTGCTTGGCAGTGCCCAATAGCTAAAGATGGAGAACACTTGTTTAGATGTTTATATGCCATCTGTATTTCTTCCAGTGAAAACTCTCTGGTTCCATAGGCCATTTTTTTGATTGGGTTATTTTGATTTCTTATTGTTCTGTTTTTTTGAGTTCTTTGTATATTCTGGATATTAATCCTCTGTCAGATGTGTAACTGGCACAGATTTTCTGCCATTCTGTAGGTTGTCTCTTTGCTCTATTCACAGTGTACTTTGCTGTACAAAAGCTTTGTAATTTCATGAGATCCCAGTAGTTGATTAGTGGTTTTATTTGCTGAGCAATTGGAGTTATATTCAGAAAGTCATTACCTATGCCAATATGTTGAAGGGTTTCCCCTACCTTTCCTGTAACAATTTCAGAGTTTCAGGTCTGATATTAAGGTCCCTGATCCACTTGGATTTGATTCATGGAGAAAAACAAGAATCTATTTTCATCTTTCTACATATAGATATCCAGTTTTCCCAGCACCACTTGTTGAAGAGGCTGTCTTTTTGCCAATGAATATTTTTTGGCATTTTGTCAAAAGTCAGATGGCTGTAGCTGCCTGGATTAACATCTGGGTCCTCTATTCTGTTCCATTGATCTACATGTCTGTCTTTGTGCCAATGTAATGCTGTTTTTGTTGCTATCGCTTTGCAATATATCTTAAAATTGGGTATGGTGATATCACCAGCCTTATTTCTGTTGCTCAAAATCGTTTTGGCTATTTGAGGTTTTTTGTGCTTCCAAAAGAAATTTAGGATTTTTTTTTCTATTCCTGTGAAGAATGCCATTGAATTTTTATGGGAATTGCATTAAATGTATAGATTGCTTTTGGTAAGATTGACATCTTCACAATATTGATTCTTCCAATCCAAGAACATGGGATATCTTTCCATTTCCTTGTGTCTTCTGCAATTTCTCACTTGAGTGTTTTAAAATTCTCATTGTAAAACTCCTTCACTTCCTTAGTTAAATTTATTCCAAGGTACTTTTTTTTGAGGCAATTGTGCATGGGAGAGGTTCTCTGATTTCATTCTCTGCACATTTGTTGTTAGTATATAGCAAAGCTACTGATTTCTGTGTATTTATTTTGTATCCTGCTATGTTGCTAAAAGTGTTTATTAGCTCTAACAGTTTGCTGACAGAATTTTTAGGGTTTTTTTTATGTATAGAATCATATCATCTGCAAATAGTGTAATTTGATATCTTCCTTTCCAATCTGTATCCCTTTTATGAGTGTCTCTGGCTAATTGCTATAGCTAAGACTTCCAGTACTATATTAAATAAAAGTGGGGACAGTGGACACCCTTGTTTTGTTCCTGAATTTAGTGGAAAAACTTCGAGTTTTTCACCATTTAGTATTTTGTTGGCTGTAGGTTTGTCATAAATAGCTTCTATTATGTTGAGATATGTTCCTTCTAGTCCCAGTTTTTGTAATACTTTTACAAATGAAGGACTTTGGATTTTGTTGAATGCCTTTTCTGCATCTATTGAAATGATTATGTGATTTTTGTCCTTCAGACTATTTATATGATTACATTTATCGATTATTTATATGATTTATATGATTACATTTTTATATGATTATATGATTTATATGATTACATTTATCGATTTGCATATGTTGAACCATCCCTGCATCCCTGGGATAAAGCCAACTTGGTCAGGGTGAATAATCTTTTTGATATATTCTTGTATTCTGTTTGCCAATATTTTGTTCAGAATTTTTACATCTATGTTCATGAGGGAGATTGGTCTGTAATTTTATTTTCTTGTTCTGTCTTTGCTTGGTTTTGATAGGAGGGTGATGCTGGCATCATAGAAAGAGTTCAGTAGAATTCCTTCCTTTTCTATTTTATGGAAAATTTGAGAAGCATTGGTATTAGTTCTTCCATGATGATCTGGTAAAATTTGCCAGTGAATCCATCTAGGCCTGGGCTTTTTTTAGTTGGTATTTTTTATAACTGCTTGGATCTCTGTACTTGTTATGGGTCTATTTAAAATTTTTAACTCATCTTGATTTAATTTTGGTAGGTCATATGAATCAAGGAAATCATCCATTTCTTCAAGATTTTCAAAGTTAGAGGCATATATATTCTTAAAGTATATCATTATACGTGTGTGAATTTCTTTGGTATCTGTTGTAGTGGTGTCTTTTTCATCTCTAATTTTATTAATTTTTCTCTGTTCTCTCTTTCTTCTGGTCAGATTTGCTAAGGGTTTATCAATTGTGTTTATCCTCTAAGAGAACCAACACTTTGTTTTGTTGATACTTTGGATTGTTTTTTGGTTTCTATTTCATTAATTTCTGCCCTAATCTTTCTTTCTTTCTTTTCTTTTTTTTTTTTTTCTTTTTTCTTTTTTTTTTTTTTTGTTTTTTTGAGGTAGGGTCTCACTCAGTCTACCCCAGGCTGACCTGGGATTCACTATGTAGTCTCAGGGTGGCCTCGAACTCAAGGCAATTCTCCTACCTCTGCCTCCCGAGTGCTGGGATTAAAGGTGTGCACCACCATGCCCGGCTTCTGCCCAAATCTTTATGATTACTTCTCTTCTACTGATTTTTGATTTGCCTGGTTCTTTTTCTTTTCCAAGGCCTTAAGGTGGAGCATTAAATTGTTTATTTGTGAACTCTCTAGTTTCTTAATATAGGCACTTAGAGCTATAAATTTCCCTCTCAGGACTGTGTTCATTGTGTCCCAAAGGTTTTGATATGTTGTATTATCATCATCATTTGATTCTATGAATTTATTGATTTCCTTTTTGATTTCTTCAATGACCCATTGATCATTCAATAGTGTACTGTTTAGTCTCCATGAATTCCTGTGTGCTAGTTTTTCTTGTTGCTGATTTAATCCCATTGTGGTCAGATAAAGTACAAGGGATTATTTCAATTTTCCTATATTTGTGGAGATTTGCTTTGTCTCCTACTATATAGTCTATTTTAGAGAATGTTCCATGTGCAGCCGAGAAAAATGTATATTCTGCAGCATTTGGATGGAATGTTATGCAGATATCTGTTAGGTCCATTTGTTCCCTGACATCATTTAATTCAGATGTCTCTCTGTTTATTTTTTGTTGGGATGACCAGTCAGATGATGAGAGTGGGATATTGAAGTCTCCCACTACAATTGCATTTGATGTTATCTGTGACATTAAGTTTAATAGTGTTTGTTTGAAGAAACTGGGAGCCCCCACGTTAGGTGCATATATGTTTATGATTATAATGTCCTCCTGCTGGAGAGTTCCTTTAATCAGTATAAAATGACCTTCTTTATCTTTCTTCACCAATGTTCATTTGAAGTTTATCCTATCAGATATTAGGATAGCAACCCCTGCTTGTTTCCTAAGCCCATTTACTTGAAATACCATTTTCTATCTTTTCCCCCTAAGGCAGTGTCTATCTTTTATTGAGAGATGAGTTTCCTAGAGGCAACAAATGGTACAATCCTGCCTTTTAATCCAGTCTGCAAGCCTGTGTCTTTTGCATGGTGCGTTGAGACCATTGATATTAAGAGGTACTATTGAAAGGTATGCATTTAGTGTCTCCATTCTTCTTGTTTTGTAGTGTTTCCTGTTTTCCCTTTACTTGTTTTGTTTTAACTGTTATTTGAGTGTGGTTTATTTTTTCCTACTTCCTCCTGTGTGTGTTTTGACTTCTCTTTGGCATTAAGAATTCCTTCAAGTATTTTCTTTAGAGCTCGTTTAGTTGTCATCAATTTCTTTAGCCTGTTATTTTGTTGTGGAATGTCCTTATTTCTCCATCAATTTGGATAGATAGCTTTGCAGGATAAAGTAATCTTGGTTGATAGTTGTTGTCTTTCAGAACTTGGAATCCATCATTCCAAGCCCTTCTGGCTTTTAAAGTTTGTGTTGAGTAATCTGCAGTTATTCTGATAGGCTTGCCTTTGTAGGTGACTTGCTTCTCTCTAACTGCTTTCAATATGTTTTCTTTGGTTTGTGTGTTTAGTAGTTTAATTATAACATGGCCAGGAGAGGTTCTTTCCAGATTTTGTCTGTTTGGTGTTCTAAAAGCTTCTTGTATCTGCATTGGCATTTCTTTCCCAATTTGGGGAAAATTTTCTTCTATGGTTTTGTTGAAAACACCTACTGCGCCTCTGGATTGAAATTCTCCTTCTGTTATACCCTGAATTCTTATGTTTGATCTTTTCATCATTTCCTGGATATTTTGAAATTCCCATTCATACCTTGCTACTAGCTTGTCTTTCTCTATGTTGGACTGTATTAGATCTGCTATCTGGTCTTCTTGTTTAAATATTCTGTTCTCTCCTTCATCCATTCTACTGGTGAGACTTTCCACAGAGTTTTTTATGTCATTGCCTGTATTCTTCAGAGCCAGGATTTTAGCCTGGTTTTTCTTCAGTATTTCTATTTCCTTACTCATGTCTTATAATGACCTCTTTATTTCATTAGGCTGGTTTCCTATGTTCTCTTTCAGAAGTTTGTTTTCTTCTTTGATTCCCTCATTTCTTCTCTGATTTCTTTCAGCATAGATACATTATTTTTTTGAAATCTTTGTCAGGCATTTCATCTAAAACAGTCTCATTGGTGATCATTTCTGATGGATTTATAGTTTTTTTATTATTTGGATTCTTTGAGTTTCTTGTATTGTATTGTAGTGACTTTTGCATCCTAAATTGATGATTCTTGAGTTATCTACTTATCTGCAGTGTTCCCAGATGTGGCAATCCACCTCTATATACCCTCAGGATATGAGTTAAAGGTGCCAGGTGTAGCTCTTGTCTGCCAATCAAGCCACAGAAGTAATCATAGGTGTTGAGTTTACTTGCTAAGCAAGTATTCTAATGGACTGTTTGGAATAATTTATTGGGAATTTCTAAACTTCAACTGAGTAACATACACAATCAATAAAAACCAGCACAAAGTATGCAATTGTGGGGATTAAAACAAACAGACAGTCATATAAAGCCAAAATCCCTAAGAGTGTGTGTTGTTCTATACCCTTAATCTTGTCAGCTAAGAGGTAGAGATTTCTGTTCTGAATTGGATTCCGGGACAACCTGGATCTGGATCAGACCCTGCCCCCAATAATGACAGAAGCAAAAAACAAAGGCTATATATATATATATATATATATATGTGTATATATATATATATATATATATATATATATATATGAAAGCACCAAAGGCAAAAAATTCAACCTCCAAATACAGGTTATTTGAAAATGGTAAAGCCAACCAAGAATATACCCCATAACCTGCCCTGACAAGGAAAGAGAGATTAGCTCTTGCAGGACTGTGTACATGGTTTTTTTTTTTTTTTTTTTTTTTTTTTTTTTTTTTTTTTTTTTTTTTTTTGTCAGTCAGCCTCATTACCTTTTGGGGTGGCTTCCAATGTCACCAATGCTGAGTGCCCACCTCGATTCCTCTGTGTTGTGCCGTGCAGCTGTACCTATGATCAGCTCTGCTGGCTGTGCTGCCACTGGAGGCTGAATGCTGGAGGTTCGTGGTTCTGATGGTGGGGGATGGGAGAGTTCAGACTTCTGGAGTTACTTGCGCTTTCAGCAGCTCTTTAGTTGATCTCAGCTGTCTTTGCTTCAGATTTCTTAACTTTGCGAGAAGGCTGATGGAGTTGAAACACCTGTTGCTTGGTCTTTGCTGCTGCTGATGCCTGGCACCCTGGCAGGACTGTGCTATACGGGTGCATGGGTCACAGGCCATGATTGCCTCAGTGGGACTCTGGCCATTTTCCTCCTTTCTGGTGGGTCTTGGTCTCTCCAGCTTTTCCGCTGTGTCTAAGAATAACCTATACTCTTTCACTTTTCAGAAGAAGAGTGTATTTTGCTGGGGTTTTGCTTAAATCCCTCCCTAGGCTGGTTTGGCGTGGCTCCTAAGCTGCCATCTTACCCAGAAGTCCTCCATAAAAAGACTTCTATTCTTTTTAAGTTCCAGTTTTATTTTGATAATATCTTATGTTAGCTGAGAAACCACATATATCTAGATAAACATTTGTATATTAAGAGAACTTTGTTAGAAAAAATGGTGTATTGTAGCTGGAAGCCCTAAATACAATTCCTTATTCAGTCTTTTTCCTAACTGATACAATGTCAGTTTATTTAAAACTGTGACTAGAACAAAACTTAATGAGTGCTACATGATGGGCTGAGAGTAATACTTTGAGTACAATATAGAGGCATTAGTTTCTGATATTTCCTAGTAAACTAAAGAAAAGGGTATGTGTACTTTTGTGCATCTGCCCTTCCTTTTCTAACTAATATTTGCTTCATTTTTGGTAATTTCATACATGTATATAATGTCCTTTGATCATATTCATCCCATTTCCCTCTCTTATCACCCCCACTACCCCTGAACCTCTGCTTCCCAACTAGTACATTTCTTTCATTCATGTCTTTTCTGTGATCCACTGAGTATAATCAGGATTGATTACATTAGCATGGGTGGGGATTATTTATTGGAGCACAGCTAACTTACCAGTGGCTATACAAGTAAAGAAAATGACTCTGCTTTCCCCAGCTACTGTCAATAACTCTTCATAGAAGGATGGGGCCTCATGAGACCCTCCCCCACCTGTGATACAATGTTGATGAGACAAATCTGGTGCAGGCAACCATAGCTGTTGTGAGTTCATGAGTGCAGTAGCTATGTCATGTCCAGAAGATAGCATTCCACAGCACTCCTCCATATCCTCTATCTCTTATTTTCTTTGCATCCCCTTTTCTGTACTGTTTCCTATGCAGTGGAGGGGGTGATGCAGTTTTCCCTTTTAGGGTTGAGCAAATAGTCACTTATTCTTAGGACTTTGATCAGTCATGTGTCTCTGCAGTAACCATACCTTGTAACAAGAAGCTTCTTATACCATGGCTGAGAGCAATACCAACCTATGGGCAGACATATAAATATTTAGAAGTCAGTTTGATGAGCAAACATGTACATTCAGCAATCTGTAGTAGATTTTCTTCTAGGCCCTGTGACCTCTGCAGCCATGGGCTTTGGGTTTGAAGCACCAGACATAAATTCCCTCCTGTGGAGCTAGTACATGCCTTTCATGATTCCCATGATGCTTGCAGGTACTCTAGACAAGCATGACATTGAATCCTGATTGCTCACAACGTGGTTATTGTAAGAAAGTACTACAAAGTTGACAGCTTAAGCAGTAAGAATGTAGTGTCTTGGTTGTAGAAACAAGTCTCAAAGTGAAGTGCCATTAGGATTGATTCCTTAAGGCAATTGAGAGAAAAAAAATCTATTTCATGTCTTCCTTGAATCTTTCTGGCAATCTTTGGTGTTTTCAGCTGTCTGGTAAAACCCTCACTATGAATTGGGGAGTTGACGCAGTGGGTAAAAGCACTTTCTGCACAGGGGTGATGGCCTGAATTTGGATCCCCAGAAGATACATATGGCTCAATGCAGTCTCCTGTATATGTGATCCCAGTGCATTTATGGTAGGCAGAGACAGCAGAATCCCCTAGAATCTCTTAGTGCAGTTAGTTTGGCATAGCAATGGAGAACAACAAAGAGGCCCTGCCTCAAACAAGGTAGAAGGCAAGGTTCAATGTGCAAGATTGTCCTCTGACCTCTACACAAGGGTTGTGGCATGCACACCCCCTCCACAAATGAACACACACATATACAAGACAAGCAAACATAAAACATCTCACTCCACAGTCTACCTCCATCTTAATGTGTGGGCTTATCTGGCCTACAAACTCCTTCTTATAAGGACCCATGTGCTTTGCAAGAAAGCCCACCCTAGTGGCTTTATTGTAAGTTCTGTAAAGATAATGCTATAAGTATGATCTGTCACACTGTGAGGTAATAGGGATCACACTTCAACATCATTTGGGGGACACACATCAAACCCCTACTATCCACATTATTGGTGCTTAATCTTGTCATTTGGGAAGCCACTTTACCTTCCTTTAGTCTCAGGTGCCTCTTCTACGGGGGAAAGGAAATGCTCCCTGGATTGCTGAAAGAAGTTATGAACATGGAAAAGTGGTTTGTGACCATCTGACTACTATTTACCATTGTTAGTCTAAGAAGGTACCAGCATACTACCATAGAGCAGGCAAGAGAATTGTTAGAGCCTCCTGGTTCTAAGTCATAACAGGGACAGGAACAACTTTTACCAAGGCTCAGGGTCCGTTGTAGAAGAAGTGGTGGAAAGAATGTAAGAGCCAAAGGAAGGGTATTGCTCCTTACAATGCACTCCTCCAGACATAAAATGGCCTGCATATCCATGACCTCACAGTGCCTGACACTACCTACACAAGACCATCATAATAGGAGGAAAAGATTATGACATCAAAACAAAAGAGAGACTGATTGGGGGTGGGAGGATATGATGGAGAATGGAGTTTCAGAGGGGAAAGTGGGGAGAGGGAGGGAAATACCGTGGGGTATTATTTACAATTATGGAAGTTGTCAATAAAAAAGGAAAAAAATAAAATAAAAAAGAAGAATTCAGAAAACTGCCAGGTGTGGCGGCGCACGCCTTTAATCCCTTTGGAGGCAGAGGTAGGAGGATCTCCATAAGTTCAAGGCCACCCTGAGATGACATAGTGAATTCCAGGTCAGCCTGGGATAGAGTGAGACTCTACCTCAAAAAAAAAAAAAAAGCCAACAACAACAAAAAACTTTTTTGAAGCACCTGCTATATGCTAGCATGACTGACCTCACTGAAGCCAATTGGAACTGAGGTCTCCTTGACTTGGCTGCTTTGCAAACATTTACCTGCTCATACTGGACATCTTCCTCCCAGTTTTAGCAGTGGAACTCTGAGGCCACTGCTCACTGTTGGGTAGACATAGGGCTGTACGAACCCTCAGGAACTGAAAAACTTCTGGTAGAAACTGAAGTAGTGCTCCTCTGTGACCATGCTTGAGTTCTTCAAGGCTGTCCTAATTCACCTGGGAAACCTGGCAGTTGAGATTCCCTAAAGAGAGGGTGGCTAGCAGAACAGAGTTCAAATGGAAGGACTTGGTGCCACATAACACAAACGTGCAAGCACAGATGTGGATAGGCTCAAACGTTCAGGGCCTTGGTCCATGACATACCTCTATTAAGCTTATCAAAGAAATTCCAGAAATATTTTTGGGGTAGACATAGGATTATACCATAAAGCTATATCAAAAGTGCCTATGTGATTCTATATGTATTCATGAACCTTTATAACTGGAAAGTATCTAGGTTTTACATTTGTCTTCAACCTTATAAAAACCTATAAGAAAGTTATTATTCCCTGTTTTAAGTAGGAGGAAACTGAGTGTCTTCTGTTAAGCTCTTTGCCTGTCTATGTCCTTGCTAAATGATTCTTCTTGTCCTTGGATAGCTCAACCAAAATACTCAAGCCAAGTGGCACCATTTATCCACATAGAATATTTTAGTTGAATGCTCAGTGAGCATTATTCATGAAAGTAAAAAATGACTCTATTGTTCAAAAGCTCTTGCATTCAAGCCTGCTGACCCCAGTTCAATCCATCTTAGCACTAATGTAAAATTAGGCAAAAGTGGCACATGGAGCCATAATCCCAATGTGTCTATGGAAATGGGAGCCAGAAGTAAGAGAATCTGGAAGTTGCAAGCACCATCAGCCACATCAAGAGAGATCCATTCTCAAAAGAAAATGGAAGGAGAGGAGAAACTTCCTAAAGTTGTCCTCTGACCTCCACATATGCACCATGGCATATGTGTACCCACATATACACACTCTACAAATGCACACATACATACACACACCAATAAATAGTAAAAATAGAAAAATGTCAAAGAATACAACAAAATAAATGTCCATCAACATAGAA
Source organism: Dipus sagitta (assembly GCA_036346955.1). Classification (NCBI taxonomy): domain Eukaryota; kingdom Metazoa; phylum Chordata; class Mammalia; order Rodentia; family Dipodidae; genus Dipus; species Dipus sagitta. The sequence goes on from CM070787.1 coordinate 55,009,777, forward strand.
AATGTGGGATATTTATGAAGTAGGATTTTATTAAAGCAGAAAAAGTAAAGAATCACTGATAACTACCACAATTTGGATGGACTTGATGCATTATGCTAGGTAGAGGAAGCCAGACACAATAGATCCAGTATTATAAATTATTTTATTTAAAACACCCAGAATAGGCAAATCCACTGATAGAAAAAACACTAGATACAGCTGTTTGGAGAAGGAGCACACTAGTTACAGTTAAAAATGTCTGAGAGGAACAGTGATTTCAGAGCTATCAGTTCATGGACAGTTAGCTCCATTGCTTTTAGATCAATGGTGAATCAAAACATATGGAGGCCAAAGCAACTCTTGGTCTAAGCTACTCAGCAGCAAACAAATGGATGTGACACTCACCCAAGTGCAGTACTGGCACACAGCCATGGTGGGTAACCAACTGCTCTTGAATTAGCTAACAGATCCACTGAGTGTAATGGAATTCATAGCTGGAATTGGGAAACAAGTCAGAAAAAATACGTTCACTCTCCAATATCAAGCTCCCACCAATCTTGGCCTACAAGAGGGCCTACACCTATTAAATTATGTCTAAACTAATAATGGTTATCCATTCATCTGTAGCTGACTTCACTCTCTGTTGGAGAACTTGCTTCTCTTTTTCAGATGGACACAGAACCTGAGCAGAAAATCAGCCTATCACACTTCATCAAGGCCCCAGCTGAAACCATAGAGTAACTGGGGAAATGAGCAAGAGTGCTGCTTTCTTGGTGAACCTGGTATTAGCACAAGGGTGAAGGAGATAGATACAGAGAACGCTCAACTCCTACCAAACCAGATATCCAGAGAAAGAGAGGCTCCCAAGACCTCATCCCTGAAGTAGACCTAAAGAGAATCCAACATGGCTTAGGAAAATTCATAGAAGAGGGGGCAAAAAGATTGTTAGAACCACAAGTTGGGACATTATGCACAAAGACATTGGCTCTTCCCCATAACTGATCACTACCTCCATGATGCACAATCTACCATCCCCATGGGGATAACTGGCAACCCTAAAGAAGAGGGTACCTTCAGGGTGGGGGAAGCCAGGGTGGAATCTAAGGATGGTACCAATATGTGCTATTTACACACTGAGTATGTAATAACTAATAAAGAAAAACAAATATGGAGGGAGATCATATGTTCCCCTTGTGGCAGCCAGGAAGCACAGAACAGAGAGAAAGTAAGGGAGCAAGGACAAGATATATCCTTCAGAGACACACTTCTGTGTCCCACTCCCCTAACCTTGTAATACCCCATCCAATGTGAACTCAGCAATGGAGTTAAGTTAGCGCCATCATGGCCTAGGCACTCCTCAATAATGTACCAAATAAGACCAAGTCTTCAATACATGAACCGTTTTGGAGGACGTTTCCTATAGCACGGTAGAATGGAGAATGGTTATCTTATGAGTACCAGATGCACTTAGGGTATGACATAAGGTTTTGAAACTAAAACTGGCTTGTACTTATCCAATTCTACCAAATTGTGCATGTTAATATGATTAGCTATGTGTCATGTGAATTTCAGCTCAACTAAAAAATACTAATCTGGGCTGGAGAGATGGCTTAGTGGTTAGGTGCTTGCCTGTGAAGCCTAAGTACCTCGGTTCAAGGCTTGATTCCCCAGGACCCACGTTAGCCAGATGCACAAGGGGGCTATCGCATCTGGAGTTTGTTTGCAGTGGCTGGAGGCCCTGGCACACCCATGCTCTCTCTTTCTATCTGCCTCTTTCTCTGTCTGTCACTGTCAAATAAATAAATTAAAATGATTAAAAAAATAAAAAAATACTAATATATGAGTCACAGAAATGCATTATGTACATCAACAGAGGCATTAAACATATACTTTACAAAACATGGGCAAAAATCTTCAGATCACAAAGTAGAATGATTAAGTTTCAACCCCTTTATTGTGGCTCTAAAACTCTGCCAATGGTTGTCAGGCTGATTAGAGATGAAAAGGAAACCCTGAGGCCATTGGCTTCCTGTGCACCTGTCCTACCTGGCTAGACAGAAAGTTCAAATGCAGGAATCACACCTGACACATATTGAGACACCTTTCCATGCCAAAGGATGCTGGGTATAAAGGATGGGGCACATATTAGATAGAGGGGAGATGTTGTGTGAACAACCCTTCTCTGGGAGGGGGCAGGAGTTCAGAAAGAAGCTCTCCACAGTTCTGACTGTCCTTCCTGCCTTTGCTGACTTCTAGAATCCCCTGAACGATCAATCCTGTGTCTTAGCACTGAACTTGCAGTTCTTGTGGGCAGTGTTTGCATTACCCAGCACACCTTTATGCTGTTTTGGAATTTTCCCTTTCCTTAGCATCCAGAATGATTCCAACCCAAGGTAGGCTACTCCCCTGCCCTTTCCACTGGACTTTAAACAGAATGTGGAAAGGAGGTCTGTTTTACTCAGTACTTGAACTCAAGAACTCCATGGTAGATGAGTCAAAGTGTAAATCTTTAAGTGACAGACCTGAATTATTGCATACCTGGAATTTTCCAGAAGGAAGATCCAGGTTCCGTTCACTAAGAAGCTGCAAATTTTCTTTCAAATTTTTTCAGGTAGGGTCGCACATTAGCTCAAGCTGACCTGGAATTCACTATGTAGTCTCAGGGTGGCCTTGAACTCTCAGCGATCCTCCTACCTCTGAAAATGTTGGCTGGAAATCTTATATAAAGTACTGTGCAATTTCAGGGAAGTAGATTTCCTCCATTCTTAGAAAGACATGGCAATGGACTGACTTGGTTTTAATGTATGTATGTATGTATGTATGTATGTATGTATGTATGTATGTGTGTGTGTTGCTATGTGCATCTATATGTGTATACCTCTGTGTATATGGATATATATGCATGTATGTGCTTATGAATGCAGAGGAAAGGACGAACTTGCATGTCACTTGTCAGGAGCTAATATATTTTTGAGACAGTGTCTCTCGTGGCCCTGGAGCTCACCATGTAAGATAGACTGGCTGACCAGTGAGCTCCAGGAATCCACCTGTCTCTGCCTCCTCACCTCTGGGATTACAAATGCATTCCTCCACTTCTGGCACAAGGATCCAATTCAGATCTCCATGCTTCTGTGGGCAAGCACCTTAGCAAATGAATCATCTCCCCAGCCTTTGGGTATTCGCTTCAGGTCCACTATGTGATAGATAGTTACTTGAATCAACCCAGTCCTTAGTTCCCACCTTTAAAAAATATTTATTTTATTTATGAGAGGGAGAGAGAAAGAGACAGATAGAGAGAGAATGGGCTCACCAAGGCCTCTAGCCACTGCAAACGAACTCTAGACACATGCACTGCCTTCCACATCTGGCTTACATAGGTCCTGGGGAATTGGTCCTGGGTACTTGGGCTTTGCAGGGAAACATCCTAACTGCTAAGCTATCTCTCTAGTCCGAGTTACAACTTTTGTAAATTTGGGAAAATGACACCCTTATACTGTCACAGTACTTACTTGTCTTCATTAAGCTAAATTGAGATTATATGAAATCAATTCTGCTACCATGTGTAATGTGAATTTCTGAAACAACCATTGCACTCTGTCCACTCACACAGTCAAAATCAGAGGGCTCATGACAAGAAAAAAAAATGGGTTTAGAGGCACAATAGCCACAAACTTCATCACTGTTGTTTTTTTACAAAAGGTAAACATTTAGTACAAATGTTAATATAGCTTCACCCATACTAAAGGATATAGTATTGTATGAAATATAGGCCTTGACCTTGAAAAGGACCTAAAATTTCCAGCTTGTGGGCAATTGTGAGGTGGCCAAAGAGGGTTGTAGGAAATTAGTTGTGAAGTTGTCATTGCAGATATGAAAAATGAGTATGTCTCTCTACCCAGGCTTTGGTCTGGAGGAGCCATTGGAGGTTTGAGAACTACACATGTGAACTGTATACTCCTGTACCTGCTTCCTTGTCTATGTGTATATATATATATATTGCATTGACTCTACTGAGATAATCCAAGAAATCCTCTCAGATTAGGATCTTTAATTTAATTATATTCATAAAAGACTCTTTCCTCTTGTAAGGTAACATATTTGGGAATTTTGAAGGTTAAGATTTGGACATTATTAGAGGGTCACAATTTCACCAAAAGGGTGACATATGGTTGCTATAAACATGGTCTAATCTTTGTGAAGGTCTTAGCATGGTTCTTGCTGTGTTGCAGAGCTGTTTCTGCTGCTGTTGCATTGTCCACTTAATTCCTACACCTGTAAGGCTAGCTTGTGTCTCCCTACCCCAGCATGGAATGTGCCCAGAAACTCATCATGCTACAAACATTATCCATTGATTGTTATCCAACAGGTGTGAAGGTTAATCTTGCCTGGCAACTTAGTTGAGTTGAGAAATGAGTTGAAATGAGAAAATATATATATATATATATATATATATATATATATATATATATATCACGCAGAAAATTGGGATACAGAAAATGATTGCAAGACAGTATGGGAAGTCTCTCAATGAAGCAAGAATAGGGCTTTCTCTATAGTTGTATATAGCCAGATTGGAAAAAAGAAAATGACTAGGTGGTTTCTGAATATGGTCATGCATGAACTGCATTTTGCAGAATTAATGACTGTACACCATCTTTACAAGTAGAAACATCATCCTATGTGTGGAGATGGGAGTGACCTAAACAAAAGTATGATGTTGGTTGTATTAGATTTTTGTCACTGTAATAGAATGTCTAGCACAAAATACTTAAGGGTGGAAATATGATTTGGGTTCATGGTTTGAGGGTTTAGGTTCATCACAGTGAAGACATGGTTGATCAGAACAAGTAGCATCATAATCACCAGGAGACAGAAATGGGGTAAATAAAGGGAGAGGGAGAAAGAAGAGAGAGATAGAGACAGAGATAGAGAGAATATGAGAATGAATAATGCCTCCATCCATTCATCCACTTTATCATTTTGCCTCATCCCCTTTTATTCCCTAGCCTAAAGGATTGTTGCCATCTGCACATTTGCATTCAGGACAGGCTCCTCATTTAGTTAATTCTATCTGGAAACACCCTTGCAGATGTACTTTTACTGTTCTAGAAATTTGTCAACTCAACTAAGTTGACAGTCAAGATTAACCCTCACACCTGTTGGATAATAATCAATGGATAGTGTTTGGAGCACGATGAGTTTCTGAGCACATTCCATGCTGGGGTAGGGAGACACAAGCTAGCCTTACAGGTGTAGGAATTAAGTGGACAATGCAACAGCAGCAGAAACAGCTCTGCAACACAGCAAGAACCATGCTAAGACCTTCACAAAGATTAGACCATGTTTATAGCAACCATATGTCACCCTTTTGGTGAAATTGTGACCCTCTAATAATGTCCAAATCTTAACCTTCAAAATTCCCAAATATGTTACCTTACAAGAGGAAAGAGTCTTTTATGAATATAATTAAATTAAAGATCCTAATCTGAGAGGATTTCTTGGATTATCTCAGTAGAGTCGGTGTAATTATAAAGGCTATAAGAAAGAGGCATGAGTGTCTGAATCAGAATGGGAAGTAACTTAGGCAGCAGGAGTTACAGTGATCACTAACCAAGGGATTCAGGCAGCCTCTAGAAGCTAGCAAAGGAGGGAAACTGGATTCCCCGTTGGAGCCACCAGTTCTGTCAACCCATTATAATTCTGACCTCTAAAGCAAAGATAATGCATTTGTGTTTTCACACACTGAGTACCCAGAGATACATTATGACACCAATAGGAAATTAATACATTATAAAAATTATCTTCAGCTTAAAAATGTCGAGACTGAGCTCCATTTGAAGGACAAATATCACATATGCAAAACCTAGTTAACATTTATATATACACATACTTGCAGGTATAAATATATGCACACACACACACACACACACACACACACACACACACACACACATATATATATATATATATAGTGAAAGTAGACAGTTTATGAGGAGAAGGAGTTTATAAGATGAAGAGGGGGAACAAAAGCATAATATGGAAATAAAAGGCAGATACCACATATTTCTCTTATATGCAGAATCTTGATTTAACTGTCTCCCCCCCTGCTAAGATGTGTGTATACATAAACTATAAAATACAATAAAACAAAAAGGAAACCATTTGGAGGTAATAAAGGGGTTCTTTGGGGAAGGGAGTAGGAACAAGGGATATTATTGAGGGGGGCAAATAAGAGTAACTAATAGTGATATATATTATGACAAAATCATAATGATACCCAATGTTTTACATGCTAACTAAAAGAGTTAACAGGAAAAAAGTGAATAAACAAACTGAGTTTCAGGGGCATAAGTATTAGCATAGCAACATTCAAAACTAGCAGAACAACTGCAACCTCTGATTGTGTGGGTTCACTCTCCAGTAAGGCCAATTCTGCACAAACTCAAATATTCTCTGCTGAATTGAAAGTAGATTTTGTGTCAGTTTTCTTTCACTTCCTATTCTTGGAAACACCCTTGATGCAATAGTTTTCCCACCTAATATGTCAGTCTTCACAGAAAACACGAGAATGAAGAGATCTAGTCCTGCCAAAAAAAGAAGAAAAAGAAGAGAGAAAAAACGCACAGGTCATTAATATCTGAATTTGATTGGAAAATCTAGGTTTAAAAATCAGATTGGGTGATAAAAAGCACACTCTTCATAAATATTTAACCACTCCATCGGTGAACTGGGAATTAGAGAGCTGAAGGGAGCACTCTGCTGGCAGTTGGCTGTCCTTGTTTTCAAAATGAAAGCTCCTTTTGCAGCTTCAGAAATAAATGATTGGAGCCTAAGAAAATGAAATACTATCTTAGACACAAGCATTTTATTTGAAATGACCCCAAATGATGCTTCTAAAAGTGTTGAACTCACAGTAAATCTGCCTTCTATTTTAAGACCATAATGGACCTATGAGCTACATACAGCTATCTTAGAGCAGTGATCTCATTTCATATTCTGTGTTCAAGACCAAGAGATTGGTCTGTGGTGGAGTGGGCTCAGTCAGTCTCATTTCCTTTATGTCTCCCTGAGTCTATATGCTTGGCAATTTCCCTCACCATCAACTCTGGCACCAAGTTTGGTCACATGCTTTGCCTTGGTTAGAAGTACAAAGCCAACCTTGAGCTGGTGCTCACCCACCAGTCTTAACCATGGGACTCACCCCCAGGTCTTACACAGACCTCTCCTCTTGCTTTTCTTAGAATCCCAAATGTGAGCACGCTTAGACAAGATTACAAGGTGATCAAAGTCATATGGTCTACTTGCCTGATCTTTCACATAGCAGTTAGCTAACTGCCACACATGAACTTTCCCCTGTGGCACTGTTCAGCTACAAAACCCATCAGTTGGCCCACCTGAATATATGAGTGAGACAAAAGCAATCTAGAAAGATTGTCTAGAATGAGTGCAGATGAATAGCTGACCTACACAATCAGTAACTAAAAGATGTTACTACCACACCCTGCTGTGGGTTGCCTTTGTAAGCAGCAAAGCATAACTGATGTACTTCCCAACTCCATCTGTGTATACTTTTGTGTCACAGCAATTAAAACAATGTAAAATCAGACAAGGTTCAGGTCATCTTCACAAGTAGAGACTTTGCAAAAGCAAATCTAAACCATTGCAGTGGGATGCATTTGAGGGTCACTAGTTGTCTCTCATAATCTATACCCTATCTCATCCTTGATCTTACTTGGACAGCCATCCTTTCTCACTGACAAGGTTGGCAACTAACACTTTTTTTTAGCTCACAAGCAAACTTTGCTTAATTTACCTGGTTTCCCCTCCTCACTTTGCATCACTATTTACAGTGAGTATTTGTCAAGATTGTTTTCTTTGGTGACACACAACAGAACCCCAATTTCAGTAAGCTCACAAATAAAAAAGTAAGAGTCTAGATTGGATATACAGAATCCAACACGGAGGCAACAAAAATGTCAGCCATCACTGGAATCAAACTGCATACTTTATATCTTTCTATTTGTTTCTATTTGTCAGTTTCTTTCTTCTTCCATGATTTATGAGCCTCTGTCACAGAGAAAAACAGACTTGAGCCCAAAACTTCTGGGTTGTATCACTCTAGGGCATACAACCAGACCAGACTGTCAGTTTTAGATGAATTCCACATACTGTCAAGACATCTTTATAGGCCCAACTTTATCAAGAGCTTCACTGACTAGTTGTGGTCTGGACTTGGGGCTCATAGTCTAACTGCATAGAATCTTTCATGGTAACTTAGTAGGTAGAATTATCAAAGAAAAAGACAGGTCTCAAAATGTGTGAGGCTCTGGGAAGCATGATTAACACCAGTAAAGCAAGGCTATGGATATCTACTATAATTCTGCTCTTGCTTCTCAAACTCATATTCTTTTCACACACACATTTTCAGAACTTTCCAACTAAGTAGCTAAATCTTTCCACCATAATTTTTACCAGCAATTCTGAGAGTTTAAAATTTATTCTTACATATATAACCATGTTATTAATAATCCCAAAAGGGCCTTTCATGAAGGTCAAGGCCAGCTTTTTACATGGCTCAGGATCTAGTCAATGGCAAGAAACCAATAAATATTTATGAATGGTTGAATAATCATAGGTAATTTTAAAGACTGAGATGAAGAAATAAATTCATGGGCTACTGGATTTTGAACCTACTATATGTTATCTCTATTGTAAGATGAGGAAAAAAAAATTTAAAAGTTAGGCAATTTGTTCAAGTTCATACAACCAGTATGAGAACCTCAACATCTAGATTTTATTTAAGAATCTATCATGATAATTATTATATTTTCTTTATTTTCCAAAGCTTTTCCACACTTGTGGGAATAAGCATAATAATAGGAAATTTCAACAGGAAATAAGAAAAAAATGTTAATTTATGGAAAATTCACAGTCTATTGGGAAAATATGGTATGACTAACAGGAAGATTGATGCTCATGGGTATGAATTCTAAGTATTATCTCTGATCATGAAATAAATTTCATGTTCAAGCACCTGAGTACACTCAATGTACTCACTAGGAGGTTCTCTTTGTATGTATTTCAGTGTCTAGAGCTAGACATATTTGTTTCCTACTGTAGAAACTTTCTGTGTTGTGAACCACATTATAATTGAGTGAACCCTAGGAAGGCAAACTTTAAGAGGAACAGTCAATGAGGGAAGTTAGCACAAGGAGTCCTTTGGGAAGGCATGCTGGTTCAGATTTTCTTAAATCATCGGATTTCTGCCAGGTATTTCTAGTCAAATAACCATTATCACACACAGCAACACAGTGTCCAGTTAGGGAAAAAAACTATGAATCAATAACAAGAAAGAATATAGAACATATACAAACTCATGGAAATTAATCAATACACTACTGAATGATTGGATTGGTCATTGGATAATTCAAGAAGAAAATAAAAAAAATTCTAGAATCAAATGATAATGAAAATAGAATTTAACAAAACTTATGGGCTATAATTAAGGCAGTTCTAAGAGTAGATTTTACAGAAGTAAGGGCCTTTATTAAGAAATTAGAGGAACTATAGGTAAATAACTTAATGCTACAGTAACTAAGGCCTTAGCAAAAGAAGAGCAAACCAAACCAAAATGAAAAAAAAGAAAAAAAGTAGATGGAAAGAAATAATAGGCAGAAATCAATGGAATATAAACAAACAAACAATACAAAGAATCAATGAAACAAATAGTTTTTTTTTTGAAAAGGATAAATAAAATTGACAAGCCCTCAGGAAAACTGACCAAAAGAAACAGAATAGACACAAATTAATGAATTTGGAGATGAAAAGTGTGCTATTTCAACATATATCAATGAAACTCAAAAAAGTCATAACGTTATACCTTAGGAACATATACTCTACTAAATTTGAAAATTTAAAACAAATAGATGAAAGAATATATATATATATATATATATATATATATATATATATATATATACATATATATATATACATGTTTATATATATTTATTAAAAACCTGTCAAAATTAAAGCAAGATGAGATAAACCATTTAAACAGATCTATGAGATCAAAGCAGTTATTAAAAATCCCCTAAGCCAGGCATGATAGTACAAGCCTTTAACCTCAGCAGTGGCTGGAGGCCCTGGTGCACCTATTCTTTCTCTCTCTCTCTCTGCTGGGCATGGCAGCATATGCCTTTAATCCCAGCACTTTGGAGTCAGAGTTTGGAGGATTGGTTTGAGTTTGAGGGCACAAGTCCAGCCCATGATGGATTCACTGATAAATTTTATCAGACTTTTATATAAGAACTAACATCAATGCTTCTCAATTTATTCCATAAAATAGAAAGGAACAATACCAAATTTCTTTTATGAAGCCAGCATTCCCTTGATACCAAAACCAGATAAAGACAAAATGAAAAAGAAAACTGCACACAATTCCCCTAAAGAATGTAGATCAAAAAATTCTCAAGAAAATACTGGCAAACTGAATACAAGAACACATCAAAAATATCATTCACCCAGATCAAGTGGTTTTATTCCTGAGATGTGGGAATTGTTCAACACATGCAAGTCAACAAGTATAGTACACTATATGAATGGGCTCAAGGGCAAAAATCACACTAATGTCTTAATAGATGCAGAAAAGGCATTTGACAAATTCTAACATCCCTTCATGGTAAAACTTCTAAAGAAACTGGGAATAGAAGAAACATATCTTTATATGATAAAGGCTATTTATGGCATATTTATAGCCAACATTATAGTAAACAGGGAAAAACTCAAAGCAGTTCTACTAAAATCAGGAGCAAGAAAAGGGTGTCTACTTTCCCCACTTTTATTTAATATAGCACTGATAGCCTAAGCTAGAACAATAAGATAGGAAACACAAATAAAAAGATACAAATAAGAGAGGAATCAGTCAAATTATCATCATTTTTAGATAATATAATTCTATGCAAAACGGATCCTAAGGACTCTATGAGAAAATTACTAGAGCTCAAAAATGCTTTCAGTAACTAAGAAAAATTGGAGAAACAAGCAAGGGGGCTGTTTTCCTGATGAACCGGATACCAGCACAAGGGGGAAGGAGATCAGCACAGAGAAAAATCAACTCCTACCAAATCAGAGAGCCAGAGCCTCAGAGGCCCCCAACACCTCATCACTGAAGCAGACCAAAAATGAACCCAGCGTGGCTCAGGGAAATTTTGCAGAAGAGGGGGCGGAAAGAATGTCAGAGCCACATGTTGGGTCATGATATGCAGAGACATTTAGCTTACCCATAACTGTGGGCTAACTCCACAATGCATGACCCGTATACCTCAACAAGGAGGGGCCAAGGGGAGTGGGTAGGTCACGGATGAGCCTAATAATGGTACCAAACTGACTGTATTTGCTGAATACAAAACTAACTAATAAAGAAAAAAAATTAAAAAATGCTTTCAGTAAAGTAGTAGGACATAATAGCCTTCCTATATACCATAACAATGTGCTGAGAATGAAATCAGTGAAATACTTCCATTCACAATTGCATTAAAAAATCTTGGAATAAACTTGACCAAGGAAGTGAAGGATCTCTACAATGAAAACTTTAAAACCGCTCATAAAAGAAACTGAAGAAGACACTAGGGAATGGAAAGACATCCCATGTTCATGGATCTTAATAGTAAATATTGTGAAAATGTCTATTTTACAGAAAGAAATCTACAGATTTAATGAAATCCTCAAAATTCCAATGGCAATCTTCACTAAAATAGAAAAAAAAATCCTAAAATTCATTTGGAAGTACAAAAACCTTGACTAGCTAAAGCGATTTTGAGCAACAAAAGTAAGGCTGGCACTATTACCACACCTGATTTTAAGATATATTACAAAGCCATAGTAACAAAAACAGCATGGTGCTGTCACAAAAACTGATATTTTGACCAATGGGACAGAATAGAGGACTGAGATGTAAACCCAGGAAGCTATAGCCACCTGATTTTGGGGGGAAAATGCCAAAAAATGTTTTCTGGAGGAAAGATGGCTACTTTAGCAAATCGTTCTGGGAAAACTGTAGCTAGAAAATGGAATCAGCCTAGATGTTCTTCAACTGATAAATAGAAATGAAGATGTGATACATTTACACACTGCAATTAAATTTAGCTTTAAAGAAAAATGATATTATGAAATTTTCAGGGAAATGGATAGATCTGGAAAAGATTATATTAACTCAGGTTCAAAAACTCAAATGCCACATGTTCTCTCTCAAATGTGGATCCTAGCTTCAAATATACATTTGTTTGTGAGTTGGAGTAAAAGTTCATAGTAGAGGCCAGGAAGCTAGAAAAGTCCCACGACAGAGGGTGAAGATGGGAGGGCTTAAGGGGAGGAGCTAGTAGATATGAAATTAGAAGGACAGAACACTGGGGGTGACATGGTATAAATGAGGTCACGGAAGGATATGGAAAAGAGGAGGGTGTGGAAGGAGAATTAATGAAAATAAAAGATATCATGAATAAGCCATATGGAAATCTACTTCTTTTCTAAATAAATCCTCTCTCTCTCTCCGTGTGTGTGTGTGTGTGTGTGTGTGTTTGTGTGTGTGTTAAAAAGAGTTTGGGCAGAAGTGCCCTGTAGGCATGGATAATGATATGCCCAGAAACCATACTCTGTTACAAGAAAATTTCAGTGCCAGGGGTGGGATATCTTCCAGCAACTTGCTGTTCAGCAGGTAGATCCCTGAAATCCCCAGAACATTACAGGCCATTAAACTACAACTAAATGGTAACACCCTATTGCTGAAAACTCCACATGCTTGGGCTTTAGGTCACTAAGAAATCAAGCTGGAGCTGAGCTGGAAGTCTCCTCCCAGTTGACTAGCTCTCAGAATGCTGGAAAGATCCAAGCAGCCTACTGGGGATAAAAATCAATTGTCTTAGTGAGTACTGGACCCTACAAGCTTTATGAATACACAGCCAGGACAAATATACCAATTGGTGGCATGTCTGTTATGGGAAAAACGAACTGCTCTCTGATTGGACTTGAGGCTCATTCCATGGGAGGGAATCCATGGTCCTGGTACTGAACATCTCATTAAAAGCCTATGGCTTTGGAAGTTATAAGCCCTTGTTTGGGAAACTACTACTGTTTTCTGGCTAAATGTATATATTACATACACCAAACTTCCCTCTAAATACTTATATTTATGCCCATATATTAATGCTACTCTCATTTCTGGTTAGAGAAGCTTCTGTTTTCAGATAGTGGTGACTACTGGGGAGACACAAACTCACAAAAGTGATGAGAAGTGACAGTTGGGTGTTGAGCACAAAGTGAGATATTTCTATCACATCCTCCAAGGCTCAGGGATCATTGCAGAAGAGTGGTGAAAAGAATGGAGAAGCCAAAAAATGAAGAGGGCTTTGCCGTATTGTCTTCCAGACCCCAAAACGTCTGTGGTATTCATGACCTCACAGTGGCTAATGCTACCTACATAAGACCTGCATAATAAAAGGGGAAATGATGACATAAAAATAGAAGAGAGATTAGTTGGAAAGAAGGAGGGATTCAGTGGAGTGGGATTTGTGAGAAGGAATAGAGAGGGTGGTGTAAGGAGATTCTGATCATAGTATATTGTCTATATGTATGGATATTGTCAATAAAAATTATAAAATGAATAATGTTGTTATGATGATTAGAGATTCTATAATGTATATACTTCCATGTCTATTAATTTTTATAGTGCCAATTCATATATTCACAAATTCATGTATTTTTCAAGATACAGTTTTGACAAATAACAAAATAGAACATGAACTACACAAGATTGATAGAATTATTTCTTGTAACAATACAGTTTTATGGAAAGTAAAACCATATGAAAGCTTAATTACTGGGGAAAACTGGATTCCAAAAGTCACACACTGTGGTGATTTGAATAGAATAGATGGCCTCCAATATATTCAGTTGTTTGTTTGTAGTTTGCATCTGCAGCCACCTGGCTGGAGTCAGTGCCATTGTGTGGATCTTAAAGTGTGGTGGTGGGTTTCAGATTTCAATCTAAAGATATGCAAAGTGTGCCTAGCTGGAGTTCCTGAAGTGTGCTGTGGCCTTTGGCTTTTGGGCTTGTGCTTCTCTTTCTCTCTGCTTGGGCCTGTGAAGGCAGGCTAGTTTCTTCTGCCATTATGGAACTTCCCCTGGATCTGTAAGCTTCAATAAATCCCTTCCTCCATAACTGTGCCTGGTCTGGAAGTTCATCTCAGCGAACCTGAAGCTGTCTGTTACACACATCATCATATATTTTTCTTTGGTATGGTCTGAATGGAGCAAAAATGACCACAGTGAATTCTTCCTTGGTTTTCTTTTTCTCAATTTAAGATATCAGTCCATTTAGTTTGAATATTGAATATCCCATTAGCTAGTTATAGTTCCTTTTGCACATGGTTTAGATCAGGGTTCATTCTTATTTAAACCACTTTAACCTGAATGTTGAATGTCCACATCAATGGACATCACCCAGACTAAGCATACCAATTGAATGGGCAGAAAGAACACTTTCCAAACAGGGGATAGATTTTCATAATAATACGTGCTGTACAAAGAAAATGACAATAGTTCTGTACCACAGATACATGATAGTATTTATGTGACAGAATCAAAGAAGCAGTTTTCAATTTATTTTATTGAATTCTCAATACTAGCTGGTATAATTAAGTTGCTTTCAAACTTTATTATTATTATTATTATTATTATTATTATCATTATTATCAACATATTTCCCATAGATACATCGTGTTGGTACCCTCTTTTCCCTTGTCCCTGTCCCCATTCTGCTGGGGACCGTCCTCAGTGGGGTTGCAGGTATTCACTATGGGGTTGTGGGTTATATGTTGTGGGAGCAGCAGTCAATTATTTTTGGGGGGAGGGAATACCTCTAGGCATGACATTTCAACTATGGCTCTTATAATCTTTCTGTGCTCTCTTCTGCAAAATTCCCTGAGCCATGGTGAGTGAATTTTAAGTCTAATTCAGTGATGAGCTCTTAGAAGCTTCTGAATCTCTGCTTTGGAAGACACTGAGGATATCAAACTCTTTCTTTAGAGGCTGTGGCATCTATTTCTGTTTCACTGTTTTCTCCCTTTCTCTGCCTACATTCAGTGTGTTCCTTGTTCCATTCCACATTTGGATACTGTATTTGCTCCAGGATTTTTTTCCTGGGTATCTTTTGTCTTTATATGTTTTCTTTTAAAAGACCTCATCCACCAGCAATTTCTCAAGCTGTCCTCTGATGACACCAGATTTACATCAATAGTTTCACACTGTGCTCCCAACCTTCCACTGTGCTTTCTCAAAGTTCCTCAAGACAAACATGGCCACAGCAGAGCTCAGGGCTTCCCTCTTTGAACTATCTACTGCCCCATCTCTCTCCCACTGAGAACTCCATATTCTTTGATGGAGAAGGTGCAGTGGAGGGCAAACAACTGCATCAGGGCTTCTACTTCATTAAGTATTCTACTTAGAGAAATTTTAGAAAGATGAAAGGGAATTCCGTCATAGGAAAATTTTAGGGAAAATGGTAAAGAGGTAATTCTTGTGTAGTCTTTAAAATGCATTGGTTCCTTCAAAGCTGAGATGTTGGCTGTAGTGTGAGTAAACATACAAGTTGAATGTTGTTTACATAACAATTGTTAGCGTGTATGGAACTTCTTTTTTTATGTATTTGCAATGAGAGAAAGAGAGAGAGAGAGAGAGAGAGAGAGAGAGAGAGGAACAATGGGCATGCCAGGGCTTCCAGCTACTGTGAACTGACATAGTACCCATGTGTCATTTTGTGCATCTGGCTCCACGTGGGTACTATGGAATAGAATCCTGGTTCTTAGGCTCTGAAGGTAAGGACTTTAACTGCTGAGCCATATCTCAAGCCCTTGTATGGAAATTCTTAAATATTGAGCTGCTCTTTTCAGAGGTGCTAAGGGTCACTGACACACACAACTATTAAAGTGGCAGCCATAGGGTTCTATGAAGTTTCCATCAAATTGAGAAGGAGATGTGTCCACAAGCACTGAGGGGAATGCCAGTGGCAAGAAATTAACAGAACCACCTAACTCATGGTTGTAAAAGTTCTCCAGCCCCTGTACCTAGCTCAGGTATGGTCCTAGGCCATGCTTTTATGTGGAGCCACTGCAATCTCTGAGTACATAAACTGCACCATAGCCATGCAAGAACCTAGGGGTCATGAAAATCCCAGCCAGCCCCCACCCCCTGCAAACCACCATAAAACTTGGATAGAGGGCATAAAGAATTAACAAGCAGTACAAAGTTTCTTCCTGGGGTCAAAATTTTGATTTGAGGAAGATGTTTTTCCATAGGAAAAGCCCCCTCACATTTTCTGTATGTGGCCAGAAAAAGTAGGTGTGATTTGTGCACACCAGATGAGTTCATATTAGGAAAAATACTAGTGCTAAAATAGAACTGTTGTACTCTTAGGGTGACAGAATGAGAAAGCATTGAGGAACTCATCTAATTCAACTCCTTCTGTTTATGTTTATTGCAATTGGCCAGAGAAGTGAGTCTATAGAGATGAAGGACCATATATCCAAGAGTGCACCTCAGACCCCAAATACTATTATGAAAATCTCATTCTTTGTTAGCTGATCAGAACAATTATATTTTTATTCTACCACTTCCCATATCTGACAAGAAGTCCATGCCCCAAATAAATTGCTTTTTTCTTATGTTATATAATAATGAATACATAATTACTAAATAAAACTTAGACAATGAGAAGTGACATGTTGATCATCATGGTGATAAATTGTTCCTAGTTCCCCCATACAGCGATGATCATTACTGTTACTCTGACTCACATTTTCTTCCATATCTTCTATAGGTATAGCTGTACAGGAGTAAGTTAAGAAAGCAGGCATTGGTTTGAGGGAGGCAAGTTTCAAGTTATAGCCCTGTGTCCAGAAGCTTTAGGAACTTACATGTACAAAACATAACATAGCTGTCATGGATGAGGCCATCCTATCAATAGCACCTGTCTGCCAAGATTATGAGTGTTAAATTGTAACATTTTAGTGAAATCTGAGTCAAAGTATGCTGGATTGCTTTCCCAAGGGCTTGAAATTATATAAACTGGTAATATATAAGACTTTGTCATCTTTTAGTGTACTTGAAAACATTCCATATTCGAAAAAAATCTTGGAAAATTTCATTTTTAGAAATACAGTTCCATTATGGTGATTTTAATTTTGATTATCCAGTAGAGAATTTGATTATCTTTCCATTACTTTCAAATAAATACATTCTAGCATGAAATAGTTTCTCTTATGCATAGACATTTGAATTCTTTCCTTAATGATTTGTTTGAGATATCATTATTAATGAACCCATCCCATGTTGGCCACAGATATGATTTTGCGGAATGGATTTTTCACTGGTCATTTTATATACACCAGGATTCTCTCTTTATTAGTGTGTTTTAATACACATGCAATCTAATCTATGCACCTTTTCCTTTTGTTCTCTTTCTGGACTTAGAAAAGACTTCTGGCTCCACAGCAGTAATTTTATAAATGTGTTCTTTAGACTTTTGCCATCAAGAAGAGCAAATATGTTTGCTAAAAGGAACCATAGCAAATCAAAACCTTTTGGGATGTGCCTTGGAATCTGCATTTGGTAAGCTGTTTATTGTCATTTAAAATTTTATTTATTTATTTATTTATGAGAGAAGAGAGATAGACAGGGAGAAAGATAGGGAAACATAGTATAGGCATGCCAGTGCCTCTTGCTACTGTGAAGAAACTCCAGATGCATGCATCACATTATGCATCTGGCTTTATATGAGTACTGGCAGGCTTTGCAAACAAACACTTTTACCCAAATAGCAGTTTCCCCAGCCTTGTTTGTTTGTTTTTAGAGGTAAGAATTCACTCTAGTCTAGGGTGACCTGGAATTCACTTTCTAGCCTCAGCTAGCCTTGAACTCATGGAGATCCTCCTACCTCAACCACCCAAGTGCTGGAATTAAAGACATGTGCCACCAGGCCTCGCTTCCAGCCATTACTTATTCCTTTAGCTAACAGGTGAGAAACGATGCTATGTTACCAATTTGAGTTACTGTTTTATTGCTACTAGATTTATTATATTTAATGGTTAATATTAGCACCTTATTTTTCGTGAGTAGAATATGACATTTTTAAAACTAAAATGTTGAGAAGTTAATATACTTACATATATGCAAATTCATAAATTTTCTATTATATATGTAATTGGTAAAATTTAGGAATTAAAATTCTCTATGTATATTTTGTTTCTTTCATCTGTGTTTAAATATGGGTCAGAATCATGTCCATTAAAATTTTTTGTAACTATATGGCATTTTGATATTTGAGAGAATTATTTTTACCACATTATATTATTGTTTCAAAACAATTCCTTGCTATTTTTACATTCTTATATTCTACCAGACAAATTTGAATTAATTCTTCCTTTTGCTGAGGATATGTTTGGAAATGTGTGGCCTTCTGCCTTTCCATATGAAATTTGAGATCATTTTTTCTATCTCTGTGAAGAACACTGTAGGGATTTTAATTGGAATTGCATTAAATCTGTATATTGCCTTTGGTAGGATTGTCACCTTCACAATGTTAATTCTGCCTATCCAGGAACATGGGAGGTCTTTCCATTTTCTCAAGTCGGCCTCAATTTCTTTTTTGAGTGTTTTCATGTTTTCGTTGTATAGATCTTTCACTTCCTTGGTTAACGTTACTCCAAGGTATTTTATTTATATTTTTTTTTTGTTGCAATTGAAAATGGGACTATGTCCCTTATTCCAAGGTATTTTATTTATATTTTTTTTGTTGCAATTGAAAATGGGACTATGTCCCTTATTTTTTTCTCTCAGCAAAAGAAATACCTCTGGAGGGATCACCATACCTGATCTAAAGCTATATTACAAAGCCATAGTAATAAAAGCAGCATGGTACTGGCATAAAAACAGGAGTATACATCAATGGAATAGACTTGAGGACCCGGACTTTGGGTCAAGCAACTATAGGTACTTGATATTCAATAAAAGCCCAAACAATATAGGCTGGAAAAAAGACAGCATCTTCAACAAATGGTGCTGGACAAACTGGATAACCATATGCAAGAAACTGAAACTTGATCCACATATTTCACCATGCACTACACTCAAGTCCAAATGGATCAAAGATCTCAATATAAGACAAGAAACTCGAACACTACTGGAAGAAAATTTAGGAAGTACTTTCCATGACATAGGAATGGAAAAAGACTTCCTGAACAAAACCCCAGTAGCTCATGAACTAAACCGTCACTCAACCAATGGGATCACATGAAGCTGAAGAGTTTCTTTACAGACAAGCATACAATAAGCAAAGCCAATAGATTGCCCACAGAATGGGAGAAAATATTTGTGGGTTATCCAACTGATAGAGGACTAATCTCTAGAATCTACAAAGAACTCAAAAATCTAAACAGTAAGAAGTCAAACACCCCACTCACAAAATGGGGCAAAGAGCTAAACAGGCAGTTCACAGAGGAAGAAATAGAAATGGCAAACATACACTTAAGAAAATGTTCATCATCCCTAATCATCAGAGAAATGCAAATTAAAACAACTATAAGATTCCACCTTACCCCAATAAGGATAGCAAACATCAAAAAATCAAATAAAAATAAATGCTGGCAAGGATGTGGAGAAGTAGGAACACTCATCCACTGTTGGTGGGAATGTAGGATGGTACAACCACTTTGGAAAGCAATATGGAGACTTCTGAAAAAGCTGAGTATAGAGATACCAACAGACCCAGTTATTCCCTTCCTGGGCATCTACCCTAAAACCTTCACACCACAGGCTAGAGAGATTTGCTCAACCATGTTTATAGCAACTCAATTTGTAATAGGTAAGTGCTGGGATCAACCCAGATGTCCATCACTAGAAGAATGGATACTAAGATGTGGTATATCTACACAATGGAATTCTATACAGCAGTAAGAAAAAATGACACAATGAAAGTTGAGGAAAAATGGTTGAACCTGGAACAGATCATTCTCAGTGAGCTTACCCAATCACAGAAAAAAAAAAATCACCAAATAGTCTCACTCATCTACACCACCTAACCTGAATCTACCCAAGATACCTCACATACCCAGCAAGCATCTCCTAGACTAGACACTAGGATGGAAGGGGAGGGAGGGGAGGGCATCAAAGGGGTGGGAAACACAAATCTAGACCCAAACGGCCATGGTACCATAATTTTCTACTTACTAAAGGACAAACCAAATGGCTGATCCTTCACCAGGCCCTTACAGGGAACACCTGAACCACAAGACACTGGAGAGGGTAAGATCAAGACTAACCTTAATCTTCTACATCTTTCCTCCCTCACTTCCCATCTCCCTCTCCCTCTCTGTCTTATCTCTAACTCTTGTATATTAGTTATCTTTTTCCTGATTTTCTTAGTGGGCACTGACCTGTAACTCCCAGACCCAGCATGGGGCTATCATCCACAATGAGCTTTTGATCAGAGAGACCTACAAGGTTTCCTAAAAGACAGACAGATTTCTGTCAGAGTATTTGATGACCCACCAAAGGCTAGTGGTAAGACCCTACTGCTGAAGACACCTTATGTGACTGACTTGCAAATTGGAATGGCATGGCTGGAAGTTGTAAGAGAGTCAGTTCCCAGACAGTCAGCGCATCTAGTACCAGAAGGTGCTACATGGGCTACTGGGGAAAATGACCAATATCTGTCGAAGCAAAGCATGGTCTAACCTACTAAACAGCAAATAACTTGGTGTGATGCTCACACAAGTGCAGTGGTGGCACACAGCCATGGTGGGGAACCAACTGCTCTCAATTTGGCTAACTGATCCCCTCACTGGTATGGGACCCATAGCTGGAGCTGGGAAACAAGTCAGAACCAGATCCAAACATAAGCCTACTCTCCAATATCAAGCTACCATCAATTGTGGGCTACAAGAGGGCCTACACCTATTAAATTCTCTATAAAAAAAAATAAGAGTTATCTCATTTGTCCTGGCAATAACTTACTCTCTGTTGGAGAATCTGCTTCTCTTTTTCAGATAGATGTAGATCCTAAGGAGAGAGCCACCCCATCATACCTCAAAAGGGCCCCGGCTGAAACTAAGAAAAATTGGTGAAACAAGCAAGGGGGCTGTTTGCCTGAAGAACCAGATACCAGCACAAGGGGGAAGGAGATCAGCACAGAGAAAAGTCAACTCCTACCAAATCAGAGAGCCAGAGCCTCAGAGGCCCCCAACACCTCATCACTGAAACAGACCAAAAATGAACCCAACATGGCTCAGGGAAATTTTGCAGAAGAGGGGGCGGAGAGAATGTCAGAGCCACATGTTGGGTCATGATATGCAGAGACATTTAGCTTACCCATAACTGTGGGCTAACTCCACAATGCATGACCCGTATACCTCAACAAGGAGGGGCCAAGGGGAGGGGGTAAGTAATGGATGAGCCTAATAATGTTACCAAACTGACTGTATTTGCTGAATACAAAACTAACTAATAAAGAAAGAAAAATTCTTCCCAGTTAAGTAGACAATCTGTCATGATTTTTGATAAAAATTGCATTCTATGTCAAAGCTATTTGAAAAGAATAGTTTTTAGTCTTATCATCCAGAAGTATGATATATTTTCTGATGATTCAAGTGTGGTTTACAAGGCTATTTCCACAAATTGCCTTGTACCTTTCTTGTTGAAAATGTTTTTAAGTATTTTAATTTTAGATTATGATCAATATGATGTTTTTAGTAAGAATTTTTGGTTTAGATCTAGTTTCTGCTGAATATATGTAGACCATTTATTCAGGTACTGAACTGTAATTGATTCTTTATGCTAAAACGTATGTGTTTCAGTCATTGTTGAACATAGGCAGGGCCCTGGGTTAAAGCAAATCTAAGCTGTCTGACACAAAGTCCCCAGGTTATGGAGCAGTCGCAGCAGCCTGAACCGCTGGTCATGTATTGGGGACCAGACAGGCAGGGGAGCTCCTCCCCCCATTCTCGGGGGGTTTCAGTAAGCCAGGATTCTCCCTCCATCTTGGGGGTCACAGTGAGCCTGGATCCCTGGACAAAATCTCGGACCCTGAGATTGGCAGGAATCTCCAAGCATGGGATACTTGGACATTAAGATAAGACTTAGGCTTTGCCCATAACCCTGTGGCCTTTGGCCAGTTGCCTAGGAAACTCCTTATATGGTATTAGCCAGAACCTTTGCAAAGCCCATCCCCCTATACCATTGCCTACCTGCTGGAATGAATATCCCCATATGCTAATTAGGCATCAGCAAGCAACCTTGTACATCCATCCTCTTAGGACCCTCTAATGCTTATAAACCCATTTTCCTGACAATAAACTGAGAGCTGTTCACCAAAACTGTTTCCCAAGAGTGATTCTCGTGTGCTCACCACCATGGTTGCGGGACCTTGGAGGACCACAGCCAGCCCAAGGACTCAGGAACCCACAGGTCACCTTTCGCTGTATGTTAAGTTAGCCCAAAACTAAGTAGATTTAGAGAATAATACCTCACAGTTTCTTTGGGTCAAGAATCTAAATGATTGGACTTCTTTGTGAGTTGGAATAAAACTCAGTGGCAGAGGCCAGTAAGCTCAAAAGGGAATAAAAAGGAAATAGAAAGGGAGGAAGGGGTGTCTTAAGAGGATGGTATTGTATATATGTAAGTAGAAGACCAGATTAATGGGGATGGAAAGGCCAAAGTGAGGTTAGAGGAAGGGACTGAGTGACAGAAAGGTGGGGAGAGGACTAATCAAAATCTAAGAGGGTACAAATAAGTCATATGGAAACCTACTTTCTTTGGACAATGGCATAACCAGAAGCCATAGATTGTTACTAGAAAATTTTCAGTGCCAAGGATGGGCTACCTTCCAGTAAGTTGTTGGCCAGGGAGGTCCCTGATGCTCCCCCAACATTACCGACCATTGCAGAGGCTCTTGGTTTCCCACCAGGAGTAGATGGTAAGACCCTGTTGCTGAAGACTCCACATACTTGTGCTGCAAGGCCACTGAGAAATCCTGCTGGAGAAAACCTGCTTCATGTAGACCAGCTGACAGAAAGCTGGACAAAGCTATGCTGCATGCAGTTCCATGGGAGAGGGTGGGACGTCATCAGTGGAGATAAACAACAGTGGACACTTCAAGCCTTAAATTTGGCTAGCCAGGCTAATATGAGCCAACAGGTGCAATAGTGGCATGTCTGATATGGGGAAAACCAACCACTCTCTAATTGGACTAGAGGCTAGCTCCATAGGAGGAAATACATTCCTGATACTGAAAACCTATGACAGGGGAAGTCATGAGCCCTAAGGGTGTAATGTCTGCTGGTGTCTGTCTAAATGTATATACTATGTTCACCAGACTCCCCGTTGAGTACTTTTTAAATGTTCAAACCCATGTATTAATGCTACTCTCACTTTTGGTTAGAGAAGCTTCTCTTTTTCAGATGGTGGTGACCTTGGGATTCAGAAGGCACCACAATGCTGAGATGAAGTGACAAAAGAGTACTCAACATTGAATCATCCCTATCACACCTTCCAAGGCTCAGGGTCCATTGCAGAATAGGTGGCAGAAAGTAAGAACCAAAGGAATGGTAGGTCTGCTTACAATCCACTCTTCCAGACACAAAATGGCCTGGATATCCATGACCTCACAGTGCCTGATACTACCTACACAAGACCATCATAATAGGAGAAAAAGATGATGGCATAAAAATGAAAGAGAGACTGATTGAGAAGGGGAGGGGATATGATGGAGAGTAGAGTTGTAAAGGGAAAGTGGGGAGGAGTGGGAATTACCATGGTTTGTTGTCTGTAATTGTGGAAGCTGTCAATAAAAAAGTCAAAAAAAAAAAAAAAAGAATCTAAATGTATCTTGGCTTGCTTCTGTTGTTCAGAACCTTACAGACTATCCTACTGAGTGACCTAAATACTCACAAAGCTCAACTTGAGATGGACTTTTTCCCAATTCTCTTATGTAGCTGTGGGCACAATTCATTTTTGTGGGCTGGTAGACTGAAAATCTTGTCTAATTGTTGGCTAATGAGCCCTCAGCTTAAAAAATATTCCTTTTTATTTTGAGAAATAAATACAGAGAGAAGAGAGAGTATAGGCACACCAGAGCTTCTTGCTACAACAACCAAACTCCAGATGCATGTGCTACTTTCTGCCTCTGGCTTTACATGAGAACAAGGGAATCAAACCAGAGCCAGCAGGTCTTGTAACTGCTAAGCCATCTGTCCAGCCCACCACCTTTAGTTTCTTGTCACAGAGTTTCTATAGGAAGCTTAATTCATAATACTGAGAAGAGAAAGAGAGAGAGAGAGAGACTTGCATGACATAATTAATTCAGAATTATTTTTCCACCATTCTTGCCATATTCTATTGGTTACAAGTGAGTTCATGGGTCAAGTTTTTCCCATGCTCAAGGAAAGATTACACAAGAAATGAGATCCACAAAGGTAGGGATCATTGGATATCAATATGGAAACTGTAGTATGCCTTTCAATGATTTAATGAGCAATTCCAACCACAATTTTAATTCCAATAAATCTCCCACACCTACTAGTAGGTAATCAAAAATGTAGTTCACTTTCAGCAAAGACAACAAAGATTGGGTTGCCTTGATCAAAAAACATTATAACCATGTATAAAAGCTGTCAATGAATGCAATTAAAAATTTTTAGTATATATAAAGTGGAGAAGGGAGTTTTTCCACAATCTTCAATCCAGATCTGTATTGTACATTATTAGTGAAAAATTAAGTTGCTATCTCTTTTATTTCTTTTGAAATTAAAAATCAAAAGCTCAAGGGGTCTCTATAGCTTTCAGAAGTTTATAATCCAGGACTCTATAAGCACTACAACAAATGATACTAATTGCTTAAGGGAGTTCTTCAAACCTGAGTGCTGTATTTCATCTTCAAGGAGAAAGAAACAAGTCTGATTCCCTCTTGAAACAATAGACACTTTCCCTTGCACTTAGCTGAAAGGCTGAAATAAAAGAAGTTGTAAGCGAGAATTAACAAGTGCTTGTGCTGGGCTGCCAAAGTAATGTGATAATGAACTCCAAGAGTTTTAAAAACATGTACCTTCTTATCATATTAATGCCATCATGACACACATTTCCACAATCAAACCTAGACATTGATCTTTCCTCTTTTTCCTAAAAAAATAAGAGAAATTTAGGAAGGATGAAAATATCTTGAGCATAGAAAAAACAAATCCCATGTGCTGGAGGGTAATGAATGACACAGGGATTGGGATTTGAATCTGGCTTTGACTCTGGTTGTTCCATTCCAAGTTCTGTGTCTGGAAACCTAGGAAAACTGCCTTTCCAGGTCTATTCACATAGCCACCAATGGCAACCTCTTGCTCATGTATGTTCCCATTTGGTTTTTTCAGCACATTTATTTAAAAACCATCATATAACAAGTATTATCATAAGCAATACAATATCCCAGGGAAGAGATATAAGGCTTGTTAAGAAAAAAGAATACCAACTACTATTTCCACAGATATTTTCTATCATTGGTCTGGTCATTGTTTGACCATCAGATAGGTATTGGGGTCTGTAGTAGCCTTCTTTAGAACTAGATCTTGCTCCATGGATTTATGGTAAGAATTGTGCTGGACTTCTCCAATCTAAATTACAGGCATGTTTTGGTCACTGTTACTTTCATCAGATTGCCAGAACAAAGTGCCACATACTAGGGCATAAACATAGAAACATACTAGCTCTGCTCTGGAGGCTGTGGTCAGTATAAAGTGTCAGCAGGCTTGTATATTGTGAGAGATGTGAGGGAAGGATCTTTGCTAAACTTCCTCTAGCTTGTAGACAGATGAGTACCTCCAAAAATTCCCATACTGTGTGCATATCTATGTCCATATTTTCTCTATAGGAGGACACTACTATCTTTGGACTAAGTGATTACCCTACTCTAGAATTACATTTACGATGATCCTACCTGCAAATGACATCATATTCTGAGGTAGTGTGAATTAGAGCTAGAACATATAAATTTTAGGAAAATGCAATATAATCCATAACAGGTGTGTTGAGAGTTTAATAGTATCCTCTTAGAATTCATGTCACCCACCTCAGAGTTGGAACTTACTTGGAAACAGGGTACAGATGTAATTGGTTAATAACTGTAAGACAACAGTTTCTGTTACATCCCCAATTCAGGCTGGGTGTAGTGGCAGACACCTTTAATCCAAGCACTCAGGAGGTAGAGGTAGATAGATCACTGTGAGTTTGTGGCCACCCTGAGAATACATAGTGAATTCTAGGTCACCCTGGGCTAGAAAAACACCCTACCAAGAAAAACAAAAACAAACAAACAAACAAATATCCAATTCAGGGCTTGGGGAAATGGCTTAGCAGTTAAAGGTTTTTGCTTACAATACTTGATGACCCAAGTTAAATTCCCCAGCTCCCATGTAAAACTACACACAAATTGGTGCATGTATCTGTGATCCCAATACACCTATGACAATGGTAGTTAAAGCCAGGAGAATCCAAAGTTAAGGCCAGCTACATGAACATTTGTTTGCAGTGACAAGAGACTTTGTCTTAAATAAGGTGGAAGAGAACAGACACCTCCCAAGGCTGTCCACTGAGTCTCTAATCTCCATGAGGCACACGTGTACCTATGCACACACATACATACACAAACAAATAAATATAAATATAAAATCATATTATATAAAAATATAAAATTTAAAAATATAAAATTTTAAAGTTAATATCCCCCCTTTAAAAGACCCCCATTTGTGACAGTTCAAGTAAGCTAATACAAGGTCTCACAAGTGCTGTGTTTTAGGTCAAAGTCCAGTCCAGAGGATATACTAGCTGGGTTAGATAGCCAGGGCTTAAAGACTGTCAGATCAAAGGGTAAAGACTGAGGGTCAAGGGGACAGCTTCAGCATTAGAACACCCTGGGTTTGTCTGGTCACTCTACTGTTTATGAGACAACACTTGAACACCCTTGCTACTTCCATTCCCCACTGTTCCAGGAGAAGACCATAGCCTCCCTTCTTAGGATTTAGTGAGGAATAAAAAAGTTGATTGATTGTATACACAATGCTAAGCAAGTACCTGGCTCAAAGAAAACAGGGATAGGCAGAAAATGAGGAATTTAACAGACGTACCAGTCAGGCAAATGTATATAGAGGGATTTGCAATGTCATACTTATGTGAACCCACTGGGTTTAGTCACTCCAGTCCCAGAGGCAGAAAGACATCAGGTTTTTCTGTGTCATCATCCAAGAAAGAAGAGATCTTCATAACAGCAGGTGGGTAGACACTTATTCCTGTTTGAGGAGGGTGATGTGTGGGACTGTGTACTAGCTCATGTCCTCAGGATGCTACCCCATTTTCTTATAATAAGGAAATCTATGCTTACTAATCTCTCCACCTTCAGAAAGCTAGCAGGAATGAAATATAAAAACAAATTATCCCTCAGAAAACCAAAGGCAATTCTTTTGTCAAGTTTATACTTCTTATTTAAATGCCCAGGACATGCTATTCCAATGCATATTGTTTTAAAAAGTACATGAAGCCTCCACCATAATCAATGGTCCAGGCAAACAAAGGTGGTTTGAAACTTTTCATTAGACACCATTTCCTCTTAGGTAGGATGGGGTCCAATTTCTCCTTCTTTTTTCTGTAAATAACATCTCCTTGCTATTCCACCAAGATGATCAACTGATTTCCCAGGAATATCCTATTTATAAAGAAGGGGATGATTTGTTTATTTTTATTATTTTTAATTGATAAGTTTAATATATGAACATATTACAAATTGGTCATATTCTCATCATTTGTTCTCCTATTTTAGTTGATTTTCTCTGGAATTTTCTTTAAATACCCATTCTCCTCCAATAAAAATTATTCAGGGAAGATAGGAAATTATTGAGAAGGCTTAGAACAAATTTTGCCTTTTGAGAAATTTAGCTAACCACAAAATGCAGTTTAAGTTCTTACTCCACTCTATAACCTTTGCAATGACAACAAATTTCTCAAGGCAAGATGATAAAAGGTGTCATGAGATGTCATGAGACATTTCACTTAATCATGAGGGGAAAAATATTCAATTGAGGAACTCATTCAGGGAATGCCATGGGGCTCTCTGAAGGCCTCAAAGTCAGTTAAAATGGTTTCAGCCCTTCATGCTGCATGCTGGTTGGCTGCTATCTTAAATAATGGGGCACCAAAGAAAGTGAGAAGAATCAGCAAGGTCAGTTTTCTCTGTAGAAGCCTTGGAAAGCAGAACAGTCAGTAGTGGGAAACACTTGAGACCCACTAGTTTCAATCCAGGGCAGTGGAGAGTAGTTACTTACCCACTGTAGCAAGCATGGTAATCATGATAATAATGCAAACCTTTATATACTCAGTTATGGAAGACCTATGGTGTGTGTAAGAATAAGTATGATTTTGCCTGGATTTTCCTAAATGGCATGCAGACCCTGCAGTTTGGTACTATTATGAGCATTGAATTGAGAGGCCACACAGCCATATGAGTGGTAGACTCAGGCTATATGATTTAAAGACTCATGATCCACAAGACAATGTTTCAGCGAATGTCATAAAGGAGAGAAGTTTCACATTAGGGATCTAGGAACACATACCTGACTGATCTTGGAGCCTTCACACACTTATCACTGGCTGCGACTTTTAGTAAGTCATTGAATGATGCTTTTTGATGCCCTGATCTCTAAAATGAAGATTTATTTATCCATCATTCTACAAATATTTCACTAGTTCCCAGTATATTCCAGGTGCTGAAAACAGGAGAGAGCAACAGAGACAATTTCTGCATTCCTGGATTGTTATAACTTGCTGAGCATTGGAGGAGTGATAGAAAATGTGTAATAAAGTCATATGTAAATAATGTCCCATGTCACATTGATCTAAGTATGATGGGTAAAATCAAGCACTGAAGAGGATTAGAATTCTACAAGTAGAAGAAAGAAGTGCTGGAATTCTGTGGACAGTGAGAAGGCCTTCCCAGAATGTTGACATTTGAACAATGACCTAGAGCATTGATATTCTAGTTTGTGACACATGCTTGGAAATAGCCTTTGTAGTTGACTTGCTGAGGTGAATTTTCAGATCAGGTACAGTTATAGAGAAGGGATTTATTAAAGCTTACAGATCCAGGGGAAGTTCCATAATGGCAGAAGAAGCTGGCCTGCTTTCACAGGTCCAAGCAGGGAGAGAGAAGCCACAAACCAAAAGCCACACAGCACACTTCAAGACCTGCAGGAGGAACTCAGACACTTTTCATATCTTTAGATTGGAATTTCAAACCCACGACCACACAGTAAGATCCACCCAGTGACACTTTCTCCAACCAAATGGTTGCAGATCCAAAGTACAAACTAATAAAACACTGAAAATATTAGGGGCCATCTATTCAAACTGCCACATCCTGCTCCTGGCCCCCAATAGATTCATAACCATCACACATTGTAAACTGTACTCAGTTCAATTTCAAGGTCCCCACAGTCTTGACCAACTTAAGATAGTGAGCCCTGTAAAATCAAACAAGTTAAATGCTTTCAAAATATAAGGGCACAGAGTAAACATTTTCAACTGGCATAAGGCATAGCAAGGAGAGACTAAAACAACGTAAACTCAACCACCATCAAACAAACATCAAACTTCTGCAGTTCAAGTTCAATACAACCAGAGACTGACAGTCTCCAGATTTTCCAATTCCACTCCTCCAGCTGGGCAGAGTAGCCATGGAAAACTTCTATCCCAGTCCAACAGTGCTCTCCATGGTAGCCCTTGCACAGTCCTAGTACATCCAAACCATCTTCAGTTCTCCATGCAAACCATGGTCCATCTTCCGAAGGCCCTGTCAGCCTATCAGGGTCCTCACACCCTGCTTCATTTCACATCTTGGCAGTGTCTTCTGTAACTGTGTACATTTCATGACCCACTCCATGCATTTTTCATCTTTCTGAAACATTGGTGTGCAGGACACAGCCATATTCTTAATTCAGGGACAAAATAAATCTTAACCTTGAAAAGCATATTCCTTCTCCACTCAACTCTTTCCCAAAAGAATTTGCATTTCTATCATGGCCTTTTCTCAGGCATCCTCTCCATTGTTTTAATATAAAGCAGTTGGGCCATCTTCCTTAAAATTGCTACTGTGTTTCTCAATAGCAGCTCTAGCAACCTAAAACCAGTCTCAGTGCCTGTAATTTTAGCTTGCTTGATGTTTTACAAATTTCTCAGTCCAATATCTTTAACCAAGCATGCCAGTCCATTACAAATTTAACCTTGACCAAACTGGGCCTGGGCAGCAGAATACAGCCAGCCCTTATGCCAGTAGCCCAGTTACAACAAAGTCCTTTGTAGTCTTTCCTTCCCCTCAAAGTTCAATACTGTCTTCACTTAGCAATCTCAAACTATCATCAGAATAGTCCATAATACTTAAATTACTGCTCCAGAATACATCTTCAGTTGTAAGTACCAAGTCCGTGCCTGTTCGTCCAAAAAAAAAGTTCCAAAAGACCAAAATCCATATGGTCAGATTCATACCACCCTACATTCTGGTACCAGCTTCTGTGGTAGGCAGCTTCAGGCTCGCTGAGATGAACTTCCAGACCAGGCACAGTTATGCAGAAAGGATTTATTAATGCTTACAGATCCAGGGGAAGTTTCATAATGGCTAAATAAGCAGGCCTGCTTTCACAGGTCCAAGCAGATAGAAAGAAGAGAGAAGCCACAAGCAAAAGTCAAATGCCACACAGCACACTTCAGGAACTCCAGGGGGAACTCAGGCACTTTGCATATATTTAGATTGGAATTTCAAACCCACCACCACACCTTAAGATCTGCCCAATAACACCTCCAGCCAGGTGGCCGCAGATTCAAAGTAAAAACTAATAAAACGCTGAATATATTGGGGCCATTTATTCAAACTACCACAGCCCTGTAGTCAGAGAGAATGGCAGGCAACCTGGAACACGTCTGAAACATTTAAGGAGGTCAGGTGAGGCCAGTGTAGCTGGTGCTGAGTGAGCAAAGGGAAACTGCTTGAGAAAGGTGTGACAGATGGGGGCACGTTTGCCCATTTCTTGTTCAGTCCTTCTGCAATGGGCTTGTATTTTCAGTAACTCAGAAGGCCATTTGAAGTTTTGAGAGAATCAGTTAACATTTGCCATATTTTCAAAGGTTCATTTTGAGAAAATGAACTCAGAAGCAGGAGTATAGCCATGATCTAAGCAAGAGATGACAGTGACTCAGATAGTTGCGAGAAGGTATTTAGTGATCAAATTTTGGCCATAATGTAATAACTGAATGCTGTCCATGGATGCTGTGAAAGGTAAATTAATTACCATTTCCAACAATCTCATGTTAATTGTGTTGATAATGTTACAAAACCAATAGTATGTGCTGCTCCCTCCCTTCCTTTTCCTCACTCTGTCCTCTGCTCCTCCACACTTGTATGTATCCACTCAAGAACAGGTTATTGCAGGCTAACCATGTGGGTTCTAGAGTCATTCATATTGACTTGAACTTGAGCCCTGGCTACACCATTTCACAACTGTGAATAACATTGAAAGTCTCAGATTCTCCAATCTTTCATCCCTTCATCCCCCAAATGATTTGGGGGTTAATTTGAGTGCTCAGACAATTTATGTAAAAACTTTGGTGACTTACTTTGAATAACATTGAAAGTCTCAGATTCTTTAATCTTTCATCCCTTCATCCCAAACATGGGTCCAACAATGATTTGGGGGTTGATTTGAATGCTCTGACAATTTAAATAAAAACTTTGGTGCCTGATGTTGCAAATTCTTAATAAAACCTTGTTTTATTATTTACTGTATTATCCATTCTGTATTGCCATGAATAAGAATTATATTATCAATAAGGGGTACAAAATATATCTACATATCTCCAGCTTGCCAATAGCTCATAATCTAGAGTTGTTCGTGGGAGTACCATGAAGCCATAACAAACACATGTTAGAGAACAGCATAGAAAAGAAAAAAATATATCACTGTACTCACAGGGCACAATTCAGCTCTGAATTTATAAGTGTTTCCTGTAATGTGATGTTAAACTCAACCCCTCAGGGGTTAGTAGAAGGCAGTCAGGATGACTGGGAGTTAAACAAGAGTTTCCAGTTGACCTAGTCCGAAGTGCAACAGGAACAAAATCCTAAGGCAAGACAGGGCAGAGCAAGTGAACACCTGTGAGCTGCTCTTAGACAGAGTAGCAGAGAATCCCCAGGACAATTATCCCTGGGAAATTCATGAAACATTTGAAAGCAAAATTGTTTTTTTTCTCCACAGTTATTCAATGAGGCCTTAGAAGGAAGTCATGATTATCACACCTGTCTTAGCTAATGCTCTAGTAGTGATGTCAGTTAAGTGGGAAGGGAAACAAATTCATTATTCTGCCACCAACTGCCTCTCCTTCTGCTCTCATCATCTGATGCTTTTGTTAATAGCATCAGGATGCCTGAGTATCAAGAATTGGTCTTCAGTAATTTCCTTAGGTTTTCCCATAGTGAGCACTTACGCACCCACCTACCCACCCACACAACACACACAACACAACACACACACACACACACACACACACACACACACACACACACCTCACTTCAAGTAAACACAGGTTATGTAATTTTCATTTCCATTAATTCTTTTCCAGTCCTGTTGTCATTACTATTAGCCATCTCTCTGGCCTCACATGGCCATAAGCCATCCCCTGTTCCCTTGTGGTCCAAAGACTGGTCAGTGGTTATAGGGCCATTGCTGCCAGATTCATCTTTTTGACTGCTTGTTCTTTTGAGACAGTCTGGTTATATATTCCAGACTATCTTCAAACTCACTATCCTGCCTCAGCCTTCCAAGTGCTGAGAGTACAGCTATATAACTATGTCATGGGTTAATCTGTGGAAGCAAGGGTTAGTTAGCTTTCTATCAATGATCAGAGGAAATTGTGTCAGGTTTTGTAGGCCACAGACTATGGGATGTCACTTCTCACCTCTGCAGTACAGCACAGACCCAGCTGTGGACAATGTATGCATGAGTGGCTACGGGTGCACTCCAATCAACCATTCTACTTATGTTAATAGGCTGAGGCCAGATTTAGCTGTTTCTTTCCTTTTTTTTTTTTTTTTGCTGCTATTATTTCTTTTGTTTTAAGTCATGTATTTTTTGTAGCTTTGGCTGGCCTGCAATTCAGTATGTAGCTCTGGCTGGCCTTAAACTCACAGCAATCATTCTTCCTCATCCTCCCAAATGCTAGGATTATGGACACCAGCAACCAAGTATGTCTTGGTTCTATTTTTAGACAAAACTCTTAGGATTACCCCAGAACCATACCCCATATCTTTCAGATATGGCCTACAATTAAGTATACACAATATCTCTTTTCTCTTACTGTTTAATCATGTTTTATTCTTGATACCATGTATGCATACACAAATGCATACCTGTGAGTACAGAAGTCAAAGAGAAACCTCAGGTGTCATCATCAAGAATGCCATCCACCTCCTTTTTTCCATCTTTTTTGTTTATTTGAGAGAGAGAGACAGAGAGAAAGAGACAGAGAGAGAGAGAGAGAGAGAGTGAGCATTGGCATGCTAGGGCTCCCTGCCACTGCAAATGAATCTCAGATGCATGCAGTACTTAGTGCATCTGGTTGTACTTAGGTAATCGTGAATTGGACCCAAGCTGTTAGTCCTTGCAAACAAGCACCTTTAACCACTCACTGAGCCATCTCTCTAGCCCAGCTCGTGTGATTTTTAACAATTTAGATTGTGATATATGATATCACAATACCCACATTCAAGTGACTTTATATTCAGAATAAGTTAAGTAGATTAAACCCTTTATACTTCTGCTTCCTTATCTGAAAACCAGGAATAATAACAATAATGTATCTTGATAGTGTTTGGAGAAGATAACATGAGATAATGTACATAAAGCACCTCTGTCCTTTATAAAAAAATTAAGTGCTCAAATACCTCTGATTAATTATTGCCAAGCAGTGCAATTCCTGTGATGTTTGGAATGGAACAGGAATGGGTTCTTAGTTTATTAAGATGAGAAAGAAAGGAAGCCGAGGAAGGATATCACATCCAGTACAAGATCCAGTACAAGATTATAATCCTTTGGCTTGATACCTTAAAGGAGTCTTGGGGAGAGTGGAGGTCATGCTCAGTCAGAATGCAGATGTGGGGGTATTTGTACTTGGCTATTCATCACTAGCTTGATCCTGGGGAGAGGATGGGAATGTATGGCCATGGACTGTGGCCTGTTGTACCACAGTACATGTAAACAGTTTCCCCAGGTGCCTGGATAACTCTTAATTGCCACCATAGGAACAGAACAGAGACACACTGCAATTGATGAACAGAAAAGTGGGTTGTGACAATATCAGTAGAACCCCTACATCACCACACATGCCTTTTCTGTGCTGTCATCCTATTTCTGTTGATAGCCAAGTAGAGCCTGCCCCAAAGACTACTTGGGTCACTCAATGTCTGTTTTGGTTCTGGTCAGCATTCAGCACCATTTGTTCTTTGGCATGCAGCAGCATGGTGTTTACAACACTGGGAATGTAGTGGCATCCAAGAGGAAAACAGGAGGGACATCATCAGTGATTGCAAATGATGTGACACCTCCAAAAACCTTAGAATTGACAAATGATTACAGAATGTAATAAAATATAAAATTGAGTTGCTTGTTTAATATGCCAATACCAAAACTGATGAGAAAGAAGTTAAGAAAGTTACTCCTTTTACAAGTACCAAAACCTGAAACACATAGGAATAAATTTCACTTAGAAAGTAACCAATTTCTCCACTGAAAGTTATAAAACACAAGTGACACTGAAGAAACCACATAGAAAGTGAAAAGATGTCCTATATGTGAATCAGAACTAGTTTTGAAATGGTCATACGACCCAAAGTGACTAACAAACAGGGTCAATATAATTCCTATAAAAAAGTAATGACATTATTTACAAAAAGAGACAAAACAAATCACTTCCAAGTTTGTATGGAACCATGAGACTGTCAAAGCATTCCTGAGCAAGAAGAACAAAGCTGATAACACACATTGCCCGAATTAAAAACTTATAAGTGCCCCCCAAAACAAACCAAGTCACATAGACCAATAGAACAAAATAGAGAACCAGAGATAAACCCATATATTTACCAGCAAAATCATCACAAACCACCAGGCTGGATAAGTAAAGTGCTCACTGTTCAAGCATGGGGACCACTGTACTCATGAAGTCACAGCAACTGTGGCTTACTGTATAATATTCCCTTCTGTGTAGGTGAGGGTCTCATAAGGCTCCATCCATCCCTGGGGAGCTAAGGCAGTTAATGGTTTCTGGGGGGAGGGCTTGCTCATTATCTTTAGTGCTGTAGCCACAGGTAAATAGCCAACCCTCCAGCAAACACACTACCCCCACCAGCCCATGCTCATGCAAGCAACCCTAATTAAACTTAATGGGTCATAAAAAAAAGACATGAAAGTAGGAAGGGGATTGGATGGAAAGAAGGTGTTTGGTGGAAGTAGAAGAGGGATAAAAGAAGGTGACAGGCATTAAATGTGACCTAAATGCATTATACACACATGTAAAGTTGTCAAAAAATAATAAAAATTTAAAGTACACCAAGAATAAAGCATACGGCTTAGAGAAAAATTTTCATTTGGAATTTAAGCTGGGGCTCTGATCAACTGACATGTATTTCCCTGGATTGTCTCCGTGCTGTGCACAGTCTTGGCTTCATTCTATTGGCTGAAGGATCTTGAGCAAATCACCCAAGCCTGCTAACACTGAGCTGCTTTGGGTGGTGTTCTTTCTGAAGCCATATGTTCTTGCTCTTAGCTGTTTAGCTTTAAGAAATTGCCGTTGTTCCCTGTGCCTTGTTTCTCCGACCCCTGGGCTATTTGGTCATAGAGGCCCTTCCAGCTCCAATTGCCATTGATTCCAAGAGGCAAAGATGTGAGGACAACATTTAGGACTGAGAGTCTGAGTATACTGGTTTGAATGATGGTGGGCTGACCTGCCAAGGAGCAGCCTCTGCTGCCCAGATAAACTGGCAAGGCACAGCTGGCCTGCCAGTTGGACCTAGTTTCCTGGTTAGATGTTGGTTGCCTATTTGTTTATTTCAAAATTTATTTCCAATTAAGAGATGTAGAATGTGGTAGTGGTAGACATAGTTGTAACTGTAGTGAAAGTTACCTGGGAGTTACTGAGCATGTGAAGGAGAAAAGGTGGCCACAATCAAGTGGAATGTCATGCAATGAGCTGCTCTTCCCACAGGTGCTGGAAGGTTACAATGCCACCACTGAATACCTCTTTGACATACTTCACTAAACTATTCTGTTGGGTACCCCTTATTAAGCAATCTGATTCAGAAAGTTCTTTATTTGCCAGGTCTCAGAGTTTCATTATGCTCAGGGGCTTGGTGCTGTCTCTTGAGAGAGTTGTCTGCTTGGCTACTGGCCCATATTACCTTCCTTGTTGGGCCTTGATAAATGTCCTTAACCAAGCTTAACACAATTTGTACAAGCTGGGTGTGGTGGCACACTCCTTTAATCCCAGTACTTGGGAGGCAGAGATAGGAGGATCACCATGATTTCAAGGCCACCCTGAGACTACATAGTGAATTCTAGGTCAACTCTGGGCTACAGCAAGACCCTACCTTGAAAAACCAAGGGAAAACAAATCAAACCAAAAAAACTTCACACCCACATAAATTTGACCCTTTAAAACAATTGTACAACTCTTCTAGTCAATTGGAGACTTAACTGTGGGATGGAACAAAACTCTGTGTGAGTCCCACAATGCGAAATTGCCCTTATAAAGTGCAACAGAAACAACGTGGTGGCACAGTAGGAAAGTGATCTGATAAAGCCAGAAAAGTTACTGGACTAGTTTTGTCAACTCAGAACTGGTTTTACAGCAATTTCCATACAATTGCACCTTGTTAGAATCACCTCACCTGTATTAGGGTTCTCTAGAGGAACAGAAATGCCACAATGAATTATACTAAAAAGGGAATTTATTGGATTGTCCAATAACAGTTGCAGGCCCAAGGATCAAGGAACCCCATAGCTGCTCAGTCCACATGGCTAGATGGCTCAGCAGTCCCAATCTGGCACTGAAGGCCTGGATGCTTCCTGAGGTGCCGCTGGTTTTCAGTCCACACGAGTCTTCAGTTGACACTGGTCTTCAGTCTGCGCTGGTCTTCAATCCACGCTGGAAGGCAGCAAGCAGCTCTGGCAGCCAAGTGGAAGGAAGGGGCTCTTTTCACCCAGAGCTTCCTTATATAAAGAGAGGGGCCGCCTGCTCTGAGGGAAGGGCTAACTCTGGGGGAAGGACTTTCTCCTTCAGTCAATCCTTCCTGGAAGCAACTTCAGAGACCCACCCTGAATGGATTTCTGTGGATTACTAAACAGATCAAGCTGACAACACCTTAACCAGCATATCACCACATGGCTGGGCATTGATCAGTTTGCTGCAGTGTTAATTTATATATGGTGTGGATGCTTGCTTGTTTTCTTAATAGCATTTTCATTTTGGTATTCTGATTCCATCAAGGAGTGTATTTATGAATGCTCATACTTTTTAATAAGAATGGTTAATATTTATGAAATTAGAATCACTTGCCTAAATCTTGTGTATTTGAGCTTTCAAAGGAAACATGGAGAAGCTCAGACTGGAATTATGGAGTCACACAAACAGAAAAGCTCTCTGAGGCTGAGTGGATTTGGATATTAACTTGGTGATTCTCAAGGTCAAACCAGTAGTAACTTATCCAGGACCATTCAATACATATATATTTCCATGATGGGGGCCTGGCATTTCCTTACTGGAATTATTTCTAGGGATCCTGGTATGACTTCCAGTCTTCATACCCAGTACCTCTCCTAACCTATTGAAGAAAATCAGGTGTGGTCAGAATTGAAAGTCTGGAGGCAAATCTCATACTGGAAGGCCAGATTCCAGTCTATGTAGA
Organism: Dipus sagitta; assembly: GCA_036346955.1. Lineage (NCBI taxonomy): Eukaryota > Metazoa > Chordata > Mammalia > Rodentia > Dipodidae > Dipus > Dipus sagitta. Next base: position 55,047,836 of record CM070787.1, read on the forward strand.
CATGAGGAAGCCAACAATGAATCATAAGGTAGTCATATCAAGGACTGAACTACACTTTTGAGGTGCTTTCATTCTTACACTATGAATCCCAGAACTTTCTGGGAACTGTGCAGTCAGATGAAAACAAGTTTAGCAAGACATGAGGTACAGGTGCTACTCTGACCCTACCCAAGCAGTTCCAAGAACACTTGCTTTTAAATAGAAGACTTCATGGACAGTTTCCTTTTGTAGGAAGCTCCCTTGTAGGACAAATTTGAAAACAAAATCATTCTCTTTCTAAACGTACAAAAATCTCATCCCCACAGAGGTCAATAGGCCAGCAAAAGGGACTCTTCTGCCTGTGGAAACACTCCATCTTAACACTTTGAGACTATTTATAGGTTTGACTCATAAACATGAATCCAGTCTCTCCATACTGTGATGATCACTTAGCTCTGCATCCCAGTTGTCTTTTAAAGCTGGGAGTTTAGGATTATTGGAAAATACAGAAATTTTCTGCAATTCAAAAGGGTCTGGAATTTTTGGATGGAAGAGGGCAATAATTTTTAAGTAATCTAAGTACCAGAAAATGCTCTGGAAACTATTTTACTAACATTTCAATTTTAATTTTTTTTTTAATTTCTAAGTTTCCTGTCCATTCCTATGGTCCCTTTGTTAACAGGCACTGTCTTGCTGATAGTAAACTCATCTGCACAAAATCATTCAAAATATGTTTCTAGTATGAAAATGTGACTATATGACTTACCTGCTTGGAACCAGGTTTGTTTTTTACCACAGTGCAATCCTATCATATTAGGATGACTCCCCTTCCCTTTAACCTGCTCATTCCTTTTCCTGTGTCATCTCCTATTGGCACTGGCTGAACACCTACTAAACATAACATGTATGTTTATGAGAAATGGGGTTAAAAATTTCAACTCTTTGTACTAGTCAAAGCTCCTCTATAGACAACCTTTAAATGCTAGACTTTCTTGGGAAGTTTTCTTAGATAAGAAGGCCCACTACAGAATTATCATTTAGTTGGTATGTGGATATTCCAGCATTAAAAATGTCTTTTGATAGGAATGCACTTACCCAGCATCAAGTTTCAAGATTTATCCTAAGAATTGCCTAACATAGGTACTTATTTGAAACCTACCTCAATCCTATATTCAATAAATGTTCAGTGCTATTTAGTAGTTGCTATATGTTGCTATAGTCTAGCTGATCAATTTCCATGACTGCATCTCCCATCAGTCAGTTCTTTTACAGCAAGGCTTGGTTTTCATTTTCTCAATCCCCATAAAATGTAACAAAATGGTTGATTTATAAAAAGCACTTGATAAATTTTTGCTGAACTTAAAAGTATTGTGATTCCACCTATTATTTAAGCCACTTTAGATGAAGGAAAAGAAACCAGCCCCTACAAATTCAAGGAAAAGGAGAGATTCAGTGGCGGTACATGCGTGTTTTATAATATCTGTGCTGGTTTGAATGTAAAATGTCCCTCATAAGCTCATGTGCTTTAGTACTTATCCCCAGCTATTTGTGGTGCTGTTCAGAAGGTTATGTAGCCATTAGGAGGTGGAGCCTTGCTGGAGCAAGTATGCCATGGTGGTTTTAATCTGGCTCTAAATCCAGTTATCTGCTTTGCTCTCCGATTCCTGTGCTGCAGTATGACACTGGCTACATGTTCCTGCCATACTTTCCCTGTCGTGATGAAATTTAAAGTGCTTTTGGCCAGGTATTTTGTCCCAACAATGAGAAAGTAATGCATACAGTAACCTAGAGTGGGAAACTCAGTGAGACATCATGGAGGTTGAGTTCACACGAGACTGAAGTCTCTTCTCTCAGGGATCTCAAATTCCCTCATCCTTAAGAGTGTGATGAGAGACTTCCGGTCAAGATGGCGGCATAGGAACCACGCCTAAGCAGACTAGGGGAGAAAAAGCCAAAGAAAATCCAGCAAAATACACAAGGGAGGTGTATAAGAGATTAAAACAGCAGCGAAGAAGTAGGAGATATCCAGAGCCCACACGGGCAGGCCGAAGCAGCTCCGGCAGCGGCACCTCGGGACCCGGTAGCGGCGACTCGGGCTCTGGCAGCGGCAGCAGCAGCTCGGGCACCGGCAGCTGCATCTCAGGCTCCGGCAGTGGCGACTCGGGATCCAACAGCGGCGGCTCAGACCCCGGCAGCGGAAGTGGCGGTGGAAGCCATGACTCCAGCTCCAAAAACACCATCAGCCGCTCCGGTAACAGCCACAGCGGCTTCAGCGCAGCGAATCCAGCAGTGGAGGCTCCAGCAGCTTCAGCGGCAGAGGCGGATCCCGCAGCGGCAGCACCAGCGGAGCAGAGGCGGTGGACCCAGCAGCGGCAGCTCCAGCGGATCAGCGGGGGCAGACCCAGCAGTGGCATCTCCAGTGGCGGATCCAGCAGCAGTGGTCCCAGCAGCGGTAGCTCCAGCGGCAGCAGCGGGGATCCAGCATCAGGAGTACCAATCTGCAGGGCCACAGTTGCCAGGCTTGGTTTGCCCCACAGGAAAAGCCAGTACCCAGTTCCAGAAAGCAGAGCAGCGGCCCAACATCCCAGCCAGCAACTTGACTGAGACCAAAAGCATCCAAAGAGGTAACTGGGATTGAACCAGGGAAGGGTCTCACTTGGTCACAAGCTGACTTGGATCCCTCAACAGACCAGAAATCTTAACCTCTTTGTTGATAGAGGATCTGGTTTTTATAATACCTAATCTTGCATAAATGCTCGGTGCTGTTCTTGACTGAATGTGTATAGGGTTTAGTTAAATTTTAGAATATACCTGTATTTTATTCCACTCAACCTATTTGAATACTCCCATAGCAGGCAAACTTAACCCCTAGGACCACGTGTCTAGATACTCGGAGAGTGGTAAGAGCCACACCTAACATCTTAATCTCCTACATAGAAGATATACAATATCAGATCAATAGATACAACAAAGGATACCCAGCTAACTGGAAAATCTAAGCAATAACTTAATCCAAGATGCAAAAATATATACATTATAACACAAGAAACACCAAAAACCAAGGCAATATAAATCCACCAAAAAGCATCAATGCATCAGAAATGACCTCTAGTGAAAACAAGTTAGAGGAAATGCCTGAGAAAGATTTCAAAAGAATGATTGTAAATATGTTCAATGAACTCAAAGAAGAAATCAAAGGAATCAGAGAACATACAGGACACCAATTTAACGAAATAAAGAAATCAATACAAGATATAAATAAGGAAATAGAAATAATGAAGAAAAACCAGTCAGAATTACTAGCAATGAAGAACACAGTTAATGAAATAAAAAACTCTGTAGAAAATCTCACCAGTAGAATGGATGAAGGAGAGGACAGAATATCTAAGCTAGAAGACCACGTGGCAGATCTAATACAATCCAACAAAGAGAAAGACAAACTAATAGAAAAGTATGAATGGGAATTTCAAGATATTCGGGACACTATGAAAAGATCAAATATAAGAATTCAGGGTATAGTAGAAGGAGAAGAATTTCAATCCAAAGGTATAGTAGGCATCTTCAACAAAATCATAGAAGAAAACTTCCCCCAAATTGGGAAAGAGGTGCCAATGCAGATACAGGAAGCATTTAGAACACCAGCCAGACAAAACCTGGAAAGAACCTCTCCTCGCCATATTATAATCAAACTACCAAACACACAATCCAAAGAAAAAATATTGAAAGCAGTTAGAGAGAAAAATCAAGTTACCTACAAAGGCAAGCCCATCAGGATCACAGCAGATTACTCAACACAAACTTCAAAAGCCAGAAGGGCTTGGAGTGATGTATTCCAAATTCTGAAAGATAACAACTGTCAACCAAGGCTACTTTATCCTGCAAAACTATCCATTCAAATAGACGGAGAAATAAGGACATTCCATGACAAAAGCAGGCTAAAGGAGTATTTGAAGACAAAACCAGCTCTACATAAAATACTTGAAAGAATCCTCCATGCCAAAGAGAAAGAAAAACACACATATAAGGAACCTGGGAAACAACAAACAACACTCAAATACTAGTTAATATAAGAGAGCAAAGGTAGAACCAGAACCACACACACACACAAAAAAAAAATGGCAAGCATAAATACACATCTTTCAATAATATCTCTTAATATCAATGGCCTCAATGCTCCAACCAAAAGACATAGATTTGCAGACTGGGTTAAAAAGCAGGACCCTACAATTTGTTGTCTCCAAGAAACTCACCTTTCTACAAAGGATGGACATTATCTTAGGGTGAAAGGTTGGAAAACGGTGTTTCAAGCAAATGGACCCAGAAAGCAAGCAGGGGTTGCTATCCTAATAGCTGACAAGGCAGACTTCACTCCAACATTAGTCAAGAAAGGTAAGGAAGGTCACTTTATATTGATTAAGGGCACACTCCAACAGGAGGACATTACAATCCTAAACATATATGCACCTAACATGGGGGCTCCCAAATTCATCAAACAAACACTGTTAGAACTAAGGTCACAGATAACACCAAACACAGTGGTAGTTGGTGACTTTAACACCCAACTCTCGTCAATTGACAGGTCATCCTGGGAAAAAATAAACAGAGAGGCATCTGGACTAAATGAGGTCATAGAAGGAATGGACCTAACAGACATATACAGGACATTTCATCCAAATGCTGCAGAATATACATTCTTTTCAGCAGCACATGGATCATTCTCTAAAATAGACCATATATTAGGACACAAAGCAAATCTTAACAAATTCAGGAAAATTGAAATAATTCCTTGCATTCTATCTGACCACAATGGAATCAAACTACAAATCAATAGCAAGAAAGGATATAGAGCATACACAAAATCATGGAAACTAAACAATACATTACTAATTGATGAATGGGTCAATGAAGAAATCAAGAAGGAAATCAAAAAATTTATAGAGTCAAACAATAATGAGAACACAACATACCAAAATCTCTGGGACACAATGAAGGCAGTTCTAAGAGGTAAATTTATAGCTTTAAGTGCCTATATTAAGAAATTAGAAAGGTCACAAATAAATGACCTAATGCTTCACCTTAAAGCCTTGGAAAAAGAAGAACAAGGCAAACCAAAAATCAGTAGACGGGAAGAAATAATAAATATTAGGGCAGAAATTAATGAAATAGAAACCAAAAAAACAATACAAAGAATTAATGAAACAAAGAGCTGGTTCTTTGAAAGGATAAACAAGATTGATAAACCCTTAGCAAATCTGACCAAAAGAAAGAGAGAAGAGACACAAATTAATAAAATTAGAGATGAAAAAGGTAACATCACGACAGATGCCAGAGAAATTCAAAAAATCATAGGGACATATTATAAAAACATATACTCCACAAAGTATGAAAATCTGAAAGAAATGGATGATTTCCTTGATTTATATGACCTACCTAAATTAAATCAAGATGAGATTAATCACTTAAATAGACCTATAACAAGCATGGAGATCCTAACAGTTATCAAAAATCTCCCAAGTAAAAAAAGCCCAGGCCCAGATGGAATCACTGCTGAATTTTACCAGACCTTCAGGGAAGAGCTAACACCATTGCTTCTTAAGCTTTTCCATGAAATAGAAAAAGAAGGAATTCTACCAAACTCCTTCTATGAAGCCAGCATCACTCTGATACCAAAACCAGGCAAAGATAGAACAAAAAAGGAAAATTACAGACCAATCTCCCTCATGAACATAGATGCAAAAATTCTCAACAAAATATTGGCAAACAGAATACAAGAATACATTAGAAAGATCATTCACCCTGACCAAATAGGCTTTATCCCAGAGATGCAGGGATGGTTCAACATACGCAAATCTATAAATGTTATACATTATATAAATGGGTTGAAGGACAAAAATCACATGATCATCTCATTAGACGCAGAGAAAGCATTCGACAAAATCCAACATCCCTTCATGATAAAAGTCCTACAGAGACTGGGAATAGAAGGAACATATCTCAATATAATAAAGGCTATTTATGATAAGCCTACAGCCAACATATTACTAAATGGGGAAAAACTGGATGCTTTTCCACTAAAATCAGGAACAAGACAAGGGTGTCCACTGTCCCCACTTTTATTTAATATAGTTCTGGAAGTCTTAGCCATAGCAATAAGGCAAGAGACATGCATAAAAGGGATACAAATCGGAAAGGAAGAGGTCAAGTTATCATTATTTGCAGATGACATGATTCTATATATAAAGGACCCTAAAGACTCTACTAGCAAACTGTTAGAGCTGATGAAAACCTGCAGTCATGTAGCAGGATACAAAATAAATACACAGAAATCAGTAGCCTTCATATATGCTAACAAAAAACACACAGAGGATGAGATCAGAGAATCACTCCCATTCACAATTGCATCAAAAAAAATAAAGTACCTTGGAATAAACCTTACTAAGGAAGTAAAGAATCTATACAATGAGAACTTTAAAACACTCAAGCGAGAAATTGCAGAAGACACTAGGAAGTGGAAAAACATCCCTTGATCCTGGATTGGAAGAATCAATATTGTGAAAATGGCAATCTTACCAAAAGCAATCTACACATTTAACGCAATCCCCATCAAAATTCCAAAGGCATTCTTCATGGAAATAGAAAAAACAATCCAAAAATTCATTTGGAATCACAAAAAACCTCGAATATCTAAAATAATACTGAGCAACAAAAATAAGGCTGGTGGTATCACCATACCTGATTTTAACCTATACTACAGAGCCATAGTAACAAAAACAGCATGG